>CM074441.1:3431645-4631645 GCA_037101425.1 Elopichthys bambusa
GTTCATGTCACCTCTAGATTACTGTAACGCTCTACTGGGTGGTTGCCTTGCTCGCTTGACAAACAAACTACAGCTGGTCCAAAACGCAGCAGAGTCATGAGTTCTTACTAGAACCAGGAAGTATGACCATATTAGGCCGGTTCTGTCAACACTGCATTGGCTCCCTATTAAACATCGTATAGATTTTAAAATCTTGCTAATCACTTAAAACAGTAAAACAGTAATATTATATATATATTACTGTATATATATATATATATAATATATGAAAGTTCATATTTTTTTCAATATTCTCTGATGAATAGAAAGTTCTAAAGAACAGTATTTAGTGTTATTAGTGTTGCTGTAAAATGCAATTTCCCTAGTTAGTTATTCCTTTGAAGACATTCAAAATATTATAGTTGGACACTGATGGAGAGACTCGGGAAGAAGTTACAACTTTTATATAGTTCTGAGTATTTGCACAACATGAATCTAACAAAAAGCAATGTCCTTATGAATTGTGCATATATGCATGCACATAACAGAGAATAATGGAGGTTAACCTTGAGCAGAGCACAAGAGATTTGAGTTTTAATGCTCTGAAGATGCTTTAAATGGAGAGATGGGGCAGGGGAAGTAAATGGGAAATGAAGAACAAAATAAAAGGTGAACAAGAGATATTGAAGGTGGGGGTTGATCAAATGCCTTTGATCATGTAAATTAAGATTATTTTGATCCTGTTATTTAAGTTATTTAAAGCCTTGCAGATGAAACAACAGTGCCTTTTTTAAGACATGCCGTCATGGACATGCTGATTGCAAGGCATATCTATTAAGGTCTAGAGGAAGCACACAAGCACACAAACAAACACTGTTTACCGTTCCGTCCATTTTTGTAAGAGGATTATGGAGAACACAGGAGGGCATAAATGATGTTAATTAGCTGTGTTGTAAGAAAAGCAAACAGCCTGCTTTGGCCGACTGAATCTTGCTGGTTTATAACTGAAAGCTTTGTTAAAGATTTCTTCCCCAACTGTTTTTATGTGAAGGAAAGGAACAGATTGTGTTTACTGTGAGCTATTTGTGAGGTTTTGTCTACATTATGAGGACCAAATGTCCCCACAAGGATAATAAAACCTGAAATCACCAACATCCCGATGAGGAAAACAGCCTAATGAACATAAATAATGTCTTATCATGCTTTTTTGTGTGTGTGAGGGTTAGTTTTAGGGATAGAAATATCTTTATCTCAGTATAAAAACAATAGAAGTCAATGGGAATTTTGAGATTTTTGGGCTGTTTGTCTTTTCATTATAATGTGTTGTTTCAGACTAGTGAAAAAAAAAAACAAAAAAAAAAACATCCAAAATATAATTTGAAGTGTTTATTTTATTGCACTTTATCTATTTGTAGATTTCAATTACAGTACATACTGTGTCTTTAAAGGCGGTTTTCTCCTGCATCGAGTCAAACTTTACAGTTTTATTCTTTATTCTATATATTATATCAGATTTTACAGAGGGGTTTGTTCATATATCATTTGCCTGATTTTATGCAAAATGTTATTGCTAAAATCATGGTAAAAAAAAAAAAAAAAAAAAAAGATCTGGCTGTTGACAGTATTTTCTGATTTATGTAGTGATAAAAAGAGACATCAAAAATCAAAATCGAAAACTTTTGACTTTAATATTTCAACAAAATGAAACAAGAATTTTGAACTAGGCTTTATCCAATGTTCAGATTTCTGCAAATTGAATGTATGCATCATTTGTATGCATCATTTGCATATTTAAACTTAACATTTCAGAAAACTTGTTGGTATGCACCGATATGAAAATGTTGGCTGATGCCTATAATTCTTTACATTTGGAAGCCGATAACCGATATATTGGTCGAAAAATCTAAATCAAATTTTTTATATCATTTTTGAGAGGCTGATTTCAAAAACAAAAGTCTCACCATTAAAAGCATGTCCCAGGCACACAATTATAATTTTCTCATTATAATATTATGTAGCCTATATGACAGAGTTTGCTGTATGTTGAAGTGATTTCAATAATATTTCAAGCAATTCAAAACCATAATGGCGGACAGTGTGCATCTGAAAATTTAATACAAAATGGACATTTTTGTGGTCACCATGAGCCTAAAAACATGCAGAATGATGTTTTTTGAAAATGTTTTCTGTAATGAGTAGTGTTAGGGAACAGAATATATAGTTTATACAGTATAAAAATAATTATGTCTATGGAAAGTCCCCATAAAACACAGAAACCCATCGTGTGTGTATGTGTGTATGTTTTAGGTTTTGAAGGAGACCGTTGTCAGTTGTTGGTGGATCACTGTGTGTCTGGACCCTGCAGGAACGGAGCCACTTGCTCCAGCAGTCTAGAAGGGCCTCACTGTTATTGTGCTGAAGGTACTTATTAATAGCCTCCTCTCATGAAAACATGTCTAACACAATCAAATCTGTTGTGTGTTCTTCTTGGTGTGTATGTTTGAAAGTGTATGTGTGTTAAGCTTGAATCGTCCTGATTCGAGCTCTATTTCTGTTCCTTCTCCTCTCACTCTCTCTAAGTGTGTCAGAGAGTTGCTTATTTTAAACTCTCTTCTTTTCTTCCAATTAATCGTGAAGCACGGCACAGCTCCTCCCTCTCTCTCAGGAGGACTCCTACCGTACCTTCCGTGATGGCTCTCTCTCTCTCTAACCAGGGCACACTCTCAGTCAGCAGATACAACAGGGACGCAACCACTTCTGCTTCCTGAAGAAGCACTAAAAACAGTTAGGAACGAAAATTTGATAGGAGTCCCTTGAACTTTGGAGGCAGAAATGCACTCGTGGCTGAAATATTAATCTTGTGGTGTGAACTGGCACCGTAAGCCACTGTTTGAAACACAAGGAACGCTGAAATAATAAGGAAAGTGGCATTATTAGCACATTTTTAATTAGTTTAGTACAGCTCAGGGTGCTGCTTTTAATATTTCAGCAGTCACGTGAGGCAGTTAATAGCTTTTCTGCATCTCAGGGCTAAAACATCCATTCAAACTCTGCAAGTCAGTAGAAACGACCGCATACAGCAATGAAAGGCATTCGGCTGGAATCTAACCTTGATTATCTGACATTACTTCCAAAGTAACACCATTCGAAACAGGGAAAGGCAAATGAGAGTTAACGTTACTTTAAAGGGGACCTAATTCCCCTTTTACAAGATGTAATATAAGTCTAATATAAAAGGGTGGAGCTTTAACAGCTCACGCTTCGGTTGCTCAACAACAACAAAGCTGGAGAATCTCACGCAGCCAAAATGAGGATTGTCAGTAACGGTGTTCAGCCTTACATTGTTCAAACCGGAGTCGGACACTGATGGAGAGACTCGGGAAGAAGTTACAACCTTTAGAATGAAACTGGACGTTTCTGAATGGCTAGTGGACAAATTTATGTAGTTGCTGTGGAGTTGATTCAACTCATCGACTAGCATGTGTCGTCATGTTAATCTGTTGTGCAAATCCAGCGTTGAATTGACCCTCGTTTGTGAAGCAGTCCGGCGTAAAATGACGGCATGACAACAACACTCTACTACAACAACTCTTCCTCTTCTCTAAAGCAGCCCATCATGGCCTCATCACCTTTGTTGTGTGTTCTCGAGGGCGGGGTTTATATACATTTTACGGTTAGTGATGTCACTAACTTGGGAAGAAGCTTGTTGTAGTCCCTACCAGCCGTTTGTTGTAGTCCTTAAACAGCGAATTATTTAAAAGAAAATATCTCTCTTTGCATTGAACTTTGAGCGTCGTAACTTTGCAGATGTTGTTTATGCTCAAACAGCAACATTACACACTAACTAAAGTTAAAAAGTAAAATCATAATCAACCACCCCTTTAAAAGAGACTCAAAAATAAGAATTCTGTAATTTTATAATTCTCTACATTTTGTTTTAAACATGCATGCTTTTATATTTTCAATGGAACACAACAGGATCATTTTTTTTTATTTCAAATCTTTATAAAGCATTGTATTATACAATAACAGTTTGTAGTGTGCGGTCATGAATTGCTATAAATGCGCCATAAAAGTAGTCCAAATTACTTTTTCAAGCCATGCAATGAAGTCATAAAATAAATTTGTGTGAAGAACAGACTAAAATATAAGTCATTATTTGCTGAAAATCTTCCCCTTCGTTGAAGCTCTCAAATTAAATAAGTTGTGATGTTTGATGTCCGTGAGGTTTCGCCTGACAACAATAACATTTTGTCATGTTCAAACTCACATTATTCGTCAAAAGGCATCATATTTGATTTGAGCCTACATATAGGGTTCAACAGGACTAAAGGCGCACCGGGGTAAAAGGTGCCTTTGATTTTATTCTCCTCTAAACCACTAGATGGCACTAAAACTTGCCGTAGCACTTTCCAAAACATCTGCTTTTCAAGATTCACCGGCAGCAGCGCAAATTTGATTCTGTGCTAATTTGATCTAATATTTGATGTTTTTAAAATGTTATAGATTTAAGTAGCAAATGAGAATCGCTAAAATTTGAATATATTTTGAGACAATGATTTTCAGTTTCATTCAAGGTAATTAAAGCAACAGTGTTTCAATAACAGAAGAATATGTAAAAGTATTGTATTTGGGGTAAGAAGCGCTGTTGCTGTTGGGGCGAAAGACACAATAATTAACATGATAATAAATAGATGGGTGACTTTTTCATTTGTTGACATGACATGGTTAGGTTCAGATGGTATATATCATATATTAAGTTGGGTGTCCAAGATAATCAGTCAGATGGGTGACTATTATGGTGCTTTTTTGCTGGAGTTTCAAAGTCAAAGTTTCTCCTTTTGTGTTCCACAAAAAATTAAATAAGAGCATACGGGTTTGGAATGATATGATGATGAATAAATAATGACAGCATTCATTTCTGGGTGAACTATTCCTCTAATACTGGCAGTGTAACACATTCATGTTGGCTCTGTCAGGCTGCGGGAGTTTCATTAAGATAATGCATGAAAGCTCTTCCGTCTGTGGTGGGCGGATCAGCACACTGAGCTCTATTACTCTGTGTGATTGACATTTATTGGGGGGATCATAGCAACGAAGCTTGTAATCTGCTGGTGCGTGCATGTTAGGAGACTACAAATGCACAAAAACACAAACATACGCAACATACATGTACTGTACATGTGTGTATTTTAGAATCTGTGTAATAATGAACAGCATCCAAGATTAATAAATGGTGTAAAAATATTGTTCATTGTTACTTCATATTAACTATTATGTTAAAAAATGCTGACATTAGTTCTGTACTTAAAGGGTTAGTTCACCCAAAAATGAAAATGTAATTTATTACTCACCCTCACACCCGTAAGACCTTCATTAATCTTCGGAACGCAAATTAAGATATTTTTGTTGAAATCCGATGGCTCAGTGAGGCCTGCATAGCCAGCAATGACACTTCCTCTCTCAAGATCTATTAATGTACTAAAAACATATTTAAATCCGTTCATGTGAGTACAGTGGTTCAATATTAATATTATAAAGTGACAAGAATATTTTTGGTGCACCAATAAAACTAAATAACGACTTATATAGTGATGGCCGATTTCAAAACACTGCTTCATGAAGCTTCGGAGCGTTATGAATCTTTTGTGTCGAATCAGCAGTTCGGAGCGCCAAAGTCACATGATTTCAGCACGCGATCTGAATCATGATTCGACACAAAAGATTCATAACGCTCCGAAGCTTCATGAAGCAGTGTTTTGAAATCGGCCATCACTATATAAGTCGTTATTTTGTTTTTTTGGCACACCAAAAATATTCTTGTCACTTTATAATATTAATATTGAACCACTATACTCTACTAATTTAAATATGTTTTTAGTATATTAATGGATCTTGAGAGAAGAAGTGTCATTGCTGGCTATGCAGGCCTCACTGAGCCATCGGATTTCAACAAAAATATCTTGTTTGTGTTCCGAAGATGAACGAAGGTCTTACGGGTGTGGAACGGCATGAGGGTGAGTGATTAATGACATTATTTTCATTTCATTCGTTTTGTGTTCAATACTAATTCATCTCTTTTAGCAGCATATGTGGTCAGTTGGTGAACTATAATACTGTTCAAGATTCAGTTTTTCTGTTGTATCTTATTACTATACTAATATACTTTAATGGATTGTTCCAGGTTCAATACAAGTTGAGTTGCACAGCAGTTAGCACAGAAAATAATGAGCTCATCTCTAAGTTTGAAAAAAAGATTTTTATATGGAAAAAATGAATATAAGTGACTTACCAAAAATAGACTTTTCTTTTCATAGACTTCCATTATGAATGTGCCACTGTAAGCACAATTTTTGTTGATTGTTGTAACATTATAGGATTGTTTTCTGTGTTAATCAAGTCACATACGCTGCTGAAAGAGATGAACTAGTAATGAACCCAAAACAGAACTCATGTAAACATTTAAGGTAATTGTTAACATGAAGTAACAATGAACTTCTTTTATACCATTTATTTAAAAATAAAATGTATTTAAAAGTTGTATACAATAATGTAAGTTATGAGATAACATGACCTAACAGTGAACAATATAGTATAGAAAATGTACTTCAACAAAATTAATAAATACTGTTCAGTAATATTGTTCAGTGTCCATGTTACCTAATGCATTGACTAATGTTAACATATAGAACTTTACCCAGCAGCACTAATAGTCTTAGATTCTGGTCATAATGCCTAAACTATTGATTTACACTACTTTGTAGTGACAAATTAAAGGAAAAATCAAAATAAAGTGTCTTAGTAATGTGTTTGGCCACCATGTGCCACCATCACAGCTTCACTACGCCTTGGCATTGATTCTACAAATCTCTGGAAACTCTATTCCTGGATGAATGGAACACTATTGTATTCCCTCATTTGGTGTTTCGATGATGAGAGCACTGAGAATCTCCACTAGGTGTCCAATTCAGTTGAGATCTGGTGACTGTGAAGGCCATAGTATATGATTTACATCATTTTCATTTCCCCACATCATTACAGAACCACTAGATCCCCTGAATTTTCTGTTAATTTGTCCCTACTCTGTATAACTGTATAATGTTGATAAGACCTGAACTTGCCATAAAATCATTGCTGGTTTTGTTTAATTTGAGGGGAATAGTACAGTTGTTAGCTACAGGTATGGAATGCTGGTGTATGTTTTACAGCACACTCTTAAAAATAAAGGGGGTTTCCACAGGGATGCCTTTGAAGAACCATTTTGGGTTCCCAAAAAACCTTTTAGTGAACAGTCCTTAAAAGAACCTTTTTTTTCCCCCTAGTGTGAAGAACATTTTATAACCTAAACATCCTTTTTCCAGTATTAAGAACCTTTTGTGCAATGAAAAGGTTTGATGTTAAAGGTTCTTTATTTTTAAGAGTGTAGTAAGAAAAGGTGTGGAAAAATTGGTTTTTGGTTGTAGGATACCTGGTTAAAGTCAGTATATAATAAAAATCTATTTTTTTTAAATGCATGAAATAGATCTTATTGTGAACAATTAATTTGTGCATATGTTTCTTTAAAAAATGATTGACCTTAAAGGCACAATATGTGATTTTCGCTGCTAGAGGTCGCTTATTCAAAACAAAGGCGTAGCTTGATGACGCTGTGAATGAGTGTGGAATCATGGGAGATGTCACCTTCACCTCCATAGCTGATGGAAAGCAATCCGACGAACTTGAGCAGAAATCATGTTCATGGATGAGCTATTGTATTAAAGTTTTATCAACTTTACTGTTTTATGAAGCAGGACAGGTCGAGAGCCTCAGGAGTCCAGCTGAGCTTTTATTATGCTTATGCTGCAGTCGGGCGCCTCTGCTCTTTTCTTTGCGTATTTGGGGTAACACAGCGCTGTTTTACATTAAAACAATCGTACAAAATACATTTGAGTGTGTTGAAAGTTATGTTATAACATTATTCTGTGTGTACGCTCGCTGGCTGCTATGAGACATTTGTTGCACTTTGCAGTAATCTAGATCAATATTAGAATGTCATATTAATAAAAACATGATGAACTGTGTTGCTAAATGACTTGCAGTTAATTTAAAAATATATTGTATGATGAAAAATGAACTCTCTGATTAGCCACATAATAAATTAAAGTTGTCTCTGAGGCGTTAATCAAAAAAAAAAAAAAAAACAAGCGATTCAAACAATAAGGCTAAACGTGTTGAGCTATATAACAATGATTCGTTTTCTGTCGATGAATGTATCCAAACAGTTGCTCTCCTGTCTAATAAAACATATATTAAAGCCTCTTTGGTGTTTCCATGGTTTCTACGAAAGTAAATCTGGAAAGGGTAACGCGCATATGACGTCATTGACAGGTGACGAAATGACATGGTCCGTCAAATCCACAAGTCAACAAAATATATAACAATGTTCCAGCAGTTTTTGAATATATTTTAATCTAAAAATCTCACATATTGTGCCTTTAATGTTTAATCAGATGTCATAACTGGATCTTTTGGTGAACACGACAGACTAGTGACTAGTGATTCTCCAATCCGTCCCTGCAAGCTCATCTGTTTTCACTCTTGAGTGCCACGCCCACATCTTAACATCTAATCAACAACTGATGTATAAAACCAAGTCCCGCCCTACATTATGTCTTTTCCGATAATCCCTTGGATTATGGATGTATGCCACAATACGGATGTATGTCACAATATGGAAGAAAAGATCTGTCGCTACTTCCGTTTCATCAAGACTTTAAATATTAGCAACATCCGTCAAATAAGATCTCAGGCGTTGTCCTCATGAATTCCACATCTTTAAATAGAAGATGTTCTCTCTCGTTCTTCGTGTCATTTTCTCAGGCTGTGATTGTAGTTATTTATGTTGAAAGCTAAATGATTCATATCAGATTCAGACTGGTCTCTTTATGCAGTAGTGCACACCTCAGTGTCTTCCCCTCTCTCTTTCTCTTTTTTAGGGTATCAGGGCGCCATGTGCGAGCAGAAGATTGATCCCTGTGCTTCCGGGCCCTGCCACAATAACGCCAGCTGCTCCCCACAAGGCTCTGGTTTAGGCTACAGTTGCACCTGTGCTGCAGGTTTCACTGGACCCACCTGTGCCCAGCTGGTGGACTTCTGCGCCCTCAACCCATGCGCTCACGGCATCTGCCGCAGCGTCGGTACTAGTTATAGGTGCCTGTGTGTACCAGGTGAGGATCTGGTTTGCTTCCGCTCATAGCCGTGTCTCTCCCTACACTCCCTCCAACTCCATCTGGTTGCCATGGCAACTGCCTCCTGTGTATTGTGTGCTCAGACATCATTGTCTGTGAAGTGTGACTGCACCAGCTGTGCAGCCAGATCAGTCTATCCACTGATATCACCCCGCTCTGATAAGAGGTGTCCGATGGGACTGCTGTGTTCTCCAGTGGGACTGCAAATAATGTTCAGTGGGATTGCACTATAAAGTACTGCCCGGTGGGATTGCTGTGCTGTACGCACTCACTGAAAACTAAATGATCCTCAGCAAAACGAATTAGCACATTATTTAACAGCAGCATTTAGGGCCTTTGATATCGATTAGCAATATTTGTGAAGCAAAACCTTAAGCACACTTTAATTTTTACACATACACTAGGATATGCGTACGCAAATTGCGTGATGCAAATTTTATCATTAGCATAGCACACATGTACTATACGAGTGCAGCCCGATTTTTCTAAATGTGGCTTTGAATTTTTGCCCAGACAACTGGTTAACAACCAACCTCTACTAGAAATGCAAAATCAATAGACACTTGTGTTGACGAGCGCTCGTGTGAGGAGGTTTAGAGATACTTTTGCAACTTTAGTTTAACCCACATGTTATGTTTGAATTCTGCATACGATCTTGTTGGAGTGGGTCAAATTGATCCCAGTTAGATTCAGTAAAAAAACAACAACAAAAAAAACAGAATCAAATGCAGACAATTAACTTTTAATATCAATAATTCTCACACATTATAAAGAATACATATCTGATGCTTTTAAATACTATTTTTAATATGGCCCCTCCCCCACACGTGGGACGTTTGCCATTACGCATTTATAACAATTATATTTTAGTCTACATCTAAAGTAATCTTGACAAACTTTATCATTTGATAGGTAATAGATAAATAGTGATAGATTCTGTTTTTGTGATGCTGTGCCGAACTGTAACTTGCGGCCATGTTTTTTTGGGGGTTTTAGAGATTGAATTCAAATCAAATATTAACATTATTGCCCAAACCACTTCTGAATAGGATGTCTACTTCATAAATATTATGAAAATTATGGAAATATATGGTTCAGATCGCTCAAACCATGAATGGAAATGGGTGTGTCACCAGTGGAGCCTGGATGTCATAATGAACTTTGCTACTGTGCCCAAAAATTTTTTTTTAAAGATATCAACCTAGAATTTGGTACAGAACTTGTTCAGATATTTAGCTTTGATTTTCTTTAAGTTTTAGAGATGTTTTGTAAAATATATATTTTATATATAAATGAGAATTTTTTTTATATATATTTTACATTTTCATAAACTTAAACTTCTATAACTTTTTTTAAATGTCACTTTTATAACATTTTTTTTACTTCTGTAATAATCTACAAAGTTTAAAAAGACATCAAACTTAACTCTGTACTCCGAAATATTCAATATCTATAACAAATTAAATTTGAAAATGTCATTTTCAGGTTGATGCTAAAAAAGTGGGACAGGTTAAACAGTTTTGTTTTCACAAACTTTGAAAATAAAAAGTTGCTAAACACAGCAAGACACTTCAGGACGAGAGTTGAAGATCTCTGACATATGTAACCCCTCAAGTCCTACTTGCCAACCTTAAACTCACTCCCATCTGGGTCACGGCACCAATGTAACCACTCAGGTCCTACTCGCCCCACTCTGTGCGGGCCTCGAACCCGGGTCTCTGGTGTGGGAGGCGGCCGCTCTAACAAGGAGGCTAAAGACTGCAGCCTCCTTGCGTCACTCACTAGTGCGCATCTTGTGGCAAGGGGAGTGAGGCTTATATCCACAGCTATTACTAGCTGACCTCCGTTACACATACAACAAAGAAATGTTTTTATTTTGGGTCTGTACAGTTGCTTTTGAATATCTGCCTATATGGTTCAAATTGACCAACAAACATCAACAAGATCGTATAAAAATTCTGTATGCACATTTCACAACACATCAGCATGTTGAAACTTTGCATGCATGTTCATGACCCTAAATGAGAAAAAGTCACAAAATTTCAAGAAAAACAACATAGGT
Source organism: Elopichthys bambusa (assembly GCA_037101425.1). Taxonomy (NCBI): domain Eukaryota; kingdom Metazoa; phylum Chordata; class Actinopteri; order Cypriniformes; family Xenocyprididae; genus Elopichthys; species Elopichthys bambusa. The sequence continues at coordinate 3,442,914 of CM074441.1, forward strand.
TCAATAGTATTTCAGACAGCTTGAAAAACAGAAATGATAGCTCATTTTTACAATCTGTGTCTGTCAAAATATTTTTACGTATTGGAATAAGTGGGGGAAAGCTGCTTTTTACATTCACAGGGAAGTAAGACCAACATAACAAAATATAACCAAGAATAGTAATTATGTGTCAACACACATCATATGCATGTTCGTGACCCTAAATGAGAAAAAACATAGGTTAACCAGCGTTTCATTTAACTGGGTCAAATTGACCAGCAACAAAACATGAGGGTTAAACGAGTACAAAGACATTTTTACTGGTCATAACTTCTGGAGAGCAATAGCACAGACACTGGACAAGATATATATGGATCAATATATACATTTTTTTTCTCAGTCATCTGTCTCAGTTTGCTCCTGCTTACATTCTGTGAACCCCATCAAAACAAAAGTCTGCCCTCTAGTGGACAAAATGCAGGACTATTCAAGGTGAAATTAAGCTCTATGTTGATTGTCACAGATAATAATTTAGCTTTTTTTTTTTTTTTTTTGCCTCTGTCCTCTTAGGTTATCATGGTCTGTACTGTGAGGAGGAGTATAATGAATGCTTGTCTGCTCCCTGTCAAAACTACGCCACATGCAGAGACCTGATAAATGCCTACGAGTGCATCTGCGCCCCACAGTTCACAGGTGCGTTCTCTTCTCTAGCAGGACCGTGCCTACATTTCATGTATATTTAATGCATCTGGGTTTAAAAATGCCAGAAAAATTACATAATTAATAGGATTGATGTGGGTTATTTCAGGTAAGCACTGTGAGATATATAAAGACCCCTGTCTGAAGCTCAGGTGCCAGAATGGAGGACATTGTGAAAGTGGAGGGAGAAACGCATCCTGTGTGTGTCCACCAGGATATATGGGTGAATATTAGTGTTTGTTTATGTTTGTATGATCATGAGTGTCTTTGGCTGTGTTTTGAATACTACTTCTTCTATTTCTGCAGTATGTAACATGCATATTGTGCAAAGCATGCTAATTTTTTGTATGCATGGGATACCCAGATAACCTAATATAGGGGTTTTCAGTCTCAAAAAAAAAAAAAAAAAATATATATATATAGTTATACTGTGAAAAAATAATATTGTGTCAAATATGCTTTTTTGCTACCTATAGTACACACTATAGGTACAAAAGCTGTCACTGGGGCAGTACCCTTTCAAAAGGTACATATTTGTACCTTATTTACCTCTAAAAGTTGCAGATTATTACCATAAAGGTACATATTAGAACATAAAAGGTGCATATTAGTACCTTTTGATAGGGTACTACCCAGTGACAGCTGTTATTTTTTAGTATTTATTTTCCACAGACCCCTTAGCAATCCGTCACGGCTCCCTGGGTTCCCGGTCCTCCTGCAACACGGCAAACTTTACAAAATATGCCCAGCCTGATTATCAATTTCAGTCTTCTGCAGAATATGACCTGCAAAATAACAAGTTTTATTTGCAAGCTACCTTGCTCTTGTATTGTTTTACAAGTGTATACTGTAGAGTGTGCAGTAGACTAGAGCCACTTTGTTCTCGTTGCTTAACCATTCCATTCCGTGCCGATCTGGTACAGTGTACTTACCCACAAAAGTACGTGTAAGGTAACTACATGGGTTAAGTTAAGGTTTAGGAGTAGGTTCAGGGTTAGTACCTAGTTAGTGTCATTACTACAATAAGTACATAGTATGTTCATGTGAAATAGGACTGTAAAATAAAGTGCTACCCACTTTTTTATTTGGAATTTTAAGTGTGAACACACTACTTGCGCTATTTATACTACAAACCAGCATAGAATAGTGCATAAGTATGCGAATTGAGACGCACCTCAACATTCCACACTTCTTTTTTTGGTTGAATAAGTATATAATCCAGGTACTTAAAGTGCACTCTTTCTTTTTGAAATTTTCAATGTAAACGCACTGCTCGCAGTATTTATACTACAAAATGACGTAGAATAGTGCATAAGTACGCAAATTGGGCTGCACCTATAGTCATTGTGTTTTTTGAGGGGACTGGTGGTAGTAGGTCTGTATTCTGTTCCAAACACATCTTTTTATCTCTTTGTAGGTGAGAACTGTGAGGTTGACGTCAACGAGTGTGAGAGTAACCCCTGTCATCATGGCGGCACCTGCATCGACCAATCAAACGGCTACACCTGTCACTGTCCTCCCGGCTGGGTCGGCGGAAGCTGTGAGATCCGTGAGTTTACATTGACCTTCTGACCTACAACAACTCTCACAATTATGACAAGGAGAGAAATATGAAGAAAACAAATTGCCACCAGATAGGATTTTATTATTTACAAAGAAAACACATATAAATAAAACAGTTCCCACTTTATATTAAGTTACTTTAACTACCCTTACCCGTATGTTCCCTCAATAGCAATTTGCTTTACAACATGAACAACATAATACACTTTATTTTTGCAGTGTCCCTGTTACACATCTTACCATTATAACAATAAACGATGCATAATTACAATAACTAACCCTAATTATATAGTAAGTACATGTTGTTAGTTAATATCACTCAGTATTTGTGCAATTACACTGTAACAAGGACACCTTACATTCTACCTAACACTGTTTTATGTAACTACAAAAATGCCTTATATAAAGTGTGACCATAAAAAGTATCCATGAGGTAGCAACTTAAAGGGACGTGGTGTGCTCTGCAGTTCAGTCATTTCTCCGTCACGACATAGGCCTCAAGGACACCATTATGTATGCACAGGGGTAGAGAGCGGTTCCCTGAGGAGTGACGTGCTACTGCCTTTTATGGCAGCTGTGACTAGGCACCATTAACTTCCTGTGAGCCTCGTCACGCTCTGCCGGCTCACATCATTATGGCACTAGCGAGAGACAGGACGACTGTGACGTGTGGGGAGGCGGAGCCTTTATGGCCGTGCGTATGTCCTTGCTAGCTGACACTTGTCTGTGCTTGTTATTAAGCATTTTATCAGCTAAACTGCAAAATATATGAATAAACTAGATTTTTTTAAGGAAGTTTGAGCAACCACCTAGCAATGCCCTATAGCAACCCACCAAGCATGGAGTTTTTCAAAGCAAAACACTCAATCACATTTTCTTTTTTTCCTTCCATCATTATTGTCATTTTCCTCCTCTCTCAGATCTGCAGTGGAAGATGGCTCAGCCTGTGGACTCACTGACCAACATGCCTCGTCACTCTCTGTACATAATTATCGGAGCTCTGTGTGTCGCTTTTGTCTTGATGCTCATCATCCTGATCGTTGGCATCTGTCGCATCAGTCGTATTGAATACCAGGGCTCATCCCGTCACGCCTACCAGGAGTTTTACAACTGCCGCAGTATTGACAGCGATTTCAGCAACGCTATCGCCTCCATTCGCCACGCAAGGTAAACCATTACACACACACATATGCAATTTTTCATCTGTGAAACATAGAAGAATATATTTCAAAGAATGTTAAAGGATTAGTTCACTTCAGAATAAAAATTCCCTGATAATTTACTCACCCCCATGTCATCAAAGATGTTTATGTCTTTTTTCAGTCGAAAAGAAATTTAGGTTTTTGAGGAAAACATTCCAGGATTTTTCTCCATATAGTGGACTTCAACAGTTACAAACGGGTTGAAGGTCCAAATGTCAGTTTCAGTGCAGCTTCAAAGAGCTCTACATGATCCCAGACAAGGAATAAGAGTCTTGTCTAGTGAAACGATCGTCATTTTCTAAAAAAAAATAAAAAAAAATAAATAAATAAAAAATGATTATACTTTTTAACCACAAATTTAAAATCTTCGTCTTGCACTGCTATGCGATGCGCCACGCATTACGTAATCACGTTGGATGTACGCGTGATGTAGGCGAAAGTACCGCAGTAGGGCGAAAAACTTCAAAATCGTCCAACAACGTTGTTTTACTCTTTTTTGTAAAGGCCATTTGAATTAGTCTTTGCATGTTCGCTTTGTAAACACTGGATCGGTACTTCCGCCTACATTACACGTGACCTTTCCAACATGATTACGTAATGCGTGGCGCATCACAGAGCTAGTGCAAGACGAGCATCTGTGGTTGAAAAGTATATTTTTTGAAAAGTATATCTTATTCCTTGGCTGGGATCGTGTAGAGCCCTTTCAACGGTGCATTAATTTATTTTCGACTGAAGAAAGGTGAGTAAATTATCACTGTATAAATTATACATAGATTAATCCCTATTAAAGTTACAAAAGTCAAGAGCAGTGAGTGATTTTTTTTTCTTTGTCTTTTGTTGTTTCATTAACATTAAAAACACAGACAGCAGCAGGTTTATTAGGCTGCTGTCACTTTAAGGCCTAATGCACAGATCCAGTATTGTCTGATACTGTACATGTGTTTTCTTTCTCAACTGTATACGTTCACTTAAAGGGTTAGTTCACTTTCAAATAAAAATTTCCTGATAATTTACTCACCCCCATGTCATCCAAGATGTTCATGTCTTTCTTTCTTCAGTCGAAAAGAAATTAACATTCCAGGATTATTCTCCTTATAATGGACTTCAATGGCCTCCAAACGGTTGAAGGTCAAAATTATAGTTTCAGTGCAGCTTCAAAGGGCTTTAAACGCTACCAGACGAGGAATAAGGGTCTTATCTAGCGAAACGATCGGTCATTTTCGGAAAAAAATGTAAATGTATAAGCTTTATATAAACAAATGATCGCCTTCCAAGTGCTTCCACCAAAACCGTACTTTCGTATTCTTCAAAAAGATGCCTTCCCTATTCTACTTACGGAAAAAATGTAACTGCCGCTGCGTTCGTTCCTTAAGTTGAATAGGGAAGGCGCAGGACATACAGCGTAAGCTTTTTGGATGACATGACATCTTGGATGACATTGGGGTGAGTAAATTATCAGGAAAAATTTATTTGAAAGTGAACTAATCCTTTAAGACATAATAGACTATGTTTACTAGGATACTTGTCTAGACAGGCATTTTTTGACATAATTTTGTGTGAAATTGTCTATTCAAGTGCAAGAAGAAGTGAAAGAGAGCTCAATTTAGTATTCGCGCACTGTCTGAGACGCGGCTTTCTGGGTGCGCTTCGGATGTTTAAACTTCCCACACAGTGTGCGAGTAACGAATTGAGTTCCCTTTCACATATTCTTGCGCTTGAATATTTAAATTGGCAAGGCTTAAACTTTCATAACAATGCAGCACTGGCCTGTCAACTGTCCAGAGGGTTGTTGTGTTTCGTTTACATTCATAACATTGCATTGTTAGAATTCATAAAAATGTTACCAGCCAACTGGCGATTGACACCGTTTCATATACTCGCCAATGCCAATTTTTACTTACATTTGGAGCTTGGCGATTGTTCGTTTTAGGCCCTGCATACAACCTAATGCATAAACCTGTTCCTTTGTGTGAATTACAGGTTTGGGAAGAAATCTAGACCTGCCATGTATGATGCGACTCCCATCAGTTATGAGGATTACAGCCCTGATGACAAGCCTCTAGTTGCACTCATTAAAACTAAAGATTTGTGAGGCAATACATCTGCACAAATACACACACCGCATACACACAGCCACTGTTCCAGCCTTTAAAATGAGCCAATCCATTCAGTATTTATTTCCAGAGAATAGAAAAATGAGAAAATCTTTTGAAATTGATATATTTTACCATTGCAAACCATGAAGCTTTTAATTTATATCAGGCACAAAGGGGTGCTGCACAGAATTAGTTTAATGGAATAGTCCCAAACAAATGTACTTTGTTTTGCAGACGAAAATGTTTTGTGGAATATGAGTAAATTAATAACAAACTACATTGCAAAATGTGTGTGAGGGGATGTTTAACCTAACCCTCCCACCCTCTAGACTCTGATTACAAATATGATAGCAGCACTCCAAGCAAAATCTGTAGAATTAGGAGTAATAGAGCTCATAGCACAGTTAAACTGTAACTTTATACAGATGAATTAAAAGATAAGATGATGTAGGTTGCCTTACTGGTGCATAGATAGGATCAATGGTTTGGCATTACTCTGTAACCTTATGTACATTGTTGTTTGCTGTTTATTTCTTCTTGTTCATTGTGGCCTCTTTTGTGTCATAAACTTGGTGTTAGCAAAGTCTTACGATACCACTGTCCATGTGAAGGCAGCACAACAAAGTGCTTTTATAAGTAATATTTGATGGTGTCATTTCACTGAGTAAGTAATAAACTAGGACTCCTGTTTATAGTGTTTTATGGAATGTAACTTAAAGACATCTCTGTTCCAGTACATCTTTAAAGCTCCTTAAGATGCGGTCACATTTACCACTGCTCTGCGAAATTTCACGGGTGAAATCCAGTCATTTCAAAAGGAATTCATGCAGCTGGGACTCTTTTGACTTTACGTAACCATCCAGAACATCCTAGCAACCAGTAATTTGCACGGTTAGGAGTTCCCCGCGAGGGCGGAAAAGTTCCCGACACAGATTAGCAAGTCACAATATTAGCAAGCAACCTTTTTTGGCTGCAAAATCTCACATAGATTTCGCTAATGTGACTGCAAATTACCTTTAAATTAGAGTGTCAAAAAAAAACTCAAAAGAAAAATACTTGAAAACCAATGAGTCCATTTACACGGATAGTAAAACGCTAATAACCAGTGTTTGGGGTAACACATTACAAGTAACTTCAGTTATGTAATCAGATTACTTTTTTCAAGTAACTAGTAAAGTAACGCATTATTTCTTCAATTTACAACAAAATATCTAAGTTACTTTTTTCAAATAAGTAACGTAAGTTACTTTTTCACATTTATTGACTGATAGCTCTCCTGTCCCCATGTTGAGAGAAATGAAGTGACGTGCTACATGTACTTTGGTGTTGACGTCAAAATGTAAATAGACAATAGACACATATTAAATAAATTGCCAGAACAGCAATAAAATCGGAGTAATGGGCACAAATCAAAGTGTGCCAGTTAGTTTTCTGACTTTTACCCAATAAAAGGACACAGTTTCTGGCATTTACATGGCCTTACATGTTGTCAGGCTGTTAAGCATAATCAGTGTAAGATTGTGCATGGAAACGCAATGGAAAAATCGACAACTGAAAATGCTCCCTGCGTAATGGAAGTTGTAGAGAAAATAATGTGGACAAGTGCACTGAAAATTCTTAGAAAATAGCCGCCAAGAATAAGATTACCTTCCTCATTAGTATCTGCTGAGACATTAGTGAGCTCATGGTAAGAGTACTGGAACAAGAGAAGTGTCTCTGCCAGGTCCTGGAGTCTGGTTAAGACCAGCATATTTCGCTTCTGGTGTTCCTGCAACGGGTTCCAGCTCTCTCTCTCTCTCTTCATTTGCATCTGGCTGGAGTGGTACTCATAGGATGTTTTCATTCTTTCCATTACCCATCTCTCTTGCTCTTATCTTCCATATCTGCTCCTGCTTACACTCATTGTATTCCTATGGTTATCCTCTTGCTTAGTATAGATGGGTAGAAGTTTCCCTCTGTAGCTGATCTGAAACTAGTTTTGATACCTGTTAATGGCTGAATTAAAAGAATAGTTTGACTAAAGTGAATTTTCCTTATGTTGTTCCAAACTGGCATTTTCTTTATTCTGTAAAACACAAAATGAGTTATTTAGTTGAATGTTCAAGCTGCTGTTTTCCTTGCAATGAAAATACTGGGAAAAAAACAGTCTATATGATGCACTATATTCAAGGTAATCTGAAGCCATGTCATAAGCAGATTGAAATGCAAGGTGTTTACCAAAAATCTGCCATAGCTTTCAAATCTCATTCATGTTTGTGAGTATTAAAACATTGCGCCTCAAGAAACATTGTGCCATGTTTGATTTGAACAATATCGAAAATGATTTGTCCAGGTTTCTTATGGCTGATCTCATTGAATGTTTTGAATTTAAAGAAAGGGTGAATGAGATTTGGAGCTTGACAGTATATCACAGTTAGGGTTGCAAAATTTCCAGAAACTTTCCAAAAGTTTCTGAAAATTTCCCAAAAAATCCTGGAAAGTTTCCAAAACTTCTGGAAGGTTTCTGGAAACTTTGCAACCCTAATCACAATTCACCTTTGTTTTATGGAAAAGAGCAGCTCGGACATTTTCCAAATATCCTGTTTTAGTGTCCTACAGAAGATAGGAAATAAGCATCATGAGGGTGATTTATCTTTAGGTGAATGAACACTTTAAGACTGTTGGTGTTATAAACTGGTCTAGGACCAGTACTGAAGGGGAGCTTCTAACTCAAGCACAGTTTTTGTTAGATAAAAGATAACACCCATTTGGTTATATATGTGGAATGATGTATACTAATAAAAGTTCAAGTGAAAGCCTAAAGCCTGTTTTAATGGTTGAATGTTTAAAGGGGACCTATTATGCCCCTTTTTACAAGATGTAATATAAGTCTCTGGTGTCCCCAGAATGTGTCTGTGAAGTTTCAGCTCAAAATACCCCACAGATCATTTATTATAGCTTTTCAAAATTGCCCCTATTTGGGTGTGAGCAAAAACATGCCGTTTGTGTGTCCCTTTAAATGCAAATGAGCTGCTGCTCCCGGCCGCTTTCCAGAAGAGGGCGGAGCTTTAACAGCTCGAGCTTAGGTTGCTCAACAACAACAAAGCTGGAGAATCTCACACAGACAAAATGGGGATTGTCAGTAACGGCGTTCAGCCTTACATTGTTCAAACCGGAGTCGACGCTGATGGAGAGACTCAGGAAGAAGTTACAACTTTTAGAATGAAACTGGACGTTTCTGAATGGTTAGTTGATAAATTTATGTAGTTGCTGTGGAGTTGATTCAACTCATCGACTAGCATGTGCCGTCATGTTAATCTTTTGTGCAAATCCAGCGTTGAATTGACCCTCGTTTGTGAAGCAGTCCGGCGTAAAATGACGGCATGACAACAACACTCTACTACAACAACTCTTCCTCTTCTCTAAAGCAGCCCAACATGGCCTCACCCCATTTGTTGAGTGTTCTCGGGGCGGGGTTTATGTACATTTTAGGGTTAGTGATGTCACTAACTTGGGAAGAAGCTTGTTGTAGTCCCTACCAGCCGTTTGTTGTAGTCTTTAAACAGCGAATTATTTAAAAGAAAATATCTCTCTTTGCATTGAACTTTGAGCATCGTAACTTTGCAGATGTTGTTTATGCTCAAACAGCAACATTACACACTAACTAAAGTTAAAAAAGTGAAATCATAATCAACCACACCTTTAAGTAAATGAGATATACCTTAAAACTACACATCATGATGGATGTTACTCGTAATAAAATCTGAATTACTCACTGTGGTATGTAAGTGACTGGTACATGTAGAAGATATTTAATTGTAGATAAGGGAGCACTATGTGTAACTTCATATCACAGGGAACAAGACGTTTTGAAAGATCAGAAGTGTTTTCTTTAAACCAAAGAACAGATGGTAAGTCTCATACACACACACACAAACACTTTATCTCTCCAAACAGTCCAACCTCATAACTTTCTGTGTAGTACACATTGAAACTTAACATTTGTAAAACCATTCAGTGTTGCAATCATGTCTTGTGTCTCAAGATGAGAAACACACATTCAGATGCAGACGGTAAGGATGTGTTTTCCACAGCCGGAATGTCTTTGACTGTCTGCACATGGAATGTCCCCCAGCTGGCCGTGCCCTTATATGGAGTTCAAACGATGTCCTAAACCCTTCAGTGACCTTGTGTGGGCTCCAGATGTTCTGAAAGTAAACATCTGTAAGAATGGTGCACCATGATGATGCTCTGACTACTCAGAAGTCACCCCACTGCAGGAAAGAAAGGACACACTTTTGATGGCTTTGACCTCAGAGAAAGACTAAGGTCCCCTTTGACCCCCTTAAGTGTTTATTTGACCTCTGTGTTTGCTCTTTTCTATGTGGATGTCTATTATAAGCAGTTTCTGGTTCAGAACAGAGATGAATGCCTTTGTTCAGCTACATACAGTATAGTAAATATTAAAGTGCCTATAGAAAGCCATCATACCCTGTGGAAATCTTTAGCTTTGTCTCATTTTTGGACGAATCGTTCACATGAAGTAACCGGTTGAGCCGGTTCACTAATCAAACTGAATCGAACTTTAGTTCCGGGTTGATGACGCAAAGTAGCACGTCCGACTCAAAAAGAACCGAATGAGCCGGTTCAACCAACTATCAAAATTTGCTGAGGATTACCGAGGATTCAAAAAGAACCGAATGAGCCGGTTCAACCAACTGTCAAAATTTGCCGAGGATTACCGAGGAATCAAAAAGAACCGAATGAGCCGGTTCAACCAACTATCAAAATTTGCTGAGGATTACCGAGGATTCAAAAAGAACCGAATGAGCCGGTTCAACCAACTGTCAAAATTTGCCGAGGATTACCGAGGAATCAAAAAGAACCGAATGAGCCGGTTCAACCAACTGTCGAAATTTGCCGAGGATTACCGAGGAATCAAAAAGAACCGAATGAGCCGGTTCAACCAACTGTCGAAATTTGCCGAGGATCACCGAGGAATCAAAAAGAACCGAATGAGCCGGTTCAACCAACTGACTGTCGAAGCTTGCGGAGGAGTCTGATGAGTGAGTTGACGATACAATTCAAGACTGAGGCACGTACTGGAAATATGCTCATTATGACTGCTGTTATTAAATAACATTTTATTAAAACCTGCAAAAAACATCTCTGTCGAGAGATGTAAATACATTTTACTATGGTTACATGCAGATTATATTTTAAGTTAAGTGAAATCAATGAGTTTATAATTTATACTGGTTTATTCTTTCTATATACTTTAAACATGTAGAGCATATCCGCGTTTGTACATCAAATGTGTGCTGTAGTTGCGAATCTCATCCAAGATGTAGGCTACTCAACATGGCACATGTGACTGTAAGGCGGCTGCAGCGCCAAAACAAGGTCTGACAGATTTTCTAACCAGAATGCACTGCTTTTGTCAGGTGGCAGCCTGATCGCATGAAGTCGAACTATTGCCTAGATCAGGCCGTCCATCCAAACTGGATGACCGAGCCAGGAAGACATTGAAGCTACCCAAGCCATCTGGCAAAAGTTGTTATGGTCTGATGAGACCAAAATTGACCTTTTTGGACTGAACTCCAAGCACTGTGTTTGACGAAAAGCAAACACAGCACAGTACACCACCCAGAACACACCATGCCTACTGTAAAGCATGGTGGTGTCAGTATTATGTTGTAGGGGTGTTTCTCTTCAGCAGGGTTGGACGATTTGTCAGGATTGAGGGGAAAATGGATGCTGCCAAGTACATCCAAATTCTTGAGGAAAACAGCTGAAGGTGGGCAGGTCATTCTCCTTCCAACACGACAATGATTCTAAATGTTAAAAAGTATTCACTTTATCTCAGTGTCATTTTTGACTGCGGAATAGATTATTCATGGGTAAAAATATGTGTGTGAATGAGGGATTTGTACAGTGGGATGCTGCTGCTGCATAATCTCCAAGACCAAAATCCGCACCCCAAATGTGTGGGCTACTATGGTTGTAAAGCAGATATGGTGGTTTAACTGCTTTGTAAATCCTGGAAAATCCCAATTTAACACACCATTTATAGAGAGGTAGGGTCAATCTCTGACCTGTGACATCATGAGGGTTTCACAAGGTCTGGTTTTACCACACCGCTTCTCTTTGAGTCACTGAATCACACCCCTTCATTCAGTGGACATCTGCTTTAAAAGCTTATACCTAGTTATAAATTTCAGTCTTACCAAATAATAATTAAACTTTTCATGTAGGGGGGACTGGGGCTAGTTGTCGTAAGGTCATAAATTCTTTATTTCTCTAGCAGTGACATCCATAATAATAATAATACTTTTTTTTTTATAAATAATATTTTTTTCCTAACAAAAACGCAGTTAAACTTGGCATTAAGCGGAAATTAAGAACGTCTTTTGTTCTCTATTGTGACGTATATCCGAGTGAAACTGCTGCTCATATGATTTAAATACTAGGCGGGATTTGATTCGTTTGCTATTGCTGTGATTTCATTTGAGTGACAGGTTGTCCCGCCCTCGCGCCGGTAAACACGTCATCAGAGAAGAGAGATGTCGCTGAAAGAGGGAGGGGAAGTTATTTTTTAATAAAGATTTACGAGGCACATTCATTTAAAAAATAATAATAATGATGTGCATGTATCATCTTTTAAATAAGTACTGCAATATTCCATTAAAAAAAGAAAAAAAGAATTGTCAAGTGTGATTTCATGGTGACTTTAACGCCCTCTGCCGGTCACAGTCTGAAAACAACGAGACAACAGCAGTCGAGAGAGGGGGCGGAGGACACACAGAGGGACAGAGAAAAAGGGGGAGAGAAAGAAAGAAAAGAGCCCGTGCGTGTTTTCGCAGGCGGAGTTTCGTTCTTGCGCACCGTTGGAATTCACTGTATCTATATTTTTTTTCCTCGGGACTGCTGGAGGAGACAGAAGGAGCGAGAAAGCGCCGCCAGCGAGCAGATGTTATAGCTGGACTATCCTTGTTTCCAGCCTGACAATCGAGCGTATCATCTACTAAAATGTGGCAGCCTGCGTCGGAGCGATTGCAGGTAAGAGTGGACATCTAATTACTATAAGAAACGCTTTTGTTATCTGTCGTTCATTTTGGAGCCACAGCGTGCAGGCCAACCAGTGGGCACAAGCCTCTCATCCAGCAAATCTCATTTAGCCTCCATTTATCTGATAAAATGCTACAGTGGCGCTGTGTGGCTCTTCAACTTTTCCTTACGTCTGAAGCTCAGAGGGTCTGGACTGCAGAACCTGGTCGCAAAATAGAGCTGAAGTTTTACAGTTCTTTCTAAACCATTTCATGCCGTTCCAGACCAAAGGCCATTTCATACCATTGATGCAGTCTCTGAAATGGCATTGTTGTGCTGGAACTTGCTGTTCTTCTGAGATTCCTCAGGATGCGTCCACACAGGACACGTTCTTAAGCTCGTTTTAAGCACCGGGGGCCCCGTGATCATGGAAGACCAGGGGCCAGTTGCATAAACATATGTTAATAATGTCTTAAGAACTAGAGTGACCAACTAGCAGTTAGCCGAGGGGTGATCTGTCCTTACTTTTGGGATTCAGATTAGACCTCTTTTTGTGTAACAGAATGAAAAAGTTCTGACCAGTCTTAAATAATTGATGACTTGCTTGTAGTACTGGTAGAAATCATTTATGCAACTGGCCACTGGAAATATCAAGGAGTTTTAAAATTGTGATTGTCTGGGTGTTTCAAGCTGATCTTTCTGCTGGTCTTCCAGCCTAAAGTGGCTATAACCTTTATAAAATCAGCAAATCAGCTTAAAGGGTTATTTCACTTAAAAATGAAAATTCTGTCATTAATTAGCCACCCTCATGTTGTTCCAAACCTGTAAGACTTTCTTTCATCTTTGGAACACAAATGAAGATCTTTTTAATGAAATCTGAGAGCTTTCTGTCCCTCCATAGACAGCCATGTAAAGAGATCGTAAGACTAAACCATATGAATTGAGTAGTCCGAATTTTCTGAAGAGACTCGATCGATTTATATGATGAACAGATTTAATTTAGGCTTTTATTTACATATAAACATTGATTAAACAAAAGCTGAACCGAACCTGCTTGATGCGCGAGAACGAACCAAACGTGCTGCGTAACACGAGAATGAACCTCATTGGTTCTCACACGCATCAAGCAAACATGCATGAGCAACCACAAATGATGAGTTGATGAATGTTTATATGTGAATAAAAGCCTAAATTCAATCACTTCATCATATAAAGCGATAAAGCGAGTCTCTTCAGAAAATTAGGACTAAACCGCTCAATTCATGTGGATTCGTTTTACGATTTCTTTATGAACTTTTTGCAGCGTCAAAGTGGTAGTTATGCAGCTGTCTATGGAGGGACAGAAAGCTCTCAGATTTCATCAAAAATATCTTTATTTGCGTTCCAAAGATTAACGAAAGACTTACGGGTTTGGAACGACATGAGGGTGAGTAATTAATGACAGCATTTTCATTTTTGGGTGAACTAACCCTTTAAGGCCCGTTCACACCAAGATTTTTCCATGTAAGACATATCCTGGATCAACATATTTTGTTGATCCTGGAATGAAATTTAGTCCCAACCCTATTTCTACCTAAAGGGTTAGTTCATCTAAAAATGAAAGTTCTGTCATCATTTACTCCCCCTCATCTCATTCCAAACCCGCAAGACTTTCGTTCATCTTTGGAACACAAATAGAAGATATTTTTGATGAAATCTGAGAACTTTCTGTCCCTCCATTGACAGTCTACGCAACTACCACTTTGACGCTTCAAAAAGTTCATAAAGAGATCGTAAAACTAATCCATATGAATCGGCCAGTTAAGTCCAAATTTTCTGAAGAGACTTTATAAGATGAACAGCATGAATTTAGGCTTTTATTTACTTATAAACATTGATTAGCACACATAAACAGAAGCTTAACCACACTTGCTTTCACGCACGAGAACAAACCTCATTGGTTCTTGCTGAAGCTCAAATGTGCTGTGTAACACACAAGAATGAACCTCGTTGGTTCTCGCACGTCAAGCAAGCATGCTTGGGTTTCCGTTTACCATAACTTATACGTGCGTTGATGAATGTGTATGTGAATAAAAGCTTAAATGAAATCTCTTCATCATGGTAGCTGGTTTCTAGCTGGTCCACGCTGGTCATTAACTGGTCATTAGCAGCAATAAACTAGCTACCAGCTGGCCTTACCAGCTTAAAGTGTTCAAGATGGTCTTTGAAGCATGGGAGCTGGTCAGCCAGTTAATGACCAGCTTGAACTAGCTAATAACCATGGACCTGCGAGAAACCTACCATTTTCCAGAACACAGCTACCGGCTTAAACTGAATTTTCGTGCATGGGCTAATCCTTATCCACTATCTAAAACAACTTTAAAGTCCATGGGGAAAGTCATGGAAACTGGTATAAAAGGTATGGGAATCCTGAAGTATGCAGGCATGACATGGACTTTGGTTATATCGCTCAACAGCATACACGCTATGGTTTTTAGTCGGCGTGTCAAGTAAACTAGTTCAAGATGCCTGCGTTCAGTACTGTTCCATCTAGCTGTTTCTGAATGGCACCTCAAACCGGGTTTATACATGCAGCACATCTGTTGACAAGCTGTGCGTCTTGGTTTTTCTGTAGTGTAACTGTGGAGGTGAGTGACACTGGCGTCCAGGTCTTGTGCATAATATTTAGCCACAGGTCTTCAAGCATTCAGATTCATCCATTTAAAAGTCCAGCAGTTACCTGTAAATCTCCTTTAAAAAAAAAAAAAAAAGAAAAGTTCACGTCAAGTATTTTTATCTCCTGGGGTGCTGGGCTTCACGTCTCCACTGTTTGTAATATTATCCAGATGTGGAGCGGGACAGACTATGCCAGATGAACTTGCACAATCTTTCCTCACAGAGTTTGGCATGGCGACACTGATTAAATAGCGTAGTAAACTCTTTTGAAAGCTGCTTCGACTGATTTGATCTACAAAATTTGCTGTTATGCGTGGCAAAATGCTTGTATTGAGCCACTATAAACAATTTTAAACCATGTAACGACGGCAAGATTTTATTAATCTACCACAGCTCTGTGCAAAGTGGGTTCAAGATTAAAAGTTTTTCTTCCTGAACCAATCAAGTAGATTATAACTGTATTTAATAAGCTTAAGTTTGTTAGTCAGAATGGTTGTTAGTTATAAACAATATATGTCATTGTGGTATTTCACTGTCTTTTCACATGATTTAAACCAGCCTGTTACTTATTAGACCAAGATCCATGACCTAAATCCATTCAAGTCCCTGTTTTGAGTTAATCACAGTTAAAACTTCAAACATAGCGAGTATTTCAGGAATGAGTGGACAACATTATCGTCATAAATAAATCTCAGTGTTGAAAGCATACAAGTGACCATTTCTAATGCTTTCTTACTGTACAGTTTAAAGGGTCACACTATGTACATGTACTTAAAATGAAAGGGGGATTTTTTATTATTATTTAAATATGTTCTTTGAGGTTCACTTATAATGTTAATAAAGTTTTTTTTGCACAAAAAAAGAAAAAGAAAAAAGAAGATTATATTCAACCCTCATTCTGTCTGAAATTTTTAAGGGGCTTCTCCTTTAAGACTTGTCATTAAATGACCATTGTTATGATTGGCTAACGTCATTGCATAGAAAACAGTATCAACACCCACTTGCTCTTGCACGCGAGTAAGTGTTTTGAACGTATGAACTTTATCCATATAAAACCGTCATTTATAGACAAAACGCTATGAAATAATTTACTTACAGTTTGTGATGTAGCTGCTGTCAGATCCAGTACAGTTAGCTGCTTCATCTGTCAACAAAAGTTTCCTTGTGAACTCTCCATTACAGGCTCTTTTACTCTTCTGTTTGTCCTGTTGTCTGCACACGTTAGTTGTCACAACGAGTGAAAAAGGTTGACATGGAGCAGCTACACTCTAAAAAATGTGTTGGCTCAACAAAAGAAAAAAATAATAATTACGCAACAGTTTGCATCAATTTTTTTTTTTGAGTTATGAAAACTTTGAGTGAATTTACATTCAGCCAACAAACTATACTGAGTTAGAGGAACTTAATAATTTGTAGCATAAACACAAATTTTTAAGTTTATTACTCAAAAAAATTAAGTCACTCCAGCTACTAGAGTTGTAGCCCTGGAACCAATTAAAATCAACAGCTATCATAGCACATAACCTATTTAACATGTATATTTAATGAACAAGTAAGATATTATTTGTCATTAGCATTAGAGCAATCATTGTTTATAGAGTCAATTTTGTCAATGTATCTACTCTTCAGCATAATGGTAACCACAAAAACATCAGAAACTATTTTAAATGTCAAACATAATAGCATTAAACACTAACAGGTCTTTCCCTTCACTAAAAAAATAAAAAAAATAAACACTTAATTTCAACATTTATTCTCCTTATTCAGTCCTATGCAAAGCATGCTGGGAACTAAAAATCCACTGCCTAATCAGGGCTAAAGCGAAGAGAACAAAGACGCAGTTAGGAAGTTTTATTCGTCCACATTCCGCACAACTTCCCATTCTTTTCTCCTCTTATCGCTAGTTAAGCAGTAAAGACGTACATCTCTTGTGGCTCATCGACTGAAAATTACAACCAAAAGCTGCACAATGTGGCATCGTATATTATATTCTGAGATGTGTTGCGTTAAAAATAGTAATAGGACAGTGTCAGTAGCTCAGTGAGTGCAACCATTTGACGTAATCGACATAGAACGCACTGTGCACCTAAACAAAATGGCGAAATTGTCATTGTCCAAATTGTTTCAGATATGTCATGGACTTTTTAAATAACGTAAATCCTTAATGGGTTTTCTACTACATATTTCAGTAAGAGACATCATTTACGTTATATATTAAGCCATACAAGTCTTAACACCAGGGGTTCCCTTTAAGTTGTGGTAAAAGGTCCCCTGAATTACTTTTTAGAGTGTAAATCTCCAACCTCTGGGGAATCACCTGTTTTAAACAAACACAGACCACAACAGCTAGTAATAAAACGACCATCTAAACTGGTTATATCTAATATATCGCTAATAAAGGCAAACATTTATAGAACTAATGGCAATCTATAAATTAGTTACTACCATGGTCAATTTGACCAGTTTAAAAAAAAAAAAAAAAAAAAAAACCCTGATATTCATCATAACTTTACTAATGCCATTCATTTAAAAATATCAGTGTTTTTACAGTTATTCGAAACAACAGCATACAAATTGCACTTACGTTCTCAGATGACATCATTTTTGTATTTCTACGTGTTCACAGGTGCCACAGAACACATTCATCCGCACAGACACGCAGAGCCGAAGCACAACGAAAACAATGTTCTTCTGCAAAATGTGGGCCAAAAGTTACATCTTTAAAGAGAGCTAATAATTGTGGATCTGGGGTAAACTCTTTTATTATCTCATAAAAAAACTGGCTTTAGTAGGATTCAATGGGATGTCTTATGGGAGCATTACATTATGGAGATCTGAATCTGATGGGATTATACCATCAAACACTGTAATCAGATCTCATGATGTAACAATAGGATCTCATAATAGCCAAAGTATATCCAGCGAAATCTTGGCCATTAAGAATATATTAGCATTTAGAGTTTTGTCGTCTTACGGCACCCCACCCAGCGTAAACCCCACTCTTTTGGATCTCAACAAGAACCAGCCTCAAGATCCATTTGTTTTTTAGTAGACCCTTGTGGTTCAGTGATTATGTGCAGACCAGCTCATACTGCTGTTTTCACACTTTGTTCATTTTGAAGCAAGACACGTTCTCACTTGTATCTGAGAAATAATGTAGTGTGGTTTAATAAAAGTTAAGCTCAACTGATTTATGTATTTGTGTTGTAATGTTGATTATTACATAAAATAATTTGGACTTTTTTGTATTTTTCTTTACAATAAAGCACTTACAATAGTGAATGGTGGACTTTAAAGCAGAAATGTGAAACTTATAACTTTATGAATGCACTTCCATGCATGGTTATGCACATACTCAGTTCTTCTGTTAACATTTGTGTATTATTTGTGCTGTAAAGTTTTTGCCATTTTAATGATTGTTTTAGGTGTTAAGTTGTCATTGCAGCAGCGTTGTAAAATTGGCTATAACATGAAATGGTTAGTAAGTAATTTTTTTTTTTGTCCACGTTAGAGTCATGTTATATTGTTTATGTTTTGTGGCTGTATAATGTTTGCTGATTGGCCCCATTCACTTCCATTGTAAGTACATCACTGTATTCTTAGCTTTTTTTTTTTTTTAAAGGAAAGAAGCAATGAGTCAATTCATTTTTGTGGTAAATCAATATTCACAGAGTGGATTTTTCTTAAATTGTTTTGAATCCGGAATATTCTGGGTTCAATACAAGTTAAACTCAATCAACTTGGGGGCTTCCAGTCAAACTGGACAGTTTCTCTCTCTGCTCTGCTGTGTATTTATGTGTGTGTGAGTAAACAAGAGGTTTTAAGACAAACACACACGTCAGATCACTCCTACATTGCTATCTAAAATAATACAGAATGTTCTGGCCGGTGTAATCTCAGTTGCACAAACACACATTCTTAGCACCACCGATCAAGGTATAGATGGCAGTTTATGTTTCTGCTAGTGAGTGCCCACCCTACAACCACAAAAAAAAAAAAAAAAAAGAGAAACGCACGGACTGCGAATACTTTACCGATTGTGTCGAGTCGCCCGACAGTCATAAAGACTGACATCAACACACAGAAAAAATGTGTAACGTACGCCTTGCAGATGGGTAAATGTGTTTTTTGTGTTTTTCTTATAATAGAGTTAACATTGGCCGGCCTCATATCACATCACATTGTTTATTTATTACTTAGAGCCGTTGAAACCAGAGATTCACATCCACATTCAGTCCATTCAGCATGCTTCTGTTTTTCAAATAAAACCAAATAATTCACACAAGATGAAATCAACAGATGCACAAGTATATTGGATGAAGCTTTTGTACATTAAGTAGGCTATAGATGTTTATTCTAACTGTACATAGAGATTTTCACGAAGGAAATTAACAAATATCCTGCTTATTTTTTTCCAACTTCGAAGCATACGTGACATATAAAACTCCATGTGATCACAATACGAGCTAGTGCCCAAACATCCGTACAGTCTTTTTATTTCATGTTGAAAACATCACTGAATCGATGAATGAAGGTCAATCTCATTAATAACAGGTCTGATTCGATGCTTGCATTTTTCGAGATTACTGGCTGATTTTGGTAACGGAATGAACAGAAGTCCATCAGCCACTCTAAAGATCAAGGTATTTGTGTATCATGACCCACACGTACGCGACGTGAGATCCACCAATCAGAGAGGTTCAAGAATCTCAATTGAATTATTTTGATTGGTAAAAGTTAATGGTGAAGATCTTGTATTTTTCCATAGGTGCTCGGCCATTCTCGGATCGGCGCCTCTTTGGATCAGGGCATTGTTTCTCCGGAGCGGAGGGTTTCACTGTGATTTGAGAATGGTACTTGCCCAACTGTGATCCCAAAAGATGACCCAGGCATGGTACAGTTACACCAATGCCACCCTAGTGCTGGGTAATTGCCTGATGTTGATATTTAACAAAAGGATTTCATTGATTTTTCAGACAATGCAAATAAATAAGATCCAATTCTCAAGTCCTCGACACACACAAACACTCCTCTACACCGATTCCTTCCCAACGCACTTTTCTCAGAATGCAGTGAAGCACTCTCGGTGTCCGCTGCATTGTAACCATGACTACCAGCAGGCTCTCTCTTTGTGGCGTTTCCATGGTAACGGGCATCGCTGTGTTGATGGCGATGCTCAGTCTTATTCTCTTCACTCCCTTTCTGTGATCTGTAACCGTTCTGGTGTATTCTGTGTTTATGGTCCTGAAACTCAAATTGGGCTCCAGATCTGTCCTTTATAATCCACATGATCATTTTGCAGTCATAACAACTGCAAGATGACCCCACTTCCAAACCCACGTGACTTTATTTTGTCTGCAGAACACAAAAAGAGAAAATCTGAAGGCTGTTTTTCATGCAACTCAAGCTTTCAAGCTTCAAAAAGGTTCCAGAAGCACCATTTAAGTGATTGGTTTGACTTGTTGTGCTATATTCAAAGTTTTTAAAATCATATGATTAGTTTGAATGAGCGACAGACTTAAAGGGATAGTTGACCCAAAAATCATTTACTTACCCTTAAGTTGTTTCAAACCTGTATGAATTTCTTTCTTCTGATGAACACAAAAGATCATGTTCTTCCAAAAGATATTGACTTTCTATGGAAGTCAGTGGGGCCCTGGGCCTGTTTGGTTACCCATATTCTTCAAAATATCTTCTTTTATGTAGAAGATATTTCTGTTATCGAGTAAATGATAACCGAATTTTCGTTTTTGGGTCAACTATTCCTTTAAATTTAAGCTGTTATTCAGTTATAAACCTCTGCTCCAGTGAGATGTTAACCTGTGAGACTGGCTCATTTCAGTGAGTCAGTGAGCTGAACACGACATGAACGTTGACAGAATTTCCATTTGTTGTTGGTGAACTTTTGTTTTAGATTTTGCTAGTGGCTGCCTAAGACAGAATTATAATCATGTTGCAATGCCCAAAACAGCAGAAATTATGCCCACGTTGCAAATTGTCAACATTGATTTTTTCTTTTTTTTTTTTTTTCCTTAAATCAAATGCCCTATTTGTTACAACAGATGCAAGAAGTTCTTCTTTCCCTTCCATATCTACTTAGTCATCATTATTTTCTGTTAACACTTCCATTTCATTTCCCTCTCAATCAAAGCGTGACGCACTTCTGTTTTTAAGAGAGATCACGAAACAAATACAGGCTGCATTTTTTTTTCTTTTTTTTTTTATAGAAAAAAAAGTAGAAACTAAAACAGTATTACCAGGTTTTCTACATTTATTGTCTCATGACAATAGTGTGCAACAGTTGGGTTACGGAAATAAAAACTCAATTAATTTTGAACGATTACTTATAAACCATTAAAGACAGCCCTACTGTTAGCTAAGAGGTTGTTAATCGATATTTGCTTCTGCTGAAGCCGTCAGCCCGCATTATTTCAGCTTATTTTTAAAATTGTTTTAACAGTGTAATTCCTGTTGAAAAACTACATTACCCATGATACTGTACAGAAAAGTACACCAATCAGAAAAAAAGCAACTTCAAAATAGCTCTTTAGCTCCACCCACTCCCATGAAGCACTGTACATGGCGTTAACGAGTCGATCTCCCTACACTCTCAAAATACTGACTTTTTTTTTTTTTTTTTTTTCAATTATACTGTTTGCAATGCTTCATGGGATTGTGGTTCTTCCCTTAACTAAAACCGTTAAGTCCACAGTCCTGTACCTTTGTCTTTTTGTCTGGTTTTGTGCTTCAAATCAAAGTTTGTAGTGTTGTGATTCACCGCTGCTTGGCTTTGTTCATGGCTTATAACTCTTTAACAAAGACTATTTTAAAATCCCTATGGAAAAAATGAATGGAAAAAAAAAAAACTTCCGGAACCAGCAGCACTTAAAATGGGGCCGGGCACTAATGCACTCTGTTTGGTTCACATTAGCCGTCGAGTGCGTCACTAGGCATCCAGGGCTTGGCTCTAAATCATACTGCAAAGCTAATTACAAGTGCAAATAGTTAATTTTTCAGGACTTCTAATAATACTACCATACATACAATTGACTGAAGTTGAGTTCAGAATCTCAAAGAATTGAGTCCAGTTGAGTTCAAATCTCAAATAAATATTCAGTTAATTTTTAATGGGAGGAGCAGGCGAGTGCAGTCCTGCGTCCTGTGTCTCTGAGTTTTGACTCATAAATAAAACAGTAAGTTTACTAAAACATTCGGGTTTATCCGAAAAAGACGTCCCTGTTAGCTGCTAATTCCCTGTCCCATTACAAAATTGCTTGTAGAAATTTCCATCCCACCTTGTTCCAGTGTTATAAGTGAACTAAAATGAACCCACCCTCAAAGTAAAAAAAAAAACTACAGTCTTTCTGTAGTTTGTTCGCATGGAGAGGAGAGATTTGGGTTTGGCATTTGTATGAAGTATGTGTTTTGGGTGTTCTTTAAAGGATTAATTGAGAGAACTGCAGCACAATATGGCCTTATTCTGTTACAATGCAGAGTTTCCAAGAATATAATTTGGTTTCTCTGTGTGTGTGTGTGTGTGTGTGTGTGTATTGAGTGAGTTTAGGATAAACCACAGATATGTCTGTTTGTTGTGTAGTGTCTGGTAGGATTGCCCTACAGGGTTCACAGAGGGCTTCTGCTGGGATACGTGCAGTTGTGTGTGTGTGTGTGTGTGTGTGTGTGTGTGTGAGAGAGAGAGAGAGAGTGAGTGGTTGGTTTAACTGTCTCTTTGCGTCAGTGTTACTTGACATTGATTGGTGATTTTAGGAAGGTGGGTGGGGCCAGGATTGCCTTTGAGGTTTTCCGCTGCCATTGGCATCTTCTTACGCCATTTTTGTCATTTTTTGTTTAGAGTGACATCCACCAATGGCAGCAATGGACCTCCTACGTGTCTGTCCTAACTTGGCCCTGGCAGTTCCATGTGAAACCCAACACAGACCCTCATAAAGTTATATGCACACCCTGACAGGCACCCACACTGAAACTTACGAGCTTTGTCTGGACACATTCTCATTCTTAGCAACCTACCATTGGCGTATACCATCTCTGTGTGAAAGTCGGCTTTCAAATGGGCCAATAAATCGCCTTTGGAGAGCAACTCGCATTCTTCACATCACTTGCAAAGTTTTGTTGGGCACATTTATTTTGTAAATGAGCTGCAGGAAAATGATAATGCTGATCGCACCACAAGAATACAAAGACCAAATAATACAATGTGAAAAGTAGTAGTGCAGCTTTGCCAATCCAGTATTTTTAAAATCGACTAGTCGTGGGCTACCTAAACAAGTAGTCTACTAATCAGTCTTGTTTAGAAAGTAACCAGATCAGACAAATTAAAGGGGATCTATTATGCCCCCTTTACAAGATGCAGTATAAGTCTCTGGTGTCCCCAGAATGTGTCTGTGAAGTTTCAGCTCAAAATACCCCACAGATCATTTATTCTAGCTTGACAAATTTGTCCCTATTTGGGTGTGAGCAAAAACACAGTTTTTGTGTGTGTCCCTTTAAATGCAAATGAGCTGCTGCTCCCGGCCCACTTTCCAGAAGAGGGTGCTCAACAACAACAAAGCTGGACAATCTCACACAGCCAAAATGAGTATTGTCAGTAACGGTGTTCAGCCTTACATTGTTCAAACCGGAGTCGGACACTGATGGAGAGACTCAGGAAGAAGTTACAACTTTTAGAATGAATCTGGACATTTCTGAACCGTTAGTGGATACATTTATGTAGTTGCTGTGGAGTTGATTCAACTCATCGACTAGCATGTGCCGTCATGTTAATCTTTTGTGCAAATCCAGCATTGAATTGACCCTCGTCTGTAAAGCAGTCATTTGAGTCAAATCACAAATACAACAACTCTTCCTCTTCTCTAAAGCAGCCCAACATGGCCTCACCCCAACATGGCCTCACCCCCTTTGTTGTGTGTTCTCGGGGGTGGGGTTTATGTACATTTTAGGGTCAGTGATGTCACTAACCCGGGAAGAAGCTTGTTGTAGTCCCTACCAGCTGTTTGTTGTAGTCCTTAAACAGAATTTTAAAAAAGAAAATATCTCCCTTTGCTTTGAACTTTGAACGTCGTAACCTTGCAGATGTTGTTTATGCTCAAACAGCAACATTACACACTAACTAAAGTTAAAAAAGTGAAATCATAATCAACCACCCCTTTAAAATGTGAAAAACAGCTAGATTACGCTTATAAATGAAACAGGACGCAGAGTTCTGGAGACCTTTTTTTAGTAAAATATTACTTTTTTACCTAACACGCCATTGTTAAAATACTTTAAATATATATACAGTGGATGACTAGATGACCATTGAGACTTACAGAGGGAAGTTTTGAAAAAAGGTTGGACTAAACAGTTAAAGTTTGAAAACATTGGCAAAATCATTGTCAGGATGGCTACAAATGTCCCTGAAGATGAGTGGAGACTGCAAACTCGTGGCTTTGTAGTTCAGTTGTAAAAGTCATTAAGCGAAGGCCTTTGGCAGCAGAACAGTGTTTTGAATTGTTACAGATATTGGCAGGCATTGTGAAGACTGTTGCATTTAACTCAAAATATTCCTTTAAGGGAAAAGACTCTGTTTATGTGATTCTGACCTATATTTTTGGGTCCAAATTGCTGAGGAATGTCGCCAGAAGTCAGCTAAATCTGTATGCGTATAAAATATGAGGCTTGTCAGATGTAATCAAGCTGATAGCCGCCAGAGATCTGCCTGAACTGTTTCCATTGTCTCGCTACCTCGCTAACTCACTCCAGCTCTCTCATGTTTTTCTCTTTCTGTCTCTCTGTGTGAGTGATATATGAATGACCAGAGACACTCCTGGTCTTGTTAAACCCATCATTGCAGGACAGACCCACAAACAGCCGTATAATGTGTTAAACACTGACATAGTTTGGGCCATCTCTCACCCACACACAACAGGCATGGGCACACACATTTATACATGGTTCACTACTCAGCCATTTAGTTCAGATCTGATAAGTTCATCTACCTCCCTTTATTAAACGCACAAATAAACATTGCGTGAATTTGTGTGTAATTGAATTTTTGCATGTTTGATGTAGACTTCACAGAAGTAGGTTAGATTCCCTCTTATCTACATTGACATTCTTAACAGACACTTAGGCTCCGAATGTACTTCAACAACTGTTATCATGACTGGTAATTGCTAGTTATTCAATTTAATTGACAAATTTACCAAGATAAAAAAAAATATTTCACTATAGTATATATTTTTATTTGCTCTGCTGACATGTTTTTCTTTTTTATTAATTTTATTCAATTTTTTTTTTTTTTTTTTAATAAGTTGAAATTACTTTTTTTGTTTGTTTTTATTGACATTGTTTTACTTCTACAACAACATTTGGCCACCCTTTTTTTCAATTTGTTGTGGACCTTTGTCCATTTGGCACTAATACACATGTTGGCACTCATGTTGATGACGCAAATGTGCCAAATAATGGAATCAAACTTGGATTCGGACCCAGTGATAAAGCAAGTGTGAAATTCAGTGATCCCAACCCTGTTCCCAGAGGCCCCACATCAGTAAACATTTTGGAAATGTCCCTTATTTGACACCCATTTATTTTGCTCCTGAAGTCACAACAATCCGTTGTGTTTGATTAGGCACTTTTGGGCAGGAACATGTTTGGGAACCTGAATTCATTGTCAGGGTGGCACTGTGCTGCAGATGAGACCCTATAGATTGTCTGGAGACAAACTCAGGGCATTAGTAGTTCAGGTGTGGAAGTCGTTAAGTGAAGCTCATTGGCAGCAGATTGGGCCAAGAACAGTGTTTTGAATTGAGTTGTAGCAGACATTGGCAGGCATTGTGAAGACCTCAGCAGAGAGATAATGGAAGAAACGTTTTGGAGGTTCAAAATAAGTCTAGCTACAGCATTTTGTGTTCTGGGAGATGGAGGACGTAGACCCTAATAAGAGTAGAAGCCATTTTTAATGTGAATGAAGATTAGGATAGAAACAGTCTGTTGACAGTATATATTTAGATTGACATTGACAGTATGTCTTCTTTCTAAAAAAAAAAAAAAAAAAAACTATTATTAATAAACAAGAAACTCTGGAAAACATGAGATATTTAAAGAGCACAACACAACTAACTCACATTAGAATATTAGTAGACTGTAGTTGACTAGGTTAGGGTTCAGGTTAGAAGAATAAGTTGACATGTAGTTGCAAAGTTACTTAGTCACTAGAATGTCATCAAAATAAAGTGTTAGCAGATATTAAGTAGACATTCTACTAATAATCTAATTAGAGTTAGTTGACATGTAGGTGCAAAGTTGCTTAGAATGTTTTTACTGCTGCAACCGGCAGCAACTTACACTGCAGTTTATGGAGCTGTTGTACAGTAATTGGTGGAAGATATTTGAAGTCATTACACTTTTAAATGCAAAATATGTTAGCAAAATATTTTAGTATAAGTATAATCTGCTCTGTCTAATTGACGCGCATATACGCGCCAGCACTCGTTCATTTAAGTCTATGTAGTGAAACATAGACTCGTGCTGAACATTTTCGGTACAAACGTGTACTGTTACACCCTTAGTACATAATGAATTATTACTCCTCCATCATATTTAATGAATGTGTGTTTGTGTGTAGAAAATCAGCTAAAATAAAATCAATCAAATAAGGGGCCGTTTACACAACAAAAAAGTGTTTTGGCCATTCATCGACACGACAACTGCGTTTTTAGGGGCCTGAAAACAAACTTTTGAAAACCGGTTTCAAAGTGCAAGTTTTTGGAAACTATCTCTGTGCCAACTACAAAAATGCAAAACTGTGAAAACGGTGACGTCATGCACATGCATATTACGTGTTCAGTCTAAAGGGGTGTAGTGTGTATTAACACAGTGGCCTCGCCACCTATTGGCCTGGCAGCATAATACAGCGTTTAGTCATTTTCGCAGATCCAGGTGATTCTGTTCATGAAAAACGCAAAGAAAAAACATTCTAGTCTTGTTGTGTCGCATCATCTAGCAAATCCAAAATAATTCAGAATTGTTGACAATTCTTTTTGCTTTGGTACTAAAGATTCTTTTTAAAGGTCAGGAGATGTTTTGTCAGCACTTGGTTTTTGTTGGCCACCACAAACCGAAGTGAAACTGTGGATCAGGCCATTTAAAACTTGCTTAAGTTACAGAAATGTGCATCCAGTGTTCAAGTAAATGGAGAAAATGTGCCTTCCTGAAATGAGGATCTAACTCTGAGAATGTCCCCCCCTTTTCTCAGAAACTCTCTCTCTCTCTCTCTCTCTAGAGAGGAACCCTTCACTCTGTAGGAGGTAAAGTTTGAAAAACAATATCTTATTTCAGGAAAGGAAGTTTAAGGGTGGCATACCAAAAAGTTTTACTTATCAGTGTTTTTAGAAGATGCATTTTATTATGACTTTGCGGAAACAGACAGAAATAATTTGGTATTTAAGCTAGGTCATGACAATGACAGTGCATTTAAACACAAACACATGCAGTTTTTCATGGAAGACGTCCATCTCTCCAGTCTTCTGTTGAATAAGCTGTAAATAGAGTCAGGTTCCTACAGTCTCTGAAGGGTTTTTTGGCTTCCTGACTGAGAATAAAAATTAAACTCAGTGAAAATATTATGAATAAAATTCCAGATTTATTTCAACACCTCACCCTCCCCTGAACAGACCTCTCTTTCTTTCTCTCTCTCTGTTTTTTTTTCTCTCTGCTTCTCTCTTTATTCTTTTATCCTCAGACCACAGGAATGTTTCTTTCTCTCAGAAAGTTGTAAAGTGCTGATTCTGGGCTCAGGGTGCGTTTATACATGTGGCTTCTGTCGTTCACTCGTTTCCTCTGTCTCACCCCCTTTTCCATATTCTATATTTCTCCACTTTCTTCTCTACCTTCAGAATCTTCTATCATCTATGACTTGGATGAGTCAGATTCAGATGAATCTGAATGCCTGTCATTCTTTAAGTTCCACACCCTGCCCCATAAATGTTTGTTTAGTTTATGTTTTGGCTAACTTTGCTGTCAGCTACCGGTAAGCGTGTAGTACTCTACATTTAACACATTTTTGTGTGATTCAGGAACAAATGACTCTTTTGAACTGGTTCTTTTTAGTGAATCAATAGCTATGTTTCCATCCACCTATTTTTATGTGAATTTTGGGATATAGCATGAAAAAATACTGGATGGAAACCCAAAGCATTCTAAAAATGCACTCAACTGAATTTTTATTTTATTTTATTCAATAAGAATGAATGAACTATGATAAACGCATTTACCAAATAAATCCCTCAATGCACAAAAAAAAAAAAAAAAAAAAAAATCATGTGACTGCCTCAACAGATGATGTGATTGGATAACTGGACTAACCAGCAGACCAATCTTATTGCACAGCATCTCAAATGTTGGTCTGTTCATTCTGAAATGCCTGAGCCAAACTCTGTCATCAAAAAGATTCGGTTTAGTTTCCTCCCAGAAGTCTCACACAATTGCGTTCTCAAACACCAGGCAAGATCCAAATGCAAGATAACGTAACAGCGTTTATTGCGTTTCGTCTGCACGCTCTGCGCAAGTCATTTATGATGTACGAAAAAGAGCCACAGTGGATTGCAACAACTTTCATTTTTATTACAGGTATTTTGCACCAATTTCCCAGAAAGTACCGTTTTGTTCTCTTGAACACATGGGATTGAAACTGTTTTATTCGCAAATATTTTATGCAATATTCCAATTTTGCGCAAGTTAAATTCACAAATTTGGATGGAAACATAGCTAATAATATACAGCTCAACTGCCGTAGTCCCATTCATGAGCTCTTAGTTTTCTAATACTTTTATATACATTATAACCATAACAGTTTTGGGTTGTTGATTATGTCTGTTTAATAAATAGCAGTTGAACTTCATAGTTTGGATCCTGTTGTTCCCTTATTAATATTTTTGCAATGTATCGAGTTAGAAGGTTCCCTGTATAATTTACGTGAATCTAATTTAAATCTTCCTTAGCAAATAGTTTGAGGGGTGAGTGCTGTCTCATATTGTATTTATTATATTTAAATAACACTCTATTACAACACGAGAGTGGTCTGAAAGAGATGGACATCTGTTTAATATCACACAAGTGTGCCATTAACTTTATGGAGTACCTTGGATGTTATGATTAAACAATTCATTCATCCGTCCAGGTTGTGGAAGTGGTGTTTTAAGCAGAGGCATCTGTGAAGCTGTGTTTGTTAAACATTGTTCAAACTCTTTTTCAGCATTTACAGACAATGCTTAAGACCAAACTCAACGTGCTGACGCTCCGGAAGGACCCACTACCTACAGTGATCTTTCATGAACCTGAAGCCATCGAGCTGTGTTCCACCACACCTCATAACAAGAACCGCGCACACACAGGATATAAGGTAAAGAACCTGTTCATGTTCACTGTAAACCCGATAAGTTGGGCTAACTCAAAAATATTGAGGTAATCATTTATCAAATTTGAGTTATGATGTTCCATGATGTAAGCAGAAGTATCAAGTTTTGAGTTTTGAGTACTCATGCATGTTAATTGCTCCCTAACCTGAAGTACTGAGTTAGCCAACTCAAACATTTTGATAGCAATTAACATAAAATATTTAGTTAATTAACTTTTTTATTTTGATTTCTTGTGAATCAAATGAGTTATTTACTTCACTGTTAACCCTAATAAGTTGTCTCAAAAAAGTCAAATGAGAATTTTTTTTTTTTTTTTTTTTTTAAAGTTAAGAAACTCAAAGTTTAAGATTTTAATTTTGTACTCATACATTTTCATAGTTCTTAACATGAAATATTTGAGTACGCTAATTTATACATTTAACTGAAAATTGCCAGGTTATCTTAACATTAATCACTACTAAATCTCTCATCATTAATCTTGCACAAAAAAAAAAAAACATTATATAACACTTCATTTTAGCATTTACTCTCCCTTTCGAGTGCCATGGGCAAAGCATGCTGGGAAATAGAAATCCCAGCACAAGTTTCAGTTAAACTTAAGTTAGTCTAAATTAAAAGAAATGAGTTCATACAAATCAAAACAATGAAACAGTTATGTCAGTGTTGTGAACTCAAAAGAAAAAGAAAGTTAATTAGGGCTGTGATATTGAAAAAAAAAAAATGCGATATGCGATACCTTGTTAAAAAATGTGATATTCGATATGCGATACGATACTGCTTTAAGTGTGTAAAACAATTTAAATTATTATTTTAAATATTTTTAAAATGTAGTAACCAATATTAAGTGTGTCAGACAGCAGACAGCGCGAGACCACAAGTTGTTTTCCGCAACTTATTGCAGTTAATAACTCTTTTAATGTCAAGCAAGTCACATAAGTAACAGTCGCGTGCCCAGTCTATTCACTGCTATATGTCTAAAACTTAGTGAACGATGTGAAAAGTCAATTAAAATCATTCATATATCATTCGATATGCATATCGCGATATGTACATTCGTGATTTTTCGATATATCGTGCAGCCCTACAGTTAATTTAACCGAACAAATTTGTTTAATTTAAGTTTGTCCTACTCAAACCAATTAAGTATTCTGAGCGTTAGGGTTTAAAGTGATTGGTTTCATGTGGTTTTGTAAAACATTTTAAATATAACGTCATGTGGTCCACCCATCGTCAACCAAGTAAAAGCTAATAACCTTTTTTTCTACCTTACACCTTGAATGCGTGTGATGCATGTTGGTTGTACCAAGTGTCTTTGGCTTGGCAGACGATCAGTTTTCAAATTGGAATGGATAGTCAAGCAGTTTTTCCCCCCAAAAGATGATGACTAATATGATTTTCTTTTCAAGAATGTCATACTTTTAATGAGACTTATTCATTCTTCTTCATTATGATATTAGAATAGTTGTCATCCTGACATTTTTTACTTTTTGCCCCCCAAAAGCAAATGAGCATTGACCTGATTTTTACACGTAAAGGAGATGCTCCACAATGACTCAAATAAGGCCAACACAAAAATATCTTGAAATATCTCATTTTAATGGGTTTGGCCGGTCTGTCTGTTTGTCTGACCAGGAAACCTGTTTGGAAAACAATATTTTTGAAGTTCCATACAGTGTCACTAGTAGTGTACAAATGACACGCTTCACATAAAAAAACTGGTTGATGCATTTGGACACATTCATGTACTTGTGTTGGTCCACCTGTCCTTGTAGAATATTGTAGAGTCACAGGCATGTTCTGAAAGGAAGAACAGCAGAATAATACATAAGCTAAAAATATAGAAAATCTCTCAAGGATATCGGCCTACTAAAGAAGCTGCTGCGGTGTTGTTGCCATGGATACCTCAGCATCCATTCATCGCAAAATGCTGGCTAAGACAAACACAGAGCATCTCTTCCTCTGCCTGTCTATGTCTTTGTCATGCTTCTTCCACCTCTCTTTCTTTCTCTTGAAAGCTGTAGGGCCGGTATAATTTATGCCACATTTCTAACATTAAAGGAATGTACTGTGGGCACATATTTGCGCTCAGTTGAAAAATTTCACATATTTTCTTCTGTGTATTTTAACATGGACCTCAGAGGATATAAAGCATCTGGCCTACACTAAATACACTCGCACACACTCGACCACAAGCATGTCTACATTTTTGGGTGTAGACCGGTTTTATAATGATTCACATTTTTCTTGAAATGGCAAAAGCCGTTTTAACCAACGTCCAGTCCGATGATTTAACAGACCATGTGTTATTGCATGAGAGTAGCTGTTTGAGAGAGTTAGTGATAGAAAGACAGACAGAAAGAACGACCTAATCATCCATTGAAGCCCTTTGATTATGTAACAACTCAACAAAGCTAGTCTATACACTGTTTCCATGGTGATCGGCCCCGCTGTGTGTGTGTGTGTGTGTGTGTGTGTGTGTGTGTATACACACTCCTGTGCTCACTTCTCTCTAGGCATACATGAAATGTCTGCTCTGGCTCGATTTAAACCAGTGTTATGTTAGTACAATATGGAAAATATATATATATATATACCCAACTTTTGGGTGTTTTATTCATATCTTTTAATATCTTAAAATTAATTTTTTAATATTTCTATAGTTTTTATTCATTTTTATTTGATTTAATTTTAGTTATTTTAGTAACCAATGTTTTAGTTTATAATAACTCTGGATTAAACTCATTTCTCTTCATTTTCTGGATTTTTTTGTTCCTGTCCTTAAAGAAGATAGTTCACTCTAAACTGAAAATTAAGTCATCGTTTCCTCACCCTGGTGTTGTTCTAATGCCGTACGCCCTTTTTTTTCCTGACCACAAAAGGAGATTGTGAGAAATCAAGACTAAATGTGACGATACACGGAGCAACTTTTTGAGCAATGTTGCCTGGCAATGTCGCAGAGCAATGCTGCTTGGGCACTTTCCCATTGAAAGTGGGCAACAAATTTCGATCTCAAGTTTCCAGATAGAAATTTGTTGGCCATTCTCAATGGGAAAGTGCCCAAGCAGCATTGCTCAAAAAGTTGCCCAGTGTATCATCACCTTAAGAGAACTGCGGCATGAAATACAATCCATGTACTTTCTTCTCTGAGGTGAATATATATGTTGTGTTCGTCGTAACAGGAAGTTATCATGTTCACATCTGTCAACTGTCATTCTGACGGTCATCTGACACCTAGAGTTCCGGTCTGGAGATGTTTAACTCAGTGAAGAAAGTACACAGATTTTTGTTAAATAATAAATTACATTTCAGTTGTTGTTTTTTTTTTTACCAAACCCTATTGTATACCCAGAGAACATTATTTATATATATATATAAGGTCTTAATTTTCATTTTAGGGTGAACTAACCTATCAATTGTTCCCTATTTCATTGATCTCAGTTTCTTTTCTTCGGGGCCAGTGTATGTGCAATCCAGGTTTTAAATGTTTTAGAAAGATGTGATTGAATGATGGATGCTTTCCATGTATGTGTGTGTTGTTGTGTGTTAGTAACTGTGGTTTCTATATTGATCTCCTCATAACTCTGAGGGCCATACTTTGATCAGGACCACACATGCGTCTAAACCAGGGGTGTCCAATCCTGCTCCTGGAAGAGCCACTGTCCTGCAGAGTTTAGCTCCAACCCCAATTAAACACACCAGCTAATCAAGGTTTTTAGGCATACAGGAACTTCCAGGCAGGTGTGTGGTGGTGTGTGTAGCTAAACTCTGCAGGACAGTGGCCCTCCAGGACTGAGTTTGGACACCCCTGGTCTAAACTGTCACCACAATCCAGCATAAACACATTCTTCCTCTTCCCTGATGTCTCTGTCTTATTCTCTGATTTTCCAAGAGATGAATATGCATTTGAGAAATCCAAGACCCTGTTAAAGAAACCGTAGACATATTATATGTTGTATACTCTAGGTTTGGTACAGTGTACTCAGGGTTGAAGTAGGCGTAGTTACAATTCAGCTCTTGTGCATTCTGAGTATTGTTAGGGGCCGCTGCACTGTTTTTTGATTGTTGCTTTATGGAAGTTTGCTCCAGTCGGATGACTTTTGACTGCTGCAATGAGTCACACTGTGTTTTATGTGTCTCACGCCATGAGCACCACATTTTTAAAGCTGGCATAAAATGCATTTAGAAAATAGATAGGGTGAATTTTTCATGTTATAGATCTCATCCATTCCCATATTTAATATTTTTACAATTTTGACCTTGTAATGTTTAATTGAAATTGCAAACCTGGACCTTTGGGTGAAAACAACTTGCTTCTCTCTTGTGACGTATGCAGGACTCTCGACATCCAATCAACAACTGATGCATAGAATCAAGTTCTTGAGGGTCTTGAGACCCTAGCAAACAAAATCTATGCAAACTTGGAAAATTGTTGCGTTCCAAAATGTGTCAGAACACAGTTTTTAAAGCAGTTGCATTCTCAATGTTGCCACAAGGGGTGCTATAGTGGATATTAGCATAAATTGTCCTCTTCTACACTCAGTTAATTCAAGGTAGTTAAAGGATTCGTTCCATCCTAGGTGTATATGACTTTCTTCTTCTTTCTGATGAACACAATCAGAGTTATACTGATAAATATCCTGACGCATCAGAGCTTTATAAATGCAGGGACCAACGAGTATGAAGCTGAAGACAGCACATCCGTTCATCATAAACATACTTCACACGGCTTCCGGGGGGTTAATAAAGGCCTTCTGAAATGAAGAAATGTTTGTGTAAGAAAAATGTCCATATTTAACTAATTATAAAGTAAAATATCTAGCTTTCGCCAGACTGCCTTCCATATTCAACTTATAAAGAAAGTGTAGCGCTTCTCGCAGTTTTAAATGCTTATGCTACGTCCTACGCCTTATTCAACTTACGAAAAAAGCATAACTGTGTTCATCAGAAAAAAGAAAGTCGTATACACCTAGGATGGCTTTTCATTTTAAAGTGAACTAATCCTTTAAAGGCAACTGTTCATAGCGAGATTCATGTCTGTGACATTAAACCGGATGCGTTATTATTCAGGTAGATAGCTATAAATGTTAGCGTTAACTAACCTTAACTGACTTTCTTAACAAGATTCTGTTCAGATTGTTGCTGTGCCATGACAGAGAAAACTGACTGTAGAAGATGTTTGTTGCGCAACTCTGAGAATGCAACACGTATTTTTGAGTTCTGACACATTTCGAAAAGCAATAATGCACGAAATTCAGCTTGTGTAGCTATTAGCATGTGTTCAGGTACTTGTGTAGAGAATGTGTCTGGACTTCAGCATGTAGCAACACTAAGAGAGGGTGACTCATAGCATGAGTGTTTGTTTTTGAACTAGCGACTCGTCATTTACATGCTTTTTTTTTTTTTTTTTGTAAGAATGTGTGTTTGGTAAGAGTATATTTCTGTGTATGTTGGTTCTGTATGTTTGTGAAAGCCTTCATTATGGAGTCAGAGGTGAAAGATTCATTCAGTATGTACAAAGTCTGTTCTGTGTGCTGTTTACACACACGCACGCACGCACACACACATTCTGTTAACAAACATAGTGACACACACACCAAATATAGTCATCACTTCCCCTCAGAACAAACTTTCTCTGGCTTAAGCACACAAACGCAGTCTTTCACATACACACATGTGAATGTACACAGTATATATGACTGTGTGCACATGCCCTTATCGTACAGCTGCCTCAAGGGACACATGCGTCTCTCATTCTGGAATCACGCAGGAACATTAACATCCCGCTCTGGAATGCCGAGCTGGTGAAGAATTCCTTTTTTCTGAATTATACATGGAGAGTCTTGAGCACCAGTTAGATTGTCATCACACTGCCACCTGCTGGACACATGAATCACAAGCCAAGTATAACAGCTTTAAGAATGTGTAGTGGAAATTTTTGTTGTTTTGTGACTGATTTGAATGCATTTATTGACACACGCATGCCATTTATTAATTGGTCTATAATAAAGTAGGGCTGGGCAATATATTGAACATATTTAATAATTTAAATATGTAATTATGCACTTTTTATGTTGCCATTGTGTTTCCCAAAGAGCGTTTACAGCTTTTACTTCCCTAAAATAAAGATTTTTAAAAAAGGGAATAAATGTAATTTTATACAGTTATACGTGTTATTTTAATTACACTCATTTTAAAGTATTTTAAGTAAGTAAAAACTAAATAAATAAAATTAAGTATTAGGTTGTTTAAAGGTAAAGATTGTTACTTCAGATGGTCACACCATTGAACAAAAGCAAAATAACATTTTTGGAAATTAAGAACGAGTTTAAGAATGTTTTTTTTTGTCAAATAGTGAATCATTTAAAAAAAAAAAATAATTAAAATATGGTTATTTGAAAACAAAATTGAAGTGCCATATCAACCATGTAGATATGTATTGCTTTATTTTAGTGTGAAAATTATAGTGAATGAAAATTTTAAAGGTACACTATGTAACTTGTGTCGCTCTAGTGGTTAAAAACAAAACTGCATGCATTTTGCAGAAGAACATCGTTTTGGTTGTGCTTCGTCTCTGTTTGACACTATGGGTAACTCATAACTAAAAAAAGAGAGAAAGATTATCCTACTGCTAATAAAACATTCAGTAGGCTTAAGAGATATAATCAGTTTAGATGGAAAGGATCTCAAGCTGACTGGCTGAAGACATTACTGCTATACCCATTAATAGATACAGTACTTCCTTGGAAATAAATTTCAGCACAGCTCTACAGCAACCATAATGAAATGAGCTTTCAGAATAGATAATGCTTTACAATCAACTCTGTTAGAGAGCTACATATGGCAATTTATCTGTTCAATAAAATACCTTACTCACCTGTTGAGTGATAAAACGCCATCTCTGCATCACTTTTACAACATTTCAAATCCCTCAGTTCTCGCCATCTCTGAGAAGTCAAGCCAATGTTGATTCTTGTTTTATTACGAGCTGTCACATTCTCTTTTTGCCAGCAGACTCCCCTGTTCAGCGTTGGTTTGAGATTTAGCTGCTCCATGTCAAACTTTCTCGCTTCTTGTGACAACTAACCTACGCCACTCCCACACCATACATGCGTCAAAGTAGACGGAGCAACTTTTCTCTATTTACAGATATGACGAGACACGCACAGGCGAATGACATATGTACGCATATTCCCACAAATACTATCCTGTCAGGTCTAAAGTATAAACACTTTAAACAGGCTTACCGTAGTGAATCAGGGTAAGACAAAAACACGTTTTGGAAGAAAGGATTG
Source organism: Elopichthys bambusa (assembly GCA_037101425.1). Classification (NCBI taxonomy): domain Eukaryota; kingdom Metazoa; phylum Chordata; class Actinopteri; order Cypriniformes; family Xenocyprididae; genus Elopichthys; species Elopichthys bambusa. The sequence goes on from CM074441.1 coordinate 3,479,843, forward strand.
ATGATTGTACTGACATTTACATTTTGTTAATTTTGAACAAAAAAAAGTTACATATTGTATCTTTAACATGAATACATGAATTACAGTTCTTCTGATTGGACAAAAAAATATTCAAAGTAAATACATAAACATCAAGAATATTTTCTCAAAAGGCTGAAAAATAGTTATTTTTAGCTATAACACCCAGCCCTTAGTATAAAATACCGAACTAGTGAATCACACACACAGTGAGTAATTGTGGCCACATGTTGCATAACAGTGTTGGACAAACAACATTGTTTCTCCATGTACTTTGTGTAGGTGTGAGCATGTGATTCAACTGTGTGGAAATAATATATTTTGTTGATTTACAATTTACAAGTGTCTTTCATAGGACACCGTATTTGCCTGGTATTACTGTCCTGATGTCAGATTAATGAATTGCACAATATTTGCACTCTTACTTTGAGAGTTGTGCATCAGAGATCTGGAAAAGCAGCTATATTGTTGGAAGGCTCTCAGTCGCCTGCGGAGGTAAGAGGCCGGAGAGATGAATGAGCGCTCTGTTGGTGTCTAGACTCTGGTGACTGAGAAGCATCAATCTGCCTCAGTGTTTGATGATTTCTAACAGTTTCCACCTGAGGTGTGCACACACACACACACACACACACACACGTTTGTTTGTGTGAATTGTGGGGACATTCCATAGGCGTAATGGTTTTTATACTGTACAAACTTTATTTTCTATCCCCCTACACTACCCCTACCCCTAAACCTACCCATCACAGGAAACTGTGCACATTTTTACTTTCTCACAAAAACTCATTCTGTATGATTTCTAAGCCTTTTGAAAAATGGGGACATGGGGTAATGTCCTCATAAGTCACCCTCTCCTTGTAATACCTATGTCATATCCATGTCATTATACAAATTTGTATCCTGATATGTCACCAACACACACACACACACACAGAGAGACAGCGAGAGAGACAGCGAGAGAGACAGCGAGAGAGACAGCGAGAGAGACAGCGAGAGAGACAGCGAGAGAGACAGCGAGAGAGACCCACCCAGGAACAGACATCACAAGGTTTATGTGAACAAACACACTTTCTCCAAAAAAAACTGTCATCTCGCCACAGTAAAATACACATCAAATACATGAAGGGATCAGGATTATTATAATTTTGAAAAGTTCACGATAGTTTTTTGGTTTTAAGGTTTTTTTTATTATTATTATTTTATAACAAATACTACATCCTAATGTTATTGTGAACAAATTATCGGTCCTGGTTATTTCATGGATTATTATTTATTTTATTTTTATTTTTTCTGTAATCTTTAGTCAAAATGTACTTGCTCTTCTTTTAAAGTTTGCTATCTAGTCTGGCTAACTTGTGGTTTCAGTTGATATTTCTCAGTGGGCTGTTTTATTGCAGTTTTGGGCAAAAGATTTTGCTGGCTGAAATTTGGGTGCATCAAAAATAATGTGTTAATAATGTTCAAGTCTGTAAGATCTTTTTGTTTTTGTAAGAAATCTCTTCTGCTAACAAAGGCTGCATTTATTTGATCAAAAATACAGTAAAAACAAAAAAAAAGAAATGTTATTACAATTTATAACAGCTGTTTTCTATTTGAATATATCTCAAAATGTAATTTATTCCTGTGATCATAGATGAATTTTCAGCATCATTACTCTGCTGATTTGCTGCTCAAGAAACATTTCTTATTATTATCAATGTTGAAAACAGTTTTTTGCTGCTTAATAGTTTTGTAGAAACTGTGATACATTTTTTTTTCCAGTCCAAAAGAACAGTTTAATGCATCCCTGCTGAAAAAGAGTATTGATTTCTTAGAAAAAAGAAAAAAAAAAATCTTACTAACCCCAAACTTTTGAACAGTAGTGTACTTTTTTTTTCTTTTTTTTTTTTATAAATCAACAGTATTTGCACAATTTCTCTTGTTGTGGTAATAGTGTTCATTTACGATAATAAGGCTTTTGGGAAACACATGCTCGCTCACTGCCTCATCTGTTTGTCATAGTGTAGTGAGGGTCTTCTTTCAGGTCTAATGTTTTCCAACACTTCTTCCAGAAGAGAACACTTATCCTCTCTCTCTCTCTCTCTCTCTCTCTCTCTCTCTCTGATGTAAATCGTTTTCAGAAGAGAAGAGATATTACTGGCATTTCCTCTCCCAGCTCGCAGCAAGGCCTCCTCTTTCTGTTTCAGACATGAGAAAGAATGAGATTAATATAGTGCCTCTGTCTCCAGATGCGTTTGGTTTTTCTTAGAGTCGTGTTCATAAGAGGAATGACTTTGTATTCTACAGTTGGTCTGGTATGAAGTCCCCTACCAAGTACAACACAGATGTTTGTACCCTTGCTTGTCTTCAAAGTTTGTACAGTCTTTTAAGCAATAAAAACTATTGTATTTAATTGTATTCACTAAAGAGGGGGGGGGGGGGGGGGGGGGGGGGAGAGGAGAGGCCGCGGCCAGAATTAGACCTTGTGGTTGCAGACTAAACAGAATGTCTGGAAGAGGAAAACACGCAGCCAGACAACGTTTTTTTTTTTTTTTCTGCAGTTTCACATTTTCTTCCCAAACTCTTGCCAAAAGCACACACATTCAAACACAACAAGAACAGGTATTCTCAACTACTCATTCTCTCAGTTCACTTTCAGTTTACTGATTTGCAAAACCGTATACCTTTATAACTCCAGACCAATGACAAATATGAATGTCTAACATGATGAAAGGGAAAAAACCTTAAAAAAAAAAAAAAATCCATGGAAATGTATTTTTATGTATTATTGTTGGTTTCATAAGTTTTTGAAATTTTGGTACACCATTTTCAGTAAAAGCTTTGATTTAAGAACGTGAAGTGGTGTAACCATCAAGTAACAGTAAAATGCTTTCCTTACAACTTGAATACTTGTAAAGTATTATTATTTATTTATTTTTAAATGTACCATGAAAATATGAAGCAGCAAAAACTGTTTTATGTTTCTTGAGCATCAAATCAGCATATTAGAATGATTTCTGAAGGATCATGTGACACTGAAGACTGGAGTAATAATGCTGAAAATTCAGCTTTGATCACAGGAATAAATTACATTTTAATATATATTTAAATATAAAACCAGTGTGTTATTGATTTTATTTGTTTAAATGTCCACTTCCCACATCTTAGTGTTGCAAATATTGGTAATATTTCATTAAAAGTTGTCGCTTCACTACTTGATATCTATTTGAAGAAATAATAAGAGAATAGTTATATCATCTTGACTTTTGTTAATAGTTTTTTTTACCCTTTTTCTTTTTGAAAATGAATTAATCCAGACAAATAAGACCGACTTTACCTGGTTTCTTTTGCATTTTTGTTGCACTTTAAAAATAGCTACTTTGATTCAGTTAAGCTATTGCTAATTTACAAATGATTACTCTTCTGAAAATGGTTTAGTACATGTACTCATATCATGTACATACTGTTTGTGTATCATGCACAAATATAGTATACTAGTAAAAATAAATTTACAGTAATTAGAAACTTTTTTTTATAAAAAAAGATAGTAAACGGATTCTCAGTAGGTCAAAAAATATTAATATATTTAGTAATAATAAAAGAATATTGAATTCAAACAAATAAGCATTTATATGTATTTGAGCCTTTCGTTGTGCATTTGCATGAATCTGTACCCCTTTTCACTTTTTCTGTTGTGTGTTTGCTTTCACCAGGTGACCTACCTTGGCAATGTGACGATTTCCGGCACTCATTTCCTGTCTGGCTGCACAGAGTCGGCTGTGGTGGGATTATGCGACACAAAGCGGACATCTGTCGCCCACGATGACTCCATCACTTCTAGCAATGCCATACTGGAAATCCGCCCCTTCCAGGTACGACTGCATCACCTGGACGGGCGGGGCGAGGCCACGGTCGCCATGGACACCTTCCAGGTGGCTCGCATCGCATATTGCACGGCGGATCACGACATTAGCCCGAACGTGTTCGCGTGGATCTACCGGCAAATCAACGACGATCTGACGTTCCAGATGGACTGCCACGCCGTGGAGTGCGAGAGCAAACTAGAGGCTAAAAAACTGGCCCACTCCATGATGGAAGCCTTTAAGAAAACCTTCCACAGCATGCGCAGCGACGGACGCATCCACAAGAGTGGCTCGTCCGACGAGTTCCCCGAAGAGTTGAGTACACCCGACGACGGCTGAGAGAAGGCCGAAGGGGTCGAGCTTTTCTTAAACGGGGGGGGGGAGGTTGGGAACGGGAGGCGAGGGAGCGCAAGTGTGAATGCGCTCTTTATGTCTTTGTGCCATAATAGAATATTCAGAAAAATAACAAAACAAAACCACAACAAAAAGAAAATGGAAATGGTGACAGAAATTCAAACCACAAACCAAGAAACTAGCCTGCCTTTTTTATCTTTGCTGCCAGACAGACATGCCCATTTTACCCAAGCATCTGAGCGTCAACATCATTATGAAGTTTATGAACTTTATGACGGTCACACTCCCACTCGAAAGCTGCTGGTTTTGATATGGCGCGAGAAGTGGCAAGAACTTGTATCTGTTATTCTCCTTTCGTTTAGCCAATTAAAACCTTGGGCCTATTCACCTTTTGTTTGGGGACCTGGGAATTCCTTATGTGTGTGTGTAGAAATCTTTTGTCTTTTTTTTTTTTTTTTTTTTTTTTTTTTTTAGATAATGCAGAGATGTGTTTCCTCTGCTAAGTTGAGAGAAAAATGATATTTTGATATTTATGGCAGGCAGCCAGCCTAGGGCATTCTTTTACCTTTTTCGGGCCATAGTAATTATAGGGACCATGCATCGATTTTTTTTTTTTTTTTTTTTTTTTTTTTTTTTTAAGATACCAAAAGTCATTGTGTGTGTGATCTAGGGTTTGTCTGTCTGCAGCTCATGAGCCTTTGAATAAATATGGAACGGGTTCTCTACTACAAAAAAGCTTCTAAAAGCTAAATGTGCTTGTCTGTCCAGTGTAGTTTAGTGTGTTTTATGTGTTCTCAAACAGAAAATACTAGCGCGTATGTTAAATGAGATGTTGAAAGCGAGACGTTCCAGATGCATCGGTATCTTCACTCATGCAGGGCTATAGGTGCGGTCGCATTTAAGGCCCGTTCACACCAAGAACAATAACTATAATGCTAATAAGGATGTGACGGTGAGGAAATTTTCCCACCGGTTAATCGACGTGTGACACCGGGGGAGGGGGGAAAGGTTCCCTCTTTTGCACCTCGCTTTTAAATCGCTAATTTCGAAAGTAAAATGCGCACGGTCTTTCATAATGGTGCAGAGCGTTATGAATGCCCGTGCGAATTGGCACTAATTCGGAGCGACAATTGCTTGAATGCTGGGTTATTATTCTTACTGAAAAACACAACAGCTAATCCTTTGCAGGTTCCCTATTAGCACTGGGTTTAAATCCATTTCGCTTTGAAACCAAATTTTCCGCCATTGTCTTGTCAGTCAGCTCCTTACTCTCGTGATTAATGAAATCTTGACTCCTCCTGCTGGTCTGTGCTGCGACTCGCACTGCATTGAGCAGATGCATCCAGCTTTTAATTTTAGTGTCTGTTCTCTAACTAAACAAAGTGATTTTTATTACTATAAAAAATCAAAACGAAAGTGGAGGGCAGTGCTGCGGTGGGCAAGTGATTTAACCGGTGTTGCGGCTGACTGAACACTGGTAACACCGACTATCGTAGCAAGCTATATATGATAACTATATTAGTTTCCACACCAATGCATATCATTTTGTTTATTCTAAGCGCGCGCTACAGTTTTGTTGTTTGCCGCTTTAAATGCTCGAGCTTTTTAAAACAGGATGGATTCTGATTGGCTATTAATGTTTTTACCTTCCATCAGCTGGAAAAAGTTGTTCTGAAAGTGATTTCAACGATTGTTTCTCCGTTATCGTTATAGTTATGTTGACTCTGCTATTCTTAAAACTATATATTTATCGTTATAGTCATCGTTCTTGGTGCGAACGAGCCTTTACTGTTGCTTAGCGAATTTTGCGCGCAAAATCCAACAGGAATCTGTGTGGAGTTTCGTATGAGGGCGAAAATCTCCATGGGGAATTTTTTGCTCGTGTTCGAGTTTGTCACGTGAATTTGCCACACTAACTAACAGAAAGCTGCTTGTTTTGAAAATGAATTCTGTGTAAGCGGTGCTTCGTACATCTCAATGGACCCTTTTTCATGCAAAATCTCGCGAATGTGACCGCACCTTATTTATACATCACATTGTTTCGATCATGAACAGAAATTCTTGTTACCGGTCCTTTGTTTGCATATGATGTGTCGGGACGTCCTTCTGATGGGTTTAGAGGGAGTTGTGTGAACGTTTGCGCAGGGAGAGGGAGGACCCCAAAAGCATAGCAGTCCATAGAGTGCCTGTCTCTTACCCCCATGCTGAATGTATGATGTCTTTTGTGCTGCAAGCGCTATATATGTACTGGTACTGAAAGCCTTGTTGATTTATTATTTTAGATTTGTTTAAATATACATTTGTATTTGCAGGTAATTTGAAAGCTGTATAATGGTTTAGAGCAGGGGTGTCAAACTCAGTTCCTGAAGGGCCACAGCTCTGCACAGTTTAGCTTCAACCCTAATTAAACGACCTGATCCAGCTAATCAAGTACTTTGAAAACTACAGGTATGTGTGCTGGAGCAGGTTGGAACTCCCTTTAGGAACTGAGTTTGACTCCCCCTGGTTTAGAGAGTCAATTTTTGTACAAGATGTCAAGACACGTGTTATTTTGGCTCAAAATGTAACGCATGCGTGCTCATACACACGGCTCCACTCACCTGTGAAAACCCTGTTATGGGGACGATGGATTGTGGAGCAATGAGAAGATGAATGAACAGACTATTTTGAATTCCGATTTTTTTGAGTCGGATTCTAATTCGGATTGGGATTGCATCTGGATTTGGGAAGATGAAGAGAACCCTGGGAAGTAAGCATTTATAAATATAAAGAAATATATATATATATATATATATATATATATATATAAAAGATATATTCATTGTATTTGAAACTCATTCGATAAGCTTATGTAAATACAAATGTATCCATTTTTTTCCTTTTAAATACTGCATTAAATGTTTGATATTTTTGAATAAAGTGACAAGCACCATTAAAGGAATCAGTATTACGGCCAACTGTGAATTTGGATCAGGAGCGGAGGGCAGCCTATAGCGTGAGTGATGAAATGTCGGGAGAGTGAGGATGAGTGTCTCGTTGTTGTTGTTGTTGTTTTTAATTTGTAAAATTGTAGATGAACATTCTCACTACATGTCTTAATGGCTCAGACTCGCTTTAATGTTTTGAAATGTTACCATATGTGTTTTTTATGCTGTATTTGCAAAGATAAAAAAGATACAGTATATATAAACTATTTACCAAGCTAAGTTGTGTTTCTTATTATTATTATTTGCCTTTTATCAAAATGTGCCATTGATCATAGAGTCCGCTTGTGGTGGTTTGTATGGGTCAGGTTTTGCTTACATTGTGGGGAGAAATCAGCATTATTCACCAGTTTAGTGAACATACAAAATGTTGTAATTAACATATATGTGATATAATAATATATGCATGTAAATCAATCTACAAAAGGAGCCATAGTAAGTCTTTTCCCACCAAAAAAAAAAAAAAAAAAAAGTTGAGATCAGCTGCTACAGTTGCTCTTCTATCCTCAGTCAGTAGGTGGCATCAGAGTCCAACAAAAACTGGCATAATAGGAAAGGCTGCTCACTGCAGAGCCATGTGTGGAGCATGAAATCCAGCTCCCCCTCTCTGGATGTAATTTTGGTGTAATGGGTGGAGCTAGAAAGTCCAACATAACCCTATCCCTCCACCCATTAGAGCCACAGAGGTGGAGCCGGATGTCATTTGGCTCTGCAGTGCCACCTACTTTGAAGATGCATGTTTTTATATCATGCCATTTTTTCTTCATCTTGTACCTCTAGAGGGCACTGCAGTACTGCAGAGCGTATAGGAAATAGAGTGTAAAAATGTAGTAGTATAATACATGGCTCATTCCTACAGTTTGGTGGATTTTACGTGTCCATGAAACAATACCTTATATTGTACATAAAATGTTAATAAACTTTCATGCCACATGGTTTTCCATGCATAGATTTACCCTAGTTAACACATTCATAATGATTAGTAGAATAATTAAAATTAAAACTTTTTGAAGTCTTTGACAAATTCCCATGTCCTCGATCATGTTTATCAACTTCACTTTGAAATAGGCTAAAGGTTACATATTTATTTCTAAATGAGCAATTTTGAGTATTTGTATATACATTTACTTGTTGACATTTTTGTAAATCCATTAAATTAGATTGTCTCTCAAACTTTGGTGCCACTCACCCTTTAAAATCTTAACCGTATACCCTAAATCACATGACTTGCTAAAAGTGATATCTATGATAGACTTCTGACAAGACTAAAGAATGATTGAATTTTAACATTTTTGTTCAACGTATCTGCTCAGCCCAAAAACCACCAAACTGGAATGACCCACAGTCAAATGAATATGCGATATGACTCCACATATGACATGCTGCATACATGTCTTCTTATTTCTAATTATAATAATTCATGTAATAATTATATTTGTATATACATTTACTTGTTGACATCAAATACTATTTATTGTGATATTTTTGTTCATCATTAAATTAGATTGTGACTTGCTAAAAGTGATATCAGCTGCATCTGAGATTGCATACTTTTTTGTTTGTTTGTTTGTTTTGTGAAGAGAGATGCTGCTTGGCAAGAGTAGTATGTCCAAATTCACAGTACTTATAAAAGAGTAGGCAAAAAAGTACTAGAATTTCTTACTACTTCTGGTGAGATTCTGAAGTTTGCATACAATGCACATTTTACTATCCCATGAGCCCCACAGGAGAGGATTTGTGATTACATTAATTTGGATTACATTAATAGTACACACACTCATACTATATAGAACATCATTTTTTTTTTAGCGGTCACAAATTTTCCTATTCAAAATATGCACAGAGAGTGTGTGATTTCAGATGCAGACATTATTTCCTTGGAGGGAAAGACCAAAAAAATAAATCAAACTTTTCTCTCTTTTCCTCATTTTTAGAAGACTTTCATAATAGTTTAAAACACATGTCCACCCTGTTGTGTCAAATTATACTGGGCGTGAAAATGTTTATATTTTTTAAGTAGATTTTATAAATCTATTAAAATTCTTCCTAAATGTAAATCTTCTGCTAGCATGTTGTTCTTTCCCAGCTAGTAAAGAGATTTATTAGCTTAAAATGTCCACCCTGTTAGACACTGCATTGTAAAATGTCATGTAACAGAGTGGACACATTTCCTAGACCACATGTGAAATATATGGTCAGGATTATCAGGTTATACTAACCAGAGTTTGACCAGTGTGTTCTTATGATAGACTTCTGACAAGACTAAAGAATGATTGAATTTTAACATTTTTGTTCAATGTATCTGCTCAGCCCAAAAACCACCAAACTGGAATGACCCACAGTCAAATGAATAGTGATATGACTCCACATATGACATGCTGCATACATGTCTTCTTATTTCTAATTATAATAATTCATGTAATAATTGATCATTCAGAAAGAAAATCATAATTTTTACCACTGCACTGCTGCAGGATAATTATAGAATAAGACTTGAGGGAGGAAATTTAACCTTGACAAGATCCTGGAGCGCAAGGTGAAAGGACATTATAACTATAAGTGGATGTGCCTAAAAATAACATACCTGAACATGAAATAATTGATTCATTTAAACTAGACTGGTTAAAGATGTAACGGGAAGTGCTAACAGGCCAGCATGAATTAAAATTATATGGTTAAGTTATGTGAAAGCTGCTAAAACAAATTACACTAGCCTAGTTCTTTTTCTTTCTTCAATATGAGTGTAAACTAATATGTATTATTTCCAGGGCCCTCATGCACTCGCAGCTTTATATAAACAGCTCTCATGAGTCTAAGTGAACAGGGTGAATACAGTTTTGTGACAGATGCAGTCATGTGCGAGATTGCTGAACATATGGGCTCGGATCAAAAGGTTTATGTAAGCCTCTTCAGACGCGCCAACCTCTTATTTCTCTCCCTCTAGAGGCACTTTTGACGAAACTCTTTGACAGTATTTTGGACTTCATGAGTGAGAGCTGTCACACCTCCACTGCACACTCAGCTCTTTAGGTTTCAGTGCTGTATCACACTCCATAATTTCAAAGAGGATATTATCATTTTCACTAAAGATCCATTTTATTATTATTCATTTTAAATCATTCCTTCAAATAAACAAATCACTAAAAAGAACCGACTCATTAGAGTCATTTGTTCAAGAATCAGACTACACTCTGGTTGAGCTGTGTGTTTTTGATTCACTAAATAGAAGAGTCATTTGTTCGGGGAATCTAACTAGACTAACCATGCGTTCCATTCGGAAGGGCTCATCCCTATGCCCTCATCCCTTCAAAGGGTTTACCCTGCGGAGTGAGAGCTTCGAAGGGATGAAGGGTGTAGGGGTCAAAACAACTCTTTTTTTTTTGGAACGCACTTCTGTGTCATCTTAATAAGACAATCAAGAAGGCGCCTTCGTTGCACATTTTGTACGTTTGTTGACCCCCCCAAAAAACACACTCTGAACGATGAGTAGATTGTGCAAACTGCGCCTTTTGTTAAACATTAGTTTATTTATTTATTTCTGGTTTATCGCACCATATTGTATATTGTGTCTATGTATTTGAAACATTTGAATGGACTGATAAAGGGAGCTGTAAAGTATTTTTGTTGAAGTACAATGTCATTTTGACCATAATAATGTACTAAATCTAACTCGTATAAATATTACAGTAGTATAGAAAAATACTATACATACATTTATAGGTAGAATCGAACTCTGAGCCTCCTGTACCCATTCTGTGATGCCAAACAACTTCCCTGTGCAAAGGATCATGGGGGCCCGAAGTGTCCATCGGTTGTACCCTTCGAAATCCTTCATTCCGAAGGGCCCTTTGAAGTGGCCAGTTTTGAGCACTTTGGTTTGGAACGACCCTTCAATATGGTGGCCATGATTGTTTTCACTCCGAAGTGCCCTTGGGAGGGCGATATATTCCGTTTGAAACGCACCGTAATTGAGCTGTATATTTTTGATTCACTAAAAAGAACCAAGAAGAATCATCTGTTTGAGAATCAGACTACACAAGTTGCGCTGCATGATTTTTATTCATTAATCATTTGTTGGTTGAGCTGTATGTTTTTGATTCATTAATAAGAGCCGGCTGTCAGGGAACGGAGGAACCAAAGACGGCAGGCAGAGGTAAGGATCCAAATCCAGGGAAATTTTAATGAAAATAAACAATCATAACATAAATCAGGAACAAAATAACACTGAGAAAAAAAACAACGGACCCACAGACACCTGCATGACATCAAACAACGACCAACAGAGAACCAGAGAAAACAAGGGCTTTTTATACGGACAGGTTAACGAGCTAAACCAGGAGAACTGACACAGCTGGAGCAGACTAATGAAAACTGAAAAAACTACAAAAACTACAACCAGGCCACAAGAAACAGGACACAGGAAAGAACACAGAAACTAGGCACAGAGAACTTCAACATAAAAGTCCCACAAAGCACAAAACACAGAACCAGATTTGACACTGGCTCCTAGGAGTCATTCGCTGTGAATCTACAGTAACTACACTGGTTAAACTGTGTTTTGATTCACTATAAAGAACCAGCTCATAAGTACCATTTTTTGGGAATCAGATAAGAAAAGTACACATTCCAACATTCCTTTCTTCCTCAGTGTTGCACAGAACATGATGCTACTAGCTAAAACAAGCTCCAAATCAGAGCCAGACATCTGCACTGTCTCCACTGAGGCAGTAAAGACCATCCGCCCAGCATATCTACCATCAGTAATTGACCTTTTACAAAGCAGCAAAGATTGAATGCTAATGTCTGATTTAAAAGCATCAAGGGAATCCCCTCTCTCCAATTCTCTCTTCTCCTTCTCTGTGAACACTGTTGGGTCTCCTATCTATACCATCAAGCTCAGCAGCGGAGCGCTATGACCTGTTTTATCACAACCTAAGAGTCAAAGTTAATGTGTCCATTGCTGATCTGTGACCAGCGTGAGGTGGAGTTATCACATTTATCACAAGGTCTGCACCCGATTCACTTCAATCCCCACAGAGAGAGCTGCGTTGTGGTTAATGCAATGGCATAACTTTAACAAAGGATTTTAATGTAGATAGCATCATGCAAGGGATTTAATGGAACCTCTGATTAGGCATCATTGACTGTATAAAAAAATAAAATAAAAAAAAGATGGATGATGCACCTTCACTCTCTTTCATTGTAGTAAGTGAAGCCGCCAGTGTGCCAATATGGCGCCGACATCTTGAGTCTCTGCGCAGTAGTAAACTTGGAGCCTGAGTCTGCTCAGTAGTGAGCGTGAAGTGGAGCCGCCATATCAAGGTCCCGCCCACACTCCCACAGAATCGGTTAACACGGTTTACTGCAGAACAGCTTGTTATGTTGGTGTGAAATAAACAGTTCTGGAAATGTAAAAATTTAAGTTAAAGCTCCAATCTCCTCCCGAAGATCACTTCTAGAAAAAAGTTGGTGCTTCAGTCACTACTTCGCTCAGAAGTTTAGTTTGTCTCGCATCCCATTACATTACATGGAGAGGGCGGGATTTATGACCTATACTGCATCCAGCTACCTGAGGGTGATCGAGACGCTTTGACTTTACTTTTCAGGACTCGTGTGGCACGCTTGGGATGAATTAGCATGCTTGGGTTTTTTTTAGATTGTAAAGATCAAATATCATTAATCCATCCAATTGATTCAATCCAAATGTATTGACAGTGCACTGGAAGGATTTTGCAATTGAGACAGCCCTTAAAATGTCCAACTCACTGACCATTGCCCTGACTACTGAACAAGGGAGCCCTGTTCCAAATGGAACCCTAAACCCTCGCAATCTTCCACAGAGTTCACCCTTTCACGACGTGATGCCACTTTGACTGTCGGGAAGAAGTCTGCTGCGGAACTCACAGGCTCGTCAAAAGTGCAGATCGAGGGCGCATATCGGCCACAAAGGGGGCGCTTGTGAGCACTCATCTGAAACCTAAAATGACAAATAGGACACCCTGGCTGCATCCGAAACCGCATACTTCCCTACTATATTGCAGAGATGGAAACTCGAGTCTTCGACTTGGACTCGAGTCGCACTTAAGTCGCAAAAATAAACGACTTGCGACTTGACTTGGACTCGTGAGGTACTAACCCGAGACTTGACTCGAGACTTGACTTGAAGTCCAAGTCTTTTGGCGTGACATTCCTGTTTACGTTCTCTATTTACTACTCTATTTTCTTTTTTTTTTTTTTTCTTTTTTTTTGGTAATGCATATAATATCCAGATTTACCATGTTAAATTGTATTTGGATTGAACAAGCACTTCCATGCGCATTATATGACCGTCCGACTCATTTCCACAGATCGGTTTGTTAAGTCGCAGTGCGTTATTATATCGCTTCATCACAAACGAGACACACAGATGGAAATGTTGTTTGTTGTTTTGTTTACTGTAACGCATGTCTATACACTGGAAGACTACATTTTCCAGCATTGCTTGAGATCTACAGCAAACTACGGCAACTCATATAGCTCAAAATACATAGCACTTTTTTCCTTTCGGTGGTTCTAAATGGTATAATTTTGTATAAAGTTGGAAAGTAATATAAATGATTTAAGTCGTATTTTGTGTGCTTTATTAGACAATTTTAAAGTAAAAGTAATCTGTTTTGATATTTAAATACACTGTTAATTACAATAACAACTAGCTGAAAAAAATATATTGATAAAAATAGAACAAAGACTTGACTTGAGACTTGACTTGACTTGGACCTCAAAGACTTGAGACTTGACTTGACTTGGTCCTCAAAGACTTGAGACTTGACTTGACTTGGTCCTCAAAGACTTGAGACTTGACTTGACTTGGTCCTCAAAGACTTGAGACTTGACTTGGACTTGACTTGACTTGGACCTCAAAGACTTGAGACTTGACTTGGTCCTCAAAGACTTGAGACTTGACTTGACTTGGTCCTCAAAGACTTGAGACTTGACTTGGACTTGACTTGACTTGGACCTCAAAGACTTGAGACTTGACTTGACTTGGACCTCAAAGACTTGAGACTTGACTTGACTTGGTCCTCAAAGACTTGAGACTTGACTTGACTTGGTCCTCAAAGACTTGAGACTTGACTTGGTCCTCAAAGACTTGAGACTTGACTTGGACTTGACTTGACTTGGACCTCAAAGACTTGAGACTTGACTTGGACTTGACTTGACTTGGTCCTCAAAGACTTGAGACTTGACTTGGTCCTCAAAGACTTGAGACTTGACTTGACTTGGTCCTCAGGGACTTGACTTGACTTGGTCCTCAAAGACTTGAGACTTGACTTGGACTTGACTTGACTTGGTCCTCAAAGACTTGAGACTTGACTTGGACTTGACTTGGTCCTCAAAGACTTGAGACTTGACTTGGATTTAGACCTCAAAGACTTGAGACTTGACTTGGACTTGACCGCAGGGACTTGTGAACATCTCTGCTATATAGTGGGCGAAAAAAAGTATGTGACAAAATAAGTATTTCCGAATTCAAAGTACTCATTAAAGAGTAGCCAAATGTACCCGGATTAATTACTTCTTTCAACAAGATTCTGAAGTGTGCATATGATGGACACTTTACTAACCCATGAGGCCATGTGAGAGGATTTGTGAATGTCGGTGATGCGATGCAACTGACGCTGGTAGGTCACGTGATAAGGTCAACATGGCGAACGTAGTACGTCCAGATTGCATTCATACTACAGACATTCATACTATATAGAACATACACACACACACACACACACACACACACACGTTATTTCCAATGCGTTTTCCATCAGTGTGTCTGCCACTCTCATCTCGTCCTCCAGCACAGATACAGCGAACGCATTTGTTTGGATTAATTCGGCACATTAGACCCCAGCACCTTACATATGTATTACCTGCCTCATGTGTATCAAGTATAAAATCCCTGCATGTCCTTGGAACACAGTTTTGAATGTCAAATTCTGATTTCAAATGCATTAATACATTTCTATGAGAAACAAAGTGACAGTGTTGCTAAGAAAACAGAGAACTGCACTTGAACAGACTTCTCATAAATAATAATGTGGCTGAAATAACAAATTTGTCTTCAAGTGCTCACTGCACCTTGTATAATGCAATGCTAATATATGCAAAAATGGTGGGATCTTTTAGCCTATGGGAGCATACCTGGATTACCTTACACTTTGATCATACTTACAAGCGTACCATGTTTATAATACTGTCTAGCTATGGCTTTACAGTATGTAAAGATACACAATCTTTTGGTTTAGCTGCAAATGACTTCTAGACTAGCCATCTGTTCCTAATCTACCTTCTGATGTGAAACCAATGGCCTTCCTTTAAAAAACACTTCAGGTTTGTATTGATTTTTTTCTTCCTTTGTGTATACCTCAGATCAGCAGAGATGTGGACTTTGATTCTTGTTCTTGATTTGTTACTGTGAAGGCTATCTTCAGATTTCACATGTTTTAAACAGTGTCAAGCTGACATGGGTGAGCAGTACATAGATGTAAGGTACGTTTCTGAAGATATTTTTAAAAAATGTGTAAGTCTATCCATTACCAAAACCACAGACAGCCTTTGATATTCTTTAGAAGTCACCTCTAAGACAAATACCGATTGCGCAGCAAAATAAAAGGACACGATTCTCCACAGCCAGCTAAAATAACTATGCATGTATTTTTCCCACCTAGGCAGAAACTAGACTTAAAATTCATAGCAATATACTGTATATGATTGATTTAGAAACTGCATGAAAGTGTGTTTAATCAATTTATTTGTTTGTTTATTATATTTTATATCTATTTATTTATATAAAATCCATAGTTATAGTATTGTTATCTCTGTTATGTCACATGATTTTAAAATAATACATGAACATGAGACCATCTTTACTAACACATTTGTTCATTGTTTGAAATCATTTTAATGGAAAAAAATTAAAATGTGAATTAAACAAAATACAAATATACTATATCTTTTTTAAACTTTAACCAAAGCCAAAGGTTCAGGTTAGGTTCTTGATCTGGAAAATGTTTGAGAGCCCTGTTGTAATCACACATTAACATTAGCACCTTATTTTCTGGCTTAAACTCGTTTTTTATAAATGTCACAGTCTTGCTGCATGTTCTGTAGGCGTGAAAGCATAGATAATCTTTAAATATGTTCTAAATGATTTGGCTCTCTGCATGTAGTAACTCTCCAACTTCCTTTCTGCTCCCACGGGTGTCCTTTTACATCTGACCTTTGGACACCGATAATTATTAATAGTTTAATAAATCACTTTACTGTGAAATACTGCATGCCCCAATGACAAATGAGAGAAGCATTCTGAGAATGAAATCAATCATAATGTCATAATCATGAAAGCTATAGCTGTTTAAAACAGATGATCCAACTTTATAAAGAAAAAGCAAAAATTAAGGGGTGTCATATGGTCTTTCAAAAGTGTAAAAAAAAGAAAGAAAAAAAAAAAGAAAATGATTTGCACTCTCATATAGCATGGAATTTCTTTGAAAACAATCTGATTGTAAGGGATCATCTGGATTTGTTTCTGTATAGGGTGGGTTTGCGTTTTAGTTCTGTGTCCTAGTTTTCAGTTCATTTTTATGTTTTTTTATTGTTTGATTAATTTGCACACCTGTTATTCATTTCAATGATTGGTTTGTTCGGTGTATTTAAGCCATGTGCTTCTTTCATTGCCAATTCTCATCATTATTATGTTCGATTGTTCTGTTACTGTTTGGTTTAAAGGGCATGTGCGTTAAGTTGACGCTCGAGTCTGAACACAACACGCATACACGAAGCTCTTGTGAACGCGCGTTGCAAATCAGTATTTTTGTTGCAAATCAATATTTTTTGTAAGTAAAGAGGTAAATTATGTTTTGTTTTTTGTTTTTTTGTGCAAACAAAGCACTCGCGTCGCTTCATTAAACTGAGGTTAAACCATTGGAGTCACATGGAGTACTTTAATGATGTCATTCCTACCTTTCTAGACCTTTGAAAGTGGTAGTTGCGTTGGATCTCTATGGAGGGACAGAAATCTCTCAGACTTAATCAAAAATATCTTAATTTGTGCTTCAAAGATCTTACGCATTTGGAACAACACCAGGGTGAGTAATAAGTGACAGAATTTTCATTTTTGGGTGAACTAACCCTTTAAGTTTGATCATTAAATTTGATACTGCTGCATTTAGATCCTGCTCACCTCATCCTTGTTGCAACCAGCTGCTGACAGAAGAACTGACCTAATAATGGATCTAGTGGCAGTTCGTATCCTCCTCCTCTCCCAGGGGGACCGCTGCCTCAAGAGACACATGCAGGCTTTCCTGGATTTATGCCACCTTGTCCACCATGACGACAATAGCCTGTGTGTGTTTTTCTGGGCAGGCCTAAATGCGGAGACGAGAGTGCGCCTGCTCAGAGATGGACCTCGAGAGAGATTTCAAGAGTTCGTGGACTGGGTCCTATTTCACTGCGGGCCCCCTTTTACCATTGGCAAAATGGAGGAGGTCCTGGTTTCGCCTCAGCCATTCGTCCCCCCGACTCCACCTTGGTCTCCAGGACATTCAGTGTTACTCTTTGGCTCCGCATGGGTCTCCATCACCATCAGCTTCGTCTTGGTTGGTAGTCCACCATGTTCTGTCTGCCAAGTCTCCTCCCTCTCTTGACTCCGCCATGGGCTTTCATCCTGGGGTTCCTGCTGAGGATCCCACCCTGCCTCCTCCCACCATCATCTCCGCCCTGGGTTCCTCCTTTTTTTTTTTTTTTTGCTCCATCCTGACTCCTGTTTCTTCCATGTGCCCACCTCCTAAGCCCACTCTCACCTGTTTTGGATGTGATGGGAAGGGGGTGTTTAAGTGTTTTAGTTCTGTGTCCAAGTTTAAGTTTGTTCCTATGGTTTTTTTCATTGTTTGATCAATTTGCACACCTGTTATTCATTTCATTTATATATATATATATATATATATATATATATATATATATATATATATATATATATATATATATATATATATATATATAATATAAAATTGATATATAATATATTGATAAAAATCAAACCGAAACACTCAGGGAAAACAGGAACAGAACAACGAGAACTGACAATGAACTGGATTCGGTTTGATTTTTATCAAATTCTGATACTGCTGCATTTAGATCCTGCTCATCTCATCCTTGTTGCAACCAACTGCTGACACTGATATGCACAAACTTTTTGCATTCCACTGCACTGCTTTCCCATTGTTTTTCTATGTAAACATGCACTAGACGGTTGTGTTTGACTAAACAAATCTGAACAAAACAATTCACTAGGAAAAAAAACGTTCCAATTCTACGAGAGAGAAATTCAGGACGAACCAGCTCACTACTGGAACAGTAACGCATTCGATAAAGTATTTTGTTACTGGAACAGCTGCACTACTGTGAAAATATCTGAACCACTGTCACCTTACTAAAAAATGAATGATTCAATGACAAATACATTTTTTTAACTCTCACTTGTCATCTAGTGGCTAAACAATGTAATCAATACAATCATTATCTGAAGTGCCGATTTACTTTGAAAAGATTTGTTCTATTTTGATCGCTACAGTAGACATCAGCATTTATATCCAAACTATAAACTTTTATCCCAGTAGTTCTGTGATCATTTGAATGATTGTAATTCAGAAATAATGATACCGTGTTGGCGAAAAGACTGTTGGTGAAGCTGTTTATTACCTATACATGACAACTGCTCTCTCTGGGTCGGCAGCAGCACAAATGGCAGATTTAAATGTTCTGCTGTGATTTTGGCAAAGGTTTAATAGACACAGGCAAACTGGCAATGGCAATGTTACATGATCTACGATGTGTGTAACCGTTTTCTGCCATGGATAATAAGTGTTCATCTGTGTAAGTCATCTTACTTGGTTATTTTTCACAAACTGTTTCATAAATACTGCGTATTTAGCCATAGTGCTCATTTGACTTACTGCTTTTTCATTGGTTATACGTTGCATTGTATATAACATTTATAGGTACTAAAATGATAAACAAATAAAACAACAAAACATACTGCTGTTTTAAGTGTTTATAGCTCCACATAAAATATTTATGAATCCTATCATTTATATATTTGTATGATTGTTTTATAGATATATTTTAGATCCTTAAACCCTATCCTCAAACCTAAACCACTTTTCAACAATATAAAAAACAAAAGCAGAAAAATGTACAGTGACAATAATTTGTTACAATATACCAATAATTGTGATATTGAAAACAATCTAATTGATCATAAATACAACAGAATCAACCTATTAAATCAATTAAATATTCTTTGATTAAATAAGGATTTGTAAACACTTGTATGTGTGTAATGTTGTTCATATGTAAATGATACACATTTTAGATGCTGTAAATACATTTTTGCTGTCAATACTTTTAGTGCCTGTGCAAACGTAAATAAATGTACGTGTTAGAACCACATTTTGCATAGGCCTAGATTAAATATGAATACTCATAAGATCATGTTGGAAGTAGGCATATTGTGTGATTACTAAGATGTTTGGATCCCTCCTTCCTCATGTGATCCATTTTAATGATAACTTAGGAAAGTAATACACCTCTCTCCACAACAAGCCACATGATTCGAAGTAACATTCACGTCTGTAACACAAAATGTGAGACGTTTTATGTATGCACCCACTACTTTGGTTTAGGGGTTTGTTCAAAACACTAACTCTATATGAACGATAGCAATAGTCACGCTTGCCTAC
The DNA here is from genome assembly GCA_037101425.1 of Elopichthys bambusa. Taxonomy (NCBI): domain Eukaryota; kingdom Metazoa; phylum Chordata; class Actinopteri; order Cypriniformes; family Xenocyprididae; genus Elopichthys; species Elopichthys bambusa. The sequence goes on from CM074441.1 coordinate 3,499,814, forward strand.
ACATAATGCACAAAGAAAACAAGCACAAACAAACACGCACGCAGTGGAAGTTTAATGTAAAGTTGCAGATAGAGGCACCCAAAGTAAATGTGTTTTTGGTTGACAGAGATTAACAGGGCAGATTCTGATCTTCACAGCCCACTGAGACAGAAAAAACCATCTGCTGAATCATGCACACACAGACACCGACTTGCACACACCTACAAATGACATCAGTAACCTTTTACTCTGAGAGCAGATGAAAGCACATACTCCCGGTGTACTACACTTCTTCTGTCCCTCCAGATTATTGATTCTCAAAGCTCCACTGAGCATCTGAGTTTTTCTCCATCACCGGGGCTTCAGCTGCCTCATTCTGACACAACACGAGACAGCACAACAGCAAAGAGCCAAACAAATTAAAATTCTTTGAGGAGCACCTGACTTTCCACATGTCTGTCTCTCCATTCTTTGTGGAGCTTCTTGAACAATTTGTTTTCGATAACAAAATTCGAAAGACAAAGGAAACAGGTTTTTTTCTAAATCTTACTTTTGCTTCACTGCCCACGGACGTCATTGTAATTCCCACAGGATGCAGTGTGAGAGAGGTGAGGCCAGTGCTATCTAAATTGAAACTAGGATTCTCTCTCTCTGATTTTCAAGTAATTGTTAGGATTTAAGCACTAAACCCTACTTTTAATCGACCATCTTAAACAGTTTGAAACACCAAAGGGTCAGTCCTGCATGACTCATACATCTTTAAAGTGCTAAGCTTTTTGTAAATTTCTCTCTCTCTCTCTCTCTTTTGAAGTTTTATTAAGTGTTAACAATGAGATTATGTGTTTTTTATAATCAATTAACACTGCTTTTATCATTTTTTACAAGATGGACAAAATTTGCCACCAAAAAAGTCATTCCAAAATTTCGGTTTTACCAAATGACGCTTTTTTTCAATATTTTCAAACAATGCTAACAGGCTGATATCTAGCTAGCTAGTTAGCTTGCTAGCTAGCTAGCAAAAGGACAATTAAACATCTTATATTTAGTACAAGTTTTTAAAATATTACAACGGATTTTGTAGCAGTTGTACCGAATGACCTGATGTTTCGGGACATGCGTATGAGCAAGTGAAAACATGAATTTTTCAAACAGTTAAAAGAGAGTTAGTTACTTTGCTTCATGACCACGTGGTCCTTTGCAGGTGTCTGAATGATGTCACATCCTGTCACATGATACTGACCACATGACTTGATCCAAAATGGTCGATCCAGACCTTGATCGAAAATATGTCGGCTGTTAAAAATCAGAATTAGGAAATCGATTTCTTTTTTGTGAATGAATCACTCTTCCGAGTCAGACACGTTGAATCGTGTGAGCAGTTTCTCACTTTGTAAACAGTCAGTAACACGGTACTTAAAACACCGAGAACAGAAGGAGTGCTGGATGAAATGGATATTTACCTAAAACACATTGCAACCAAACCTTCAAATGCATCCTACCGTTTACCAGTGATGAAGAAAGGTATTTATGAAGTTCCACACCTGCAGCTCTGAAGGCAAAACATTTTTTAAGATCATCAAAAAAGTATTCGAAAGTACATGACTGGCTTACAATGACTTGACATTACATGTGCCATGGCGGTACTACGGAGGAGAAGGTAAATTCTATATATGTGAATATAGTAAAAATTCAGTAGCAATGTAGCTACTGAATTATTGTATTTTAGTAGACTGCCAGTCGGCTACTTTACAATTTGACGGAACATTAATAAAAGCCTAATTGTCATCATAATAGATATGTTTTGGTTGAAATACTTTAATAATTTTATCGTCAACATATTAAAGGTAGGATAGGCAATTTTCAGAGCGGCTAGCAATAGCAGCTAGCTTTGAAAGCATAAGATCCCACCCTCCCTTCAAAGCGCTCTCCAAAGCCACGCCTCCTTCAAAACACATTCACTGCGTCTCATTTCGAAGGCTGCATCCTCCGGAGGTTGCATTTGAAGGCTGCATACGTCATTGAGGTGGTCTCATTTAAGAAAAATAACTGTTGGACTGCAAAGTAAGAAAAAAAAAAATACAGTATTTTACACCTCATGAGGAATAACCATCAATTTTATTAGTGTTACTTTTCTTAAATAAGACATCCTTGATGACATATGCAGCCTTCAAATGTGATCTCCGGAGGACGCAGCCTCCGAAATGAGAGCCCCTATAACTTCCTCATGGAAGTTTTGCGTTTGGTGAGCTAATAAAAATGTAAAAATCATTCAAATCCAGGGACGCCGCTAAGGGGGGTGGGTGATGGTGGGGGAGTTAGGACGCTCCAAAAGTGTTAAGACTTGCAAGAGCCGTTCCTGTGCGACGCTGATGATAAAATTTGCGAACCATTTGGATTCTATCGAGGATAATAGAATGCTACGGACAAAGTCGAACATGATCTAAAACAGCCACTAAAATGACTGATGAAAAGAGGGGAAAACATCATCCTGCAGACTTTTTAAACTCATGAAGACCACATTTACTAGAATTTATCACATTCTATTGTATTTATTGTGGTAAATTTACACTAGTTGTAGAATTTATAATAGATAATCTGTTAAGGGAATACATTTTTCACTAAAGATTTATATTACAACTGTGACATGTTGTAGCTATATTTTCTAACGGTGTTGCTATTTTTCATAACAAATGCTGTAAAAAGAAAGAAAGAAAAAATGGTCTTACCTGTAATTATATCCTTATTGTAACAAATGCTATAGTTAACAATTACAAGAACTATGTTATTTTAAGACCGAGTACAAGTTAGAAAAAGCTTTAAAATATGGACCTTCTTGAATTTTTGACTAAACAATTGGTTTTGTTTAAGAATGTATGAATATGAATATTTGATTACTGTACTTTATTTTTCTATTTTATTTACATTTGCATAATAAATCATCTGCTAGTGCTAGTTACAGCCATGGGAGGTCTCTGACTAAATACTGATACCTAGTGGTCAAAAGCAATAGCAAAAGTAATAGGTCATTATTATTAGAGTGCAGACAAAGATTTTGGATAGCTAGGTTGACTTGAATGTTTGGTGAAAAATGGGTGCAGTAGGGGCCCCAACCTCAAATTCGGTTTTAAATCAGTTTAATTTCAGATCAATTTCTCTTATCCCCATAATTATTTATGTTGCGAATTGCCGTGTAATATGTGGTATGACTGTATCGTATCTCTTAAATGTCCGTCTAGTTTGAACAACTGCTCTCTCCGTGGAAGCTTTGCGTTTACAGAGCTAAAAAAATATTTTATGTGGCAAGTAGCCGTGTAATAAGTAGGATAATGTACATTAAGCCGGTTGTTATCACAGAATAAACCCCTTCAGGCTGATGCAAGACCCCTACGCTTAGTGTTGGGGTCCTGATCACCCTGTCAAATTGCCATTGAAACTCATAAATTTAAGTCACGAACTGTATAACGTATAACATCATGGGTTTCCATCTCTTCCAAATTACAGCAGTTATGGTGTGAACTCAGCATAAGCTCGTTGTTTTGGTTTAGGCGGAACTGTAAATGGTGGCTGCTGTTTTGGTTGCGGTGCTCAGTGACTGACGTCTTTCTAAAGGCGTATTCATGATAACTATAAAGATAACTATAACAATAACTATATTTGCATCCACACAAATATAATGGTCTATGTTGACAGGCAGGTAGGACATAGTTGGACATAACAAATAATGTTTCTAGAACGAATCGCCTACCCTGCCTTTAATAATGTCCATTTGTGTGTGATTTTTGTTTGTTTGTTTGTTACCAGATCTCAGCGCCCATTTTAAACAGGACTTTTCAAAAAAGCATCTTGTGCTTTTGTTTTGAATATAGAGTTCATGATAAGTGTCACATTTAGACCTACTTATTTGATTAGTGACATGCATAATTTTAAATATTTCATCTCCATTTTGTAGATTTTGAATCACAGAGTTTTAAAGTGATCTCAGACTTTTGGAGCTCGCTGTGTGTTCGTTTTAAACTGACTTAACAGTGATCAAGAACAGAAATGCAGGAACACTCCGGTACAATTTAATTTCTTTACTTTCCTGAAGTTGATTAACAATGTTTGTGTGTTTATATGTCTGGCTCTCAGAACTGCCAGACGGGCTCCAGGCACTGCTTCTAATCTTACTGACCTGACTGTCCATCACTGACCTGTGTGTGTGTGCTTGTGTTTAACCCGCCTGTTACCTCAAAAAACACTTTTCCCCCTTGGGGTCTGTTGGACCCCAGCAATTTAAACCTCCATAATATGATTAATTTTATTTTATTTAGTTTTTGTGTGTGTGTGTGTGTGTGTGTGTGTGTCAGTCAGGTACTTTGTTTCTTTGATGACTATTTAAATAGGCTTTTAAATAAATCAGTCTGCTCCTGTAACCCAGTCAGAAAGTAATTTCTCCTGACTAGAACTTGTTCACAATTTCCCATGTGCTCATGATATGATTAGTGAAATTATGTTTGCTGGTCAAAAAAAAAAAAAAAAAAAAATCTTGTTGGGTTTCTGTGACATTTGATCTATTTTATACCATCCTGAAATCCTCAAGCTTTTCAAGATACATTGATCACTGCACTCTAAAGTCATGGAAGGCAAGAACAAACAAATACAGAAACATGCTGCAAATACTCACAACGCAACTAAATACAGAAACACGATGCAAATACTCACAATGCAAACAAAGCAGAAACGTATTTGGTTGCGTTGTGAGTATTTGCAGCACGTTTCTGTATTTGACTGCGTTGTGAGTATTTGCAACGTGTTTCTTTATTTGGTTGCATTGTAAGTATTTGTAAATATTTGCAGCACGTTTCTGTATTTGTTTGCATTGTGACTATTTGCAACATGTTTCTGTATTTGGTTGCGTTGTGAGTATTTGCAGCACGTTTCTGGATTTGTTTGCATTGTGACTATTTGCAACATGTTTCTGTATTTGGTTGCGTTGTGAGTATTTGCAGCACGTTTCTGTATTTGGTTGCGTTGTGAGCATTTGCAGCACGTTTCTGTATTTGGTTGTGTTGTGAGTATTTGCAACGCGTTTCTTTATTTGGTTGCGTTGTGAGTATTTGCAGCACGTTTCTGGATTCGTTTGCATTGTGACTATTTGCAACATGTTTCTGTATTTGGTTGCGTTGTGAGTATTTGCAGCACGTTTTTGTATTTGGTTGCGTTGTGAGTATTTGCAGCACATTTCTGTATTTGGTTGCATTGTGACTATTTGCAACATGTTTCTGTATTTGGTTGCGTTCTGAGTATTTGCAGCACGTTTCTGTATTTGGTTGCGTTGTGAGTATTTGCAACGCGTTTCTTTATTTGGTTGCGTTGTGAGTATTTGCAGCACGTTTCTGGATTTGTTTACGCTGTAAATATTTGGAGCATGTTTCTGTATTTGGTTGCATTGTGAGTATTTGCAACGCGTTTCTTTATTTGGTTGTGTTGTGAGTATTTGCAGCACGTTTCTGTGACAAATGAAGCTTTTTGCAAATATGTAACATACATCTGGTCACTCCCCCAAAAAATCAAGAAAACAATGTGAATCAACACCACAACAGCTGAAACTACCAAAACGTTTGGCCACGGCCTGTTCAAAAGGGGAGAGGGACCATAATAACTTACCATTTTTGGAAGGTATTGTGTCTGCTTGTGGTTAAGAGACAACAGGAGGGTCAACACTAGGATTCTCATGCTCATCTGAAGAGGACGCCTCGTAATCAGGGTCTTCCTGAACATTATTGTCTGTCTCAGACACATTCACCTCTATGTCACTTTCACTGTTAAAGAACTGTGACAAAATCTCATTGACAAAAAACTTAGCTTAGAGGTCATTTTTAATTGAGAGAAAGCATAAAAAGAGAGCTCACGGAGCACAAAGATAGAAGGCTTCTGTGCAAGCTTTTATATGTTTGCTCCTCCCCTATGTTTGGTGAACTATCAATGTTCTCACGAGAATTATGTTTTCCCCTCTGTCATGGCACTGGAAATATATTCTAAGTTAAAAGTTCTTGTGAGAATAATGATTCCCCCCTCCAACATGTGTGAACTATCTAGTGTATTTTATCTCTCACAAGCAGACACTGGCCATTTGATCTATTTTATACCATCCTGAAATCCTCAAGCTTTTCAAGATACATTGATCACTGCACTCTAAAGTCATGGAAGGCAAGAACAAACAAATACAGAAACGTGCTGCAAATACTCACAACGCAACTAAATACAGAAACACGATGCAAATATTCACAATGCAAACAAAGCAGAAACGTATTTGGTTGCGTTGTGAGTATTTTCAGCACGTTTCTGTATTTGACTGTGTTGTGAGTATTTGCAACGTGTTTCTTTATTTGGTTGCATTGTGAGTATTTGTAAATATTTGCAGCACGTTTCTGTATTTGTTTGCATTGTGAGTATTTGCAATGTGTTTCTGTATTTGGTTGCATTGTGAGTATTTGCAGCACGTTTCTGTATTTGGTTGCATTGTGAGTATTTGCAACGCGTTTCTTTATTTGGTCGCATTGTGAGTATTTGCAGCACGTTTCTGGATTTGTTTACGCTGTAAATATTTGCAGCACGTTTCTGTATTTGTTTGCATTGTGAGTATTTGCAACGTGTTTCTGTATTTGGTTGCGTTGTATTTGGTTGCAGCACGTTTTTGTATTTGGTTGCGCTGTGAGTATTTGCAACGTGTTTCTGTATTTGGTTGCGTTGTGAGCATTTGCAGCACGTTTCTGTATTTGGTTGCGTTGTGAGTATTTGCAGCACGTTTCTGTATTTGGTTGCGTTGTGAGTATTTGCAACGCGTTTCTGTATTTGGTTGCGTTGTGAGTATTTGCAACGCGTTTCTTTATTTGGTTGCGTTGTGAGTATTTGCAGCACGTTTCTGTATTTGGTTGCGTTGTGAGTATTTGCAACGCGTTTCTTTATTTGGTTGCGTTGTGAGTATTTGCAGCACGTTTCTGGATTTGTTTACGCAGTAAAAATTTGCAGCACGTTTCTGTATTTGTTTGCATTGTGAGTATTTGCAACATGTTTCTGTATTTGGTTGCATTGTGAGTATTTGCAGCACGTTTTTGTATTTGGTTGCAGCACGTTTTTGTATTTGGTTGCGTTGTGAGTATTTGCAGCACGTTTCTGTATTTGTTTGCATTGTGACTATTTGCAACATGTTTCTGTATTTGGTTGCGTTGTGAGTATTTGCAGCACATTTTTGTATTTGGTTGCGTTGTGACTATTTGCAACGTGTTTCTGTATTTGGTTGCGTTGTGAGTATTTGCAGCACGTTTTTGTATTTGGTTGCATTGTGAGTATTTGCAGCACGTTTTTGTATTTGGTTGCAGCACGTTTTTGTATTTGGTTGTGTTGTGAGTATTTGCAGCACGTTTCTGTATTTGTTTGCATTGTGACTATTTGCAACATGTTTCTGTATTTGGTTGTGTTGTGAGTATTTGCAGCACGTTTTTGTATTTGGTTGCGTTGTGACTATTTGCAACGTGTTTCTGTATTTGGTTGCGTTGTGAGTATTTGCAGCACGTTTTTGTATTTGGTTGCGTTGTGAGTATTTGCAACGTGTTTCTGTATTTGGTTGCGTTGTGAGCATTTGCAGCACGTTTCTTTATTTGGTTGCGTTGTGAGTATTTGCAGCACGTTTCTGTATTTGGTTGCGTTGTGAGTATTTGCAACGTGTTTCTTTATTTGGTTGCATTGTGAGTATTTGCAGCATGTTTCTGTATTTGGTTGCGTTGTGAGTATTTGCAACGTGTTTCTTTATTTGGTTGCGTTGTGAGTATTTGCAGTACGTTTCTGGATTTGTTTACGCAGTAAAAATTTGCAGCACGTTTCTGTATTTGTTTGCATTGTGAGTATTTGCAACATGTTTCTGTATTTGGTTGCATTGTGAGTATTTGCAGCACGTTTTTGTATTTGGTTGCAGCACGTTTTTGTATTTGGTTGCGTTGTGAGTATTTGCAGCACGTTTCTGTATTTGTTTGCATTGTGACTATTTGCAACATGTTTCTGTATTTGGTTGCGTTGTGAGTATTTGCAGCACATTTTTGTATTTGGTTGCGTTGTGACTATTTGCAACGTGTTTCTGTATTTGGTTGCGTTGTGAGTATTTGCAGCACGTTTTTGTATTTGGTTGCATTGTGAGTATTTGCAGCACGTTTTTGTATTTGGTTGCAGCACGTTTTTGTATTTGGTTGTGTTGTGAGTATTTGCAGCACGTTTCTGTATTTGTTTGCATTGTGACTATTTGCAACATGTTTCTGTATTTGGTTGTGTTGTGAGTATTTGCAGCACGTTTTTGTATTTGGTTGCGTTGTGACTATTTGCAACGTGTTTCTGTATTTGGTTGCGTTGTGAGTATTTGCAGCACGTTTTTGTATTTGGTTGCGTTGTGAGTATTTGCAACGTGTTTCTGTATTTGGTTGCGTTGTGAGCATTTGCAGCACGTTTCTTTATTTGGTTGCGTTGTGAGTATTTGCAGCACGTTTCTGTATTTGGTTGCGTTGTGAGTATTTGCAACGTGTTTCTTTATTTGGTTGCATTGTGAGTATTTGCAGCATGTTTCTGTATTTGGTTGCGTTGTGAGTATTTGCAACGTGTTTCTTTATTTGGTTGCGTTGTGAGTATTTGCAGTACGTTTCTGGATTTGTTTACGCAGTAAAAATTTGCAGCACGTTTCTGTATTTGTTTGCATTGTGAGTATTTGCAACATGTTTCTGTATTTGGTTGCATTGTGAGTATTTGCAGCACGTTTTTGTATTTGGTTGCAGCACGTTTTTGTATTTGGTTGCGTTGTGAGTATTTGCAGCACGTTTCTGTATTTGTTTGCATTGTGGCTATTTGCAACATGTTTCTGTATTTGGTTGCGTTGTGAGTATTTGCAGCACGTTTTTGTATTTGGTTGCATTGTGAGTATTTGCAGCACGTTTTTGTATTTGGTTGCAGCACGTTTTTGTATTTGGTTGCAGCACGTTTTTGTATTTGGTTGCGTTGTGAGTATTTGCAGCACGTTTCTGTATTTGTTTGCATTGTGGCTATTTGCAACATGTTTCTGTATTTGGTTGCGTTGTGAGTATTTGCAGCACGTTTTTGTATTTGGTTGCGTTGTGACTATTTGCAACGTGTTTCTGTATTTGGTTGCGTTGTGAGTATTTGCAGCACGTTTTTGTATTTGGTTGCGTTGTGAGTATTTGCAGCACGTTTTTGTATTTGGTTGCGTTGTGAGTATTTGCAACGTGTTTCTGTATTTGGTTGCGTTGTGAGCATTTGCAGCACGTTTCTTTATTTGGTTGCGTTGTGACTATTTGCAGCACGTTTCTGTATTTGGTTGCGTTGTGAGTATTTGCAACGTGTTTCTTTATTTGGTTGCATTGTGAGTATTTGCAGCACGTTTCTGTATTTGGTTGCGTTGTGAGTATTTGCAACGTGTTTCTTTATTTGGTTGCGTTGTGAGTATTTGCAGCACGTTTCTGGATTTGTTTACGCAGTAAAAATTTGCAGCACGTTTCTGTATTTGTTTGCATTGTGAGTATTTGCAACATGTTTCTGTATTTGGTTGCATTGTGAGTATTTGCAGCACGTTTTTGTATTTGGTTGCAGCACGTTTTTGTATTTGGTTGCAGCACGTTTTTGTATTTGGTTGCGTTGTGAGTATTTGCAGCACGTTTCTGTATTTGTTTGCATTGTGACTATTTGCAACATGTTTCTGTATTTGGTTGCGTTGTGAGTATTTGCAGCACGTTTTTGTATTTGGTTGCAGCACGTTTTTGTATTTGGTTGCAGCACGTTTTTGTATTTGGTTGCATTGTGAGTATTTGCAGCACGTTTTTGTATTTGGTTGCAGCACGTTTTTGTATTTGGTTGCAGCACGTTTTTGTATTTGGTTGCGTTGTGAGTATTTGCAGCACGTTTCTGTATTTGTTTGCATTGTGACTATTTGCAACATGTTTCTGTATTTGGTTTCGTTGTGAGTATTTGCAGCACGTTTTTGTATTTGGTTGCGTTGTGACTATTTGCAACATGTTTCTGTATTTGGTTGCGTTGTGAGTATTTGCAACGTGTTTCTGTATTTGGTTGCGTTGTGAGTATTTGCAACGTGTTTCTGTATTTGGTTGCGTTGTGAGTATTTGCAGCACGTTTCTTTATTTGGTTGCGTTGTGAGTATTTGCAGCACGTTTCTGTATTTGGTTGCGTTGTGAGTATTTGCAACGCGTTTCTTTATTTGGTTGCGTTGTGAGTATTTGCAGCGCGTTTCTGGATTTGTTTACGCTGTAAAAATTTGCAGCACGTTTCTGGATTTGTTTACGCTGTAAAAATTTGCAGCACGTTTCTGGATTTGTTTGCATTGTGAGTATTTGCAACGTTTCTGTATTTGGTTGCATTGTGAGTATTTGCAGCACGTTTCTGTATTTGGTTGCGTTGTGAGTATTTGCAGCACGTTTTTGTATTTGGTTGCGTTGTGAGTATTTGCAGCACGTTTCTGTATTTGGTTGCATTGTGACTATTTGCAACATGTTTCTGTATTTGGTTGCGTTGTGAGTATTTGCAGCACGTTTCTGTATTTGGTTGCGTTGTGAGTATTTGCAACATGTTTCTGTATTTGGTTGCGTTGTGAGTATTTGCAGCACGTTTTTGTATTTGTTTGCGTTGTGAGTATTTGCAGCACGTTTCTGTATTTGTTTGCATTGTGAGTATTTGCAACATGTTTCTGTATTTGGTTGCGTTGTGAGTATTTGCAGCACGTTTTTGTATTTGTTTGCATTGTGAGTATTTGCAGCACGTTTCTGTATTTGGTTGTGTTGTGAGTATTTGCAGCACGTTTTTGTATTTGTTTGTTCTTGCCTTCTATGACTTTAGAGTGCAGTGATAGATGTATCTTGAAAAGCTTGAGGATTTCAGGATGGTATGAAATAGATCAAATGGCCAGTGTCTGCTTGTGAGAGATAAAATACACTGAGGACTGACCTTGTTTTTTTTGTTTGTTTTTTTTTTCTCCAGTTGTAACCAGTGAATGGATTGTAGGAGAAGAGGTTATGTTGGGATGAAGAGGAGATAGAATGACAGAAAGAGAAACTAAACAGATAAATGAATGGCCTCCCGTAGGAATTGGTTTTCCTTCAGAAGAATTTCAGCTGTGTTGAGATTGAAAGGCAGCTTGACTCACACTAATAGAGCGGTGTGTGTTTGTATTTGTGAGTGTGTGTGTTGGAAAGGTCAGGTGATTCATTTCACACCTGAACGGTGCCATTAGCGGAGGGATAGGTCTTTTTGTTTGTCCACGGACATAAGATCCTTCCCATCAGCCCTTTCATCTGCCTGATAACCAGCTAAAAAAGACATCACTGCCACTGTGTGATGTGGAATAATGGTCTGGTTTAAATATTGTATACGTGATATATATGGTTTCTTTGGTCCCCTCGCAGTGTCTTGTGTTTATGCGTAAATGTGCTTCTGATGGATGAACAAACCTTGGCAGGTGCTGAGGCGAAATAATAAATGTTTTCAATTACTATCAAGACATGTTTTCTCTTTTTCTCCTCATCCCCAGTGTTTCTCTCAATTTCTGCCTTGCTCGTTCTTCATTTCTCTGCTCCTTTTCACAAAGATTTTTATTGATCAGGGCTGAAAAACCTCTTCATAAACAATATTAACCTTAAACCCACAAATGTCAAGGTTGTTTGTGCATTTATTTGCTAGTGTATAGGCACACATTATTGCGTATGGATGTGTATGTGAACAATGTGTGTTTAAAGTCAATTTGAAATGCTATTTGACAATCTGGGGATTTTGCACAATATTTACTGTGTAAAGCGTTACATACTATGACAGTTCATGATGACCATGTATGTCAAGATCCATAAAACAACTACAACTACATAAAACAACCACTTTATTTTGCAACGCTCAAGTAAGCTATTTTTCATGACTGTGCAAGACTTCCAATTCATTCACCACTAAAGGTAAATAAATAGAAGAATTACAAAGTGCAGTAAACGGTAAAATTATTTGCGCTACAAACCAATGTGTTCAGAATTATTATAATAAATAAAAAATATAGCCGTAAGCAGCAATCATCGTGGTCCAAGCACAAAGTCCAAAGCACATGGTCCAAATGTAAAGTTGCTTATTATAGTGCCAACTTGAGGGCACTTTTCAGAAAATTTGGTACATATTTTCATTTTCACATAATGTACAAATACATACATTTTTGTAATGGTTGGGCATTCAGATTTTCTGTTATTAGCCTTGCGAATGTTGATTGGCTGCTGGTGGCCATGTTTTTTGAAGCATCTGAATCATAGTAGAGGGATATGTTAGGATGTCCACCAAAGAAGATGTATATCAAACTTCATGGATCATTAAGTTATGGAGTTATAATGTTTTTTTTGTTTTGTTTTTTGTAGCACCCCTATTGGTGGAATTGTACAAAACAGAATGTCCTGTTGTCTATGTGCCAAGTTTCGTTAAGCTTGGAAATTGCGTTCAGCAGCTATAAGTCAACTCATAAAAATGGGCATTGCCTGACCAATTAATTATTTCTTTGCAATGCTTTGACGAATCAAAATTCAGGGACAGCAGCACTGCTGTGTGTGAAAATGTAGGTTTTTAAGAAAATCCAAAGTGGCAGGGAAGTTTTATTGGCGAAAATGTAATCGGACATATACAATTTGTAGTGCTTGACTTTTGTTTGTAGCCAAGAGTTCAAGAGTTATTATCCAGAATGCAAATTGCCTTATTATAGCACCACCTAGTGTCAGATGGGAGTATTTCTGAGTAGCGCTGCACGATTGGGACTGTCCTGCCGAGTTTGGGGTGTCTGTGACTTACGGCCTCTGATGCCAATGCAATTTTAGGGCAGAAAAATAAAGAAGAAGAAGAAAATCAGTGCAAACACAATAGACACATTTGTACAGCAAAATCATGGCAGCCACCATAAGAAATTAAGGTTTTTGAGGAAAACATTCCAGGATTTTTCTCCATATAGTGGACTTCACCAGGGTACGTGTTGAAGGTCCAAACTGCAGTTTCAGTGCCGCTTCAAAAGGGCTCTACACGATCCCAGACGAGGAATAAGGGTCTTATCTAGCGAAAAAATCTGTAATTTAAAAAAATAATAAAAATGTATATACTTTTTACTTGTCTTGCACTGCTCTGCGATTCACCACGCATTACGTAATCACGATGGAAAGGTGACGTGGAAGTACCGATCCAGTGTCTACAAAGCGAACATGCAAAGAGCCAAACGCCCTTTTAAAAGTTTTTCGCCCCACCATGGTACTTCGTATACTAAAAAGTATATATTTTTTTTAGAAAATGACCAATCGTTTTGCTAGATAAGACTCTTATTCCTCGTCTGGGATCGTGTAGAGCCCTTTGAAGCTGCACTGAAACTACAATTTGGACCTTCAACCCATTGAACCCCAGTAAAGTCCACTATATGGAGAAAAAGAAAGACATAAACATCTTGGATGACATGGGGGTGAGTAAATTATCTGGAAAATTTAATTCTGAAGTGAACTAATCCTTTAAGATGTACTGCCATTGCATTGAATTCACCCAACTGGATATTATCTCCCTTATTATTCCATGGAAGAAATAAAAGCAACAACGTAAACTGCGAGTAAATGATGAAAAAACTTTTATTTTTGGGTGAACAGCCCGTTAAGAAAGTAAATAGGGTTTTTGGTGTTTGTATCTGAACTGTGAGAATTGTATTACTGCTTGGCATTCAGACAAACTACTTCTGAGGTGAAATAAAATGGATGGCTGAGGGAGCTCCCAAGTCACCGTGAGGCTGAGGGAGTGAAAGAAAAATGAGAACAACAGGTGGTCTGTTTGTCTCGTTGTATATTTGACAATTCATTCTAACCGAGAGGAAGCTATTGATCAGATCCCAGGCCGAGAGCACACATATCTTTTTGTGTGCACATGTACTCAGGGTGCCAAATAGAACATGAAGTCCATCACAAATGAACGCAGTCATGTGATCACATTACCTCACTCTCTAATCTTTGACTTGCTTAAGCTCTGCTTTCACTAGTGATATCATTTTGTTTTTTCACACCCTCTGAGAATCACAATCAGGAAACCTACAACTTTTTACAAATCAGAAATCATTGCTAAGCCAGTTTAAGTGGGTCAAGATGTGCTTGTACGAGCTGTCTGTGTCAGTTGTCCAGCATATTGATCGTGTATCAGGTCTTGGGCCTGTTCTGCCTGCTCATAATGATGGCAGTGTCAAGGACGTTTGTAGCTAAGAGCTTTGAACGGTGTCCTACTTTGACACTCTAATCCACTTATACAAGTGTGAGTGCTCTTTTCTGTGTGTAGGGTGGGTGTTTAGAATGAGGTTAAACATGTAGTTGATGTTTATTGCATAATAGAATGGCATTAAGATGAAGTATGTGTCAGCATCATTTGCACTGCGTGTGTGTTGAACTGAAAATTTTTTCTTTTATTCCCTATGGAGTCCCGGCTGCTAAGCACCCGCTCTCTCACCTCCTCAAAGGGATTAGAGCTGCATTACACACACACATAGACGTATCGTAACCGAAGCACAACACATGCCGCAACGACAAGGAAAAACAGATGATTTGCATCCATAACAATTAAAAAGCACATTAATTATGTCAACAGTACCGCCGTGAGACATAGTTAACACACTATAGGCTGCACATGCACACAAACATACTGCAGTAAGAGCACAACCGGCGCTTCAGTCTAAAAAACAATGATGGAGAGAGTGAAAAGGAAGGAGAAAGGAGGAGAAGACGAAAGCAAATGATCCTGGAGGACTTGACGAAAAATAGACCCGTTCGTCCCAGTGAACTGAAGAGAGAGAGAGAGAGAGGGAGTTTGGCTTGACGTAAGTGACAGTCTGGTTCTGCTCATTACCTGGTGCTAGGTGTGTATGTTTGTGTGTGCATTTGTGTGTTGTTTGAGTTTATTTATGGTCTCTGTGTTTTATTGAGGGATTTTATGGGGCAGTTTGTCAAAATAGTGTTTTGTGTGAGAATGCAAAAGCAAAAGTGAGTATGTATGTATGTGTGTGTTTTGTGAGTAGGTCTGTATGTAGTGTGATTGAAGTGTTGTGTTGGCATTGCTGTGGAATATTGGAATCCCTCAACTGGGATTCCTGGAGTGAAGTTATTGACAGATTTGTAAGACCTTCATGTTCAATGATGATACAATTATGTTGTTGGTGGTACATAATGGCTTTCAGAACAAAAGCTTTGCATTGTTTTCAGAAGCATTGCAGCTCTTTGACCAGACATGCACTGTTTTTCTTTATATTCTCAGACAAATTGTCTGCAAAATGGCCATTGTCTGCATTTACTTTGGTCACAAAAAGTATTTGGAAACTTAGAACTGTATGAATGTCATCTGCATGAGATATTTGCAAAATATCAGACCAAAAGTTTGGGTTCAGAGTTTTGGAAAGAAATTAATACTTTTATTCAAAAGTGACAGTGAAGACATTTATAATGTTACAAATGTCTTACAATTTACAATGTTACAATGTCCTTCTTTTTGACATTGATAATAAGAAATGTTTCTTGAGCAGCAAATCAGCAGATTAGGATGATTTCTGAAGGATCATGTGACACAAAATTCAGCTTATATATATATATATATATATATATATATATATATATATATATATATATATAGATATATAGATATATATATATATATATATATATATATATATATATATATATATATATAGATATATATATATATATATATATATATATATATATATATATATATATATATATATATATACACAAATATTTCTTGTATTAATATTTAACCAAATTACTGTTTTACTGTAGTTTTCATCAAATAAATGCAGCCTTTAAGGGATAGTTAACCCAAACATGAACATTTTGTCATCATTTACACACCCTCAAGTTGTTCCAAACCTGTATGAATTTATTTCTTCTGTTGAACACAAGAGAAGATATTTTGAAAAATGTTGGTAACCAGACATTTGACGGTAGCCATTGACTTCCATAATATTTTTTTTCCTACTATGGAAGTCAATGGCTACCGTCAACTGTTTGATTACCAACATTCTTCAAAATATCTACTTTTGTGTTCAACATATAGGTTTGGATTGGAACAATTATTTTGGAACAATAATTTTTGGGTGAACTATCCCTTTAACATTTCCTAAAAGTCCCTAAAACATCAGTTGATTAAAGTGCAGAAAAGGGTTAAAGGGTTAAAAGTTTATAATATTTTATTCATAATATTTTTCTGGAACAAAAGCATATATAGTAAATAAGTAAGTATAATGAATGAATGTAAGATGAAATGTTATTTTTTGAAAGTAAACATGGCTTAAGACTGAAAATATGACATATGTAATCATGAAATATTTAAGTCATCAGTATACTGAAAAATATGGCCAACATCTGAAACTGATACGCTGTTCTCCAAGATGCATTTTAAAACATTTATTTTTTCTGTCTAATGATTTATTTAGAGCACTTTTAATAATCTGGCACAGACTACTGATGTCCATAAAGAAGAATAGAAGGAAAAATCGTTATATCTGTTTTCTGGACTAATTCAGTTCACCTCAAAACCAACAGATATGTTTTCTTTACACAAAGTAGGCCAAAGTCTATCAGTGCTCTAGTGGCCACTACTGTACTTATTAGTTGACATACTGGCAGCAGTATCAACAATGTGTGTGACATCTGTTAACAGATCGGCAGACTCATCTTGGATGTGTTTTCTTTTTGTTAATGTGCCCTCGCTGCTGTAATACTCAAGACGAGGTCTCAGTGCTAATGCTAACTCCAGCGCTAACAGGATTAGCCTTATAGCTTTACACTGACCTCATTGACTCCACTAGCAGCGGCACAAATACTCATTCCTCATTTGTGCTTTCTCTTAAACATGCTTTTAGGCTTAAATTAATATCATATAACATACATGTTCTATTCTGTTCTTACCTTCTGTTCTTACCTATTCGATTTATGTCTTTCATTCATGTTGCAGTGAGATAAACTTGAGTCTTAAGTTTTTCTATAAGAACCATAAGTGAGATCTCTTCAATATCTCAGTTGTTTCTCCTGACTTAAAGGATTAGTTCACGCTAAAATGAATTACCCCAAGATTTACTCATCCTCAAGCCATCCAGTTGTATATGACTTTTTTTCTTTCTGATGAACACAATCTGAGAAATATTAATTAATATCCTGACACGTCCAAGCTTTATAATGGCAGTGAACGATTTACGATTTTTTTGCAAGTTGAATACAGAAGGTGGTCTGGTGGAAGCTAGATATTTTACTCCATAACTTGTTAAATTTGGATATTTTTCTTACACAAACGCATCGCTTCACTTCAGAAGGCCTTTATTAACCCCCCGGAGCCGTGTGGAGTACGTTTATGATGGATGGATGCACTTTCTTCAGCTTCATACTCGTTGGTCCCATTCACTGCCATTATAAAGCCTGAATGCATCAGGATATTTATTAATATAACTCAGATTGTGTTCATCAGAAAGAAGAAAGTCATATACACCTAGAATGGCTTGAGGGTGAGTAAAGCTTGGGGTAATTTTCATTTTAAAGTGAACTAATCCTTTAACGTCAGTTTACTTGCTGCTTCCTTCTATAATCTGATGTATTTCTGAGTGAAAGGAGAAATAGATGAGTCATGTTATGCTATCCATAAATGCCCTATATTGTTATTGTATGTCAAAACATCTCATTCGCAATTTTTGGGCAAACATCTAATACAACGTTGCTAAAATGTAACTTAATGTAATTTAACTCAAAACTTGCAGTCTCCTGAGCTATGGACCTCTCAGCAATACATCCCCCCCCCCCCCCCCCGGGTTCAGACATTTTTATATTGGGGTGTGTGCGAGAGATGAGAGCGTTGAGTTCAGATGATGCTCAGTGAATGAATGAGAGATTGAACAAAGGGAAGTGCAACATAGCGAAAAATCTGGATATAATTGAGAGCAAAATAAAGGTCAAACAGAAATGGGAAAATAAGAAAGAGAAGTCGGAAAAGGAGAAAATCAAATTTTGGGGTCCAATTGTTACTGTCTCATCTATAAAGGTAAAGATTATTACATTTCTTTGTGTTGGAAGTATTGGGAGACAGATAACTTTATTTCAGGAGAACATGTGCTTTTCTCTGCTGTCATCACTAAACTATAGTATTCAGACTCTTCACTGTGCAATATCTCAGCAGGACTGAATTCTCTCACTATTGTGGCGGTGCAGTAAATTGCGGAGAAAGGGAGTAGTAGATATAGAATAACTATAGAAGAACGGTAATACTTTATAATAAGGTTTACTTTGTTAACATTAGTTAACTACATTGGTTAATATGAATAAACGAACAATGGCAAATGCTTCTAAAGCATTTATTAATTTCAGTTATTAATTCAAAATTTGCATGTGTTAATATTATTTAATGGACCTGAGCTAACATGAACTAACAATATTAAGTTGTATTTTTATTAATAATTTTTTTTTAATTAAAATTAAATGTTTTAATTAATTAATAAAAATGATGAAAATGATGTTTATTTAATAAAAACTGAGTGTGAAACATTTAAATTGTACATAAATCAGCTTTTTAATGATGTAATTATGTTTCTACTTCAATGTGTTGTGGAAATATAAGCATTAAAACGGTGGCTAAAATAACTTTTTCATGACAGATTTATTCAAACATTAATCAAGACATGTTAAGTAAAAATATTATGAATATGACATATTTCAGTAAGTTGTAGTTTCCTTTAACATGGATTCTGATGTTCATCATGTTTATTTCATACCATAATTAGCAGCAAAGAGGCTGAGATTCGATCATGTTGAACTCAAATCGAAACTGAATCTATTTTTTTTTTTAATTTCTTGAAATGTTTCCTAATTTTAGTTATTTTATATAGCACATAAAACAACAGTGTTGACAACAGTAGTGTACAATATACTGAAAGAATAAAATAAAAGTATTACAAAAATAAATAAACACAAATTTAAAAACCCTAGGAACTACAGCAACAATACCATGTCACTCATAAATGATCAAAAGCTAATGTAAAAAAATATACATGTTTTTAAATGTCTCTTAAATTGATTGTCTAATATACTCTGGTAAACTAGCCTTGGGGCAGTTACCGCAAAAGCACGGTCACCTCTGGACTTCAAATTAGGACCTATGAAATTGACAAAATTGGAAAGCTGAGACTTTAGGCGTGCTATTGAAGTAAAGTTTTGATTCTTGGGATTTATGAATCCATATTGGTTCATCAAAAATAAGAAATCGCTATATTGTCAACCCAGCCCTAGCATCCACACAACTGACATGCTTAACTGTTGTAGTTTTTTTACGTCATGTGCATAAAATAGACACTGAAACACTAAAAATGCGCCACTGGAGAATTGCTAATTAAAGGATTAGTTCACTTTCAAATGAAAAATGCCAGTCTCTGTGCATTTGAAAGAGAGACTGTGGAGACAGACAGTGTTTGTGAGAGCACAGAGAGGGTAATCCGGTTATCTAGACAGGGGAGCAGGCTATGATTTCTGTTGTGCTATTTGAGAGCTTTTAACTACATCTATTGGTTTACTCTAATGGAATCTCTTTCTTTAAAGACTTGTGCATTCGCATTTCCAAATGGCCATTTTATGGAAGTAAGGTTCAGAAATAGCCTTCATTAATATTGCACTGCTAAACACAAAATGTGCTATAATATATGTGGGCAGATTTAAAGGGCAAAAGCGTGGCATGCCCAGCAAGTCAGTTTGCGTGCTTGTGCCAATAGGAGGTGCTTTTCATGCTGGGTGTCGTGATGGCAATGTGGCATTGTGGGGTTTGGGGTCACCATGGTACTGTGAGTCAGTTAGACAAGATAATTACTGAGCACGCTCAGAGGGTTGAAACAATCGACCAATCAGAATGGCCAAAGATCCCCTATGCCAACAATTTTCTCGAACAAAAAAGTGATTTTTCCCTCCCACTCTTTTTCAAGTTGGATTGTTGTGTGTGTGCGTGTGTGTGTGTGCGTGCATGTTATTGTCTTGTAAAATAGGTCAATTTGAGTCTGTATTTTCCATTTTTATATGCATTACCCTCGGAATAATGAAAGTCATAAGTGTTTGCAATGGCATGAGGGTGAATTTTAATTTACACAGTTTATTACAGTGAAAAATAATTGTTTTCTATTGTAATATATTTTAATGTGTAATTTATTCCTGTGATGCAAAGCTGAATTTTCAGCATCATTATGCCAGTCTTCAGTGGCACATGATGTTGATGTTGATAATACTTTATTTGTTAAAGTGAAATTTGTTGTGGGCAATACAAATGAAGCTGCATAACAAGATACCCACATCAATAACACTCACAATCGTGTCCTTTGCACTAGAGTTTAACAGTAACCAAAGGAACAAAATAATTTTTATAGTGGTTGAATCTAAACCTTGGGATACGGAAACGTCGACCAGATGGAAGTGGTTTGAATTCTGGATAGAGCACATGAGAAGGGCCTAGAGTCATTTTCCTTGCTTGTTTGAAAATCATTTTGTTGAATATAGACTGAAGAGGGGGATAAACCCCTAGACCAACCACCTTCATTGCCTAAAGCCCTGGGTATACTTCATTGTTTTCACAGTCGAATGCACAGCATTACAAAATATACTTCATTTGACTCGTACGCGTACACAGGCGTTAAACACATGTGCAGCAATCACTTGTCATGCGTTACAACCCATGTAAACATCTTTGTATTCTTTCATGCTAGAGTTGCACAAATGAGGGTACTTTCTAACCTCTTCGCACAATCTGTCGTCTATTTTGTTGCTGTAGCTTGCATGCGTTTCGGTCTGTTCGGTTTATGCAGTTTTTTTTTGACTACCTTGTGAATCGATGCCCACAGGGCACGTTTGCCACCTAGTACTGCAAAAAAATTAAATGCGCATATGCGACCTGCGCGTACGAGTACACAGGGCTACAAAAATCCGGCAGTGCGTGTACAGTTTTAATTTCTAAAATTTTTGAATGGTAGTGTGTATCACGGTTTCCACAAAAATATGAAGCAGCACAACTGATTTCAACATTGATAATTGATTGATAACAGTTATTTTTAAATTGTAATAATATTTCACAATGTTACTCCTTGGTGAGTATAAAAAGCATTGTTATTAACTTTTCACCAGCAGTATATATATCATATATATTTCCAATTTTGAATAACCGTACAACTAAGTTGTGTGTGTGTGTGTGTGTGTGTGTGTGCAAGTACTGTATATACAACAATATGAGGCATGAATAAAAACAGAACAATAAGGTAATTATGGATTGTAGGCAGAGATATGGGTGAGAATATCCATTGAGTAGAGCGGTAGAAGTCATGAGCTAGTGGATTAGTGTGCATGTGTTCGATAGGCCTGTGTTCAGTTCAATGGCTTGTGGTGGCAGACCCGTAGAGGCGCCTTATCATCTGTAGACAGATGGCCAGTCCAGTCCAACTATACTCTGTCTCTTCCTATTTCATCAGTTACCACCTCT
The DNA here is from genome assembly GCA_037101425.1 of Elopichthys bambusa. NCBI lineage: Eukaryota > Metazoa > Chordata > Actinopteri > Cypriniformes > Xenocyprididae > Elopichthys > Elopichthys bambusa. The sequence goes on from CM074441.1 coordinate 3,521,372, forward strand.
CCCCTTCCTCTTCATAATGTTCTCTGCACATAAAACAACCCTAGTTACACTATGACAAATGCTAGGTTAATAACAACCTGATTTGAGTCTTTTTGGCAACCCAGAAAAAAAGGACAAAGTCAGTGCTGGGTTGTATTGTATTGAGTTAAACGACTGACCCAACCTGCTGGGCAGGTTTTAATCAACTTTTGTTTAAATTTACTTAAAATGAATCCCAAATGGGTTGGAAATAATCAATTCAACACACACAGAATGACTACAGTAATAGCACAGGCTACTGTAATCGAGAGGTAAAAACTTAATTTACAACTAGAAATTTACAAAAATATAGGCAAAACTAAAGACAGAGGGAAAAGAATGGCAGTCAACAGTCATACAGCTTTGTACAGTTAAATACATTTGTTTTTTAAAAATTCAGGGAACATTTTTAAATAAATATTGAACAACTATACATTTAAGACCAAATTTGACCAGTTATTTTGGTATTTTTTGTTCCGCCAATGGAAATATTCACACTACATCCAAAGTATCAGGCTTTGAGTACCGACAAGAAACAAACAGACTGAAAGCCTGTAATAAACACAGAAAGTCATGAATAACCTGTGGATTATAGCGAATCGACAGTATTTTACCGTTTCTCCATTTAAAGCGTTTTTAATCAATCCGGCTTGTTCAGTTTCCACTTAACTCTGAAAACACTCTGTTTTTTCATTCTCCGATAAAACACTCTGACAAAACCCTCCAGTTTTAAAAGAACACGCTGGTTGTTCTCTCTCCTCTTCGATGTGATTAGTTTTCTTTCCACACATATTCCTGTCATAAGCGTCACAAACACGGATGTTCTTTTAACTTTCATGATGTGCATGCTCTCTTTCACATCTGAATCTGTTAACCCAGCACTGTTTGGTTACTGATTATGAATAATTATCAACACAAATTGGGTCAAATCAACCCAGCATCCTTACCCAACTGTCTCAAACCAGCATTTGGGTTGACAATGAACACAGTGTAGCTTTGTTTAAAGGAAATATACACCCAAAAATGAGAATTTTACTCAAAAACTCAAGTTTTTCTAAATATCCTGGCCAAACTTTGATTTAAGTGACGGGGAACTGAAAAAAAAAAAAAAAACAGCATAAAAGTTTCACAAAAGAGGTTTGCACTATATTTCAAGTCTGTTCTGTCGGGAACAGACTGAAATGTACAGTGAGTCTTTATTCTCTGAGAATCTTGGCCTCCACTGTAGCATTCGAAACTCATTCGCGTCCCCATCCATTGGAATCTGTTGTCTTTTAAATGTGTTTGTCAGTAACTGCAGACCAGATGTGATGCATTGAAATGCACCATGTTTGAATGGATGCATAAGCAAATGAGGTTGCAAATGAGAGCTACAGTGATTTTTCAGTCCTTTCCCCATATAAAGCTATTAGACTTCTCAAGATGTTGCATATAGTGCACAAATTATATGGACTTGATTAATGATACATTTATTGTATTTTATTTTATTTTATTTTATTTTTTGTCATTTTGTAGCTACACTCATGCCTTCCACTTTCATTATATGGAAGAGTTCACAGAACTTTCTTTTGCAATTTACCTTTTATATTCCCCTGAAGAAAGTAAGTCAAATGGCTTTATAACAACATGTCGGAAGGTTCATTTTTGTGCGAACTATCATTTAAGAGGGGGAAAGAGAGAGAGCAGGAGAAAGAATAACAGCTTGTTCAGACTAATGATATAAGGAGATCTGTTTTTTATTTGATAAAGTGATAAATGGAGCACTAGATTTTGGCCTTCTCTCTTTAATCTGCTCCTGCTCGGAGCATGTCTACATGCTCCACTGCATCCAATCACGAAACAGGGGTCCTCACCCCTCTGTGAGGTCTTTAACTCTGTTCTCTGGCCAGTTGGCTTTTCTGTGCCCTGTAATAGCAAAAGACCCACCTGATTCCAGGTCAGCCATGCCATAAAAGAGCTGCAGTGAACTACAGGGGACAAGCTGTCTCGACCTCAGACAGCATGGCAGCGGACCGCCCACGCTGAAATGGCAAGAACTTTCTCATTTCGGCAAGCACTAATTCAATTCACATTTATTTGTAAAGCACTTTCACAATACATATAGTTTTAAAGCAGCTTTACAGAAAATGCATGTCAACATTACAATTTAGAGTGATCTGTTATCAGAGGTGACTCAGAAATGTACATTGACAAATCACAGTTAGCTAACAATCTATTCATTTAAACAATGTATATTAATTAAGGCAGAAACAATGAGCTCACTGAAATAATTAATACATGTTAGCAAATGATTAGGATATATAGAACAATTTGCATTGGTGCATGTTGATCCAGAGTTGCGTCATCTGAAGTCCTCAACTGGCGTTGTCTCTTCACAGGTGTTGAGGCATCTGAAGTCTTCATAAGAGGCTGGATCCAAACTGGAGCTGATGTACTTTCTAGTCACCTCGGTACGAGTATCCCATGTTAAAAAAAGTAAATGGAAAATAATTAGCGTAGCTGCTGTTCATAACATTAACCAAAGATAATCATGTGCATTTGATCTTATTTAACTGGAGTACAAGGATATGAGATGCATTATGCTTGGCAAAAGAGATGAGTCTTTAACCTGTATTTAAATTGGGTGAGTGAGTCTGAGCCCCTAATGTTATCAAGGCTTTTCCAGAGTTTAGGAGCCAAATGTGAAAATGCTTTGCCTACTTTAGTGGACTTAGATACCCTAGGTACAACCAGAAGCCCAGAGTTTTGTGATTTTAAAGAGCGTGATGGATTGTAGGGCGATAGAAGACTGGTTAAATACACAGGAGCTAAATCATTTAGGGCCTTATAGATCAGTAGCAATACTTTATAACTGATATGGAACTTAATAGGTAACCAGTGTAGAGATGATAAAATTAGTGTTATATGATCAAGTGTTATATGGCAATATAACACCATCATTTATATATATATATATATATATATATATATATATATATATACATATATATATTTGTGTGTGTGTGTTATATCATATATATGTTATATGATGGTGTTATATTGCCAAGGCTGCATTTATTTGATCAAAAATTTAGTAAAGAATAGTAATATTGTGAATTATTACAATTTAAAATAACTGTTTTAAATGGTTTTTTTCAGCAGTCAATACTCTAGTCTTCAGTGTCATGCCTTTCAGAAATCATATGCTCAAGAAATATTTCCAGGGGTTAAATTGGGATTTGTTATGTGGGGGAGCTCTGTGGTTTCAGGCTTTCGAGGAGTGCACATGTGTATGCAAAGCCTACAAAATCTTATCAATTGACAAACTATAAAAAATAAGTTGACAGCCCTCTGCTATGAACACTAAAATGCAGATCAAAATCATTCTAGATGCTGGCAGTGTGCAAAGCTACATCTGGTAACAATAAAGTCTTTCTGTAGGCCTAAAGGAGAGCATATCAATACAAAATACAGGGTTCGACATTAAGCCTTGTCATGTGCTTGTCCTTTGGACAAGTAAATTGGTTACTTGTCAGAGCAAAAAAGTTGCTTGTCTGGAAAAAAAATGATTTTTTTTTTTTTTTTTTTGGTGTAAATCTAATTTATTCTGAAGCTATATTCTCAACAGTGTTCCATCAGCTTTTGTATATTTATATCTGCATATTTGTGATATTTACCCCAAAGGCATTTTTTCCCCTAATCTTATTACATGCTTCATCTTTTATTTCATTTGATCAATAAATTCAATAAGAAAAATAAAGCAGGACTGTTACGAATCAAATTAAATAATTTACACTGAAAAATTACAAATGCATTAAATAATGTTATGATATTCTTTAAATATTTTTGAATATACAAATAAGAAATGTTGGGAAAATTTAAACATGAAACTGATCCGCCAGTAGGTGGCGGCAAGTGACTGTCCTAGTCATTCATTCAAACGATTCGTTCAAACGGCTGATTCATTCAAAAATGAGGCAGGTGTTTTAGAATGTGCCATTGAATCTTTGATTCAACCGATTCGTTCAAAACGCTGAATCATTCCATAAAAAAACGCAGCTGAGTGTCGCTGTGAGAGATGCGCTATGGTTCTGCTGTGATCTTTGTTTGAAACTATTTTCGCTGCTGAAATAGAACAAAAACAGTCAGTAATGCGTCTAAAATGTAAGTGACTTGTATTGAATTTACTTAATTAACCTATTATTGAATGTATAAAAGTAGTGTCACATTTTCAATCGTGATTCCAATAATGCGGAAAACAGCTCTCTTGGTCGTGTGATGTTACGTAACTGTATCATATGTTATAAATATAAAAAAAACTCCACATTTTGCATTTTTACAGCAGCATTCTGCACTCATTTGTTTTGATCTCTCCTCGAGAGGCTGTGCGAGCCTCAACAGTGCAACGTTGTTACTGTCAGCAGATTATACATTATATATTATTATTATCCATTATAATCGCCACTTATACTAAATGTAATAGAATCATGCTTGCGTTTTGGCCATTTTTGTTATTGATGTTTTAATCAGGACAAGTAAAACTCTTTCTCTTGCCCCTTCAAAAAAGTAAGCATTAATGTTGAGCCCTGATAATGTGACAGCCCCGGACAGCCCTGGCCCAATTTAACCCCTGAATATTTCTAATTATGACTGCCTAATATTTAATATCTAATAGGATTATTTGATGAATAAAAATGTGAGCATTTATCTTTTGTACCATTATAAATGTCTATAAATTGCATTATATTATATTATATTATTCAAAATTCTCCTTCACACATTTATCTTCCGTTCTGTTCTCTTACTCTTATGGTGCTCAATAAAGTAATTAAGAATAAACTGCTCACTGCACCAGACTTTATGCTGATGGTCTAAAGTCTGGCTACTCTAGATTATGTGACAGGGTGAATTCAGAACGGATGTGGTGATGTCAGCATGTCAGAATAGTTAATTCATTCTTTACAGTTATAATAGGATTGAGCATGTAAGCCTATTGCAACATATGAGAAAATAGATTTGTATGTTCATCCCATAAGCCAGAGTGAGTTAAAGTGAATGCCTCACATTGTTCACAATATCATTTTCAACTAGTTAGCAAACACCTGGAAGAGAGATACCAAATATTGCCTTTTCATTTTATAGCCGTGCATTGCTCATGTCGCCTACGTGCTGATTAATAATATTTGTGAGCAGTGCTTATAATAAATTACATATTTTTGGGTTTAAACCCCAGTTTTTCCAGTGGCAGGATTCGCAACGCACAAACAGCATTTTGGTATTCTGAGTCTGGCTGCAGTTGCACACAGAGTCAGTAAAAAATCATCTTGGGTTTAATCCTTCATTCAATATAGAAACACACACACATATACTCGCAGCTCAATTTCATGGGTTTAAAGAACAAGAATGGCTGCTGTTTAGCCTCACCGATTCATGTAGAGCAATTCACAGCAGGAAAGATAGAGAGAGACAAGCAGAAATTAAACACTCGTATGTATTGGTCTATGATAATCTGCAACACTCTCTTTCTCATGCATTATGCTGGTGTAATTACTGATGTGTGAACAGCTCGTGTTTACAGAAAAGTATAAGGCAAAACATTTTTGTCATAAAACCTACAAAATGTGCTTAACATCTATATTTGAATGATTTTGCTAAAGTCAAAAATATTATGCCTTAATCTGACTACATTAGGTTGCACCAATTAAAGTTATGTTTAAAGGAATCGTTCACAAACGCCATAGTTATACACCATACTGAAGATGTTATACTGTTTACAGCTACCCATGATGCCTCGGAAGCTGAAACCTGGTAATGCTAAGGTGTGGTTGACCAATCACAGCAGTCTAAGCCTTCCGGAAAGTCTGGCTTTAAAGAGACAGGAACTAAAACACAGCGTTTAAGGCAGAGGGTACAGTGTGCTACAGTATGAGAAAAAAAAAAAAAATTGTTCGTTTTTTATTTTTTTTATTCAATTCATGTAAATGTGTTCTAAGAGTCTAACAAAAGTAAAATAATAAACTATTACATTAGCATATGGGCACTTTAAAACAAAAGTTTATGTAAAAATAATTGCATACGCAATTTGTATTCTTTGATGGAAAAAGACAGTTGATGCATGAACAGGAGAATGAGATAACATATGCAGAAAAGAGAATGAGAGAGAAAACAATGTGAAAGTGGAATCAGTTGGTGTGAAAGCTTTGGATGGGAATTAATGGAGCGGAAACTAAAGTTTACGAGAAGTCGGCTATCCAGTGCACAGCATATGTTCATCATCCTATGTTTTCACATTTTCATACAGTATGTTTATCTGATAAAAACAGCAACAGAAAGGAAATGAAAATGGGTAAGACAGAAAAAGAGCAGAAGTTTACCATCTTGTTATTTGTATAATTTCTTGAATTGAAATGTTTTCTACCATTTCTTATTTGTTCCTTGCAGAGCCATTTCAGTGTTTGTGTTATTAAAGTCAGTATTTTAACCCTTAAAGGGTTAGTTGACCCAAAAATGAAAATTCTGTCATCAATTACTCAACCTCATGTCGTTCCAAACCTTCATTCATCTCATCAACCCAAATTAAGATTTTTTTTTTTTTATGAAATCCGATGGCTTTCTGACCTGATAGACTGCAACATTATTACTACTTTCAAGGCCCAGAAAAGACATCGTTAAAATAGTCCATGTGACTACAGTGGTTCAACCTTAATGTTATGAAGCGACAAGAATACTTTTTGTGCGCAAAAACAAAACTGTTTGTTTTTTCAACAATTTCTTCTCTTCCATGTCAATCTCCTATGCTGTTCATGCTCATTTTTGGGTGATCTAAACCTTTAAAACTCATATTTGATTACCAAAATGATATTTTTAAACATTTTTTTTTCTGTGAAAAGAATTTCTTAATGCCTTAAAATAGCTTGAATGGAACCATGAATATGCAAATTAGTCCCTGCCTCCATTCAGTCACAGCTCAGAATACCTGATCCACTCAGTCAACTTTACTGTAGTAAATGCTGCACAATGGCAAGTGGAAATACTGGTTTAAATCAGCCATATTGAAGCAGAAACTGATTCAGAAGAAGAAGTGGAAGAGTGAATTATACAGGGTCGTCTACAAGTCAATGTATCAGAATGGTAATGCGTTTTATGTATTGCTCTTTACGTGGGACACAACAGTAATTGAATTGATATGATATGACTACGTTATCAAACAGCTAATAATGTGTTGCTAATGTTACACAAATCATCTTCCTGTCCTTCTAAAAATCAGCATCCTTAGAAACACTTTGAACAACTTAGAACGTCAGTTGAGAAAGGCATACAGTTCATCATAACATCGTAATATACATCATATACATAATTCACCCGCTATATTCCTAAATGTAGACGATTTTTCATATCAACAGAAAATCAAACCTGACTTCTCTTGAGACTCCCCTGCTTCACAGCATAGTTAATGATATGCTAGAGCCTGTCCATACGTTGACGTGATTGGTTACAACATGTTTGTGACGTATAACAGCGGCGATTTCAAACCGCGTTTTTGAGACTGTCTTTGGTTCACTGCACTTTTTTAAGGAAAAAAATACTCAGCAATGATGTTGATTTATGAATTTGCACATGGTATGTCTTAAAGCATATTTAAAAACACCACATAGACATATAAACAACATTAAAAACTTGACCTTAGGGGGACTTTAAGTGAAAGGGTGGTAGTTAGCATATTCTCATTAATATTCAGAAAAAGAAACAAAAGTGACACAGACAGGACACAGCAATTTTAGCTTCCATAGAGTACATGAACTGTCCGAGATTGTTAATGAGAGACGAACACAACACATGCCTCGCCAACAGCGGAACTTTTATTTTGCCACAATATATAACTCTGTCCTAGTGGTTTTTGGATATTTTACTGCAAAAATTTTACATATTGCAGCTTTAAGCAGAAGCAGATCGCCAGAAGCCCTTTCATATCATGCCTCCTGTTGCACTTTAAGGAAGAGTTCAGAGTCAGTACAGCAGGTGGTTTAGTTCAATTGTGTCTCATCAGTGCATCTCCTGCTAATTTTAATGTAATTATACTGCACTTTTGGTCCAAAGAAGACCAATCAGATCCTTTGAGAGATTTTTTGATATACAATTAAGTAATTAAGTGCTATACCCTTTCAGATCTTCATTACGATAGGATAGGATGTTTCCATTTTGGTGGAAATGTTCATTATTTGTCTTTCTTTCACTTTGTTTATGTGTATGTTTGTGTGAGTAAGAGATAGGAAAGTAAAGCGAGACAGGTGGAGAGGTGAGATTCAATCAATGGCATTTAATTAGAAAGGGATCTGTCGAGAGTGATGTTATAGATCAAACGTCTAGTGGCGATGCAGATATCAGTGTCACTATGGATACCAACGTTGCCACGGTAGCACGGCGATAAGCCGACAGAGTCATTGTGGTCAAGTGTTGACTTTCATGCTTGGTTTGCATTGATCCAAACACAAACAAGCCAGTTCAAGCACTTTCACACTCAAAGAAAACAAGGTCACAAAATGACACCCAGTGGAAAATGTTATTGCTCTGAGGTTACTCATTTATACAGCACAACACATTTAACCCTTGTGCTGTGCTGAATATCCTTCACCTACTTTGATGCTCCTGATCAAAAATGACCAGCCTTTTTAAATTGCTTGTAAGGGCGTTTTCACACTTGGCTCTTTTGGAGCGTTTGTTTCTGAACCTGGTGCATTTTCTCCCTTAGTTCGGTTCGTTTAGGCATATATGCACATGGCAATCGCATGCGGATACACAGTCGCTCCAAGATTGCCTGGACGAGGTGGTCTCGGCTCGTTTGAAAATGAGCTCTGGGGTGGTTTGATTGTCCAAGAATGCTATCCCAACAAAGCCTTGATTCCTGCTCCAAGTGCATTATATATATATATATATATATATATATATATATATATATATAAATCAGCTAAATCAAGATTTGTGTAAGTGTTTGCGTGTGTCTTGACAGCTATAAAGCCACAATAAGCTTGCAGAGCAAACTTGTCAAACCCTGACCAATAAGAAGGCAGTTTTACTCACATGTGACTTGCATAAACACATTTTGGTACACTTTGAAATGTTACCTTGTGAAAGCGAACCAAACCAAGAAAATACAACATTGTGACAAATCCTGTTTTGGAACAAAGCAAACGATTTACAGGTCTGAAAATGCCCTAAATCTCTAATTATGCTGTATTATCTCCAAATTTTGGATTTAATCTTTTTGTCTATGTGCTTTCTTTCAATTAGCATAGGTTTTGTATTTATTTGTGGAACTGATTGATCATAGGCCTCATTGATCCTGTTTTTGAGTGAAACAAGTTCACTCATGCTTATTCACCTAAAAAAAAAAACTTAAATTAAGCTCAGCTCATTTTTTTGTAGGCTGGTCATTTTTGATTGGGAACAAGTTTAACAAGGTGAAAAAAAATTATTTTGGGAAGTTGTTATACCCAGTGTCAGCAAAGTCAGTAAGTTTTAGTCCAATGCAATAATATCAACTAGCTTTTTCGTGAAAAAGAAAATCCTGTCCAGGTCAAAATGCCTGGAACACAACATGATGGTTAAAGTGAAACTTCATTCACAGCATTCTGCTTCTGTATTCTGATGTATTTCCCAGTCAAAATGGATATTCAGTGAGGAAAAAAAAAGTACTGTAGTATTTGATTTTATTCATCAGGAATTGGTGATTGTTACATACAAGAATGGTGCCAGATTGAATGTGAGTTTGGTAAAACTATGCTGTAACGAAGTTCGTTGATAAGGGAAAAAGGAGGCAGGAACCAGCGAATGTTTCACACACTTTTAATATCAAACTAAACACAAAACGAAAGTAAAGCGGCAGCCCCTCACAGACGACTGCTGCACAAACATAAACAGAAAACAGCTCCTCCGTGAGACTTGAGGCCTCGCTCCGTTCCCACAGCTTTTGGCCCCGCATTTACTCTTATCGCCCCTCACAGGGGGGTAACTTCGAGACTGCGCCTTCAGGGGGGCCAGTCATGGCAGCTGCAGCATCTGGGGTTAAGGACAGACAGAAGGATGAGGAGAGACAGAAAGGAGTAAGGAAAAGAAAAAAGAAAAAATCTTGGTCCGGTTCCCGGACACACTGTCGCTCGGTCCTCAACCAGCCAAGAGGCTCTTACTCGCAGTTCCATGCCATGGTACTGGACGCTCCTCGGTGGACGGGTCAATACTCCTCCGCTTCCTAGCGAATGGTGATGTTCCTCCCCATCATGGCGGACAGCAGCAGGCTCTGGCCTCAGGAAATGGTGGCGACTCCTTCGCTCCCTCTCGGACAGCAGCCACCCCTCCTTGACGCAGGAGCATGGCAGCGAGCTCTTCGTCCCACCTGATCACTCCAGCACCACCGCCTCCTCAGCTCCGCGATCCCCCTCAGCAGCGAGGGCTTTCTGACAGCGTGTCCCTCCTTCCTTCCGGGTTTTGACACCAATGTAGCAAAGTTTGTTGTTAAGGAAAGGAGGTGGGAACTGGTGAATATCAAAATAAACACAAAATGAAAGTAAAGCAGCAGTCCCTCACAGACGACTGCCGCACAAACGTAAAACAAAACACAACATAAAATCCAGGCCTGGTCCTCTCTCATCCTTCACTGTCGTCACTCATTTTATCCTTCCAGGGATCCTCCGTGAGACTTGAAACCTCACTCCGTTCCCACGGCTCTTGGAACTTAAAACTATGAACTGTGAACAAAATTATGTTTTGGTTAAAGATTGCTGTATTAAGATTTTTCTTTATTTTCCAAAAATCTGCATTGATGAATCAATCATGCACAATATAACCAGGAGTGTGCATTAAACAATAAAATTAGACCAATTTCAGAGTTTCATTTTGACTTTAATGGAGATCTCAGTAATTTTGTTAATTTACTTTCTTTCAGACGTTTCACCTAAACTGTCTTAGAAGGGGGAAAAAATGTATGCAAATATAATATTAATTGTTGACATACAGTATGGGTGACTAATGTTCATAACTGTCTTGCAAGAATTTCATAAGAAGTTCATATTTTGAAATTTGTGAATTTTTATTCCTTAGGTTGGTTTGAGCTGTTTTTATTTATCTATTTATTTTGAGACATTGTTGAGATCTGAGAAGCTTCCATTCATAGTTTGCTCTCAATTTTCTCTCAATGAAGTCTAAGAGAAACAACTGAAATATTAAAGAGATCTAATTTGCTCACTTTCCTACAGACAGACCTTTGATCTAAAAATGACATGCTGACAAATGAGATGAATGAAGGCAGGGAAAGATTGATGGATGGAATGAGATGACTAAAACCAGAAAGTGAAATGAAGGAGTAATTGCGAGCAAAAAGCAGGGACAAAACTGGGGGCTATAAAGCAGGACGAGGGAATCAAAGCCTCTTGTCCTCTATGTGTCCTTGCTGGGATGTCAGGAGATGGATGAGGGTTAATCAGGGCTCAGTAATGAGACATTATTAAGTAATTGAGTATCCCTGATTGACTGAGACCATCACCTTCTCCATTACCATCTCTATCTCAGTCTCTCTCTAACCTGGCTATCTTTACTCTTTTCTTTCCCCAATCTTCTCTCAGTTATACAACAAACTACATCCAGGGGTAATGAGATATTAGTACAGCCCTCACAAATTGCAGAATTTATATTTTAGAATTGGAATTCTGTGAAGGTATATTGAATTTTTGATTTTTTTTTTTTTTTTTTTCAATTTCAAATCATATGCCTTCTCATCTCTCCACCTTGAACCCCATTAAGTGGATTTGTAGAAGTTGTGTCTCTCTGAAAGCTTCTTGCATGGTGTCTTCTAGTCAGAGACACCATCAGCTTCTCTCTGAAATGTTTTCATGTACATTAAAGGCCTTAAAGGTGATGTGTGTGACATCTGCAATCAGGGTTTGACATTATACACCGATACCATTTTTTTAAGGACTGAGTACAAGTACCGATACTTTTTTTTCTGGTACTCGCCGATACCGATGCCTATACATTTATTTTTTTTTTTTTTTTTTTTTTTGGTGATGTGTCAGTTTTCCAAGCACAAGCACAATGAGACTAATGCATGTAGGACAGCTTCTTTATTATAACTCCAATGAACAAAGTAATATTTTTTATGTGCTTGTCACAAACTATATATATATACATTTATTTAACATCTTTTGTCGTTTTATTAACATTAATGACAAATATTTAATTAGGCTACTTTCCTTTTAAGACCGAATTTATGATGTAATATACTCTCCTGTTTTCACCCACCTGTTTACGTCTACTTACACCATAACCGACTGTATTTACGTGAGATACTCCACACGATGGACATTTTGACAACTATGTGTGCATTTGACCATTCAGGCGCAAGAAGAACTGATCGCGCACTGTCTGAGAGAATGTACTCGGTTACGGACGTAACCTCGGTTGCCTGAGATAACGAGTACTGGGGACAAGTACAAGTACGGATGGGGAAAAACTCCTTTTTCTCCGATTCACTGAAGCCTTTTTCAATAACGCAGTGTAACTGCACGGCCATTGGTTCGAGCAGTGTAACTTTTTGAACCAATGACGGCGCGGCGGAGCATGGCAATGCAGTGCGCCAAAGCCCGCCAAAATGGGTGGAGCGTCTGGCTATATAAGCGAGCATTTCGCCATAGGAAATCAAGTCAGTCGACTGCAGCGACGACATTGAGTCATGCAGGTCCATGGCACGGCAATAAACATCTGCAAAAAATGTCTGCATTTTTATATTTTTAAAAAACATAATGTAATATGATTTATAAGCTGTTTCCTCATGGGGACCAAAAAATGTCCGGACAAGGACACACACACATTCAAAAGTCAGGTTTGTTATTTACACTAATCAGGTCAATTGTTTCTTCATGCTCCATCTCTCTCTCCTTTTTTTCTGTTCTCTGTAATAGTAGAAACAGGGAGCAGGAGAGAAATTACTGCTTGTCACAACAGGCTGAATGAAGAGAAAATTGGTCTTTTATTTCCCTATTACCCTGGGATTAGCTCTTACCTACAGAGCTACAAGCTGTGTGTGTGTGTGTGTGTGTGTGTGTGTTGTCTGAAATGAGGAGACAGAGTTTGAGCTGTTTTGTATTTTTGAGCATATTTGTAATTTTACTTTACACTCCATATAGCTTTTACATTTTTTTTATTTATTTTTTTTAAAAAATGCAACATTACTGAATATCCATCCATACATCCATCCATACATCCATTCATCAAGCCCCTGGTATGTGTTTGAAGCAGAAAGTTTTAGAAAACACTTATGCATGTGCACACACTCTTTCTTCTTGGTGTCTGCTGTCAAATATGCAGACAGAAGACATCAGCTGACCTTTAACCCCACAAACTTTCCCTCCAGTTTAGTGAGTCTTCAGTGGCAAGGCTGTCAAAACACAACACTGCCAAAGAATTTTACAAATAATAGGTGGCATGAAATAGAATATCTAATTCCTGCAAAATGTAGAAGTATACAAAAAAAAAAAAAAAAAAAGAAAAGAAAAGAAAAAAAGTGCATTCTGGAATTAGTTTTTCTGAGTTGGGAGGAACATAAATATATTTTCATTTTGTTATTTTCATATTCATAGTATTCACAATCTCTCTGATTGCTTTGTATTTTGGGAAGCAGAACAGAAAATGTTTGACATTTTTCTTTTAGCTCTGCCTACATAACTTCTGCTTCTCCAGATAATCAGCCTGGATATTGTATTCTTAGTTTCTATAATGTGGAAAATGTCTGTTTTTTTTTTTTGTTTTTGTTTTTTTTTGCAAAGAATTATCTTTAAATTGTTTTACTAATTTACCATTGCAGCAGAATCTAGGCACTGAGCACGTTTACACATCTAAAACATTTTAAATTGTTTGTGAAGGTCTGATGAATTTGTTATGTTTCTTCATTGTTGAAAAATTCACTAATTTGTCTAACTGTAATTTTGGGATTGTATTAAAGTCGTAATTATAGACTCAATTTTGTCAATTAGTCGAAGCGCACATGCATATTAGGGGTGTGACTCTCTTGACATTTGACTGACAGGAACATTTATAACAATATTAAGTCAATTACATTGACTGAGGTGACGGTAAAATTGAACAGGCCTTTATGAATGTCAGTGTGGAGTCACGACTCACACCCGCAGGGATGTTCAGTTTATTATTGCTCTAATGTAGAAACAATTGGATCCATTTTTTATTGCCACATATATCTTGTTGTGTCATGATTTTATAATGCCTTCATAATTGGTTGAAACTCCCAAAAACGCTTAATTCATTGCCAAGATAATTATAGTTTGTGTTTTAGTCTTCCATATTTGTATCCTACTTTCTCAACTAATATCTCTGAAATCTGATTATAACAGGAATACCATTAGAGGTCTTGACTTTCAGATAAACTTTCGCTTGATTTCAGTTTTGCGTCAAGTTAGGACAGGGATAGATATGATAGATGTTTAATAATCTACAAGACAGTCTTCTGTATCTTAATGTTTTCATTGTGAATGAGAATTGTATTACATTGTGGCATGTCTGGACTATTTTCATTTGAGAAAGTCATTGCAGGGTTATTTCAGTTAACTAAAACTAAAACTATTAAAAAACATACTTGAAATAAAGGTAAACTAATTAAAAAAATTAATAGTATCTTAAAGATACTAACAGACTTGTCACAAGGTATATTTCAGTATATTTTTCTTTTCTTTTTTTTTTTCTTCTAGAGGTGGTTTTGTTGGTTGGTTTCAGACATCTAATTCAAATACATCTGAAGTACTTATAAACAAAGTATTTAATGATAACTGCTTCAAAGTTCAAATTCGGTTATAATGGTCGTTTAATGGCAGTTTTTATTGTTACAACTTACCTCATGCCCTGGTGTTGTCACAAAACGTCAGAAATTGGAGTAAAAAAAAAAAAAAAAAATGGAGTAAAAAGTGACATCTAGCCCCAGTCCAGTTCCTACTTAAAACATTTTGTGCGTTGTTTGACCTCTGCTACACTGCTGACAGCAGGGCTTGACATGAACTTTTTTGTTCATTGCACTGTGGCATAGTTCAACATTACTAGCCACTCAACATTTTCACTGGCCACAGTTTTGACATCTATACCATGGGAAAAACTGCCAAATAGATATTTTTAATATTATCTCATAATTTGGCAGCAGGAGTATTAGGCTGCTGTCACTTTAAAGGGTTAGTTCACCCAAAAATGAAAATTATCCCATGATTTACCCACCCTCAAGCCATCCTAGGTGTATATGACTATCTTCTTTCAGACTAACACAATCTGAGATATTTTTAATGGTTGTGATTAGGGGGCCTGCATTTTGAAAAAAAAAAAAAAAAAAAAAATCTTCATAATCAAAGTAATCAATGCGGCACCAGTGGGCTAATAAAGGCCTTTTAAAGCGAAGCGATGCATTTTTGTAAGAAAAATATTACTATTTAAAACTTTATAAATTCAAATAACTAGCTTCTGGCGGACAACTGTACACATACTGTGCAGTTTTTGGGTGAACTGTTTCTTTAAGACCTGATGCACTTACCCATTATACTGTTACAAATGTGTTTTCTTTCTGAACTGTTTACGCTCACTTAAAACATAACTGACTGTGTTTACGTGTTTACATTTTGACATTATTTTGTGTGTATTTGACTGTTTAAGTGCAATAAGCAGTGAAAAAGAACTCAATCTAATACTGAGAGGCGGCTTCATATGTGCAGTGAGCACAAAATCTGTAGGAATGAGTAAAATGATGCGCAATGTGCGCAATCAGAAATTCAAGCCCTGTAGCACCATCAATATTTACCCAGAGCAAATGAAACGAGTGAGTGAGGGGAGGCGGGTTTGTGTGTCGACTCGCTGTCAGAGAGATGAGAGAGCGAGAAAGTGAAGCTGGTATTGTGTATCTGTTCTGCGGAAAAAAAATGAGTACTGGAACAGTTTCAGATATTTCAGAATCCATATGTGTTGAAAAATCTATATTTTTGACAACATACATTGCAATTAGTTTATTATTTGAGATGCCTTTTTAAATGATTACAATTGAAAAATGTGTATATTATATATAAAATTCAAGCCGCCAAAGTGGCTAGTAGGAGTGTTACCCACATTCGGCTGACAAGCCCTGGTTGACAGTGTTACAAAAATGTAATAATCAGGTTTTTGATTGATTTGGCATGATAAGTCTAATAGAAAATTAGTTTAGCTTTTCTGTTATGAAGGGCTTTTTCATGTTCTCTTTGAGTTTCTCAGTGTCTGATTTATTCCATTTGATGTTGGAAATGAAATCAGCAGTCTCCTCGGTTTAATAAGTTTCCATAATGAAGGTAAACTTTAGAAATGTTCAGAAACTTGAAGCTGGGCTCTGTCTGTTATCTTTGTTAGAGCTTGATGACTGAAGTGTATAACATTAGTCTTCTGCATTGCCTCCACATTTGAAATATTAACTCTTGTATCTTTAGAGTCCCCTGTTCCCTTGTTATCAATTACACAGTGACCTTTTCCAGGTTTGTTTACTAGGTGATCAGTGTTGTTTATTTGAGGAATATTTGGTGTTAATCAAAACCATGATGATTAACGTGTTGCCCTCACTTGTCAATGAAATTGATTTCTCTTCCTGTTCAGTCATTTGGCTCTAAGACACTGTTTACTTTGTCTTCTCACTCTGACTTATTAAAGAGTCAAGTATTGAAAACCTTAAATTATAGAAAGGTAATAAAAAGTCTTAGCTAATGGTTAGAGAGTCAGACTGGTAACCTGAAGGTTGTGGGTTCGATTCTCAATAACGGCAGGAAATGACTGAGGGGCCCTTGAGCAAGGCACCTAATATTTATGTAGCAAACTAGCCCAAAAGGGAAATATGTATAATTAATTATGATCAATACAAGTATTTGGAATTGGGGGATTCCTGACAGAAGCAGTCTTAGATATCTGGCCAACACTCATCCAGAAAATGTCTATAGTAGGATATTATTCTCTTGATCAGACATTAATACTGATCTAACACTTTCTAACAGCATGTAGCTGTGATCAGCATGATTGGGGACTCCAGTCATGAGCAAAACTATGAACAACCTCAGCTGTGATACAGACAAGTTTTTATTACTAAACACTTAGACTATTCTAACATACACCCATTTGGTATAGGGAGAGAGTTAAGCTGAAGCAGGGTAAAGAATAAAAGCATGAGGTTATGACAGTATTTCATATTCAGCAGACTGACAGCCTGAAGGAAACATCAGTTTCTTGGTTCTAACACACCTTTGTGAAAAGGGGTAGGTGTTAGGGGGTTGAACGACTTCAGATTGTTTAAAGTCGACATTTATGTGATTAAAGTCGAGTTGACTAGTCGATGATGACATCATTAATGAACAAATAAGGGGCCATTCACACAGAATGTGTTTTTCCATTCCAATGTGCTACTTAATCATTGTTTTTCTATGTAAATACACGCTCTTTTGCAGTCTCGCACATGACACGCCGTTCTAAAAACACAGCGCTCAAGTTAAAATCAGTTCAACTTTAAAAAAACGTGACTCGCGTTCCCTATTCCTCTGCCCGTGTTTCGTGTTTTTAAAAGCAAAAATGCGTTCTCCGTGACAACCTTGAGCTGAGACTGGAACACGGGTTGCCTTGTGCACAGCTATGGCATATGACACAGTGCTGCCCACAAGCCTATTGCTCCTGCAGAAGTTTATTTTTATCGGTTCTTTTGTCTTTGGGTCATTATATTTCTCACAGATTTCTGCTCATTCTAAATCAGATACAGATAAAGTAGCACAGTAAAGATTACATTTATATGAATGCATTAGTGAGAGAGTGATTGCGTGTGAATTCTACCTGGCAGCGTCTCAGAAATATGTGCTAGATCTTTTCAGTTTCTAAGCTATTTTATTGATAAAGCACAGAACAGTGTTGACAATAATGATTCTGTATGCATGCGATCTATCTGAGCTTTACTGTCTGTGTGTGTGTGTGTGTTATGTAATTGAAATGTATCAATTAATAAGACAATTTGCATGTCTAACTTGTTTAAAAAAGAGTCCTGATGCAATTCGTTGAGGACCGAGTAGATCTTTGCGAAGTTGTATCGATGAGAGAAGCCGGGTTGATGCAGAAGGTTTTTGATGATTGGAGTTACTGTCTTCATATTGTGTTCCAAATTAGTTATTTATTTAGCTTCTATTTCATTTGTTATGGGCTCTTGAATTTTAGCTTACACTCTTAATAAAAGGTTCCAAAGGGGGGATTTCAAAATGATGCCATAGAAGAACCATTTTTGGCTCCCCAAAGAACCTTTCAGTGAAAGTTCTTAAAAGAACCATTTTTTTTTATTATTATTATTGTGAAGAACATCTAAAGAACTTTTTTCCACTATAAAGAACCTTTTGTGGAATGGAAGAGTTCTTTGTGCAACCATCGAAGCCAATAAAGGACCGTTATTTTTAAGAGTTTAGAAGATAGATAATAAACAGCAAGGTAGCTCACTAGGTTTTAGAACAGATCTATTATGTACTTTGTAGTCACTTTGTGGAATGTTTCCTAAATTTGAAAATGTTTCAAATTTAACATTAAGAAATTGTACATTTACCCTAAAAAAAAAATGTAGTTATTATATAGTTAATATTAGTGTAGGCTTATCCCTCTGTACTGTGTTCATTTGTCATTTTAATCCTGATATCATTCTGAGAATCTCTTTTAAAAGTGATTAAGTTTGTTTTGGCCGTTACTGACATTTCACGCTATTACAATCTTTTTGTTTCCACTCTTGAGGACCTACAAGGGTACCAGGCCCTGAGGATCTAATTCCAGCATTTATTTTTTTTTTTTTTAAAGTTAGTTCACCCAAAAACTAAAAGTCTGTCATCATTTACTCACCTTCATGTCATTCCAAACCTGCAGGCATTCTGTAGAAGATATTTTGAGGATTGTTGGTATAACCAAAGAGCTTTGGGGACCATTGAACTCCAAAAAAACACATTTCTCAAAATATATTCAACATTCGTTTATGTTCCAGAGAAGAAAGAAAGTTCTGGAACTGTATGACAGTTTCATAAATGATGACAGAATTTTCATTTTTAGGTGAACTATCCCTTTAAGGAGATAAATGAGGTGTTCGGGGGACAAAATGCATTATTTGTATTGGAGTGTGTTTCTGCAGAGCCGAGAGCAAGACGGGTTTTTAAGCCCATCTAAGGCCAGCTGTCCGAACACAAATCCTGACCACAGGCATTATTAGAGCAAACACAAAAAAATGGCACAGCACACACCTGTTCTTGAAGGGCAAGATTAATGATCACAGCAGAACATTCTGGGCACAGACTGTTCAATGCACAGCCAATATGTCCCTCTCTGCTAAGCAGCTTGGAAGTAAATTAAGTTTTTGGAAATGTGTGTGCCTTTGCCATCAATGATGGAAGCCTTTGCTCTTTGTGTTTTCAAACCCTTACAGCCATCTCCTGATTCAGAACAGCAGCAAATATTATTTTCTCTCTCATACTTGCACACATACAGAGTAAAGTGCCCCAGACAGCATGGCCAAAAATGCACCGGTGGGAAAGGCTACAGAAAAGAATGGAAAGGTTATATATGAGGACTGGGAGATGGAGGAGAGTTTGTGACTTGGGTCATTTTACTCTCATAAGCACTCTCGGAAGGTTTTATGTGTGTGTGTGTGTGTGCGTGTGTGTGTGTGAATCATACAAAACCTGTTTTGGACCCATTCTGCAGGGCTTTAACTCAGGCTTTACCATGTGTCCTTCATATTAGTGGTTCTCGACTGGTTTTGCTTCACAACCCAGATTTTACATTGGCCATTTTATTAACTGAAAAATACAGTCAATAAACCCCCTCTTTACTATCATCAACTCATTTAGCTATTTTGCATTTCTTCAACTTTGAAAAAATAGTAAAGTCAATACAAAAAAATTTTAAAACAGTTTTAAGACTTAATAGGTCCCCCTTGGAAGTTTTCCAAGGTCAAACTCCTGGTTTAGGGCAACTGTTTTAAACCTCATTTCCATCCATCCAGCCAGCCATCCAGCCAGCCACCATTGTTGTGCCTCAGACTTTAATTTTAAGTTCATGTCCGTCCATCTAACAATCTTGAAAATGACATTTGGAAGTGAAAATTTAAGTATGAGGTACAACAATGCAAAATATGTCAAATAAATAAAATAATAATAATTAAATGTACATGTATTTTAAAATGTGTTCTAGGGGTCAGGTTTTTTTCCGACCATCCGATTAGCCGAGAGGTTTCTATGGAAGCTTGTTTCCGCCATAAAATAAAAAAGGTAATTGTGACTTTTTATCTCACAATTCTGACTTGTTTTCTTGCAATTGCGAGTTTATATCTCACAATTCTACCTTTTTTTTTCCTCAGAATTGCGAGATATGAACTCACAATTGCAAGTTATAAAGTTAAAATTGTTTCATATAAAGTCAGAACTGCGAGTTATAAAGTCAGATTTGCGTGATATAAAGTCAGAATTGTGAGTTATAAAGTCAGATTTGTGTGATATAAAGTCAAAATTGTGAGTTATAAAGTCAGAATTGTGAGTTATAAAGTCAGAATTGTGAGTTATAAAGTCAGAATTGTGAGTTATAAAGTCAGAATTGCGAGTTATAAAGTCAAAATTGCGTGATTTAAAGTAAGAATTGTGAGTTATAAAGTCAGAATTGCGAGTTATAAAGTCAGAATTACAAGTTATAAAGTCAGAATTGTGTGATATAAAGTCAGAATTGCGAGTTATAAAATCAGAATTGCGTGATATAAAGTCAAAATTGCGTGATTTAAAGTAAGAATTGCGAGATATAAAGTCAGAATTGTGTGATATAAAGTCAGAATTGCGAGATATAAAGTCAGAATTGTGTGATATAAAGTAAAAATTGCGTGATTTAAAGTAAAAATTGCGTGATATAAAGTCAGAATTGCGAGATATAAAGTCAGAATTGCGTTTTATAAAGTCAGAATTGCGAGTTATTAAGTCAGAATTGCGTCATATAATTGTGTGCTATAAAGTCAGAATTGCAAGTTATAAAGTCAGAATTGCGTGATATAAAGTCAGAATTGCGAGTTATAAAATCAGAATTGCGTGATATAAAGTCAGAATTGCGAGTTATAAAATCAGAATTGCGTGATATAAAGTCAGAATTGCGTGATATGAAGTCAGAATTGCGTGATATGAAGTCAGAATTGCGTGATATGAAGTCAGAATTGTGAGTTATAAAATCAGAATTGTGTGATATAAAGTCAGAATTGCGAGTTATAAAGTCAAAATTGCGAGTTATAAAATCAGAATTGTGTGATATAAAGTCAAAATTGCGAGTTATAAAATCAGAATTGCGTGATATAAAGTCAGAATTGCGTGATATAAAGTCAGAATTGCGAGATATAAAGTCAGAATTGTGAGTTATAAAGTCAGAATTGCGAGTTATAAAGTCAGAATTGTGAGTTATAAAGTCAGAATTGAGAGATATAAAGTCAGAATTGCGATTTATAAAGTCAGAATTGCGAGATGTAAACTCGCAATTCTGAGGAAAAAAAGTCAGATTTGTGAGATATAAACTTTATATTGTAATTCTGACTTTATATCACAATTCTGACATTAAAACTTGCAATGTGAGGTTAAATCTCACAATTCTGAGGAAAAAGTCGCAATTACCACTCAAGAGGGACTGATCCAGTAGGTGATTATAAAGATGACGTGTTATTTAAAAAATGAAATAATTGAATAATAATTGAGATATACTGCACTTTTCATATATATTTATATCACCTAGCCCTAATTATCATTCGTAAAGTTCAACTGAATGTATTGATATAATGTACTTTTTCTGCAAACCCCTAAGAAACTCTGTTTGACCTCAATTTGATTTTACTAATGTGTCTAATACAATTTACTTTTTTTTTTTTTTTTTTTTTTTTTTTTAGGTTGCAGTAATTAAATGGAAACCTCAGACAGGCCAATTTGGCCGCTGGTTAAATAGGTTTAAGATAAACATATAATATGTGAGTTAGAAGAAAGAAGGAAGGAGAGAGAGGAATAAAAAAGAAAAGAAATAGGACAGAAAACATCAGCAGATGGGAGTAAAGACTACCTGATTTTTCCCAATCTCCCCTTGGGATCAGATGTCTTTTCCCCCTCCCAGTCCCTCGTCTCCCAGTCTCCTTTTCTCAATCTTCTCATCCTCATGAGTGATTGCTGTATTTCTGTTGTGAAGCCACTTGTACTCCAAATGAAAGCTGTCCTGTTTTCCTTCCCTTCCTCCTTCCATTTCTCTCTCTACAATGTTTTTCCCTCTTCTTCAAACTGAAATGTCAGCGTCCACCGCATCAGTTGGTCCTCTCTCACTCTCTCTGTTCTGATGTTAATCAAAAGCTTGTGACTGCTTCAGTAATAATTGCCTGTAATTGCACAGTGTGTCTAATTCACAGACTGTGAGGTTTCATTTGCATGGTGATTAGTCCGATTTCTGAAAGTAAAAACTTGATTCCTTCTGTCAGCTGCTCTGTGTGTGTGTAAGAAAGATGAAAATGCGTGTATCTCCTCTATGTGTGATCATAGAAATATGGTTGGATGGCATTTATTTTCCTTCATAGAAATGTGGACACATTGGCTCTGTTCCAAAACTCTTCTAAGCCAAATTCTAAGGGAGCATCACAAGGGTCCTTCTCAGAGAAGGCTGGAAAAGATGAGATAACTGGTCATTTTATAAAATCAAACTGACTAAATGTCAGTGCATTTTTCTTATTCTGTTTTTTTTTTTTTTTTTTTTTCTTGTTTTGCCAATACAAATATCTAAAGTTTTTTCAAGATACATTTACTCAAGAGATAAAATGACTTAAGGCGACACTGTATGGAGTAGACGGGATTATGTATGGAGTAGACGACACAATGTTTGGGGTAGGCGACACTGTATGGAGTAGACGACACTATGTGTGGAGTAGACTACACTGTGTAGGGAGCAGATGACACTATGTATGGAGTACAAGACCCTATGAATGGAGTAGACGACCCTATGAATGGAGTAGACGACCCTATGTATGGAGTAGACGACACTATGTAGGGAGTAGGCGACACTATGTATAGAGTAGGTGACACTATGTATGGAGTAAACGACACTATGTATGGAGTACAAGACCCTATGAATGGAGTAGACGACCCTATGTATGGAGTAGACGACACTATGTAGGGAGTAGGCGACACTATGTATAGAGTAGGTGACACTATGTATGGAGTAAACGACACTATGTATGGAGTAGGCAACACTATGTAGGGAGTAGGCGACACTATGTATGGAGTATGTGACCCTATGGAGTTGGCGACCCTATGTATGGAGTAGACGACACTATGTAGGGAGTAGGCGACACTATGTATAGAGTAGGCGACACTATGCAGGGAGTAGACAACACTATGTATGGAGTAGGCAATACTATGTAGGGAGTAGGCGACACTATGTATGGAGACCCTATGGAGTAGGTAACCTTATGTATGGAGTATGCGACCCTATGTATGGAGTAGGCGACCCTATGGAGTAGGCGACACTATGTATGGAGTAGACGACCCTATGAAGTTGGCGACCCTATGTATGGAGTAGGTGACACTATGTAGGGAGTAGGCGACACTATGCAGGGAGTTTGTGACCCTTTGGAGTAGGTGACCCTATGTATGGAGTAGGCGACCCTATGTATGGAGTAGGCGACACTATGTATGGAGTAGGTGACCCTATGTATGGAGTATGCAACCCTATGGAGTAGGCGACACTATGTATGGAATAGACAATGCTATGTATGGAGTATGTGACCCTTTGGAGTAGGCGACCCTATGTATGGCTTAGGCAACACAATGTATGGAGTATGCGACCCTATGTATAGAGTAGGTGCCCCTACGTATGGAGTATGCAACCCTATGGAGTAGGCGACAATATGTAGGGAGTAGATGACACTATGTATGGAGTAGACAATGCTATGTATGGAGTATGTGACCCTTTGGAGTAGGCAACCCTATGTTTCGAGTAGGCGACACTATTTATAGAGTTTGCGACCCTATGGAGTAGGCGACCCTATGTATGGAGTAGGCGACCCTATGGATTAGGCAACACTATGAAGGGAGTAGGTGACACTATATATGGAGTAGACGACCCTATATATGGAGTAGACGACCCTATATATGGAGTAGACAACCGTATGTATGGAGTAGGCGACAGTATGTAAGGAGTAGATGACACTATGGATGGAATAGACAACTCTATGTATGGAGTATGTGACCCTATGTATGGAGTATGCAACCCTATAGAGTAGGCGACACTATGTATGGAGTAGACAACGCTATGTATGGAGTAGGCCATACTATGTAGTGAGTACACTGCGACACTGCGAATCACAATTTATTATCTAGGTTTGAACATCTTTCTCTTGAGTGTGGATACTTTTGTTTGCTTTCTGGGTTGGTTGTTAACTTCCTGTTTAAAAAAAAAAAAAAAAAGGGGGTTTGTGACCCTATGGAGTAGGCGACACTATGTAGGGAGTAGGTGACACTATGTATGGATTAGACGACCCTATGTATGGAGTAGACAACTGTATGTATGGAGTAGGCGACAATATGTAGGGAGTAGATGACACTATGTATGGAGTATGTGACCCTTTGGAGTAGGTGACCCTATGTATGGAGTAGGCGACCCTATGTATGGAGTAGGCGACACTATGTATGGAGTAGGTGACCCTATGTATGGAGTATGCAACCCTATGGAGTAGGCGACACTATGTATGGAATAGACAATGCTATGTATGGAGTATGTGACCCTTTGGAGTAGGCGACCCTATGTATAGAGTAGGTGCCCCTACGTATGGAGTATGCAACCCTATGGAGTAGGCGACAATATGTAGGGAGTAGATGACACTATGTATGGAGTAGACAACGCTATGTATGGAGTATGTGACCCTTTGGAGTAGGCAACCCTATGTTTCGAGTAGGCGACACTATTTATAGAGTTTGCGACCCTATGGATTAGGCAACACTATGAAGGAAGTAGGTGACACTATATATGGAGTAGACGACCCTATATATGGAGTAGACAACCGTATGTATGGAGTAGGCGACAGTATGTAGGGAGTAGATGACACTATGGATGGAATAGACAACTCTATGTATGGAGTATGTGACCCTTTGGAGTAGGTGACCCTGTGTATGGAGTAGGCGACACTATGTATGGAGTAGGTGACCCTATGTATGGAGTATGCGACCCTATGGAGTAGGCGACACTATGTATGGAGTAGACAACGCTATGTATGGAGTAGGCCATACTATGTAGGGAGTACACAGCGACACTGCGAATCACAATTTATTATCTAGGTTTGAACATCTTTCTCTTGAGTGTGGATACTTTTGTTTGCTTTCTGGGTTGGTTGTTAACTTCCTGTTTAAAAAAAAAAGGAAAAAAAAGAGGGGGTTTGTGACCCTATGGAGTAGGCGACACTATGTAGGGAGTAGGTGACACTATGTATGGATTAGACGACCCTATGTATGGAGTAGACAACTGTATGTATGGAGTAGGCGACAATATGTAGGGAGTAGATGACACTATGTATGGAGTATGTGACCCTTTGGAGTAGGTGACCCTATGTATGGAGTAGGCGACACTATGTATGGAGTATGTGACCCTTTGGAGTAGGCGACCCTATGTATAGAGTAGGTGCCCCTACGTATGGAGTATGCAACCCTATGGAGTAGGCGACAATATGTAGGGAGTAGATGACACTATGTATGGAGTATGTGACCCTTTGGAGTAGGCAACCCTATGTTTCGAGTAGGCAACACTATTTATAGAGTTTGCGACCCTATGGAGTAGGCGACCCTATGTATGGAGTAGGCGACCCTATGGATTAGACAACACTATGAAGGAAGTAGGTGACACTATATATGGAGTAGACGACCCTATATATGGAGTAGACAACCGTATGTATGGAGTAGGCGACAATATGTAGGGAGTAGATGACACTATGGATGGAATAGACAACTCTATGTATGGAGTATGTGACCCTTTGGAGTAGGTGACCCTGTGTATGGAGTAGGCAACACTATATATGGAGTAGGTGACCCTATGTATGGAGTATACGACCCTATGGAGTAAGTGACACTATGTATGGAGTAGACAACGCTATGTATGGAGTAGGCCATACTATGTAGGGAGTACACTGCGACACTGCGAATCACAATTTATTATCTGGGTTTGAACATCTTTCTCTTGAGTGTGGATACTTTTGTTTGCTTTCTGGGTTGGTTGTTAACTTCCTGTTTAAAAAAAAAAAAAAAAAAAAAGAGCTTCCTTTTTTCAGTCTAGTTGAGATCTTGGAAAAGAGAGATGTTAAAAACGTGTTATCTTCCAGCCATCATCTGCTGTGGATTTATTTTTCTGCATCCTGCTGTTTCAGGTCCCTCAACTTCCTGCCTTGTTTAGACGACATTTAAGGCTGCTTTCGCTAAGTTAATGTCGCTAAATGTTCCTCAGCATCTAAAATGCTATTTTATCGGCATGGCATTTGAGTCTTCCTGTTTATATTTTTCCGTCTTTTACCTCAGCTATTATAAACATCTCGGCTCAGTAAACGTCAGTAGTTATGTTGTGCTATAGACGTCAGTCCCTTTTGTTTATGTGTATGAGAGAAAAAAAAAATCAATCTTCCCTGACACCATCTCCATCATGTGTAGAAAAGCCTCGTGCAGAAATTAGCGGTCGTTCTCACTCTCATTAGCGGCAGAATCAAACGTGTGTTGCCTTTAACGAGGCTTTATTTTCTTATTTAAAAAGAGCTGCCTCATATTGAGCAGTATGTTGAGAAACAGTGATGATGGTGGCTCATGGAATCATACTGATATGGGGTCATAAGCTTAAATAAAAACTCAAAAGTACTCAGATATCTTAAATTCACTTTTTAAACTTTCAAGTCATTAAAAACTTTTTAAATGTTCACAGAGATCTTAAAGACCCATTATGCCCCTTTTCAAGGTTTTGATTTTGTTTTCATGCTTGAATGTTCAAAAAACATTATTTTTCCCATATTTGACATTTTACTGTATATATATATATATATATATAGGATTATAATGGATTTATAGGATTATAAAGGATTTACTTAATTATTATGATTCTTGACTGTATGCAATCACACTTTTAAACCATGTCAAAAGACTAACAAATATAATTTATTATTATTAAAACATCATATGTTAAAAAATATATATGTTTTAAGTGTTTATTTTGCCCAGCCATAATTCACTGAAGTTAGCACATCGATGTGGTATAAAAAAAAGCCCAATATTTAATGAATAAATATTAAAATTAAAGCTTTATTAAAGTTTTATCACAAAATTGATCTTTATTTTTTTTATGTCTTAAATATTATTCCCTTAAAAAACTCATTCATCTTCATTTTTCATATTAAAACTGAAGTGTCTTTTGTAATGAATCATTTCTGCATCAACAAACAAAATTGCAAGAGTAATGATTGTTTTTAAATGGGTTTCTCAAATGCTCCCCCTTTCTGCTGTCGGTTGGACATTCAAATAGCCCCGCCCCCAAACTAATGCCATTGGTTGATCCAGTGATGCTGTGTCAGGCTGATAGACATGCTCAAACCAAAAAAAGCATTCTCATTTGCACTTGTGGTCCTGACTTAGGTCTACTCCTTAATTTCTTTGAATTTGATACAGAATGTGGTTTAATATTTTGTAAGTTTTGACAGAACAACACTCACAGCTGAGCTATTCTGACACATTCATGCATAAACATACAGACACATCCTCATTCGTAACTGTAACCTTGTTTTCCGGTTAATAAACAAACTGTTTAGCATGCAGGGAATGGTGAAGTGCATATTTGACTTCTGCATCTCGCTAAAAAGATCATGTATAATGAAAGTGTGCAGTCAGAGAGCAACACAGCTGAGCTTTATCTGAACTGAGGTGTGTGTGCGTGCACGTGCGTGCGTGTGTACGTTTTAAATCTCACATGGACTTCTTGGTCGTTGTAATTACTATGAGTGCATATTGATCTTTCAGGGTTTTGTGGTTCATATGAAAAATCTCCTTGAATCATTCAAACATTGAATCTCTCAACAGCAAGTTTATGTATAAATCAAGAGATAGGATTTTACACATCAATTTTTACCCCTTATTCTCTCACTAGGTGTCTCCATCTGTTACATGCTTTCAGACTATCCATCATGCCTCTATCAGAGTGTTCTCATTAAATATCAGACACGTGCTTTACGCATTTGGATACACATGCATCAGAGAAGAGCTGCACATCAAAGACAGAGCTGCAAACCCTACAGCATCTCTCTGCAAGGGCTGCTAATATTTATAGACTCACACGCACACACATCTAGGGGCTGCACGTTAAGAATCAGCTTGCTCCTAAATAAAACAAGCTTACTCCTGCCAGCCAACCATAGTACACACACGCATTTTCAATCCTGAAAGCATTCATATCCACACACACACACACAAACACACACAATGTACCCGACACTTCTGAATCACGAAACACGTTGTCACCTTGTAGTTTGTACGCCAGCTGTGACTCAGTCATCCCAAAATAGCCCAGACTCTACGGATGTTACACCTTCCTCTATTTTTGCCCACAATCCTACTCAGTGAATAACTGTATCATGAATTTTTTTTTCCTTTATTGAAATAAGAAATAGCATCCTCAGTAATGTTGCAAAACAGCCAACCTATATACAGTACCATTCAAAAGCTTTTTGAACGAAGTCTCTTCTGCTTACCAACACTGCATACTTATATGATAAAAAAAACAGTAAAAACAGTAATATTGTGAAACTTAAAAAAAAAAAAATGTTTTCAGTTGTAATATATATTTTAAAATGTAATTTATTCCTGTGATCAAAGCTGAATTTTCAGCATCATTACTCCAGTCTTCAGTGTCACATGATCCTTTAGAAATCATTCTATTAAGCTGATTTGATGCTCAAACATTTCTTATTGTTATCAATGTTGAAAACAGTTGTGCTGTTTCATATTTATGTGGAAACCGTTTTTACAGTATTCTTTGATGAATAGAAAGTTCAAAAGAACAGCATTTATTTCAAACAGACATTTTATCAATTTAATACATCTTTGCTGAATAAAAATATTAATTTCTTTTAAAAAATCTTACTGACCCAAAACTTTAGAACAGTACTGTACAACACACAAACAGTTTAGAATAAAATATGAAGCAGCACAACTGTTTTCAACATTGATAATATTCAGAAATGTTTCTTAAGCAGCAAATCATCATATTAGAATGATTTCTGAAGGATCACGTGACACTGAAGACTGGAGTAATGATGCTGAAAATTCAGCTTTGCATATATACATATATAGGTTGTTAGAAGCATAAAAAAATGGGCAAGCGTAAGGATTTAAGTGAGTTTGACAAGGGCCAAATTGTGATGGCTAGACAACTGGGTCAGAGCATCTCCAAAACTGCAGCTCTTGTGGGGTGTTTCCGGTCTGCAGTGGTCAGTATCTATCAAAAGTACTCCAAGGAAGGAACAGTGGCGACAGGGTCATGGCTTATTGATGCACATGGGGAGCGAAGGCTGGCCTGTGTGGTCCGATGCAACAGACGAGCTACTGTAGCTCAGATTGATCAAGAAGTTAATGCTGGTTCTGATAGAAAGGTGTCAGAATACACAGTGCATCGCAGTTTGTTACGTATGGGGCTGCATAGGTGCAGACCAGTCAGGGTGCCCATGCTGACCCCTGTCCACCGCTGAAAGAGCCAACAGTGAGTATCAGAACTGGACCATAAAGCAATGGAAGAAGGTGGCCTGGTCTGATGAATCACGTTTTCTTTTACATCACGTGGATGGCCGGGTGCGTGTGCGTCACTTACCTGGGGAACACATGGCACCAGGATGCACTATGGGAAGAAAGCAAGCCGGTGGAGGCAGTGGGATGCTTTGGGCAATGTTCTGCTGGGAAACCTTAGGTCCTGCCATCCATGTGGATGTTACTTTGACACGTACCACCTACCTAAGCACTGTTGCAGACCATGTACACCCTTTCATGGAAACGGTATTCCCTGGTGGCTGTGGCCTCTTTCAGCAGGATAATGCGTCCTGCCACAAAGCAAAAATGGTTCAGGAATGGTTTGAGAAGCACAACAACGAGTTTGAGGTGTTGACTTGGCCTCCAAATTCCCCAGATCTCAATCCAATCAAGTATCTGTGGGATGTGCTGAACAAACAACTCCCACCTCGCAACTTACAGGACTTAAAGGATCTGCTGCTAACATCTTGGTGCCAGACACCAATGGACTCTAGTGGAGTCCATTTATTTATAAAAAATATAAAAATATAAATAATAAACATATATAAAATTTAGCCACAATAATAATATTAACCACCAGGAAATGTGACTGTTCAAGGCTGCTTTCATATTGGTGTGGACTCAAATCCATTACAGTTTGTTTCATTTGTTTGATGTTGTGTAAACTTTGCTGAATTTTGCTGATGTGCAGCTGAGTGCCAAAAAGTGTTTCACAAGCAAATTGAATGCTTGGAAAAAGTAGTATTGGGTACAGTCCAATAAAGTTCAGAGTTATGAACTGAACTGATATTCATAAATGTACTGACCAAAAGTACAATATAAAAAGAGAAACAGCAGGTGCAGACGGAGACGGATGGAATTGATCTCGATCCAAGTACAGACCAAGCAGTCGAACCAAGTGTGAAAACAGCCTATCTCGCTAAGACGTCTGGCATCTACAGATGCCCCTGAGAGCCATTTATCCATGTTACCAGCATACATTATTATATCATGGTTACAGACACCTCAACAGTGCAGTTATAATGCATTTATTTATGTCTTATTATAGTGTAATAGATGGATGTTTGTCTGCATGATGGATTGAGCTGTCAGAACTATACACTTTACGCACAGACACATAAATCTCTCTCTCATATGTACACACAGATATATCTCTATAGATATCAATCATTGGGGTATATTCAGCACAGGTTTGAAGATTGTCATCTGACAGCAGAATTTACTGGTCTGTCAGACTGGCCATCAATCAAGAAGCTACAGCTGTCAGCATATGCTAATCATGTTTGCATCTCAGGGACTATGTGTGTGTGTGTGTGTGTGTGTGCAGGTGAAGGCTGGATTTTGATTTTCCTTAAGGTCACATCCTCCCTCCTCTTATCGACATACTGATAAGACAGAAAGCAAGAGCAAAAAGAAAAAAAGAAGGAAACCATGCTCTGAAACTTTGCTAAAATGCTTTGATTTTTTTGCATTGTGCCTCTAAAAAAATGTAGGAAATATAGATTTTTAAATATAGCTGTGAATGATGTCAAGCCTATTTCCTTTAAATTCTCCCATTTGTACCTTATATGCTCATTCTTCTTCCTTTCTGTCTCCTCCTTTTCCCTCTCCTCTTCAAGTATCTCTTTGTCCATCCATTCATCATCAAATGTAAATACACTCACACACTCCTGCACAGCCAATTAAACTGGCTTTGGCTTTGGGCTAAAACGAAGTTTCCTTTCATGATCACAACTGCACAATCTCTTCTAATTTTCTCTGCATGACCAAAAGCTCTGTGATGACTGAGAGAGAGGTAAACAAGCAGACGTATATGCACTTAAGTACTATAGATGTGAGGTCATAAGTGCACTTGAGCCTTCCTCAGTCAGAATCTGTCAGAAATCATTAAGTTCTGAGAGACATAATAAATACAGGGAACATTTCATCCAGTAATTACAGTTTTTTTCAACTGCTTACACACAAAATCCTTACTTGTCACACAGTTTCTGAAACCTGACACTAAAACTCCAGAACCACACACCAAATCTGCAAAACCATACACTAATTTTCAGCCTTCAACTCAGTTTTCAATTCCATAAAACACTTTTTGCAAAACACAACACACAATTCTCTATGTAACACACCAGAATCTAACCAGAATCGAAGTATCTTGATTTCCTTTTTCAAACACGACCATTGTTTCTGTCCAACTACACAATCTTGCTCTCGTGTTTACCGTGAATTTTTCAATCCCTCTGCCAATTACTTTCAGTCTTGTACAGAAATGTACATAGGAGCTCATGAAAGAAGAGCTTTAGGATTTCAATAACTGTGTGTATATGATATATTCAAAAATAAAATATTATGGCAAAGGTGTTGATGTAAGACAAATGTTTGCTTTTAAGATGTGAATGCAGTGCTTCATTTTGCAAGAGATGTGAGGCATTTTGCATTTTGTATGTGCAATTCTTGGATTTGTGTGTAAAGTTTTAGAAAAAAAAAAGAGGCAAAGTTTTAAAAATGTGTGTAAGCAGTTGAAAAAAAAAAAAAAACTTATTAGTCTTTAAAACATATCTTGACTCTGACACTCAAAAATAGCACCGAAAGCTGCTTTAAAGGACACGCTTCTTTGACTAATTCCTCATCTGTAAATCTATATAGCTGTCTAAAACAGTAGATGATGAAAGGCAGTCTGGCTCAGAAATAATCCCTGATGATTTGTGTGGAAAAATCCCACACAACACATTAACTAGCTGATATATTTGAACAAAGTAGATGAGTAAATCTTTAATAACCAAGAATAATTTAGCCTATTTAGAAAATTTTGTCAGCCAGAATCTTCATAGTCATTTTTTTTTTTTTTTTGCATTTCTATTTCTAAATACTTTATACAAAGTATATGTAAAGTATATTCTAATGTAAATGATGTGTGAATCTTTAATATGTATGAGCTTAATTAATAATAGAAATAGAAATATAAAATGGCACCTAAACCTGACCTAAACATACATCATTTAGACATTTCATACATGGTCCAACTCTAAAGTAAAAAAAAAAAAAAATAAAATAAAATAAAATAAAATAAAATAAAATTTTAATTGTAATTTAATAATTTTAATTATATTAATCATTTTAATTACAATTAAATTATATATTTTTTTAAATGCGCACAAATTAGAAGAATTTATATTTGCCTATAAAACTAGTTTTAGAGATTTATTCATAGCCAAGTTTTTTTTTTTGTTAGCCAGAATCTTCAGTCTTCTTTTTTGTATTTTAATTGTAATTTAATCATTTTAATCACATTAATCATTTTTAATATTTTTAGAGCCTTATACAAATAAAATTACACACATATAGTCCAAAAGAAAACAAACAGTCCTCTGTTATGTAATAGTGCAGATATAAATACAAGAAAAGTCTTGGGTGGACTATTTGTATAACTAAAACCCACCAGCTGAAGCTCCAAAGATGCATTAAAATAATAATAAGAAGAAGAGATTGTTTATTTATACAGTTGTCTGTCTTGTTGTCTCCAGAGCATTGCGTGATATTTCTTATATTATTTTTGTTTTCTCTAGAGGATTGCACAATATTTGCATGATTCTAATAAACTCAGACCACTC
Source organism: Elopichthys bambusa (assembly GCA_037101425.1). NCBI lineage: Eukaryota > Metazoa > Chordata > Actinopteri > Cypriniformes > Xenocyprididae > Elopichthys > Elopichthys bambusa. The sequence goes on from CM074441.1 coordinate 3,554,850, forward strand.
GCTAGTGTCGCTGGCATGATGACTGGTGGTGTGCAATTTGTCAGCCATTAAAATGGCAGGATGTACAGGTGGGATGCACACACTCTGTTTTGTCTCTCGTTTTATGTGTAATAATGTTGACTGCATTTAGATTACTTTGAAAATTCAAAGTGTCTCATATGAAATTACTGATCCAGACATTGGTTCATCTCAGACCTCACTGGTAAATGTTCAGTATACAGCGAAGAGCTCAGCGGATTCACTAACAGTCACTCCTCTCACAGATGTTAGGCTTGGGTGAGTCAGGTCTCCAGGGAGGCTGAAGCTATTTCAGGCAGTGGACTGGAGCTAAACTGCCTGGTGCTTACATGGAAATAGAGTTCACCTGGGTTGTTATTATGTGTGTGTATATGAGTGTGTTAGTGTGAATAGGGAGAATGGACAGTCAGACGGGTGTTTAGCAGAGTTAAATAGAGCTTTTGATCATCAGCTGTGGCAGAGTGAGACCTCTCAGCTTCATTTGCCTTTTCAGTGTTTTCTCAGCCATTAAAAGTGAGTTCTGCTCTGCATTAGCCAGTGGGAGTATCCTCCGGTTTAAACAGCCAACCAGTTGCTGTTCTACAAGAGTTAATGAGAGTCTCCAATTAAGCACATGTTGACATCACATCAAAGAGTTGGGCAACCAAGGCAGCAACATTTCAGCACTGTCATTTTTTTTTATTATTTTGCAATTACATTCAGACGCACTGTCTGTTTGCTGACCGCCTGATGAATATAGCTTAAAAATGGCAAGAGCTGGCTGAAATGTCTAGTTTAATTCTGATTGGATGGTTTTATGTAGCTTTGAGGAAGAACTAATCATTGGATCTGCCAGTATTTGTCAGGTAGTTTAGTGGCATCAAATCTTTGAAAGTAAACTTAGGGAGTGTTCACACTTGTAGTTCGGTTCTTTTGGTCCAGATCAAAAATCCAAATGTGAAGTGAATCTTTTCAAAGTTCACAAAAAAAAGAAAAACAAACAAACATGCAAATTAGGTGCTTTTCCATCAAGTTGTTCAAGTGGATGACAGTGGTATTAGTAACCAAGTAACCAACAGCAAATAAAACACCATCAGCGGAAACAGCCCATTAAGGCCTGTTCACACCTATAAAGATAACTGTAACAATAACTATATTTGCGTTCACACCAACGAATGATAACGGTCTGTTTATTAGGATTTCAAAGTGTGTACAACATGTATTTGCTGTTCTTGTTGCATTTACACGGCATTTACCCCAGCAGAGGTGCTCAGCATGCTATGATTTGAGTGAATAGCTAGTGTAATCGATCTAATCTAACTGTGAATTTACCTGACAGAGTCAGTATAGTGGAATTAAAACAACGCCTACTCTTTTTCACTGCAACTTCAAGGTTCAAGACAATGTTGTCGAAACTAACACTGGATACCTGAGGTAATTTTATGTTACACTGTTTGCTAGCCTGGCATAATGATCTCATTGTTTAATACTAGGGCTGCATGATTTATCAAAGGCTGCGATTATTTAATGCACAGCTTGTCAGAGCTGTACAGAGCTGTGCTTTTTCAAATGTACATTATAAGCGAGATGAATTAGCATTTGAAGCCATACTTCTTTGACAAGCTGCGCATAAAAAAATAATCGCAGCCTTTGGGATTTCATAATTGCACTAAGAATCGCATTTAAGTGATAATTGCATTTTAATTCAATGTTATTTTCCGTATCGTGCGATAAATTGTGCAGCCCTAGTTAATACTTCTCACCATTTATTCCAAGGCGGGGCCTCACACACCGACAGCCGTGCCCTCTTGTGACCTGGAGGATTGGGAAACTGCTCTTTTTGTGTGGAAGTGGGTACCGGAGAGCCGGCGGCGGGACAGACAAAGACACAAATTCCCCCCGGCCCTCCTCCGGGGGTGGGAGAGGTGATGGAGTCCTCTCCCAAAGAGCAGAAACCTTCCCCTCCAGGTCTCCCGTCTCAGGGCTGCTTCCTCGACCTTTTGCCACCTGGCTTGGCTTGAGCGGGCTCAGCGCCATGTCCGCGACCAGCTCCCTGCTGTTTGGCGGGTGTAGGCTGCTGCTTTGCCAACTTAGCAGGGGCAGAGATGGAGGGATGGGGTGGAGGCAGCAGCGGACCGCCGGGGCAGGACATGTTTGATGGCCTCAGCCTGCTTCTGGGCGGCCGAGAACTGCTGGGAAAGCTCTCGACTGCATCGCCGAATAGGCCGACCTGAGACATGAGCGAGTCCAGGAACCGATATATATCGGTCTCCCTCATGTCAGCCATAGGTGGCGCTGCTGGACTACAAGCATAGCCATCGCTTGACCAACAGAACATGCCGTCACCTTAGTCGCCCAGAGGGTGAGGTCGGTGGTGGCGCGCAGCTCCCCGAGCAGCTGTTGATCAAGACCTCCCTGGGGCATTTCCATTAACACTTTTGCTTGGTAGACTTGCAAAAGGGCCATGGCATGCAGGGCGGAGGCAGCTTGTCCACAGGCTCTGTAAGCTTTCTTAGTCAATCCTGACGAGAATTTACAGGGCCGGGATGGGAGACACGGTTCACCGCGCCAGCCGGCGGCCGTTGGACACAGCTGCATTGCAACAGACCGCTCAACTGGGGGAATCCGCGTGTATCCCCTAACCCCCTATCTCCGCCATCCAGGGTGGTGAAGGCGGACGTGGGGCTAGGTCCAACACGAACGCTATAGGGCGTCCGCCAGGACTTGGTCACCTCATCATGCACTTCCGGGAAGAAAGGCATTGGGGTGGGGCGCTGGGGACAGAGTCTTCATCTCCCAAGGACTCTTGGTCTTGCCATCCCGACCAAAGCCAGAGAAGACGGCAGCCCAGGGGATAGGGGAGGGGACCCCCACTCCCTGAGAACCAAGGAACGAGAGTCTCGATCTCAACACTGCGATTGTCATGTTCCCACAATGAGTACATGAGCTATCCACAAAAGCAGCTTCAGTGTGTTGAATGCCCAGATGCAGTGATGCAGCGATTGTGACCATCAGCGGGGACCAAGGAACGACCGCATCCAGTAACGCACAGACGAAATGACATCTTTAAAAAGACGCAGGGTTTGTCTGTAAAGCTCTTTTAGAAGAGGAAAGTTCAGCTCACTTGTGCTGAAGCACACAGGGAGTGTCACGATGTGTTCGGGTACACCACTCCCCGAACACAACGGAGGAACCGGCCCAAAACGCAACAGACACACACAGGCTGGGTTATTTGGAAATTCGCCGTGAAAACGTCAGTTCAGAGCTTTAAGCTCAGGCTCCTCGGGAAGCTTGCAACCTTGCTGAAGTGCCTTAACACCACGTGAAACAAGTCACTGTGACTTCACACGGCTTGTAGCTGGAACACAATGGTTGGCTCCGAAGCGAAAGACAGAGTGCGATTGCACCCCATTTATACCACCTGGCGGGGTGGGTGCGCATTATACAAATATCGCACGCCAACTCCATTGGCATGTTTTAGTTCTCTCGAAGCTGATAGGGCTCTCTAGCGATATCCCAATTCGTCGGTCACTACTGACGTACGTCGAACGTGACCGACTGAAAGGGAACTTTAGTTATCGTTCTTGGTGTAAACAGGCCTTTAGTCAAGTGGACATGAACTTTTTTTCACTTAGTGTACTACAAGCTGTAACTAAATACATTTTTTTAATACAGAGATAGTATATTAAAAGCACATTTTAGTTCATATTTCATGGTGTCTCAAAATAGCACAGTTGAGTACACTTTTGTTCTTAAGATTAGAGGAAGTCAACCCTGATATGTAAACATGTCATTAGTGTCCTGTGTGGATAGGTCTGCTGGCTGTCAGACTGGACAGAGTAAAGGTGTGTGTTTGTGTGTGTTTGATGCAGCTGGGTTTAATGGAAGCTGACAGATGAAGAAAATAGAGAAAGTCTTGACCCGCACAAGCTCCTTGTGAAGTGGACAAGTGACTTACGCGTGTGTGTGTGTGTGTGTGTGTGTGTGTGTGTGTGTACGCGTGTTTTTGTGACATATCAGGACACAAATTTGTAGAATGACATGGGTATGGCATAGGTATTACAAGGAGATGGTGACTTATGAGGACATTACCCCATGTCCCCATTTTTCAAAAGGCTTAGAAATCATACAGAATGAGTTTTTGTGAGGAAGTAAAAATGTGCACGGTTTCCTGTGATGGGTAGGTTTAGGTGTAGGGTTGGTGTAGGGTTGGTGTAGGGGGATAGAAAATATGGTTTGTACAGTATAAAAAGCATTACGCCTATGGAATGTCCCCACAATTCACACCAACAAAATTATGTGTGTGTGTAGCAGGGTTATTATAGTTAAATAAAACTAAAATTAAAACTATAAAACACATTTTTGTTGCTTGAAATAAAAGAAACATTAACTGAAATAAAGTGAAATATTGAAAAAAATATATATATTTTCATTTAGTTTATGTACTAAAATAACTAAAACCAAAACTGAAAAAAAAAAACATATAGACAAATTTTAATTAAATGTCAAAAACAACAAAATTGCTAAAACTTTAACTTAAATTTCACAGAGATATAGTAAAAAAAATAAAAACTCAAAATAAAAACTTATTCAAAATTCTAAATATTAATATAAACTATAAGAGTATACTAAAATAACACTGGTTTGCACAACATCTACAGAAACCAGGCCACGTGATGATGGCATGTTGGCTGTGTCATAAAAGAGAATGATATTAAAAAACACTTAGTTCATTCATTCATTCATTCTTTATTTAACCAGGTTAAAAAACTCATTGAGATTAAAATCTCTTTTACAAGAGTGACCTGGCCAAGAAAGCAGCAACAATAAAATAAACATACAAATACACATCAAGACAGAAAAATACAATCAAGGATCACAACAGCAATTTACCAAAGGTTAAAACACATAATCTGTTAAAAGTAACTTAAACTCATTTAGTGATGGAAGCATGGTCAGCTTTAAGATGTTTTGTAAGGTATTCCAAGCAGTAGAAGCATTGTATTTAAAGCCTTTTTTTTCCTAGCTCTGTTCAAACTCGAGGAACTTTAGGATATAACTAATTGTTTGAACAAAGATTATAGCAGACATTTGTGTTTGAAAAGCTGAGAGACAAGTAAGATGGAGCTAGACCACAAATAGACTTAAATAAAATAAATAAAACAATACCAATTAAAAGTTCTTCAAGTATACAAAGATGGCAACTCAGCCTTATCATATAAAGTGCAATGATGTGCTTGATAGCTATAACCAGTTATAAAACGTAAAGCACTATGATAAACAGTATCAAGTGTTTTAAAATAATGTACTAGGGCAGTCATATAAAGCAGATCTCCGTAATCCAATAGTTGTAAAAAGGTTGCAGATACCAAATATTTCCTTGCACTAAAAGAAAACAAAGATCTGTTTCTGAAATAAAAACCCAATTTAAGCTTAAGTTTAGAAAGTAATTTATAAACGTGTGGCTTAAAGGTTAATTGACTATCAAATAAAATACCCAGGTACTTATAACTCACAACACATTCTATTTTTGCTCCCTGGGAAGATATTATATCAAGAAGATTGCTTGATAGAGCTTTAGAAATAGAGCTTTAGTATACATTAATGAATTCAATGCTTGGATATTTTCCTTTCTGAGCTTCTGGACTTTCAAACACACACTCACACATTTCTGGCTCTAACATCACTGGCTTCTCTGTCAGATTTCAACTTTAAGATATTCCTGTATAGTTCAAAGATGATTCTGAGTATGAAGAGGATAGGAGGAGATAAAAGCAGTGTATAAAGATTAGCTTAAAATAGCACGCAGGATTTGGTGTGTCTTTTCTCTTTAAAAGAGGGCCTTTGTCTTCTTTAAGAGGGATACGGAATGCACACCGCTGCCCACTGTGGACTGGCACTGCGGCGGAGCAATTAAGAGCACTCTAATGACTGTTAAGAAGTCTAACAAGGCTTAACGAAGGCCAGGGTTTGGGCCCCTGCTGCAGAGCTTGGTAAAACAGGCCTGTGTGGGCAGTCAGCAAATGAGCAAACACAATAATCAGTTAATCAATCCAACAAAAACTACACTATACACACTAAAGAGACTGTAGAGAACAAAAAAAGAGGCAGAAACTGCCTGGATGTGTGCAAGAAAACTTCCAAGATGGCGGACAAGAGAAATTAGAGAAATGACATCATTAACCTTTAAATGTACATAAACCCTGTCCCCAAGAACACACAACAAAGGGGTCGAGGCCATGTTGGGCTGCTTTAGAGAAGAGAAAGAGTTGTTGTAGTAGAGTTTTGTTGGTATTGCGTAATTTTTCGCCGGACTGCTTTATAAACGAGAGTCAATTCAACGATTTAATTTGCACAAAAGATTAACATGACGGCATATGCTAGTCGATGAGTTGAATCAACTCCACAGCAACTACATAAATTCATCCACTAACCATTCAGAAATGTCCAGTTGCATTCTAAAAGTTGTAACTTCTTCCCGAGTTCTCTCCATCAGTGTCCGACTCTGGTTTGAACAATGTAAGGCTGAACACCATTACTGAAAATCGTCATTTCAACCAATATCGTGACGGGACGTCAGAGGCGGGTGACGTCACAGACCAGGAAACTATAAAGCACACCTGAGAACAAAGAACGTCAGCTTCTGTGTCTTCGCTCTGTGTTATCATGTGTCTTATTTGGTGTTGTCTGTCCGTTACATATACAGCTATATCTCTTCGTCTGAGGACAAGAGTATTCAGTACACCACAAGCATATATATATATATATATATATATATATTTAAGACATGAAATGGCAAGCAAACAGCAGTTTGTCAAGTTTGTTCATCCCTGCCCTTGTTTCATCACGGGTGGGGATACACACGAGATGTGTGTTGTTTGTTTAGGAGTGGAGCATGCCCAGGCAGCTCTTGAGGGATCTGTCTGTGTGCATTGCGAGAAACTGACACTCAGAACACTCCATTTTCGCTGGGCGCACTTTGACAAAGAAGAGGGGGGCGCCGCGGCCAGTGTTCATTTGTGGGGTTCACAGATGGATCTGACAGAGGGGTTAGAGCCGGGCCCAGCCCTTTCTCTGCCCTCACGTGCCAGACCCAGTGTCTCTCCTCTGGTGGCGGAAGCACGCGCTGCGGTTTCTTCCCCCTGGAGAGAGGCACCGGCGCTTCATCTATCCGGCTCTGAGGAGGTGGATGTTGTGAGCGTCGATGTGGTGAGCCATCCTCCTCTCCAGCTTATGAGGAGCTGCTAGAAGTTGTGACCAGGGCAGTTGGAAAATTGAATATTGAGTGGCCCGCAGAGAGAAATGAGGCGCGCCGAAGAAGTAAGTTCAATGAGCGCTTTCTGCCTGCTTGGTCACAACCTCAGCGTCAGGGACTGCCGTTCTTTCCTGACCTCCACACCTAGGTGTCGAGGTCGTGGCCTCTTCGGCAACTCTGTTACATCTGTCGTCGAGAGGTTCCAGGAAGCCTGAAAGCAGTCAGCGGCCTTCCAAAAGTTCCTCCCCCACCGTACTCTACTCTACTCGGCCGTCAAGCAGCTCCTCAGTGCATAGAGCGCAAAAGAAACAAAGTGTCACCACCTGTGCTCCCCCGCAAAGAGCTTGGGGACAGGGATGGGTGACACAATCGAAGGGTAAGACAGATCTGTGGACTGTCATTATTGCTAAGAAGGCTTCGAAGAGGTCCTGACGTCAGTGGCGTGGGACCTATGAGGGCAGCCCCCTCCGGAGAGGGTCCTATATCACACTATATGGTATCCGTCCCTCTTCGGTGCCCTCAGGGGGCCGTTCTGCCAACCCTGCCACCTCATGTGCTTCAGGGTGCAGCGGTCTCCACCGACCTTCTGAGGCGTTTGATTTGGTTGTTCCCTGCCAGTTCGCCGCTTCAGGGCGCCGGGTCGAATGCTCAAAAAACACCAGAGGCCAGTCTCGAGAGAGGTTCTGACGATCTTGCAAAAAGGAGCTATAGAAAGGGTTTCTCCTCCCAGCAAGCCGATACTTCATTGTTCCAAAGAAGGATGGAGGGTTGCGTCCTATTCTAGATTTACGCTTATTAAATCGCTCTGTTCAAAAGCTCAAGTTGAAGATGCTTACACTCAAACAGATCATCCCACAGATCAGATCCGAGGACTGGTTTGTGACAATAGATCTGAAAGACGCTTACTTTCATGTATCATCCATCCTCAGCATCCTGAAGCTTATCAGTACAGGGTTCTTCCTTTCGGCCGATTGTACTGCAGGCCTTTTGTCCTTCTCCTTTTGCTAATCAGGATCAGGAAAGACTTAATCTGCTTTGCCCAGTTAGGGCGTTAGACACTTATGTCCACAGAGCTTCCCTGTGGAGAAAAACTGAACAGCTGTTCGTCTGTTATGGGTCTCCTAAGAAAGGGGGCCCTGCCTCTAAGCAGAGAATGAGCAAGTGGGTGGTCGAGGCTATCTTGCTTGCTTATGAATCTATCGGACAGCCTTCACCTTTGGCTGTCTGGGCTCACTCTACTAGGGGTATGGCTGCCTCAAAGGCTTTGATCTCAGGGGTCCCCCATACGGCTGGGTGGTCCTCTCAGCATACCTTTATTAGGTTTTATAACCTTGATTTGGGCTCCACTCCGGGGTCTGCTGTGCTCTCGCCTTAAAGATAACAGACAGGCACTTGGCATTATGGCATAGTTGGGATAGGTTCCCAATGCGTCTCGACGCAGCTCGAAGTTCCCATGAAAGGGCGTCGTTGCGTCGCCTTGCCATACTCCCTGCATGCCTGTGAGCGTCTTGCTTTAGCCAATCAGAAGCTGCCATTCTTTGTTCTCAGGTGTGCTTTATAGTTTCCTGGTTCGTGACGTCACCCACCTCTGACGTCCCGTCACATCATTGGTTCGATTTCACAAGTGCTTCAAGATGTATTCACGCAGAGGTGATCCCAATGCGTCTCAACACAGCGTCTCGTTCCCTATTCAGGGAACCAGGGTTACACAAGTAACCCGAGACATTTGAAAATAAAAGTCCCAGCCCTGTGAAAATAAAAATCGGACACTTTTCGACCAAAATGAAGACATGATCAGCTAATGCTGATAATAAAAATATATATTTTATATTGTTTATTTTGACAGGGCCGGGACTTTTCTTTTCACCATGGCGAGAAAGAAAGAACGTCCCCCTCTTCTTCGGCCTTGCCCTTGCAAAAAATGGTTCTTCAAATCCAAAAGTGCCATGGATAAATATGAATCAGGAAGAGCTGTATAATATGAAAGAGAAGCAACATTAGAAGCAAGAGCTGGTTAAAGGGTTGTAGAAGGCTAAGAAAGCACAGTGATGCTCACATTTACGTGTGGCAAAAAAGTAAATAAAAAAGAAAGGAAGATCAAAATCAAAGGAGTCAATATCAAGTAATCTGAGGTCATGAGAAGAGCGAGAGGGCTGTAGCTCAGATGAAGTGTTTTTCTGATAGAGAATCCTCAGTTTCCATGGTTTGGGTTAATGAAAGTCAAGAGCTTAATAATTAAAGTCTAGAAAGACTAAAGAGGTTCATAGCCAATTAAAAATAAACAAGAAAAATGAGCAGATTTTGTTTTTTTTCAGAAACTTCAGAAGACAAAATGTAGCACACAAGTTGTATTGACTGCTTTTTACGTTGTGTTTTTGTGATTGTGTTAGTGTTTGTATTCTTGTTTTGCTGTTCAAAAGGTCATGGATTTTTCAAATACTGTATATGTCTCGAGCTAAGAAAGGTCATGCTATAGCCTAAGACACACACACACACACACACACACACATGTACACATACACTGACACATGATCATTATAATAAGAGAGAAAGCCTCCTTTGCTAAATGTAATATTTTTTATTTATTTATTTATTTTTTTTACCTCATCACAAACTGAATAAGTTCACCCTTCCTCTATCATAACACAAGCTATCTATCATAACATCTCACCCAATAACTGTCTGCTGCTCTTGTGACCAAACACTTTTGCCACAGTGCAAATGCTTGAGATTAGAGTAGAGTATGATGGAACATGTGTGTACACACACACAAGCATGTCGCTTCCGCTGACAGAATACACCTGCTGTTTGCCCTGTGAGTCACACAGGAACAAGAAATTATGGAACAGGTCTCCCCTGTCCCATCTGCCTCTCTGGAGGACTGCTGTGTGGATCAAAATTGCATTAACACCTCTACTTACTGTCCCTCTCCCTCCTCCTGTGTTCAGAATAGCTTGTGACCATACTACTCATATCATGTCACGCTAATTGTATTGTAGCTACACTTACTGGGGTTAGTTTGCAATACTTTAAGCATACTGCCATTTTATGATATCAGACGTTGATATACATTTTTATATTAAGCAGTATGCAACAGAGTGCACTGCTCGGAAGCAACATCAGCGGATCTTAATTTTTTTATATAATAATTGGACACCACTTGCTGAATTAAACATGTATCATGTTAAGGTCACAATGAGGTAACATACAACTGTTTGAAATGTTAATCATTGCATAATGTGTTCAGTCACATTCTATAAAAAAATATACACTATGGTTTATAATATACTAATGCAAAAAGCCATGTGAGGCAGTGCCAAAAATAAATTTTACCATGGTATAAGGTTTTAAATATTTCTGATTTATAGAAACACAGCTTCCCTTACTGTAGTAAAATCACTGTAACGCAAACACGACAAAATATTATCACAATAACATAAATAATTCCTGCCCAAGGCATGTGGAAATAAAGGGGCTAGGCCTAGTTGAGTTGCGTTAGCGGTTGATCAGTCACAACACGTTGATATAGCCGACCAATCAGAACACATTGCGCTTTTCAGAGGGAGGGGCTTCATAGAGACAAGAACTAAACAGAGCGTTACTGATAGACTGGGAAGAGAGGAGCTGCAACAATGTAAAATATGTGAAAAATAATGTTTGGATTTTTTTTTTTAGAACATTAATGAAAACCTGTTCTAGTAGTGTCACAGTTGTGGACTTCTGTTTTGTTATTCTGTTCTGTTAGTTCCTACCTACGTTTAGTTCTGGTTTCATTGGTTTCTGAATATCTCCGTGTTTGTTTCTATAGTCATCACCTGTCAGTCATTACGTTCCTCTTGTATTTATACTCCCTGTTCCATTCAGTCTCTTGTTCGTTCTCGTTTCAGTTTATTTGGTGTGCATTTCCGTGTGTGCTGCAGACCACCATTACAGAAGAACTGACCAAACAGGGCACTGGTGGAATACTGGTGGTGGAGGATACAGCCGGCTAACATGAGCAAAGCAGAAAAGGAGCCAATGCCAGAACCAGCTGCCTGGGTCTTCCCCGAGGCGAAGCACTCTGCCCAGTCCATTTCAGAGCCAGGAGCGGACCACTGCCTAATAAATATGTGGTTCACGGATCCAGTTCCCTCCCAAGTCCCCACCCTCAAGACTTCGCCTTCCATGCGGGTTCCATCCGGCCATCTGGATGCTCCGGTTCTGTCCAGAAATCTTCCTCCTCTGATATCCCTGTCTGAATTCCTGGTCCCATCTTCTCCGCTGATTTTGTCCAATTCCCTGGATCCGTCGGAGCCACTGGTGTCGTCCTGCTCCTCGGCTCTGCTCCCGCCGCTTGTTCCATGCGGCTCTTGGGCTCCACCTCGGGCCTCCCATCTACCAGCTTGAATTGAGGTTGAGCCCCCAGCTTCACATCAGACCTCCAGGCCCTTGTCTCCATCTCGACCTGTCAGCCCATCAGCTCCACACCAGCTCTGCGTTCCCTCGACTCCGCTGTGGTCTGCCAGCCCTGGGACTCCTCCGGGCTCCCTCATCCATCTGGATCAGCCTCAGTCAGTTGTCGTTCTACCTCCACCTCGGACTTCCGGGTCTCTGGCTGTGCCTCGACTCTCCACCCCTTTGTCTCCACCGGGCTTCTCCCTCCCTCCGGCTCCTTCGTCATCCTCACTCCCTCCATCGTCACCCCGGTCTGCCGAGCCCCCATCTCCGCCTCGGTCCTGTGAGCCAGCAGCTCCACCTTGGACTTCCAGGCTGGAGATGTCGCCCTGGTCCGTTGACCTCTCTGCTCCACCAGATACCGTGTGCACCCTGGTTCCGCCCTCGTCGGCCAGTCCTCAGGTTCCTTGTAGCCCTTCAGTCAAGGCTCCACCCTGGCTTCTACCTCCGTCGGCTTGACCATGGTGTTTGTGTCCTCTGACTCCTCCTGGTCTGTGTCCGTCACCTGCTCCATGCCCACCTCCAAAGCCTCCTCCCTCCTCTGTTGGACACTACACGGTGCGAGGACATGCCTTTTCGAAGGAGGGGATTTTGTTCAGTTCCGGTTTCATTGGTTTCTGATTATTTACTTGTTTGTTTCTATAGTTACATATAATCATCACCTGTCAGTCATTATGTTCGTCTTTTATTTATACTTCCTGTTTCGTTTAGTCCCTTGTCAGTTCTTGTTTCAGTTTATTTGGTTTGTTATTTGTTATTCTGAATAAAGAACTTTATGAACTCTATTGCGTGCTGCAGACCACCATTACAAGTAGAGCCCGAAAACAAAATCAAACTCTGAAATGGGGCATAATAGATCCCCTTTAAGGAGATATAAACACAGCAGCTTACATTTTCTAGAACAGCCAATCTAACCATCTCTGAAGAGTTGAGATCAATAATTCAATCTTCAAATCTTTCACATCTCTGAAAATGACAAACAACACACACACAGAAGCATATAGTGGATCACTTTAGAGCTGAATTCAACACGCACACATTGGATTCTGCAATCAAGCAGACAGTAGATACACATATTCCTTTTATGTGTCAGATCTAAGCAAACAAAGTGCAGACACTTGCATACACAACATAAATTATTTATTATTGTGGCTGTGGATTTTCAGAGGATAACGAAACCGATATCCACACTCGCCAGAGAAATGCTGCTCTTTTTCCTTGACAGCTTCTCTCTTTCAAAACGTATCTCCAGCCTCATGTTTTTTTTTTCTTAGGTTTGAGGATGGAGGTATCGTGTCTCAGCTGTTAAAGTGTCCGATTGATTTTTGCAGGAAGAAGCGTTTTTTCATGTCAAGATTTTCGTTCACCTTAGATTTCAGAAAAGCTGCACTAGAAAAAAAGCCTATGTATCTTCAGACGCTGCTGTGCTAAAGTGTTTCTTTGAAAAACGAAAAGTGAGCAATAGATGGGATGAAAGAACAATATTCAGTGTGTGTGTGTGTGCTATATTTCACTCCTTGAACATGTTCCGTCATGTAATACATCTGTGAACATAAGTATGCATGTGTGTGTAATTGCTCTTTGTGCGTTGCTATGCTGTCAGCTCTAATAATCCCTGTGGTTATCACTGTTATTCAGACTGAGAGTAATTGTAATCATTAATGAGTTCATTACATGGGGTCACTTCTGCAGAGCACATTGTCTTTTTGCTGTGGTGAATGATCTAACAAAACAAGCCTGCTCTTTAAATGAAACACACACACATCGACTGAGAGCTGCAGCTCTTCTCCCAGCAGATTCTTCTTATCTATGTTCATGACTGTCTCTTTCCTCAAATCTCCTCTCTTTCTATCTCTACTCCTCGTGTTGTTGTGCGTGCCTCGGTTGTAATTAGAGGTGCTTGGCAAGGCTCTTTTCTAAACCTCTAACCCTAAGTACTGAGCTTGTTGAGGAGACGAGCGGTATTAGTGATCTGATTTAAGATATTTAACTTGGCAGATGATAAAACGGGTGGAAAATATACCATAAATTTGGAGATTAGAAACTTGCAGGTGGGCATTAACAATGCATTATAAAATACTCTGAAGGCCTTGCATAGTAACACCCTGACAACGACTGACAACATACTAGCATCCTTGACAGCTGCATAACAATGACCTGGGAGCCACGCATAAAATCATAACATCCTTAGCAACTCCATAGCAATGCACTAGCAACCCCCCACATTATCCTAGCAACCAACGACATAGCAATGCCCCATAGCAACACCCTGATGAGTAACACCTGTGATAAGTCACGGGCAGCACCAACAACAAGTTTCTGTGCACGTGAGTGTCTTGCTGTGTGTGCAAGTGTAAAGTCTAAAAAATGCTGGGTTAAAAACAACCCAAGTTGGGTTGAAAATAGACAAACCCAGCAATTGGGTTGTTTTAACCCAGCGATTGGGTTAAATGTTTGCCCAGCCTGCTGGGTAGTTTTATGTAATAGTTTTATGTTGTTTAAAAATGACTGTATTGCTTGTTTAAAATGAACCCAAAGTATGTTGGAAATTAACATTTATTAATAAGTTTAATAAATGAACATTTATGAATAAGTTCAATGAATAATAATTAAACAATAAACATATATTAAATAGCTTATTAATAAATGTTCACCTTTTGATTATTATTGTTGCCTCTAGTAATTATGTGTCTTAATTTTTGGGTTCATTTTAAGCCAGCCATAAAGTAATTTTTAAACAATAGTTGGGTTAAATAAAACTGCCCGGCACATTGGGCAAACATTTAACCCAACCGCTGGGTTAAACTACCTTGTCCTTGTGGGAACATTTATGGTCCCCATGAGGAAAACGGCTTCTAAATCATACTAAGTGATGCTTTTGAAAAATGTAAAAATGCATAAAGTTTTCAGTGATGGGTAGGTTAAGGCATAGAATATACAATTTGTACAGTATAAAAATCATTAATTCTATGGAATGTCCCCATAAAACATGAAAACTCAACGTGTGTGTGTGTGTGTGTGTGTGTGTGTGTGATGAGTGCAAGACCTGGGGAGGTGAGATAAATTGTGCTGGTAATGCTGCGTGATGCCATTCAGCTCAATGCCTTGGGCAGTCAGGAAGAGAATGTGGAAAAAATATTATCATTACCATTTCATTGCAAATTGTTTTAGCACGTATATTGCAACAGCCCCTGTGGAGAATATGACTGCACTGAATTGAATTAACGCTGAAGAAACTCTGGACAGAGTGAAAAGATGCTCTTGTGAGAGCTGAGCATGTTGTACGTCTTTCATTCTGTGACATTGTGCACCTGTAAGTTGTGTTACACTTTACGCCACATTCGGCAGATTTGGCTGGTTATCTGCACTTCACTAGAGAGTGAACAGTAAAATCAATATTTTACTCCTCTTTCCGTCAGCTTAAGATGGATAGAGGCACTTTGGGCTTCAAGTGCACACATATTCGCGCACACACATGGAAAAGCCAGTGTTTCCGAGAAGCCAGCGTTTCAAGTGTAGCTGGCTAATGGATGACACACTGTACCTCTATAACTGGACTTTAATGAATGATGGATATTATCGCTCTCCATTTCTGTCCATCATACTTTGTTTGTCTTCCCTTCAGTTAAACGCTGTTGCTGTTGACTCAGGTGTTCAAAGGAGAGCAACACATTAAATCAAAACTGTGCTAGATCTGCCTGAACCATTTCGTGATTACCCAGAGTGCTGTGCAGGATGATACAGTTTGAAGATAAGGGTGTTTCAATCAGCACTAGTTCAGTAGTAGTTCGCTATCCGGTGAAGTCAGCCATTTTAGACCTGTCTCAATTGCCAAATCATCACTGTGCACTACATTCCCAGCATGCACCATAATCAAAGAGTGTCGGCTGCTCACTATATTTTTTCTTTTTCCCAAAATCAACATCAAACACTTATTCTGTGCTTTGTTGTTTACTCTTTGTCTGAATTTTATTTAATGTTTGTTATTTATTTCTGTACAGCACATTGGTCAACGGTAGTTGTTTTTAATTGTGCTTAATAAATAAATTGAAATTGAAAATAGTATAATATCTTGCTAACTCATTAGAAGAAGTGTAAATATATGACGGAAGTACAAATGTAAATAAATAATGAAGCCTTATTATTTGTATTTAAAAGAAATGTAGTCAGTGCTGATAGCCTAGTGGGCAGCGCTGACATATATAGTGTCATTGCGATTCAGGCAACCCGAGTTCGAGTCCCGGCTCACGGACCTCCACACACCACTTACATAAGCATTGTTGCAGACCATGGAAACGGTATTCCCTGGTGGCTGTGGCCTCTTTCAGCAGGATAATGCACCCTGTCACAAAGCAAAAATGGTTCAGGAATGGTTTGAGGAGCACAACAACGAGTTTGAGGTGTTGACTTGGCCTCCAAATTCCCCAGATCTCAACCCAATCGAGCATCTGTGGGATGTGCTGAACAAACAACTCACACCTTGCAACTTACAGGACTTAAAGGATCTGCTGCTAACATCTTGGTGCCAGATACCACAGCACACCTTCAGAGGTCTAGTGGAGTCCATGCCTCGACGGGTCAGGGCTGTTTTGGCAGCAAAAGGAGGACCAACACAATATTAGGAAGGTGGTCATAATGTTATGCCTGATCGTTGTAATACAGTCATTTTTAGTTGTCAGATGCAAAATCAAATGGAATATTACATTAATGTGTGAATTCCGTTATTTACTGTATGTACATAAACTGATTTAATAAGTAATAAAAAATAGGACAAATGCGTATTTCAACATATATTTAATGCTATAAAGCAATTTTGTTTATACCAGATACGTTTTATGACTTGATGTCCTTATAATTGTGTCAGGAAAGTGAGTCATCAGTGTCCCAATGTTTAGTGGATCAAGGCCATTGCTAGTGCCTGAATCTGTGTTCACAATATACTGATTGCTGAAGTAGGGAAACAGGATTGAGACACGGCCCAAGAGTAGTGAGTCAACTATGACAACAGAAAGCACTATTATTAAATCATCCTGTTTATCAAACTGTTTACAGGCGCATTAAAGTGTGATACAGGACCAGTGATGTGCTTTTAGGTTGAGGGAGAGAGAGAATGTAATTGCTTGTTTTATGTGGCGGTAAAATACACATAAATTTTAACACACACACAACTTGGGTGCGTTTGTGAAGGTATGTGTTTTGTGCTGAATTTGAGATGAATCCATTCTCACTATGCTGTAAAGCAGCAGCCCAGCACCTGTCGCATGACGCCCAGGGAAAGCACAGCGCTTAGCAGGAGCTGAAGAGACAGGGTGCCATCTGTTTCACACGCACAAACAAACTCTCACATCCAAACCCACCGAATCACACATACAGAACGCATACCAGAGACTTCTCTTCATGAGAGATGACCCCATATAGTGCTGCAGTCATGACGTCAAAACCCTGAAAACCAATTCTCCACTGGTTCCCTCAAGATTTTCCTATGGGTTTTTCAATTTATGAGTAAAATAAGATCTGTTGTAAACATAACTTGATTATACTTGTAAGTTTTGTTCTACAGCATAAACAGCATATACTCACACCCCAAACATTCTTATAGTTACTAATTAGAAGCATAATTAAAAATAAATAAATAAATAAAAACATAACAGCTTCAAAATTTGCATTTTCGATATGGGTGTGTGTAATTTATGTTGTAGAACAAAACTTACAAATATCATCAACTTACTGTATGTTTACCACACAACTTATTTTACTCATAAATTGAAAATTTATCATGATCCCAGACGAGGAATAAGAGTCTTATCAAGCGAAACGATTGGCCGTTTTCTAAAAAAAAATAAAAATGTATATACTTTTTAACCACAAATGCTCATCTTGCACTAGCTCAGCAGTGCGCCACGCATTACGTAATCAGGTTGGAAAGGTCACGCGTGACGTAGGCGGAAGTACTGCGGTAGGGCAAAAAAACTCCATCTCCAAGTTCAAATCATCCGACATCGTTGTTTTACCTTTTTTTTAGTAAAGGCCAATTGACTTAGTCTTTGCACATTCGCTTTGTAGACACTGGATCGGTACAAGACAAGCATCTGTGGTTAGAAAGTATATAATTTTCATTTTTTTTAGAAAATGACTGATCGTTTCGCTAGATAAGACTCTTATTCCTCGTCTGGGATCATGTAGAGCCCTTTGAAGCTGCGCTGAAACTGACATTTGGACCTTCAACTCGTTGAACCCCAGTGAAGTCCACTATATGGGAAAAAAATCCTGGAATGTTTTCCTCAAAAACCTTAATTTCTTTTCAACTGAAGAAAGAAAGACATAAACATCATGCATGGGGGTAACCACCACAGGAACTTTCCCCACGAACTAGGGACTTTGGGGTGGTATTTGGTGTGTTTTTTGACCACAGGAACCAGGGTCTAAATGAAGTTCTGGGTAAAAAAAATTCCCCCTCAGAAGGTCCCTGCTCACTAGGTAGTACTTTTTCAAAGTTCCGGAACATGGGGGTGGGACTTGGGCGCTGAACATGCTGATTGGTTGAGTTTACGCAGCATTTTGATTGGTTGACTCCATGCAGCATTTTATTTCAGCCATCATTTTTTTAAAGTCTGTTGTGGTGCGTGCAGTAAGAGTTGTTTGCTATTCGAATCAATCAAGTTTAAAAAATACGACCGATGGACTGACGATGAGGTTCAGACTTTATTAAGTTTATATGCGGAGGACGAAATCCAGCGGGAACTGGAAAGTCGCACGCAGTCCTACGTCACCTGACTATATTCACAGTACTTTAGACCGCTATGGAAACACAGCTAGCAATAGGTCTGGGGGGAAAAGAAAGTTCCTGGGAAAAAGTTCCTGGGACAAATTGTTCCGGGTAATTTTGGTGGAAACGCATCTTAAATTATCAGGAAATTTTAATTCTTAAGTGAACTAATCCTTGAATGTCTTTAGACCTCTGACTTAAACTGTAAAAAAAAGATTTTTCGAAGTTGTAAACAAAGATCATTGGAGTAGATTTTACAAGAAATTGCAATTTCCGTCTTTCTACTTCAACATTTCATTCAATTCAATGTGTTACTTGCCTTTTCTTCTTAACTATTTGTGAAATTTTCTGAGATCCTGCACAAATTATCAGTGTTTTTCAGTTTCATAATTGGTCCTTTTGGATATGAAGTTACAGTACGCATGCTAAAAAACTCTTGTAGTGGACAATTGATTATTACATTCATTCTATTTATTGTGTATTATCTTCATTTTATTCATTCTTTTCCAGGCAGATCAACCCACACCATAAGCACCGGAAAAGGCAAGAAGCAAAGCAAACATGCTGGCTAACCTGCTCACCGTCCTCCGAAACTTCACAGAGAGGTATGTTCATGATAAATGTAATTTTTTTTTTTTCCAAAATTATTACGTTATGATACATAAAATGGTACTGGAGATGCATTCTCATACTGGAATGATCCTTATAAACATGCTTATTTCTTTCTGTGTAACATCTCTCCATGTTTCCCTCTGTAAATGTTTATTAGGCCACAATAAAACGCCTGCTCTTTAAAAACTTGCAAGAAAGGTGGATTATATTCCTCTTTGTGCCATTAGGAAATGAAGGTGGCAGCCAGGCGAGAAATCTACAGAGGATTAGTCTCTTTGTGTCACTGTTATAATCGAGTGAATAATCTTCTTCTTAAGTGCTCCCTCTCCCTAGTATTCTCTACAACATGCTCTCATCCACCAAATATAGATATTAGTGCAATTTAATGCCTGCAAAATGGCTTTGGCTGTAAATAGCCATTTTTGCACTAGATTAATCTTGGCTATCTGTTTCTGGGTTCTGCGCTGTTTATTACTTTATCCGGCTTTTGAATGTTTGAGTGCACTCACACTGATTTAAATTGGCGAATTTAATCACATAAAATCCTCATCGGATCTGTCTGCTTCATGCCTGCTTTAAAAACCACTGAAGTAACAAGCTACATTTAGTATTGTGTGAAATTTTTTAAATTAACTCATGTTTGGGGTCCGAGAGACCCCAGTACACATTTAATAACTTGAAGTGTCAGGTTGATGACTTGCAAAAGTTGCATTATTTCTGTCTGGAATTTCAGAGACCCCAGATATTAAACATGATTAAATGCAATGAATTTTCACATGATTTTCTGATTACTGTAGTTGACACACCATTTTCTGTTGTATGTTTCAATTGTATGTTTTTGCTGGGGTCAGATTAATCTCACATTGAAAGTGTTGTTATTATTGCATATCAGTCATATTTCTTTGTGATATCACAGAGGATTTAATCTTCAGTAATATTTGCCAGTTGGGTTTTGTGTACCTGTATCCATCCTGAACTGTACGGGACGGACGTCATGGTTCGGTTCATACAGTCAGACGACGAATACAGTCAGTTACAGGCGATCCACACTCCAATCCAGAAGGGGGCGCGCACAGTAATGCAACACTGTTTGCTAACTGCCACAACAGGAAAAAGAGCAGAAGAAGAACAGCGCATGTGCAAATAACCGCTTGAAAACAAGTCTGCTAGATGCATGCACAAGTTGAATGTGCCTCTCTGTGCTTACGGACAAAGGAGTATACTTTAAAAGGCTTGCGCTGTGCATGAAATTGAGCGAAACACTGAAAATTAAGTATAGGAGGGTTGGGCTTAAGCTTTGAATATTTAAATATAGTTTAAGTGGAGTTTTATTTCCGGTAACACATTAGTGCGTTTTCATTTTAAAACAGTGTATACACTGGCATTTCCAAAGCGCTTCAGAAACAATCTCCGGCTACACTAGATGACCGAAAACGCATGTCACATGACTGTTCATGCACACTGTGCATGCACGTACAAGTGTAAATAGTTGCCTCTTGTGCATGTAAGTAGCTGCATTAAAAAAATGCAGAGTTTAACTGCACAATGGCTGCTAAAAATGAACAACGGAGCCAGCAAAGATTGCAGTTCAGTCTCCATGTTATTGTTTACACGGTCGTCAAGGATACGCAGAGCGAATGTGGGCAGCCATGCTACTGTTTTCAAAAGTCTCCATTTTGGTCCGTTTACACTGAAACGCAACCTCTGTGTTTTCAAACTACAATGGGCTCTGCAGTGTTTTTCGAAAGGGCTTTGTTTTTGAAGGTCAAAAACACCGGAGTAGTGTAAATGACAGGTGTAACCATAGCAAAAGTTATGTGTTTTAAAACAAAAATGTGCTAGTGTAAACGGGGCCTAAGTTTAGGGTCCAATTCTCAATATGAACTACTTTCTTATTAGCATAAGTGTTACTAAAATATTGGCTGTCTATTGGTACTTATAAAGCACATATTAATGCCTTATTCTGCATGACCTTATTCTACATCCCATAATAATCCTACCCAATACCTAAACTTAACCTTAATAAGCAGTAATTATGGGTTTATTGAGGCAGAAGTTAATAGTTAGTTAATAGTAAGAATTGGACCCTAAAACTAAAGTGTGACCATTTTTCCTATTGTACCGAAATCGTATCGAACGTTGACCCCAAAATCGAGGTACATTACCGAACTGTGACTTCTGTGTACTTTTACACCCCTATATATATATATATATATATATATATATATATATATATATATATATACATATGCTATTTTGTTCCACTCCACACCTGTAGGGGGCAGCACAAGCTGTTTTTTCCCCCTAGACATAAATACATAAACAATACTGCTGCCACCCATCATGGTAGAGGCATAATTGCTGAGTGGGTGCAGAGAGAGAGATATGAAAATGGAAAGGCCAGCACTTCTGTGTGCCACAGAGATACTCCATTGAGTGGGGTGAGGGAGTCGTAAAATCTGTAGTGGGTGCTGAGTGTGCAGGTGTTAGAGTACAAGCTGTTTTTCATCATACACGCCGATGCGTTTGTGTATGTGTGGACGTATCTGCATCCTTAGCGTTGAGAGATGGCTGTGATTTAATAGATGATGTGTCTATATGTTGTTGTGTCTCTGTGTAGGGTGGGTGGCAGGATGTTTCATAAGTAAAAATTGTTCCTGTAATCAAGCAACAGTAAAAGGTCATGGGTTCTTTCTCTAAATGCCATATCACAAAGTAATTTCTGTTATTCTGCCGCAGTATGTTGGCGAATGATGATTATATAAAGCCATCTGATTAGCATTTGGTTTTGTTATAATGATTATAATGATTTGTTATAATGATCCTCACATTAATCTTGTGTATATTCACACGGCTCTTTTCCATAGAGTCTTTCAAATGTATTTTTTGCATTCTATAGAGATCTATTCTATAGATTCTAAAATAATTTAAGTTGAGTTTGTTATTTATATGTTTATATATTATTTTATTTATTATAAGTTGCAGTACTTTTATTTTGAAGGCTTGGTTCAAGTTTATGCGCAAATGCAGACTTCACATCAGACTCTTAGCTCCTGCAAGTAAGCGGCAAGCACGGACATTATGTATGCTCCGATAAAAGTTTATTTTCATCAAAAAGTCATTTCTCTTTCTTGCAGCATGCAGCCTACGAGGTATTTCGTTTTATTTTTCTGTATTTTGTGTCTGTAAAATGTCATTATCTGTTGCGCACACTTTGAGCATGTTTTCATTTTGTGTCAAGCTAATGTGATTTTGTATTGTCATTTATACTGTGTTTAGTTTTCACGGTGGATTTGGAGAAAAGTATTCAATTAAACCAGTAACAAGAGAACCACTTGTGTCTGCGTATGCTTAGAGGGAGATACAGTGAAAACTCAATCTGTTCGACGACACGAGTGGATGACGCAGCAAGTTTGCAGAACCAGCGGGTTTATCACAAAGAACTTGTGTCATAAAGAACTTGAATACTTAAGAAGAAAGTTTTTGTGAAGCTTGCCAAAAGATTCTCATTGTAAACTGGAGCTATGTTACTGTAGTGTGTGTCCTAAATGTTTTGACATATTTGCTCACGTAATTTAATTTAAGCTTGTTATTCAAAGACACATTTAAAGAGTCATCGAACTTTCTATATTTTAAATGTGAAGTGTTTTTGTAAATAATAAGAGAAGGCCATTTGCCGTTTGATATCAAAGTTTTCTGTTTTGAAGTGTTTTATATATTTATTGTATTTTGTAAGGTAATATTCAAGCTGAAATAAGTTGTTTTGGACATTTTAATTTCCTGTGCAATACTGTTACTGAAGCATCAAATTTGCTTTAAGTATTTTCATTTAACTGACATTTACATTACATTTAAAGTGTTTAAGGTTGATTTAGAGGTTTTATTACCTATGCATATTTTCTACTAACAAAATTGGGTCAATTTAAAGTAGTGGTTCAAAATGTCTGAATCAAGTGAGCCCACAATTCAGGTAAGGTACAGTATTAGGGATAGGGATAGGGATAGGGATAGGGCAAATTCCCAAGACCAACCTGAAGTAGTGGTTCTTCTTGCTGGGCCCAGCAAGAAGAGACACAGCAGCCAAGACGAAGTAAAAGAACCAGAAATTTAACAGAGAAGGGAAGAGAAATGCAAGCTACAAAAGTCACTTCAACAAAGATTTAACTACATTCACGACAATGGAGAACATATGTTAAATCTTCTAAGCGGACATCACCACAATCAACAGAGACTTTATCTGATGATCTGCTTAATGATATAACTGGCTAACACGTTTATGATGGCCTACGCAAAATCTCAACTCCAGATCAAGGCGCGTCGAAGAGTGGATCTGTGTGTAGAGATTTCTAACTTTGTTGTATTTAGAGCCTCAAGTCGACTGGATGGAAAGATTCCAGAAGGAGAAGAGCAAGGCTCCTTCTTCAATTCAAGTTACTGTAAATCAGGTTCTGTCACTTCTATCTTGGAAGATTCCTCAGAGCATTCAAGTAGATCTTCTGTAAAGCAACAAGAAGCTGCTGCTGATGCTGCTGCAAGCCAAGCTGTTCTGGAAGTATTACAAGAACAAAATAAAGAACAATTGGAAATACAGCTCCTAGAAGCACACGTTAAAAAGAAGATAGCTGATCAAGAGGCAGCGGTTGTAAAATGTCATTTAAAAGCGAGAAGCAGAAGAGAGGAAGAGGAAGCCAAAATCAAAGCTTAACTGGAAGAGGATCATGCATCTCTACAAAAGACTCTTGAGGAAAAAACAGAGAAAGATACAACATTTGGAAGCAGTGAAAGGTCTAAATGCAGCACGTGCAAGACTGCAGGTGTACGATCAAGAGAAGACTGTAGAAGAAGATCAGAAAGACTTCATGAAAATGTATCCTGTACCACAAGCTGTGACCACCTCTTCAAATGAAAGTACAGCAGATCTTGTAAAAGTGCTGGTAGGTGCTTTAAGTGCTAACAGAATTCCAGTTCCTGAACCTTCTGTATTCAGTGGGGATCCATTGAAATACAATGACTGGAAACTCTCCTTTGAAACACTGACTGACCAGAAGAACATCCAAGACAAGGAGAAGATATACTACCTCCATAGTGGACAAGCTAAGAAAGCACTTGATGGATATTTCCTACTCGGAACGGAATCTGCCTATGTTGCTGCATGGGAGATTTTAGAAGAGAGGTACGAAAACCTGTTTACTATTGCAAAATCGTACAGAGACAAGCTCCAGGTGTGGCCTAAAATGGGATCTAGGGACAGCTTTGAGCTCAGAGGGTTTGTTGATTTCCTGCGTAGTTGTGAAGCTGCCATGGTCCATATCAAGGCATTGGAAATCTTGAATGACTGTAATGAAAACAGGAAGATTCTTTCAAAGTTACCAGATTGGCTAGCGGTGAGATGGAACCGCAAGGTTATCGAAATAGAAGAGGAGAGTAACCAATTTCCCTCTTTCAGCCAATTTGTTAAGTTTCTGACAAGAGAGGTGAAAATTGCCTGCAACCCTGTCACATCATTACAGGCACTTAAACTGGGTGAGGTTGAAAAGCCAAAATTCCAAAAACGTCAAAGCTTTGGAGCAAAAACACTGACCACAAGTTCCAATGAAAAGTTTGTCGTAACATGCATTTTCTGCCAGAAAACAGGGCATACTTTGCACAAATGCAGGAAACTCATGGAGAAAGCAGTTTCAGACAGGATTAAATTTGTTCAAGCTGAAAAGCTATGCTTTGGTTGTCTCATGTCTGGTCACTTCTCAAAGAACTGCATCAGTAGGAGTGTTTGCGACATGTGCCATAAGATGCATCCGACCTGTCTGGACGAGGAGTGAACCAAAGAAAACCAAAAACTACCACAAGCCAAGCCAAGCCAAGTGCAAATCAAGTAAGACTTCAATCAACACAACATAAAGAAACAACCACAGCTGTTACTTCAAATAGTAATACTTAATGAAGTTAACGCACAAACAGCAGCGATAATTCCTGTCTGGATTTTATCCATAACTCAACCAGCACAAGAAGTCCTTGTATATGCTCTTTTGGATTCTCAAAGCGACACAATCTTCATTTTGAGTGAAGTAGCGGAAGCATTGGAAGCAAGCAAACAACAAGTTAAGTTCAAGCTCTCAACTATGACCTCAAGAACCACAGTGGTAAGCTGTCAAAGAGTAAAGAACCTACAAGTTTGAGGCTTTTATTCTGGTAAAAGGATCTCTTTACCACAAGTTTACACTCGGGAGTTTATTCCAGCCAACAGAACTTCCATACATACTAATGAAACTGCAAAAGTTTGGTCTCATCTAGAGCACCTCCAAGACGAGATGGCACCACTGCAGGACAACTGCTCACAAGGCCTACTTCCAAGAGAAGTAGTTTCTGGCCAAGAACATCAGCCTTATGCTTAGCGTACGGACCTTGGATGGAGCATTGTTGGTCACAGGAATCCATATGTAGACTCTTGGCTACATAAACAATGACGCCAGACGGTTTCACGTATTCATAGCCAATCGTATACAGAGAATTAGATCCAGTACAAAACCTGAACAATGGGCTTATGATGCCTCTGAGGACAATCCAGCCGATCATGCCTCTCGAGGTTTGACAGCAGAGCAACTTAAGACTTCAAATTGATTCACAGGACCAAAGTTTATTTGGCAAAAGGAGCTACCTGACAGAGAATGCAAGGTGGGAGAAATTAAGGAAGATGATCCTGAACTTCGCAAGGCTCTTGTGTGTAACACTAAGGGAAAAGAGAGCAGATCATTATTGGATCGCCTACAGAAATTCTCTGATTGGTCAAGGGTAGTTAAGGCAGTTGCTAGACTGAAACGCAAAATCAAAGAATTCAAAGGTCTGAAGCAAAGAACCAACGAAAGCACAAGCCTAGTAGAAAGGAAAGAAGCAGATTTTGTTATCATCAAGCTGGTTCAAAAGGAAGCATTCTCAAGTGAGATAAAGAGTTTGAAGCGAAAGAAAGAAATCACCAAGATCAAAGACAGTAGGCTGTACAAGTTAAATCCATTCTTGGATGAAGAAGGTATCCTAAGGGTTGGAGGACGTCTAAGTCAAGCGACGTTACACCCATACATAAAGCATCTGGCAATACTCCCAAAGAACAGCCACATATCAGCTTTACTTATTAAGCACTATTTAGAAAAGGTACATTATCAAGGACGTGGAATGACAATGAACAAACTGATAGATGGTGGATCCTGGGATGCAACAGTGTAGTCTCATTACACATCTTCAAATATGTCAAATGCAGAAAGTATAGAAGACCTACAGAAGAGCAAAGAATGGGTGACTTACCGCAAGACAGAATGGAATCAACTCCACCATTCACTTATGCCGGTATTGACTGTTTTGGTCCAATATATATCAAAGAAGAAAGGAAGAATCTCAAGAGATATGGTCTTTTACTTGCCTGTCTGTGTTCAAGGGCCATACATATAGAGATGATTGATGACATGACAACTGACTCATTTATTAATGCTCTAAGAGCATTCATTGCCATATGAGGAAATGTTCGTCAATTGAGATGTGACCAAGGAACCAATTTTGTTGGAGCAAGGAGATAGTTTGCAGAACTCATGAAAGGAATGGATCAAGAAAGAGTGAAGGCTTTAGGATGGGAATTTCTTATGAACCCTCCAGCAGCAAGTCATATGGGTGGTGTCTGGGAGAGACAAATAAGAACCATAAGAAGTGTTCTTACTGCTATTCTTGACCAGTCAGCACAAAGGCTCGACAGTTCCTCTTTAAGAACATTTCTGTATGAGGTTATGGCCATCATTAACAGCAGACCACTCACCACTGAACATTTGAACATCCAGACCTGAACCTTTAACTCCAAACCACATCCTTACAGTCCACAATCATTCTGCCCCCACCTGGACAACTTACAAGAGAAGATCTTTTTCTTCGAAAGAGGTGGCGCAGAGTACATTATTTGGCAAATGAATTCTGGACTCGATGGAAGAAAGAATACCTTTTGAATTTACAACCAAGACAAAAGTGGCACAAGAACAGAAGGAACATAAAGGTCAATGACATTGTCCTCTTGCAAGTCCTCTGGCAACACACAACAAATGGAAGCTGGCCAGAATCACAGAAGTCTACCCAGGGTCAGATGGTAGGGTGAGAAAACTAAGGATACTAGTTAGTGACACCACATTTGACAAAAAAAGGGAAACCCACAACTAAAACTGTGTTTCTTGACAGACCTGTAAAGAAGCTTGTTACTTTGCTTGAGACAGAAAGTTTTTCTTAAAGTTACAACCTAATTGGTTAATAACAGGAAAATGTTTTAATTGAAATGTTGAATTGGTTACCAGCAACAACCACTGTATTTATAGAAATCCCACATTAAGGTTTGTGTGATTTGGTGGGAGTGTAAGTGCTGCCATTATATTGTGTATAAAATTTATGTATAACTTTTTTTTGTTTTCTAAAATCACTTTTATAATTGATCATTTAGGTTGTGTTTGTTATTGATATGTTTATACATTATTTTATTTATTATAAGTTGCAGTATTTTTATTTTTTAAGCTTGGTTGAAGTTTATGCGCAAATGCTGACTTCACGTCAGACTCTTAGCTCCTGCAATCAAGCGGCAAGCATGGACATTATGTTTGCTCCGATAAAAGTTTATTCTCGTCAAAAAGGACTTGAACGCTCATAAGGAAGATTCTAAGACTTTTTCCCTTTCTTGCAGCATGCAGCCAACGAGGTATTTCGTTTTATTTGTCTGTATTTTGTGTTTGTAAAATGCCATTATATCTGTTGCGCACGCTTTGAGCACGCTTTCATTATGTGTCAAGCTAATGTGATTTTGTATTGTCATTTATACTGTGTTTAGTTTTATGGTGGATTTGGAGAAAAGTCTTCAATTAAACCAATAACAAGAGAACCACTTGTGTCTGCGTATGCTTGGAGGGAGATACAGGGAATTTTTGCCTATTCATCCAGTAGAGCATTTGTAAGGTCAGGCACTGATGTTGGACGAGAAGGCTTGGCTCGCAGTCTCAAAGGTGTTGGATGGGGTTGAGACCAGGGCTTTGTGTGGGCCAGTCAAGTTCTTCTACACCAAACGCATCCAACCTTGCTTTGTGGGGCACAGTAATGCTGGAATAGAAAAGGACCTTCCCTAAACTGTTTCCACAAAGATGAGAGTATAGCTTTGTCCATCTGACACTTGGCATTGTACTTGGTGTGAGGTTTGGATGAAACCCATTCCATGAAGTTCCCGCCACACAGTTTTTAAGCTGATATTAATGCCAGTGGAAGTGTGGAACTCTTAAGCTATGGAATCAGCAGAACGTTGATGACTTTTACGCATCTCAGCACTCAGTGACTCTGCTAACATGAGTTATAAATGTCGTAGATGATGAATGTATATGAAGCCTCCACTATTTCTTTAACATGGTGAAGTGGTCCTGGTGGTTGCAATAGTTTGTGAATGGGATGGGAAGGACCCATAGAGGAGTATGTGTGTGTGTGTGTGTGTGTGTGTGTGTGTGTGTGAGAGAGAGAGAGAGAGTATAGATAATAAGGGTTGGGGGCAATCTTCCTCCTGATTGAGGTCAGAAAGGTAATGAAGAGATCCTCTCATTAGTGTGTTCGTGGATATGAGTGTTTGGAGGACTTTGCATGTGTGTAATCAGCCTTACACTTGTCTGTTGCATTACATGTTCATGTGTGGAGGGGGTCAGGAAGTGAATTTGCATAATGTGGAAAATAAAGCCCCACTGAGTGAACAGATAATTGGGCTACACTCTTGTACTTGTGTGTATTTGTTTAAGTTGAAAACTGTCCAAAATTGCTTCCTGGCCTATATATATATTGTATATAGATACACTCTAAAAAAAAATGCTGGGTTAAAAACAACCCAAGTTGGGTTGAAAATGGACAAACCCTGCGATTGGGTTCTTTTAACCCAGCGGTTGGGTTACATGTTTGCCCAGCCTGCTGGGTAGTTTTATTTAACTCAACTATTGTTTAAAAATTACTGTATTTCTTGCTTAAAATGAACCCAAAGTATGTTGGAAATTAACATTTAATAATAATTTTAATAAATGAACATTTATTAATAAGTTTAATGACTAATAATTAAACAAACATTATTTAAATTGCTTATTAATAAATATTCACCTTTTGATTATTATTGTTGCTTCTAGTAATTGTGTCTTAATTTCCAACCTATTTTGAGTTCATTTTAAGCAAGCAATACAGTACTTTTTAAACAATAGTTGGATTAAATAAAACTGCCCAGCACGTTGGGCAAACATTTAACCCAACCACTGGGTTTGTCCATTTTTAACCCAACACTCTTTAGAATGTAGCTGGGCCATAACCACCATAGACATTACGGGGGACAAGTATTAATAATAATAATTAGAAATGGCCGAATCTCCTCCCCAGTTTATTTTGGCATTATATTTAGATATTTTTTACATCAAAGGTTGCAACACTGAGCATTGTAGCCGATCAGTCATGTCTATTGAGCACACAAATTTAATGATCTCGCCGTTGCAATGAGGATGGATAAATGTAAACAGATAGTTGCTGTGAGCTAGCGACATTTGCTTATTTGTTTCTGCGTACCATGGTTATGCCATAAATTCTGCAGGTTGCCGCTGCTGTTCATACACAGCATAAGTGCATGTTTGATTATGGAAAGCTGTTAGTTTGTCTATCCAGCCATGTTTGAGAGTTCATTGGGTGCATATCTGAGATCACTGTACCTGAATACAACAAACAAATGCAACCCACAGGACTTGCCAAATCCCCCTCTCGCTTTTCCTCTTCTCTCCCTTCTTTGTTTTTTGCCTTCACCATGTAGACCTGTAGCTATTCTTTGTGTTTTCCATTTTATTTGTGCTGTTATGTGTTTATTGATTGGCCAGTAGTGTCTAGACCTGAATTGATTTAGGTCTTTTATGTCTCCATAGTGGGGTTATATTGGAGCAGCATGACTGGTAATGATATTACCTAGGGTTTAGGTTTGTGAACACCTCCACACATACAAACACACGTACACAAGCAAACACAAAGAAACATTGACTCTTGCTCACGATGCCCCAACAAGAGCTTTGGCACGAAGCGGTCTGATGTCTGGCAGGTCTTGCAGAGGTCGGTTCTGTTGGTCTACGCTGACTGTCAATTATACTTTGAGTGGTCTGCTGGCCTGCTTCCTGTGTTTGCGATCAACAGATAGAGTCTAGAGAGTCTGGGATAAAGATGTTCTGAGAGATCAGGGCTGGTCTTTGTAATCTTTCCGCCAACTTTCCTTTTCCAAGTATAATGTTAATCAGTTTCCAAAAAGTTGCTTAGGGATTGTTTTATGCAGCTGTTGAAGGTAATGCACCATTTTTAAAATACTTGCTAATAGCTAATACCATAATCTCAACATAGACTTACTGGGAAATGTATTATTTGCATTATTTGCATTATGCATTATTTGTAAACTAATACATTGCATTACATAATCAGCTCCATATGTATGGCTTTTCTGATGTAGTAAACTTGCTCTGTATCTCATGTCGCAACACTCAATAAAAAAACTCAAACACGTAACATAGAAATGAGCTAAAAGAGCATGGCAAATGCATTCTTATCTCATTTTTGCGTTTGTGGTCAGGTTTAGGGTTGGTGGTACATTATTTTCCAACACAGTAGAGTATTAACCTTTTAGCGCCACTCACCTGACGTTTCACTTTGAAAGTGCCAGAAAATGTGAAAGAAGCAATGTAATTTTGCAGAAATGTCAGGCAACGTCAGATAGATAGATAGATAGATTGATTGATTGACTACAAACTCAAAACCTGATAGTTCTGCTTACTTAAATTGGGAACATCATAACTAAAAAAAAAATGTGATGTAACTGGTTAACTCCAATTTTTTTTGAGTTAGCCCAACTTATTTGGGTTAACTCAAAAAAAAAAAAAAAAAAAAATTGAGGTAACCAGTTACATCAAATGTTTTTAGTTAGGTTGTTCCCAATTTTGAGTTTGTAGTACTAATGCATGTTGCGCCTAACTTGAAGAACTGAGTTAGCTAACTCATACATTTTGATAGTAATTAACATAAAAGATTTAGTTAATTAACTTTTTTATTTTGAGTTCTTGCAAATCAAACAAGATAAATGGATGGATGGATGGATGGATGGATGGATGGATGGATGGATGGATGGATGAATGGATGAATGGATGGATGGATGGATGGATGGATAGATGGTGGTGTCAGTCCAAACAGCAGAACCGATTTCATTTCACACTTGAAAGTCACCCGGAACGGAGGGCAAAGTGTCTCTAAGTTACCTTTGCAACTTCTGAGACAGACACACATTAAACCTGAAGACATCCTCTGTGTTTTTGTTTCAAATCTAGTCCATGTTTGTTGTTCTGAGCACAGTGCCGGTTCTTCCTCCTCTCCTCCCTCACTTTCTCTCACTCCCTGTTTCTTGTTCTCTCTCTGGTCGGCGAGATAAACTCATGAAACACAATTTGAATTTTAATCCGCAACAGTAATGCTCACATGTTTTTTTCTCATTGCAGTCGGGCTCTGGCAAGTAAAGAAAGAGAGAGAGACACAACTGGGCCTCTAACTGTCAACCATGCAAAATGAACACAATAGGCATTATATTAGCAGTATCACACATCATGCCCATAAAAACACACAATGGTAAACTCCGACACAAATAACAGACAGAAAATAGCTTATAAAGAGGTTTCCCAAAGATTAAATCTCTTGCTTTTTACTTCTCTTGCTTCTTTCTCATTGGTTTATTGGCCTGTGTGATTTTTTTTTTTTCGGTGTCATGTTGAGTTGCGGTCTGGGTAGTTTCATGCTGCCAGAGCACCAGGTAAAGAGTTTCCCCTACTGGCACAGCAACCTGCAGCCGATTTTAATAAATGATAGTGGCCCCTAAAGCCCATGAGCGGGCCAACAAGGGACATGCGCGTGGCTCGTGGAGGGAGTGCAGCGAGGAAGTAAAGGAAACGGTAATGCATGCCTATTTTTAGACTCACTCCTGCTTGGCCCTGTGTGGCATCTGCAGATCGTTGTCTGTTAACATCGGTGCTCTCAGTTTATGAGATGAGCCATAAGCTGAGACATTTAAAGGTGCAGTCATTTTTTCCTCATTAAGAAACATTTTATACAAAAGAAAGTAATATTATGTCGACTTGCACGACTCCAGTTATATCAGTAGCTAAAAAGCAACCATAAAAACACCATAGTAGTGTGAAGGCGACGGTTTCATTTTTTAATTTTTTTTTTTATTGCAATTCCTATGGAGGCCATTTGTGCCATGACAGAAGCTGAATCTCACACTTTCTCCTCTCTCCTTCTGCTCCTTTGATTCCTGTTACCTGCTGTTTCCATTGCAGGGTTTAATTTATAATTGATTTAAAAGGCGATCATACATAATTCATTTCTGTTTGCTAATGAGGCCTAAAAGACATTGACAGATCCAGTTGAGTATTAGTTTTCTACAGGCACAGAGTTAATTGACACTCCCAATGAATATCGGCCCAAGTCTGGACCCTGTTTTATTATTGATAAGGATTGATTAACTTTGATACAGACACCCATAGACAAGTCTGAGTGATGGCAACTTCGGCACAACAGAGTGTTGCATTACTGTGGTCAAACATTCTCATTTCGACTCGATTTTTTTTTTTTTTTTTTAAACCTTAAACTGAGTGTGTGTGTGTGTGTGTGTGGTCCTGATATTCACTATGTTACAGAGATAAAATGTCCCCACAAATATGGCAATATCTGAAATCCTTGTCCTTGTGGACATTTTTTGGTCCCCAGGAGGAAAACAGCTTATAAATCATGCTAAGTGATGTTTTTTTGAAAATGTAAAAATGTAGAAAGTTTTCTCTGTTGGATAGGGTTAGGGGATAGAATATACAGTTTACACAGTATAAAAATCATTATCTGTGGAAAGTCCCCATAAAACATGGAAAACCAACATTTACATACACACTTAAAAATGTATTTACAAATTTACACCTGTGACAAGTGCACAGTAAAGTATGGCTTAGCTTTCAGATATTTAATGTTTTGCATGTCTTCATGCTTGAAATAGTCAATAATGATGATTTTCATTTATGCTTGGAATGGCAGCAGTAATTATTCAGTTATATGTTTAATTGTGAGTGTACGTGCATATGATTTATTTTATTTATCTGCCTAGTTGCACATTATTTAGGTAAATGTTATAGAGCAGGTAGATTATTTTGTAATGAGTTGACATGATCTTGCTTAATTGATCCTTAAAGAGGACCTATAATGCCCCTTTTACAAGATGTAATACAAGACATATTCTGGTGTCCCCAGAATGTGTCTGTGAAGTTTCAGCTCAAAATACCCCACAGATAATTAATTATAGCTTGTCATATTTTCCTCTATTTGGGACACATCGTTTTTGTGTGTGTCCCTTTAAATGCAAATGAGCTGCTGCTCCCGGCCCGCTTTACAGAAGAGGGCGGAGCTTTAACAGCTTGCGCTTCGGTTGCTGAACAACAACAAAGCTGGAGAATCTCACGCAGACAAAATGAGGATTGTCAGTAACGGTGTTCAGCCTTACATTGTTCAAACCGGAGTCTGACAATGATGGAGAGACTCAGGAAGAAGTTACAACTTTTAGAATGAAACTGGACGTTTCTGAATGGTTAGTGGATACATTTATGTAATTGCTGTGGAGTTCTCCTCTCCACTACGGCATGGTAACAACACTCTACTACAACAACTCTTCCTCTTCTCTAAAGCAGCCCAACATGACCTCACCCCCTTTGTTGTGTGTTCTCAGGGGCGGGGTTTATGTAAATTTTAGAGTAAGTGATGTCACTAACCCGGGAAGAAGCTTGTTGTAGTCCCTACCAGCCGTTTGTTGTAGTCCTTAAACTGCGAATTATTTAAAAGGAAAATATCTCCCTTTGCATTGAACTTTGAGCATCGTAACTTTGCAGATGTTGTTTATGCTCAAACAGCAACATTACACACTAACTAAAGTTAAAAAAGGGAAATCATAATCAACAACACTTTAAGAGATGTCATAAGACTTATTTTCCTGTACCTATCAAAGCATGAATTTAACGTTGATCTACTATAAAAACATACTGTACTGCAGCAGAAGAAGGAATAAGGCAGAAGATACTGTTATTCCTAATCACTGAAACAACTGAAATGCCAAAGCATGCTATTCCTGATTGTGTTTTGCACAAGCTACACTGCATATCTTTCCAGAGCATCCCAACATTAGGGAAGAGTGCCTGAAGTTTATTTTTAAAAAGGTCCCCAATCATTTCGGCCTGACCTTAACAGTTTGTGCAGCACATTTCTGTGCAGATTGTTTTGTGAACTTGTCACAATATAATGCAGGCTTTGCATTGGAATGGCTCTTATGAGAGCCGTTACTGCCTCTGCAAGAGTCATTAGTACACTAAATGTGGCACATTAAAGGACATATGTAGTTGCTTCAGCACTGCGATGTCTGTAAAGGACACTCCATTGATTTCCCTTATTACCTTAAGTCAGAGAGAGACTTTATTATTGAAGCATGGGGCAGTGCAACACCCTTGTGTTGATGTACACCCTCAGAAAAAAGATACAAAAACTGTCACTGGGTCGGTACCCTTTCAAAAGGTACAGTACACCTTTGTACCTTATTTACCTCTTAAAGGATTAGTTCACTTCAGAATTAAAATTTCCTGGTACTTTACTCACTCCAATGTCTTCCAAGATGTTTATGTCTTTACATGATCCCAGACGAGGAATAAGGGTCTTATCTAGAGAAACAATCGATCATTTTCTAAAAAAAAATAAAAAATTATATACTTTTTAACCACAAATGCTCGTCTTGCACTGCTCTGCGATGCGCCACGCATTACGTAATCATGTTGGAAAGGTCACGCGTGACGTAGGCGGAAGTACCGCGGTAAGGTGAAAAACTCAAACTCAATCTCATTTTCTCCTCCAACTTCAAAATCGTCCGACATCTTTGTTTTACCTTTTTTTGTACCTTGCTACCTTTCCAACGTGATTACGTAATGCGTGGCGCATCGCAGAGCTAGTTCAAGACGAGCAATTGTGGTTAAAAAGTGTATAATTTTTAGTTATGCCAATCTCTTCCCATCTCAGCTACAACTACAGTGTTTGAGGGTGGGTCAAAATAGACATTGTTCACAGGCAGCCAGTGAAGACCATAGGCTAGCAAATTATTATGCAGATTTGTTACAAACCTATGTAGGTTTGTACAGGAAGTAAGACTCTCTGTTGTCAGGTAGATACTGGTGTTAAAGGGATAGTTCACTCAAAAATAAAAATTTCATAATTTACTCACCCTCATGTTGTTCCAAAACTCGATTTCTGTTGAACACAAAAGAAGATATTTTGAAGAATGTTTGTAACCAGACAGTTAGCCATTGACTTCCATAGTATTTTTTCCTACTATAGAAGCCAATGGCTACCATCAACTGTCTGGTTGACTTAAGCCTGCAAAACAAAGGCTCAACACGGCAACTGTCTGCGGCACAAAAAATATTACTGCTGAATGTCTCTGAACTTTTTTCACTCGGATTCATCACCCAGCACAGAAAACACCATAATCGTTTTTTTTTTCATTTGAGTGACAATAACTCCCTTTATCGTGCACTTTGGTCTTTGAAACTTTCAGACCTTTTGCATTCATAAACAGCTATATTACACACATGAAAGGTAACATCCGAAAAAACATGATAGCGCCACTTCAATATTTTCTCCTTGGTCTTATGCAGTCTCTTTCTGTGCAACACTGATATAGGTGTGGGTGTGCAGTCTGTGCCAGTGTAATCTCGTGCATTCTCACGCTGGCCAGCAGGACCACAGGGCCTGGCGTCTCATCACCGTTTTCATGCCAGCTACTAAAACATTTAGATGAGGAAGTACAGTATACTTCACTATATTAGTACAGACGTGAAAAATGATTAAAGCAAAAATGGATAGACAATCGTTGGCCTCAAAATTTTTACATAATGTTATAAATATTCTCGTCTTGATGCTGGATGCACTTAAAGTAGGAACCAGATTTGTTAGAATATAAATGAACAAAATGAATGAGAAATGTATCCTGTTTAACACAAGATGTGTATAATAAAGGATAATGTTACGATTTCATTTGAAAACACAAGACATATGTCACATCGTTCCCGCTTTTGTGTCAGCCTCATGGCTTTGTTTTTAGTCCCGATCTAATGATGTGCATTTCAGTCCCATTTCCACAGATCATTAGAACAGCTTCCATATTCCAGGAATGATTGTGGCCTTCTGTGTGCCATTATTAGCATTAAATTATGCCTCTTTTGTATATGATAATGTCCTCTGATGTGTCACTCAGCTATGTCTCAGTTCTAATCCTGATCCATAATTGTTGCATGTTATTGCCCTGCCATGCAGGTCGACTGGCATTAAGGAGCGTTAATTGAATTGAGGAGACCAAACACCTGGTATTCCATTTGGTCTGCATGTTAATTAAGGAGCATAATTAAGT
The DNA here is from genome assembly GCA_037101425.1 of Elopichthys bambusa. Taxonomy (NCBI): domain Eukaryota; kingdom Metazoa; phylum Chordata; class Actinopteri; order Cypriniformes; family Xenocyprididae; genus Elopichthys; species Elopichthys bambusa. The sequence goes on from CM074441.1 coordinate 3,591,438, forward strand.
TGTCTGAAGCATCCGTTGGACTAATTACAAATCTGAGTAATCCCTCTGGTTTGGATGACTACACACACACAACACACATGCTAACAAACAAATGTGTACACAAACATGGAGGAACTGAGACATATAAATAATACAAATACATAAAGGACACAAAAGGTGTTTGTTTCTTAACAATAATCAGGTTCTAGATCATGAATGCAATTGTCTGAAAAGGAAAATGTTATAAGATAAATAATTTAATGTGTTCATTTCCAGCCTGTGCAGATTTAAAGGAACAGTTCACCAAAAAAATGTTGTCATTGCATTGACATTATTTGTCATTATGTCGCTATTAACCCATCTAGATATGTCACACGATATGACATCAAACGTCAAACCTCGCACAGCATCTCTTGGCATGTCATATTTAAATGTAAATAATTTATTTATGATAGCTTCTGCATAGGGCAGGGGTGTCCAGACCCGGTCCTGGAGCTCCAACCAGCTCCAAAACACCTACCTGTAAGTATGCCTAGTTAGAGCTTGATTAGGTGCTTCGGGTGCGTTTAATTGGGGTTGGAGCTAAACTCTGCAGGACAGTGGCCCTCCAGGAGCGAGTTTGGACACCCCTGTTGTAGGGGAAGATTTCGAGCTAAATATTTTGGTTGAATCGCAGTTCATTGTCCCCATTGATGCAGTTCATTTGGGCAGGTGTGAATGCAGCAATCGCACTCAGGTGCGCACCAAAAGTGGACCAAACAGACGTACCGAAATCTCCTTGAAGAAGTGGTCTTGGTACGCTTTCAAATGAACTCTGGAGCGGTTTGCTTGAGATGTGAAAGCAATCCAACCCAACGGACCTACAAATATATCATAGTTCATAACAAGAAACCGGCTCTGAACCGGTTCAAGTAACGAAAACCGGAAACGAACGAAATTTTGACTGGATCGTAACCGGAAACGGAAACAAAATCAAATTCTGAACAAAAAAACGCTAATTTAAAATGGCCATTAACCAGTTAATAACGTTATTTTATCGTTCTGTTTAATATTTTGATTTGGCAGTCAACCAATCACGAATTTAATTAGTACAGCTTATGCAAATGTGACGCTGACGCATTCAAAGTGTGTGAAATGCCCGCGCTCAGGCTCTACAGTGAGTGAAATGCCCATGCTGACGCGCTTAGGCCCAGCTGTCAAGTCATCATATGTTAGGTAAGCAGGACCGGCTCTAGGCATGGGCAGGGGTGGGCTGAGCCCACTTAAACGTCTGCCTTGCCCACCTAATCAGAATTTATAAAATCGTTAATCAGTTTTTTTATGATTTGTGCATTGGATCAAAACATTCTGAGGTGGGCTGTGTGTTGAGGAGTATGATGAAGGGCTGTAGAATACACAAACAATAATAATAAATAAATAAATAAGAAAATTGCAGTAGGCTGATTTTTCTTTTCTTAGCTGAAAGTATACGGCGAGGCGCGTTACACTCACGCGCTTCAGTGTGTGGCGGAAAAGCAGAAGCTGACAATCATACGAGCCAAAACGGGCAGAAAAATGTCCATGCTATGAAGGTGCGAATTACAGGGTGTTGTAGCCTGAATTACTTGTAAATATTAATATATACATTTCTATAGCTCTGTCTCTGATTGATTTTTAAGTGTCATTTGGCCGCCGGCGCATACTAAAATAGGTCATATGATGAGCAGTTAAAATTGATTCAAGAACGTGCATTTATTGCATGGACGGAGCAAGAATAATGCAAGTGTTTAAAATGCATTATTCATTTGAAACCTTGCCCTCTTTGGTTTGCTGTTAATGCTGTTAAACTGAATGTACGAGGCAACACTGAAGTAAGAATGCGCTGTTTATCTTTGGACCAGTCTCACAGAACGCGTTTTTGCGGTTAAATTTTTTTTTTTTTTTTTTTTTTTAAGTTGAACTTATTTTAACTTAAGCGCCACGTTTTTAGAACACCGCGTCATGCAAGAGAAGCTGCAAAATTATGGGTGTGAGACGTGAGCGGTCAAAGCCCGTCTTGCGCATGTTTACACTGAAAAACAATGGAATGGAAAAACGTGTTCTGTGTGAACGGCCCCATTCTGCATAATTAAAGTTGTGTTCATTACTAAAATAGTATAGGCTTCCGTCGCATTTACTTTCCAAATTGTCACTGGACAGTAGTGAAAATGTGAAAATTGTATCAGTTTATTTGAAGTGTGGAGTAGTCCTGCCCCAAGTGGAGGAGTTTAAGTATCTTGGGGTCTTGTTCACAAGTGAGGGAAGGATGGAGCGGGAGATTGACAGGCGGATCGGTGCAGCTTCTGCAGTAATGCGGTCGATGTACCGGTCCGTCGTGGTCAATCTATGTTCCAACTCTCACCTATGGTCATGAGCTTTGGGTCATGACCGAAAGAATGAGATCAGGCGGCCGAAATGAGTTTCCTCCGTAGGGTGGCTGGGCGCTCACTTAGAGATAGGGTGAGGAGCTCGGTCACTCGGGAGGAGCTCAGAGTAGAGCCGCTGCTCCTCCACATCGAGAGGAGCCAGCTGAGGTGGTTCGGGCATCTGTTCCGGATGCCTCCTGGACGCCTCCCTGGGGAGGTGTTCCAGGCATGTCCCACTGGGAGGAGGCCACGGGGAAGACCTAGGACACGCTGGAGGGACTATGTCTCTCGGCTGGCCTGGGAACGCCTCGGAATCCCCTCCGGAAGAGCTGGAGGAAGTGTCTTGGGATAGGGAAGTCTGGGCGTCTCTGCTTAAACTGCTGCCCCCGCAACCAGGTCAGATAAGCGGAAGAAAATGAATGAATGAATATTTGAAGTGTAAGATAAAAATTCCCATATCATGGAGAGGCATGTTATAAAATCTTTATTATAAGACCTATCTATCTACCTATCTACAGTGCTGGTCCGAATTATTTGGCTGTAAAAAAAGTGACCAAGAACATTTGAAAAGTAACTGACACTACTGGAACTTCAAACGGGACGGGTTCTATGGTCAGATGAAACAAACAAACAAAAAAAAGCTTTTTGGCAGCAAACACTTAAGATGGGTTTGGTGCACGCAGGGATAATGAAGTACCACATGTTTAAAATGAAATACTCTGCTGTATCTTTAATGTCGTGGGCCTAATTTTCTGCCAGACATCCTGGACATCTTGTTCAGATATGGATTCTATCCAATAACAACAGAAAAAAAATCAAAACCTGACTGCTTCTGCTAGAAATCCAATAACAGGCCATGGTTGGAGCTTCCAACAGGACAGCGATCCAAAAACAAACATCAAATTCAAAACAAAAATGGGTCACTGAGCACAAAACCAAGCTTCTGCAATGGCCGTCCCAGTCCCCTGACCTGAACCCTATAGAAAACTGAAGAACTCCTCATGCATTATAGGTGAAGACTCTGTTATCTTGGCAAAGGACGTTGTAAAAAACAAACTTTATACTACTTTTTAGGAAATTCCAACTTCATATTACATATTTCATCAATTGATCAATGCCTATGATCCCATCTTCCTGTTGTAGGTGTATCAGTCTCTGTATCTCTTGTTTACTAAGCCGGATGGCCTTCCTCTTTGCTTACGCTCTTGTCTTCTTCTAGCACTCTTCCTCTTCTTCACTGAAGTCTTCATCTGGCTCATCTCCGCTTGAGGTTGCAGCATGCTCTCTTCATCCTAATTGTTAACCCTTGTGGTTGGTTACAAACATCAAACTCAAAAACTTAACTTTCACAACTGTTGCTTAGTCATCTTATCTTATAACAAACAAAGTACTGCAGTTACTTAATTTCATAATCATTCATGCATTCAAGCATATATGGCCTTAACTTAAAAGAAAGCAAATAACAACATGGAAACAGGTCAATATCTATATCAATTTCCAAAACAATTCACATACGGTCTCCAGATCCAGAGAGAGCGTGTTTGAATTTGCTGCAGTATTAATACGAATGTAGTATATCATTTAACAGTGGGAACGATGGCTACATTCGTATAGTGGTTGCGTGTGTCTTGACAGTTACAAATAAAGCCACAGTAAGCTCATGGAGCTAACTTGTCAATCATTTTGATGGATGATGCTGAAAAAACTCTGACCAATAAGAGGACAGTTGTACTCGCATGTGACTAGCATAAACACATTTTGGTACACTTTGAAATTTTTGCCTTGTGAAAGCCAGAGAGAGTTGCGACAACAGAAGTTCAAAATGCTTGATCGTCACGTGATTCGCGTAGACTTCAGATAGTTCCAGGAAGTGCTTCGGTGACAATTCAAAAAGATAGAGAGAGACAGAACCTTGATTTTTGGTCATTTGTAGTCAATAAATGCATTGTGAATGTGAATGTGAATGTAGTATGTGTATGTAGTTACAGCAATGTTGTTTTTTAAAAGATAAAAACCTGCTAATATTTGAGGATTAGTGTGGTCAACCAGCGTTGCCTGCCTTGTTAACATATTTCTGGCTAACGTTACCTTGGTTAAAGACCGTGTTGCAGTTGTTTTTAAGTATTTTTTATGTTTTTAAACTTGTTAGTTAAGGGCAATCACGTCATGTTCACTATGGTTTCACAAGGTCATGAGACCTGCAGGTGACAGGTGATTGTCTTAAAAAAAAAAAACATAGCAAACAAGTGAAATGTAATTAATCTTAATGTTTACAATTCTTATGTACCCCATTCACTTATTACTATATAAATTCATACATAATATATTCAATTCTAAAACAAAACATGATTATACACTCACACATGACTTTTGCACTGATTATACATTTCTAATAAACTGCATGTCGAGCATTTTGTCTGTCCTTTCCTACATGTTCTTGTAGTCTCCACTATGGTTTCATGGGTTAAAGTTCTCCGTCGCTGCGACAGATTTCCGTTAATTGCAGCGAATCTATGACGGTTTTCCGTCAATTGCAGGGTTCCCGCCTGTCCTAATGTCTTAAATTCATTTTCATAATTTTAAGGCAGTAAGTAGGCGTACATTTCTCAAATAGTGTAATAAATGTCTTAATTTTAGATTTAATGGGTCTTAAATTCATGCGTAGAAGTTTCTCATTATTACTAAAAACGTTTCTCATTATTACGACAAACTAAGTCATTATTACGAGACCCCCCGTAATATTAACATATTAATTATAGTTTCTCATTATTATGAGATACTAAGACTTTCTAATTATGATAAAGTTTCTCATTATTACAGAACTTATACTTACAGAATTATATTTTTTACTCATCTGTGGCGGAAATGCTTCCATATGTCTTTGCACAGTAAGCCACAGGAGACTTCAATTTGGCAATAATGGCAAAAAAAAAAACAAAAAAAAAAAACTCCCCTTTAAACGCTATAGGTATCGACTATTTAAAATTGAGTGTCGGTTAAAAGGAATATGACTTGGCCTGAAAAAAAAAATTCAGAAGAATTTTTTTTCACTTTAACCCATGTGGTTTGCAGTGCTGCATGAGGATGATCCAGTCGCTCAGAGAAAGCAGTATGAATGCATGGTTTACCCACTGACATGGAAAGGAGAAAATATGTTCAAGTCAGCAGGAGCAATCTAAATAGAACTAAAGATTGTGTGCTAAATTGTGTGTTAATCATATACAGGTGTATCTGCCCTTTTTCACAAAAACCAACACTGGGAACTTTTTTGTTTATTAAAGGTTTATTAAAAAATAAGGAGCCAGGAAAAAGCTTGCAAAATCCAAGGAGCAGAGACTGGCAGTGAGGGTCATTGCATGGATCTGAATCCCCTCTGTGCTTGTATTGAAAGCAAGATAAAAGGAGACAAAAAATGGGAGATATTATATACAGTAGTAGTATATAATATACAGTTTTGGTATTTAGTATGATTTCCCATTTAGCCTAGTATAATTTGTTTTTTTAGAACTGCTTGCTGCTTTAATCATTGTTTTTTTAATCTCACATATAAACTTCCCTCTCGCTTTACCATCAATCCAAAAATCAGCTGAGCTGACACATAATAGACAGTCAACAGAATCACAATGCCTCTAATAAATTCACCCATGCGGGTTTGCTTACTCAAATATGCATTCTAAAATAAGGATTTTTTTTCTTTGTTGAACATTTAAAAAAAGAATAAGGATATTCTCATTTTACCACTTCCACCCACCACTACAAGCCCTAAAGTTATATTTAACCCTGTTTAGAAGCCTTTTTCTCTAATTACATGGATAATTGCATGAATAGAATGAGTTTTTACAATTAATAAGCTGTTTTAATCTATTATAACATCCCCTGAAACAATTTATTTAGTGAGCAATATCAGCTAGCATGCTTTAATACACAAGTTAATTTGATTCAGATATACTGATAATATAAAATCTTATACTTTAAACGGCTTACCTTTTAAAAGTACATCACAAACGGTCTGTTCTGCTGTAACTTTACGGCGTGGCTGCTACTTCCGGGAACAACTGTAAGGCTCCACGTGCCGCCATTGCTGTAAAAAAAAAAAAAAAAAATGTTCCATTGGAGTCAATGGAGTTGTCGCAACTCTCTCTCTACATGGCTCTGGTGAAAGCGAACCGAACCAAGAAGAAAATGCAACATTGTAACAAATTTAGTCCCTGTTTCGGAACAAAACAAACGATCCATAGGTGTAAAAACGCTAAATGTTGTGTGATCTGTTCCTTAAAGAAAATGGGCCTTTATCAGAACTGAGAGACATAGAGATAGTGACAGACAGTGAAAGATGTTGGACTTGTGAGAGAAATGTCAAGTGATAATGAGTGATAGGAATAAGTAGAGACTAGAAGAGAGCATAATCAAAATGGACAGTGAATAAAGATCAGTCAGATGACAGATGTAAAGACTCACCATGCCAGACAGACATGATGGGCAACTGATGCTCAGAGAGAGAAGATCTTGGCACAGTAGACTGTATAACTGGTCTGAATGGTGATGCTCTCTCACCAGTGGTCTGGAAACACAATCTGTCACCAATCTTTCCACCACCAGAAACTCATGAACTCATAAACGCATACACACGGTTATCTATGTAATTTCCTCCTTGTCATAAATGGCTAATATAATTCACAAATAATTACAAAATAAAAAGTAACACAATGAATTAAACATGAAATTTTAAAGTAGAAAGACTGATATAGTGTTTTCTTGTAAAATGTATCGCAATAATCTGTTTTATTTACAGCTTTGAAATCTTTTTTATTTTACAGTATAGTATTGTATAGTATGAGGCATAGTTTAATAATCTGTTTTATTTACAACTTTGATAAATCATTTTTACAGTGTAATCTCACGAGAACAGCGCCCACAAATGTGGTTGCGGCGTGCGATTATCATAATCAGCAATGCAGGTCGTAACCACCTGAATTATGAGAGGTAGCTGACAGACACACTTAAAAATCCCCACGATTAGAATAACAGCAGCCAGATACTCAGTAATTATACTGATCAACTATCCCATTAACGCTAATTACACCCACGTGGGTCAAATCCTGCGTGCCTCCTCCAATCACTCGGCAGAGGAGAGTTTATCCGATTGGAGTGTGTACTCTTGACAAAGGGCACTCTGTGTCTTTGATGATGTGATAAAAGGCCTGTTTATCTGACTGTGGGATTAGGTGGAAATGATTGTCAATTTAATTTCGTTCTCCAGCACAGCTGTATCGTAATCCACACACACACACACACACACACACAGACCAATCAGTCCATTACGATAGCATCTCTTGCATCTGTAAACACACCTTGCCCTGACTCTGACGCATCCCTCCTAATTAGATGACAGACTCCTATCTTTACGGCATTTAGATAACACCGGGAATTAGCATATCATTAAAGTGACACATGAAATTTGCATTTGATTTGCATAACTCTAATGCGGCCCCTGGTGTACGCACTCGTCATGAAAGAACGCTTGGAAACACATCTGTGTTTCGTCATGCGGCCTGCCCTTTCCCAAGAGCCCCTGGGCCTGCGGGTCATGCCGCCTGTATCCCATAAATATCTCCGTCGGTGTCACATCTCCTCTTCCTCATGTCCGCCTCCTTCATCACTTCCCCTACACGCCCTCTGCTGTACTCGCGTTTCTTTCATCTGTCTGTGTGTACAGTGAATATCAAAGCAGACTCCCTCCTGGGCATCGAGATTTTGGGAAAGAGCTCAAGTGCTCCTCATCTCTGACTTGACTGAGTTTCTGAGGTTTTCAAGCTGAAGCTGTTTAGTATTCTTTTGCCATCTGTATTAATTTGCTCATCACTTCATCGTCACAGAAAATCTCTAGTCTTTCTCCTTCATAGGGATGCCTCTTTACCACTTTTTCATACCCGATATAGAGACCGATACTGTAACCTTGAGTATGTGCCAATACCAATGCAATCCGACAACATTGCTATTTTTTTTTTTTTTTTTTAAATATCAATACCTCATTAGCTTTCTAACTGCACAATGCTTCATCTTATAAAAAGATACTAATAATAGGTTGCTCCTGGTCAGCAGTGGTGAGAATTTACCAACAGTGGTCAGACAAAAGACAGGGTTTTGGGCATTCATGAGGGCAATGAAATCTATCCTGTCTGGTCCAAGCCAATAGAAGGTCTACTGTGGTACAAGTCACACAAAATTTGAATTATGGTTATGGGAGGAATGTGTCACAACACACAGTGCATCTCACTCTGCTGCGTATCAAAGTGCCTATGATGACCCTTGTCCACCGTTGAAAGAGCCTACAATGGAGCAGTAGAAGAAGGTCATCGGGTCAAACAGGTCACATGGATGGCTGTGGACGTGTGCACCATTTACCTGGGGAAGTGAAGGCAATGTGTATATATATATATATATATATATATATATATCCTGTATGTGTGTGTGTGTATATATATATATGTATATACAGTTGCAAGAAAAAGTATGTGAACCACTTGCAGAATCTGTGAAAATGTGAATAATTTTAACAAAATAAAGTAGATAATACAAAATGCATGTTATTTTTTATTTAGTACTCTCCTGAGTAAGATATTTTACATAAAATATGTTTAAATATAATCCACAAGACAAAAAAATAGCTGAATTTATTAAAATAACCCCATTCATAAGTATGTGAACCACTGATTCTTAATACTGTGTGTGGTTACCTGGATGATCTACGACTGTTTGCTTGTTTTGTGATGGTTGTTCATGAGTCTCGTATTTGTCCTGAGAAGTTAAACTGAGCTCTGTTCTTCAGAAAAATTCTCCAGGTCCTGCAGATTCTTCAGTTTTCCACCATCCATATTTGAAGCCTTTCCAGCAGTGACTGTGTGATTTTGAGATCCATCTTTTCACACTGAGGACAATTATGGGACTCAAACACAACTATTAAAAAAGGTTCAAACATTTACTGATACTCCAGGAGGAAACATGATGCATTAATAGACTGGGGGTGATCTGGCATAACATTATGACCACGACCACAATGCAGCCCTGAAGTGTCAGCAGAGATTGAGTCAACTACATCATCCCCTGTGAAGGCCTCATTGACACGACAGCCAGTGGCACAGTTCCTCAACAAACCGTCTATACTGGCATGATGAATATGATCCTCAACTGGATAGATCTGGAATAAATACTTTGACTCTCCCAATCGGATTTATGATAGCTGCCTAAATCATAATAAAGCACTGTTCGCTGTTGGCTAGAGGAGAACTGGCCCCCCGACTGAGCCTGGTTTCTCCCACGGTTTTTTTCTCCATTTTAACACCTGTTGCCACCCGATGTCACCTGTTGGAGTTTGGGTTCCTTGCTGCTGTCGCTTTTGGCTTGCTTAGTTGGGGACACTTGACATTTGATATTCAACTGTTTCGATCTGCCTGCATCCACACTATTGTATGCGAACTGAACTGAGCTGGATGATGACATCACTGTTTACTCCAGTGCTGATATAGATAAATTAAATAAATTAATTACTATTGATTCTTACAACAGAATTAATCAATACTGAATTTACTTAAGATGGACAATGACACCATTTTCTTTAAGAGCTGCTGTGCAGCCACTGTAAGCTGCTTTGACACAATCTGCATTGTTAAAAGCACTATATAAATAAAGGTGACTTGACTTGACCACCTTCCTAATATTGTGTTGGTCCTCCTTTTGCTGCCAAAACGGCTCTGACCCGTCGAGGCATGTCCAAAGCATCACACTGCCTCCACCGGCTTGCTTTCTTCCCATAGTGCATCCTGGTGCCATGTGTTCCCCAGGTAAGTGACGCACACACACCCGGCCATCCACGTGATGTAAAAGAAAACATGATTCATCAGACCAGGCCACCTTCTTTCATTGCTCCGTGGTCCAGTTCTGATCCTCACATGCCCACTGTTGGCGCTTTTGGCAGTGGACAGGGGTCAGCATGGGCACCCTGACTGGTCTGCGGCTATGCAGCTCCATACGCAACAAACTGTGATGCACTGTGTATTCTGACACCTTTCTATCAGAACCAGCATTAACTTCTTGAGCAATCTGAGCTACAGTAGCTCATCTGTAGGATCGGACCACACGGGCCAGCCTTCGCTCCCTACGTGCATCAGTGAGCCTCGGCCGCCCATGACCCTGTCGCCGGTTCACCACTGTTCCTTCCTTGGAGCACTTTTGATAGATACTGACCACTGCAGACCGGGAACACCCCACAAGAGCTGCAGTTTTGGAGATGCTCTGACCCTATCGTCTAGCCATCACAATTAGGCCCTGGTCAAACTCACTTAAATCCTTACGCTTGCCCATTTTCCCTGCTTCTAACACATCAGCTTTGAGGACAAAATGTTCACTTGCTGCCTAATATATCCCACCCACTAACAGTTGCCGTGATGAAGAGACGATCAGTGTTATTCACTTCATCTGTCAGTGGTCATAATGTTATGCCTGATCGGTGTGTGTGTGTGTGTGTATATATATATATATATATATATATATATAATTTTTTTTTAATAGGACAGACATGATAGATACGATATTGTTAGATACTTATTTGTCACTGAATTGCAGACATTTAGAGCACAAGCTGATGCCTGCTGCATTGGAGGAAATCATTTCTGTGAACTTAAATTTAACAAGCTATCAAATGTCTAAGATATAGTGCATGAAAATGTTTATGGTTCTTTTATAATACTTTTTTGTCCTTTTTTGAGCTTAACAGTAACAACCATAACAGAGTGTCGGATTTGGATCTGTCCCATCAGATCAATACCCAAAAAACAAGCATTGGATCAGTGCATTCCTACTCCCTTATGACTGAAATCTCTACATAATGAGAAAGAGAAAATGATAAAAAATATAAACAGGCTGAGCAAGATTGTATATCCATATTGTAACTCTCAAGCCGGCTCTCTCTGCTGTCATCAAAGTCACAGTGACAGCTGTCAGTCATCATCACAAGCCCAGCATGGGCAGTTCTGAATAACGCACGTTAAACAGCCGACCTCTGTCCGGAGAGACAGATGAGAGAGAGACGTTGGAGTCTGCGCCACGTATTAGTGTTTTGACAATAACACTCTTATCAGTCATTAAAAAAGCAGTAAATTAAAACAGATGTGTGTTCAGAATAATGTCAGTAGAGGCTGTGATTAAACATCTGCTGCATGTGCTGCCTTCTGCATAATTTATATTTTATAAGAGTATATTCTGCATTGTAGTGTGTGAAAATGTGCTATAGAAACTTCTGGGTGCTGAGGGTTGAATCTATACTGAACGATGCTGAATCTGTGAGGAAACAGAGAATCACTGCTGGCTTTTGTCTTGTCATCTAATGCACTAAAAGATGCAGACAGCGGTCTCTCTTTTCTCTCACTTTCTCCCTGATAAATCAATGAAATATTATAGGGTGTGAAAAAACAACACTTCTTTATGTAGAGATGAGGAGCACTTATATCGACCCTTTTCACATTTATGGGGTTCTCAGAAGTAGAAGTCATTATAGTTTGGGTAATTGTCTATACTGGTGACGTAAACTACATTAAATATAATTTGTGTGACCCTTTTGATCCAATAGCAAAATATATAATCCACGATAGCATTTGTATGACTTTCCAAAAGAAGGGAAAATATTGAAAGCTTGATTACGGTGATCAGGATAGAGAGAGAAATTAAATATATAAAAACGTTGCTAGATTTAAAATGTTAATAACTGTGGAATTGCAGCCTGAAATGAAATGAAGTCTGAAGACATAAAATTTTAAGCAGTGACATAAGTGTCCTGCGGTGTGACATTACACACTTCATTTACAATTCATGTAAAATGATTTTAAACATTTTTCAGATTCTTCTGTTATTGCAACTTTTTACAAATTCATTTTTCACACTATGTAAATTAGTAAAGGGGAAATGTGATAAAAATTGTGAAAAACAAAAGAAATTTTGACCAATTACAATGTAAGATATACATTTGGGCATCTACATATGTGGCCCAAATTGCCCAAACCTACCTATCTATCTATTTATGATGCCTATCTGTCTTCATTTTCCTTTTACAGTTGGTCTTTTTATGCGCACCGACGCGTTGTGAGACGCTTTACAGCTTTCTGTTTATCAAATGAAACCGCAGTGACGTAGAGTTCCCCCGCTGTTTTGATTATGCTTGACCGGTCCATAGTCGTAACTGGCATTCACTGCCGTACAGTCTGTGCGCAGCTCCCGCGCGCGAGTATATTAACTAACAGCAGAGCGCTGCGCGAGCGCTGGAAATTCCTCCGCTGCGCTGACAGACTGTGATGTGCTCGCGCTCGGGACAGGGGGACCTGCACGCGCCACAGCGCCTTGGCTTCTTGGCACGCAGGATATAGGAACATAAGGCTACTTAGTGCTCGTTTTTTTTTTCTTTTTTTTTTCTTTTTTTTTTTCTTCTTCTTGTTGGATGAGTGGCAGAAACTCAGTGCCTTCTGAAAACATTGGGGTAAGTGTGCGCATTTTAACCTTTTCATCTTAAATCTTGTAGCACGACACACTGTTTTTAATATGATAAATCACATGTCCGATTTTCTCCTTTAATATGCTTCTTAGCAACATTGTCTGACATTTTGTGGTGTTAAATCAGATTCACTTGTACTTAAACGACACGGAAAAGACTTCAATTAGTAAACAATAATCGTGCAGTCGTGTGACTGCTCTCCGTGGGGCATGTAGCCTACAATATGTGAAAAAAAGTGTACAAGCTCTATGATGTGGTGTGAATATGTATTTGAATTTGTTTGTTTTGCACACATTCTAATGTTTACTTACAGAGTCGTGTTTATTTAGATTCAAATAGGCTATATCGAGCGCCATTCTGTTTATTGTTTGCTCACTCCTCCAGAATACATGTTAAAGGCATTGTAGTAGGCTAGACTCAATGCTCGTGTCTCTGAATGACTGTGCACAGAAAATAGCTCAAGATAAGGTGTCTTTGTAAAACAGCCTATTTATCTCAGGTGGCTCCTGACGTCGCGCAGTGCACGCACATTTATTGCGCATCTGTTCGCGCGCTGGCTGTGAGGAAACTCGGTCTTTTTTTCTTTTTTTTAAATCTTTTTTCCCCCTTCTTGCTAGCAGAATGACCCACCGCTTTCCCAAATATTTGCTGAACTACAAGGATTACCACCTGAGATTACTGTGACTGGTCTCGGTTGTCAATCTTAAACCATTGTGATGAGTGAGAAGCGTGTAAAGCGGTTCTCCTTTCATCTCGATCTCTGACCTAAACGGTCAACAGGATCATTTTAAAACTAACAACCATGACAGCGAAATGATTTATTTAGCGAAACGAAGTGTCATTACAATCTTAAAGTTCATTAACCACATACAATTAAAGTTGAAACGTTCCCCGGTTTAAGGGAACAGGTTCCAGTCTGCCAGAGAAAAATAAACTATACAGTCACGCTGCACGTTCTGTCACGCGCGGAGAGCGGCAAATGCACAAAACAAATCTCGGAAATGTTAATTAACAACTTGCCTGTAATATATGGCTTTTCTGGAAAAGTACGTATCGTCGATTATTTTTATTTAGATTTAAAAGGTTACAGTAGTAAAATGGCCCAAATACGTCATTAAATGTAAAATTATCCTCCTGTCTCTGTGACAGGCTTTGTAAACAGAAAAAAATAAAGAGTCAGCTGAGAAGCCTGCCTTTGTATATTAGCCAATCAGTAAGGTTTACTGCCTGTCAATCATTTTGAATGTTCATGTTCCATGACATATCTTTTGAATTTGGACCTGGGGCACACAGAAATGTGGGAAATTACATTCATTCATTGTTCATTTTGCAGATGCTTCTCAAAATCAAGATCTTAGTGTCTATAGCCGAAGTTAGCCCATGAGCGACATTACTTCCATTTATATTTTATTTAGTCTAAACATATTTTTCCTAGTTTTGATTGATATGGTGAAAAATGCAAACCGCCTATGCAAACTCCCTTTATCACATGAGATCTGGAAGTGTAAGTTTGTATAAAGTCAGTCTGCATTTGCATAAAGCCTTGTTATTTGCCCACATCCTGTTGCCAAAAGTCACTGTTTGCAATGCCATTGGAAGTCACTACTGAACAAAAGTATGTTCTAGTAATGTTCTACTGATTAATGTTTATTAACATTCTCATTAAAGGATTAGTTCACTTCAGATGTCACCCCCATGTCATCCAAGATGTTGATGTCTTTCTTTCTTCAGTCAAAAAAACATTGCAGGATTTTTCTATATATAGTGGACTTCAACAGTTACCAACGGGTTGAAGGTCCAAACTGCAGCTTCAAAGGGCTCTACACGATCCCAGGCGAGGAATAAGGGTCTTTTCTAAAAAAAATTATATACATTTTAACAACAAATGCTCATTTTGCACTCCTCTGCGATGCACCACGCATTATGTAATCACATTGGAAAGGTCACACGTGACGTAGTGTTTACAAAGCGAACGTGCAAAGACTAAGTCAGACGGCCTTTACAAAAAAAAAGTGTCGGATGTCGGACGATTTTCAAGTTGGAGAAAATGAGATGGACCTTTCCAACATGATTACGTAATGCGTGCCAGATGAGCATTTGTGGTCAAAAAGCATAGGATTTTTTTTTTTTTAGAAAATGACCAATTGTTTCGCTAGATAAGACCCTTATTTCTTATCTGGGATCATGTAGAGCTCTTTGAAGCTGCACTGAAACTGCAATTTGGACCTTCAACCTGATGGTAACTGTTGAAGCCCACTATATGGAGACAAATCCTGGAATGTTTTCATCAAATTTTGCTGAAGAAAGAAAGACGTAAACATCTTAGATGACATGGCGGTGAGTAAATTATCAGGAAATTTTAATTCTGAAGTGAACTAATTCTTTAAGTAATGCAAACATTATTTCTGAATGTTCAAAATGTTTAGTTTGTTACATGTTTAAAAAAAAAATGTCTTGGTTATATGAATGTTAAGGGGAACATTTCATTAGATCATTTTGCAGACATTATGAGAACGTTAATTTTGAATGTTCTCTGAACATTCTGAAGCAAGTAAAAGATATCTTTGAACAAACATTCCTTTAACATTACTAGTAGAGCGTTTGTTCATAACTTTGAGAAAACCTTTCCAGAATGTTCCCTGTTAGCTGGGTAACTCATTGAAAATTCAGTTCAGTTCGCTGGTGGTGTAAACAGCTTAAAACAGCATTTGCGTCATTGCTGAATCTCTGATTGACAGACTGAGAAAATTGAATGTGCTTTTGACAGGTCGTCATGAGCAAAGCGCACATACGAGTGTGTATTTCGTGCATGTGCATGTTTAATCGTGTGTCAGTTTCCGCACCATTACTGTCCTCCGGCTAGAAAATGTTTCCATTTTTTTGTTGATAAACAATAACGACCCTTCACATAACAATGACACATTTCCATAAAGACTGGAGATTCAGTGTTCTCAGGCCGACGACACAACCAAACACATCAGGCAGCTGCGCTCATGTCCTCCAGGGATAATTTGAGGATTTTTAACATCTGTTTTCATTCAGCTGCAAAGCGATCACAAGAGTAGTGCATTTGATAGCTGTCAAATGGCATTTATGGTTTCATGTCATAACCCATTGCATTAGAAGGAGATAGAGAGTTCAATCTGACACAAGCTCGACATATGAATGTCTGCGGTCTTGCAAATGTTGCAAGAACAGATATAGTTTTACAGTAAATTTAGTTAAAATCATGACTTCTGGTTGAGCTATGTGACAGGATGTCACTCAAGAGGACCATTTCTTCATATTTAGCTGATTTACTAGGTCATATTTCAAATAAAGTGTGCAAAAACCCTGTTGTTTAATTCAACACATGAATAGTGAGGCAAACTTAAGGAACAGTTCACACAGAAAGTGTTTTTTAGTGTGTTAAAAAACACAAGACGCATGGCAGTGGAATGGGAATGTGTCTCCAGACACGTTTTTTAAATGCTCAACTTATTTTAAAGGGAACCTATAATTCCCCTTTTACAAGATGTAATATAAGTCTCTGGTGTCCCCAGAATGTGTCTGTGAAGTTTCAGCTCAAAATACCCCACAGATCATTTATTATAGCTTGCCCCTATTTGGGTGTGAGCAAAAACACACCGTTTTTGTGTGTCCCTTTAAATGCAAATGAGCTGCTGCTAGAGGCCCACTTTCCAGAAGAGGGCGGAGCTTTAACAGCCAAAATGATGATTGTCAGTAATGGTGTTCAGCCTTACACTGAGTTACAGCTTTCAGAATATAACTGGACGTTTCTAATGGTTAGAGGATAAATTTATGTAGTTGCTGTGGAGTTGATTCAACTCATCGACTAGCATGTGCCGTCATGTTAATCTTTTGTGCAAATCCAGCGTTGATTTGACCCTCGTTTGTGAAGCAGTCCGCCATAAAATGACGGCATGACAACAACACTCTACTACAGCAACTCTTCCTCTTCTCTAAAGCAGCCCGACATGGCCTCACCCCATTTGTTGTAGTCCTTAAACAGAGAATTATTTAAAAGAAAATATCTCCCTTTGCACTGAACTTTGAGCGTCGTAACTTTGCAGATGTTGTTTATGCTCAAACAGCAACATTACACACTAACTAAAGTTAAAAAAGTAGAATCATAATCAACCACCCCTTTAACTTGAGCAGCATGTTTTAGATTCGTGAGATGTGAATGCAAAAGTCAAAGACGTCAATCTAGCATGTGTTTACATAAAAATAACAACAGCCCCTAAATGAGAAAATGCAGACTTACCATTAGGCTAAATGAACTGTGACCAACTGGCTACAGAACTCAAGCCGACCCTTGATGCAGTACTTCACTTGTACTTCATCTGCTACGCTTCATTTGTGTTAGATATATTCCTGCTGCAAGATATTTCATAAAGTGATGGTGAGAAAATAAGCAATGACAAAAAGTGTAGATGACACCAATGCTTTACACAGTGTCCTAACAAAATGTGATGCAAGGTTTTTCTTCCATGCTAATCAGAGTTTTTGTCTGTGATACGCAACAAGCGACAGGAGATTTTCTTTTTGCAGTGGTTTCTATTTTGGATACATCATGACTGACAGCTCAATGATTATCTCTGGTACTTGTATGTTTTGTAAAATATTAAAATTGTTTAATTAATGAGTTTGAATATAATTTTGGGTGACACCATAATGAATGCGACAATGGATAATTTACCTCAGACCTTGAAAATTACTTGGGACACGTAATGAACGTTCAAACTGTGAATTCTTTGTGAACAAACAATGACAAAGACATACTTGTACATACTTATCCATTTCGTTATGAGTGCGAGGCAGCAGTACATTTGCAGAGAGACTCCGCCCCCACGCTCTTCTGATTGGCCTTGATTTGTGATTGATTTTGTAGTGTCTTTTATCTGTGTCACATCTGGAGTGGACAGACAAATTGCTTGTCGCACACATTGTTAGAGTCACATGGCCAGAAGCAAACAATTATTGACCACAGTCATGAGATAATCTCAAAATGAATTCAACATAACTAAAAAACATGGGAGCCTTGGCAGCTGAAGTGTTAATGGAAGGGATTTGAAGTCTGTTTCTCACATTTTCAAATCCATCAACTGAACCACACATTCAAGACAATGGCTTGTATAGTTGCAGCTATTTTGAGTTTTCTTTGAGTGTTTAATGCTAAAAGAGTCCCTCCAGGCTCGCAGGTAATCCTCGATTGAGGCCAAAAGATATTCATAGACATATTGTGTGAATATAGGCTGACATCCCAAGACAGAAGCTCAGAACAAAGTATTTAAGCCTTCTGATGCTCAAGTGTTTGCCTTCCTGAATGGAAAGCTTATGTCATTTGTTAACTAACCTTTATGACCTTGAGGAAAGCCCGGTCGAACCAGTCTTTTCTGGTGAAAAGACAAGGCCACGAAACAACAAGGAACAAAAACACATATACACAAGTGCTAAGTCACAATGGTAACCTAGTAACTGTTTTATATTGACATTTTTAGTGTGTTCACAGCATGTTGTGTTTAGCTGTTAGGCAGTTTGCATGGTATATAACCCTCTCTGAAATGTAATAGCACCTTCAGACAGACGTCATGCGTCACATCTCAAGCTGTTCTTTTGAACATCCTGCCACGAGTGTTGCGTTTAAAAATCACACCATGTTAAGTTAAATGTAGTCCAGACATCGAAAAATATGTGTCGTCTGTGCTCTCTTCCATTCTGTTGCGCTCTGTCTAGCTGTTTTTGAATGTTAGTACACATCTGAATGCTTACTTATACAGGGCTTCCCTAAGGCCGGTCATTCAGGTAGCATCGACTAATTGATTTTTTAAAAAGTCCTTTTGAACACCGCTTATATGTTTCACAATCCATTTCAGAAGGCACTAGATGGACTGTTTAAATATTTTATCATACAAAATAAAGAATAGCTCACATGGTTGACTCACATTTAGTTCACATTTCACATTTAGTTCATATTGATAATAGTTCATCATTTAATGTCATGCCATTTTGACCTCCTATTGCTTTATTTCAACTGGGAAACACAAAAAGCAATCTTTGGAAGAATGTTTCCAAAAAAGTGATTTATGCTGGACAGAAAATCACAGTAAAAGTACTCTTAGATACCTTTATGTAGTAAAACTGTATTCCAGGTCTTAAATTTTGTGGCTCCCAAAAGTCATTTGTGTTCAAATCCGCTTTGATCATGTGAGTTGATTCTTTAATGTAATCATTTAATGATCCTTTTATGGTGCTTTTTGTTCTGAGTACATACATTCTGCAGGGAAAATGTATGAATAAAATTTTGGTTTGTTTATAATATAAACAAAAGAGGTTCATTTGGCTGTGTTCAGGGAGAATATGGAGGAACTCAGAGAGAAATGCTCTGGAGCAGAAGAACATCACTGCACACTCTGTGATCTGGGTAATGTTGTACTTCTGTCTCCTCAGAGGATTGACTGTGTTTCATCTTTACTTAATGTGCCCCCAGTAGTCAATTAATCTGAACAAATTTAATTAAATAGTCCATGTTATTTTCTTTTCCATTCAGTGAGAGTGTCTCTTTTCACTGTGCCATTATCTACAATTGTCATGAGAGAGGGAGAAATTGCTTCAGTTTATTTCAACATCTAAGCTTCCAGTTTCTAAAAGATGATAACCCATTCTAGCTCTATTTTAGACTTAATGTTTTACAGTAAGAAGCAAATAAGACAGTTTGTTATAGAACGCACTTGTAAGGTTTGGGAGTTAAAAACTTGTTTCATTTTCTCCATACAGAAATTGATTTTTAACAATAACTTTTAAACCTTTAGAGACAGACATACTGTGAGTTATCAGGTTGTTAATCGATAGTATATATATATATATTTTTTAAGCCATCCGTTTGCATTATTTCAACTTATTTTTAAAATAATTGTATTTAACAGCTGAATTCCTGGTGAAAAACTACATTACCCATGATGCTTTTTAGCCCCGCCCACGCCCATGAAGCACTGCAAATTACAAAATACGTAAATATTTGTTTATATATGCATATTTTGCAATAAACCTAACAAATATATTGTTTCTATAGGTATAATTAACAACTTTAAATAATTAGTTTTATATTTCTCTGTCGGTTTTAATTCAGTTATGTCATTCGTAGTGCTTCATGGGATTGTAGTTCTTTCTTTTCCTGAAACAGTTAAGTTCAAAGTCTTGTACCTTTGTCTATGGAAGCTTGTTTTCGCCACTAAATAAAAAAGATAATTGCGACTTTTCATCACACAATTCTGAATTTTTTTTTTTCACAATTGTGAGAAATAAACTAATTCAGTTCAATTCACATTTATTTGTATAGCGCTTTACACGATACATATTGTTTCAAAGCAGCTTTACAGAGAATGCATGTCAACATTACAATTTAGAGAATGCAGTTAGCTAATAATGTAATAATTTAGGCAATTTAATTTACAATCACTGTTAGCAGTTTAATTGGAGGTCAAAGCAATGAGCTCCTGGAAAAATGAATTACATATTAACAATAATTAGGATATATAGAAATTTGGGAATGTGCATGATTGTTTCTCATAATTGCGAAAAAATTATGTCAGAATTGCGAGTTATAATGTCAGAATTGTGAGATATAAACTCGCAATCTTGAGGAAAAAGTCAAAATTGTGAGTTTATAGTTGTTTAAAATTGCAATTCTGATTTTATAACACACAACTGAGACTTTTGCGAGATATAAACTTGCAATTGTGAGAAATAGTCAGAATTGCAAGAAAAAAACTCACAATTGTGAGAAATAGAGTCAGAATTGCGAGTTATAATGTCAGAATTGTGAGATATAAACTCGCAATCTTGAGGAAAAAGTCAAAATTGTGAGTTTATAGTTGTTTAAAATTGCAATTCTGATTTTATAACACACAACTGAGACTTTTGCGAGATATAAACTTGCAATTGTGAGAAATAGTCAGAATTGCAAGAAAAAAACTCACAATTGTGAGAAATAGAGTCAGA
Organism: Elopichthys bambusa; assembly: GCA_037101425.1. Classification (NCBI taxonomy): domain Eukaryota; kingdom Metazoa; phylum Chordata; class Actinopteri; order Cypriniformes; family Xenocyprididae; genus Elopichthys; species Elopichthys bambusa. The sequence goes on from CM074441.1 coordinate 3,612,345, forward strand.
ATTGTGTTATAATGTCAGAATTGCGAGATATAAACGCGCAATCCTGAGGAAAAAAAGTCAAAATTGCAAGTTTGTAATTGTTTAAAATTGCAATTCTGACATTTTATAACACGCAATTGTTATAATGTCATAGTTGTGAGAAATAAAGTCAGAATTGCGAGTTATAATATCAGAATTGCGAGACATAAACTCAATCCTGAGAAAAGAAGTCAGAATTGTGAGATGAAAAAGTCGCAATGACCTTTTTTATTTTTTATTCAGTGGCAGAAACTTCTATATTAGTCTTTTTTGGGTTTGTTTGAAATACTTTTTGTTTAAAGTTTATAATGTTGTGATTCACCTCATAGCTGGTTAATTTGGTTCAGGGTTTATAACGCTTTAAAAATATATATTATTAAGTCCCTGTGGGAAAACGCAGAACCAACAACGCTGAGAAAGTGGATGAGCACTGTTGCACTCCATTGAATTGATGGATTCAGTTGTTGTCTTTCTCTCTCTCTTTTTCCTCAGTAATTTCCAATCATCTGCCATGTTTGAGGGGTCGGAGTCCGCGGACACACAGGAAGTCAAATCTGACAGCACCCTTGGGTCCTCTGTCTCCGCCTGTAAGAAGGTGTGTGTGCCAAAGCCTGAAACATACACTAATGCAAGTACATGAGCGCAAACACTTCCATCAACATGAAAGCTATTTAGTTGGCGTGCAGTAGATTTTGGCCCAAGGCACCACGCTCACCAGGTGAGCTCTTGCAGTTGAACACTAGCAAGAATCTCATGCTCCAATCACAGTGTGATTAACATGAAGCCTTACTGATTGGCTGACTGCTCCCACCTGTCCAGGGAACAGAGACTTTGGCTTTTTTCCATCAGCACTTTTTACTCTGTAGGCAGCTGCACTCCATGTCAGGTTACATTAGCTGATGTTCTGCCAGTGTGAGAGAGAAAGGACAGAAGGAGCGAGACTGAGAGAGGAACAGGGAGTGTGATAAAACAAGCAGCATGATTAGCCCAATGTCTCCCTTGTCTTCTAGCTCTTTTAACTTTGTCTCATTCAGCTGAGCGCTTTATTAGTGGGTTGGTGCTAAAATAAAAGTGGCCCCTGTGGGAGCAGATGAAGGATCATGGGAAGAGGAAGTTACAATAGCGTGACATTGTACTAATCATTCTTGTAGCTCTCATGGGAGCTGTTATGAGATTAAGGGGATTGGTCATTATTGATGAGCTCAGGGGTCGGCAACCTGTTTGACATGTGGTGGTATTTTTTAAAAGAATTTTCCTGTTAATCGCTGATATTGAACTAGATATAGAACATTGTTATTCTTTATGACTGATACTGATACAGCTTATTTTTATTTTTATTTTTAAGTGTCCAATGCTATCCGCTATGTAGTATTGATTGTAATAGTTTAATTTGTTTTATTTTTGTGTTTGATATGATAGATAGATAGAATATATTATGTATTATTTATATATTGTTATATATAATTATAATAATAATTATTATTAATATTATTAAATAATGAATATGTATTAAATATTTTATTATTATTTTTATTAAATAATGCATGTTTGTTTTATTTTTGTATTGTACTAATTATTATTATTAATAATAGTATAGTAGTAGTATCACATTATATAGTAATGAGTATTATATTATTATTGTTATTAGTACATATGCATAATAATAATAATAATAATTATAATAATAATAATAATTAGTAGTAGTATTAACATTATTATTATTATTAATAAATGCATATTTTGATTTTATTATTGTAGTGTACTAAGTATTAATTACTAATAATTATTTTATTATTATTAATATTATTATTCTATTATTGTTATTAGTACATGCACATAATAATAAAAATAATAACAATGATAATAATTAGTAGTTTTAACAGTATATTATTTACAGTTTATTATATTATTATTATTATTATTAAATACATTTTAAGTTGCATTTAAAATTAGTTATTAAAGTGTTATTTTAACATTTTTAAATAATATATGAGATAAAAATAATAAAACAATAATATGCATTATTATTTAATAAAAATAATTATATTACTTATTGATTATTATTTATATATTGTTGTATATAATTATAACAATTATTATTATTTATTATTATTATTAAATAATGCATATTTGTGTTTTATTATTGTATTATACTAATTATTATTATTATTATTATTATTATTAATAGTATAGTAGTATCACATTATATAATCGGGAGTATTCTTATATTATTATTGTTATTAGTACATAAGCATAATAATAATAATAATAATTAGTAGTAGGATTAACAATATATTATTGCTATTATTATTATTATTCATGTTTTTAATGACATTGTATTTATGCAAAGTTGTTTTGCAATCTGTTTGGTCAGAATTATTTTAAAGATTTTTGGGGGGGCTGTGCCTTGATTGCGCTTGTTACTTGAATCAACGCTGACCCAATACTGAAAAAAAAAAAAAAAAAAACACACTTTTGTGAGTGTTTGGCTTTCCATACATTTCTTTACAAAACCGGTTGCATAACTATGAGGATGGATTACTGTGAGAGGTCATTTAATTTAGCCAGCAGATGTGATTAACTTCAGCATTTCTAAATAAAATAAATACACATTAATCTCTCTCGCGCGCTTATCCATTACGTGCTAATGATTACCCATCTGCCGAAGGTTATCATTTCCTGTAATGGCATATTAGCTCTGTCAGTAGTTTAACCACGTTGAACCGTGACGCAACTGTCCCAGCGACCCTGTCATATGGGCGTCTCTGCCAGGAAAACAGTCGGTACAGATGGCACACGCAGCAAGGGCAGAGAAAATACACACATGTGCTCACACATAAAAACACAGATACAAACACCCACAAACTCAAATTAAACAAAGTAAACACATGCACTGTCTCACACACACACACACATAGGATTATGTGTTTACTCCTTAAATACACACTGAGATAATCAATGCTTGCTTAGCCACACAGATAATGACTCAAACTGAAGGTTACACACTAACAGAGAGGGTTTATGTTTGTTTTAGGGATGTCTATCATACCAGTAGTAGTGGTAATTCAATTAGAGGTCTATGTATATTTATGTAATAGCAAACATTTTCAGTTTGCATTTACATTTTGCATCAAAACTTACTACTGTTTGTGCCTGAATGAAATAAGCATATGTTGAACACATGACCTGCACATATACGTTCATGTTCAACACGGTTCACTGAAGGGCCATACACTCCACTCTTCATTAATAATCCATAATAGTCCATTATTGACTGTAAAGTTTGTATGTTACACACCAGTGACAGCATGATTGCCAGAAGTATAAGGCCATAATAAATATTCATATATAAATTATACTAAGTAAATTACCAATCACCACAGACATGGTGAGGTCAAAGGGTGCTTGCTTGCCATGGACCGGATAGAATGAGATGCTTGTGTGCTGAATATTTGATTGAGGAAAAATCATTTAAGAGTGAGAGACTGAAAAGAAATGAATTATGTGTATTGCAACAATTCAGCTCATACTGTATTAAAGATTATGCACAACACACTTCCGTATTCTGTAAATCAGGTCGCATCGCTTCTGGTTCAGGACTTTTTTATAGCTGTTTTAGTCAAGATGGCTTTGAAGGAGCGAGCAAAGATGAGCAGAACCGATGTCAATTGCATATGCAGACTGATATCTAAAAGTTTTGTTTTTTTTGTTTTTTTTATCTAATAACTAACATTCAGATATTAAAATTAAAGGCACAATATGTAAGATTTTTGGATTAAAATATCCAAAAACCACTAAAACAGTGTTATATATTTTGTTGACGTGTGTATTTACAGTATCCCAAATGTTTCCAAGAATGTCTGAATCCAGAGAAATAAGCAATTTTAACCAAGGATACGGGACATGTCCGTGCGTCGCCTAACAATGACATCAGTTACCCTTGATTTCCCCTGTTTTATTTTGTAGAATCCATGGAAACACCAAAGACGCATTAATATATTATGTGTTTTATTAGGCAAGTGTTTGTATATATTAATAGACAGAAAACTAATCATTGTTATATAGCTCAACACGTTTAGTCTTATTGTTTGAATCTCGTTTTCTTAATTTTCCGGCGAGTACCATGTTTTTTTATCATGCCTCAGAGATAAACACTATTTTGTCAAGTAGCTAACACAGCATAATCAGATGCCGCCTTATTTTTAGTAACAGTAATACAGCATTTTCTCCATCATACAATATGTTTTAAAATGAATTGCATGCCATTTAGCAACACAAGCCATTCAGCATTTATTAATATGATATTCTAATATCGATCCAGCTTACATAGCAGCCACTGAGCGAACACTCAGAGTAACGTTATAACATTATTTTCAACGCACTCAAATGTATCTAATATGATAAACAGCACTGCTTTACCCCATATTCACTTAACCGGAAGAAGCGGAAGCGGCAACTGTGTCATAATAAACTGCTCTTGAGTCGTGTGTCACGCTCGTCTTTCATTAGCAATCGCTCCGGCGGCCTCATTCAGCTCGCACATCACTCGGCCCCGCTCTGCTTCATACTACAGTAATGTTAATAATCTCATCCATGAACATGATTTCTGCCCGAGTCCCGTCCCGATTCTTTTCCACCAGCATCAAGCTATGCCTTTGTTTTTAATAGGCGACCTCTAGTGGTTAAAAATTACATATTGTGCCTTTAAATAAAATGTCAACAATAAAAATAAAAAGCTAGGTTAGCTGCTTACTTTAAAAGTATATATATATCTCCATCAGTTCATATTGCTGTTAACACTTTCTCTGACAAGCGGATGCGATAAATGACTTTCAGAAACTCAAAGAACATTCAGAGGTGTAAACACTAATGTGTTCTGAAGCGTCCCAGAGGACTACAAAAGGCTTACTCAAACGAACACATTATCATTGTGCCAAAGGATTTAAATGGGGGACTAGGAGTGCCACTTAAAAATAAAATGAACAAATCAATAATTCAGTCATTTTTAATGAAAATCTAAATAAGTAAATAAATAAATAAGTAACTTCTTTCTTTAACTCTAAATAAATAAGTGACTTTTTTGAAATTGACAAATGCACTTATTTATTATAATATAATAATAAATATTTTTTTTAAATATGTTTTGAAAATGTAGTTAAATATTACAAATAAATAATAATCATCATTTGTCTTTGCTGGTGCCCATCGTAGATCAAGAAGGCATGTCTTTAATTCAGTTTATTTCTTTTGTGTGAACTGTACAGTGGCATTTCTTAACACAAGTGACAAATGGATCAACAAAACCATGTGACAAAAAGTTCAAGAAATGCAGTTGACAAATGGACTATAAGAAAACCAATTGATTAATGTTTTTTTTTGTTGTTGTTGTTGTTTTGTTTTTTTTTTTGTAAATGCAATTTAAAGTTGTTATTTTATTATTACTTTTAACATTTTAAACATGCTTACGCCTACATGTTGATTTGAAAAATTATTTAATTTTACTGTCACATGCAACTTGATTTTTAACCCTTGTGCGTCCTTAAGGACATTTTTTTATATATATATAATTTTGCCTGTGTTAATGCCAACAGCCTAGATTTTTAATAGAAGTGTGTATTTTTATTAGAATTTTAATATTCCACCTTCATTTCCTTTAATAAATCTTTTTTACACTAGGTACACAAAATAGTTACACTCAGGACCTTAAGGACAAAAATGTCCCAGGGCCATTTAACTATAAAATGATATAATCTTTGTTAATAGGCTTTCATTCTGTTGGCAAGGCTTCAAAATCAAAAATGTTGCTATTTTTTACCAGATGGAGCCATTTTCTAAGGTTTGGCCTATAAAGCAAATACTCACTTTATTCCTGTTTTCTGCTTCTGCATATTAGAGCCAATTGGATAAACTATGCATATAATTGTGTGGGTGTGTTGGTATGGATGTCAGAGTGTGGTTTGTGTGTGTAATAAAAAAAAATTAAAAAAAATGTTGTGTGTGTGTGTAATATTTGAGAGAGAAAAACTCTACTGCAAATCACAAATCCAACCACTGTGTGCACCAGTGGAGTTTCTTAATGGAGGAAAATGTGGTACTGCGCCAAAACAAAATCTTACTGAAAGCTCATTTTTTGAAATATCAACCTCAAATTTGGAACACAACTTGTTTAGATTTAGGGGTTTTTTTAGCAGTTTTTGCATTCAACATGTTTTATAAAATATCTATATTATATAAAAATGTGCTCATAAATCATTTTCATAAAGACCAAGGGTCTTCTATAAAATGAGACCAAACTTATGTCTGTAATCCCAAACTTTTTTTACATATTGACATATTTTTGTCCTCTAAGGACCTCAGAGTAACTTTTTTAATTGATACACAAGGGTTAAACAAATTAAATAAACAGTTTTAAATGTTTATTTGTCGGTTTGACACATTTTATGACTTCATTTACGACATCATGACTGACATTTTAAATGGCACTTCTAGTTCTTCAAAAACTCAAGAACACCCATCCAATCCAAAAATGTGAAAACCAAAACATATACACAATGCACAATGCCGAACATTTCCAGGATGTCTAAAATCAACAAACCATAATACACTGGCATGAAGCGATGTGTGTAATCATGAAATTAGTGATCTTTCTTGATGAAATCCAATCACACATTGTGAACTTCACAAAATTTATGCATGGTATTTTTAAAGATGTGGAGGTAAAAAATATTTGTAAACCCTGTAAGTTTAACATTTTTTTAATGCTGTGCCTTACTTTCTGATAAAAGTATGTGTTTTTGTCAGGTTTTGTGCAGTAACAGTGTTCTGGATTCGTCGGAGTACTGGCTGAAGAACGATAAGGCACTCTGCAGAATTGGATTCCTGGAGGACCAGCATGATGGCGGCTGCCCGACAGTGAGTTTCTCTCACATATCACACACTTTCAGAAGAGCTGAAATCATCGACACACATGTCCATATATGTGATTAACGCTGCATGTTTGTGTGCGCACATGTGGCCACGAGGAAGTGCGGTGGCATTTATATTGTGTGCAGCCTCCCACTGATAAATGTGGTCTTGATTGGGGTGATAATGTGGTATGATGTTGGCTGTGGCTGAATAATATATGCAGTAATTCTCTGAACTGAGAGAATACATTTAGCTGCACACGGATGACAGCTGCAGTAACTGCAGGACAGGATAATTAGAGTCTAATGACAGATTTCATACCTCACTTTACTTTAATGACAAGTTTCTTGTCTCATGTAAATGACAGCTTTGCAACCATCTTACTATGCATAAAATTATGCCATGATCACGCTAGCATTTCTGCTCCTTGGTGATGAAACACTACCTGTCTGATTATCTGCGTAATGCTAATTTTATGGAAAATTTACACCAGGATTGTTCAGTGATGTAGGTCTCTGCTTAATTTTTGTGATCTCTGAAGCATTTTACTAGAATTCAACAATTAAAAATTATAGTTTGGGAAGTGAATACTCAATTTTAATTGGTTAGAGTGCGTGCGTTATTTCAACACGCATTTTGACAAAGCTACTAAACAAAAAACGCATTGCCTCCTTGCTGATAGGCATCAATATGAAGTCCAAGATCACTCTCATCTCTGTACTTTAGAAACATTATAAAAAAGTTGACCTAACTTAAGAAAAATAAGGCAACCTATTACAGTCAACTTGGTAAGTTAACTCAACTGAAAACTTAAAATCTTTTGTAAATTCTTGTCGAGGCAACTTAAAGGGGACCTATGCCCCTCTTCACAAGATGTAATATAAGTCTCTGGTGTCTCCAGAATGTGTCTGAAGTTTCAGCTCAAAATACCCCACAGATCATTTATTATAGCTTGTCAAATTTGCCCCTATTTGGGTGTGAGCAAAACGCGCAGTTTTTGTGTGTGTCTCTTTAAATGCAAATGAGCTGCTGCTCCCGGCCCCCTTTCCAGAAGAGGGCGGAGCTTAACAGCTTCTGTTGTTCAACAACAACAAAGATGGAGAATCTCACGCAGACAAAATGAGGATTGTCAGTAACGGTGTTCAGCCTTACATTGTTCAAACCGGAGTTGGACACTGATGGAGAGACTCAGGAAGAAGTTACAACTTTTAGAATGAATCTGGATGTTTCTGAATGGTTAGTGGATAAATTTATGTAGTTGCTGTGGAGTTGATTTAACTCATCCACTAGCATGTGCCGTCATGTTAATCTTTTGTGCAAAACCTGTATGGACGCCCACTGTACAGTACATAGTGTACCTGTTTGCCCAACAGAGCCATACACACCAGGCTAATGTTTATGATTGCTATCAAATGCCGTGAATGGTCTAATATTTTTTTCCAAAATATCGCTTGGACAAAAAAGCTCTTTTTTTAGCAATCAAGCTTGTCAGGGTCAACTTGCAAGGCTATCCAAGCTAACGAGACTCTAAATGGTGTTCTGTGCTCGCCTGAACGCAAAATGGCAGCGCTGTGGATGGAAACGTGCGGATTAAGGTATGCTAATATTATATTAAGATCCCCTTCCTACATCACAAGGGTAGCGAAATCTGAGCGGTTTGTTTTTTCACATGCTTGCAGAGAAAGGCTTGCCAAAACAAAGTTACTGGATTGTCCTTTTTCACATTTTCTGGGTTGGTAGATGCACCGGGGACCCGATTATAGCATTTAAACACTGAAAAAAAATTCTGATTTTCATGATACGTCCCCTTTAAGAAGGTTTAGTATTAAGCAATGCAAAGAGCCACAAACCTCATTCTTTCATCATGTTTTATTTTTAAACATGACATGGGCTTTATTTATTACTAGTCTTAAAACTAAACATATCACCCTGCTAGGTAAGTATATTAAATCCCAAAGATTCAATGAGATGCACAAATCTCAACAAATGTTAATTCAGTAAAAATATGAACTCTAACTAACAGTGACAACAGCAGCAGCGGCAGCAGTAAAATATAAGTTTTAATAATAATCACAGCATAATTATTTTAATCTCCAATGCATGCTGGGAACTTGGAAAACATTGTTCAACATAAAATGACGTGGTTCGGATGACTCAATATGGAAAATTGGGACAACATCTGAACAGGTTTTGTTACTTGAGTATCTAAGGGTGCGTTCACACTTGTCATGCTTTGGTTCGATTAAAATGAACCCTGGTGCGATTGCTCTGTTAGTGCGGTTCATTTGAACATATGTGAACGCTGCCATCCGAACCCTGGTGCGCACCAAACAAGCGGTCCGAGACCGCTGAAAAGATGGGTCTCGCTCTGCTTCCAAACGAACTCTGGTGCGGTTTAAATGATATATGAACGCAACACGGACCAAAGACATGTAATCGAACCAAAAACAGGAAGATGATACAGTTTTTAAACAGTTTTTCTCGTCATAGTCGTACATTTGTACATCACAGGCATCAGACGCGCGTCTCCCACGCAGCAGATCGTTTGTGTGTGTGACGGTTGGATTCCCGCCGCTGTTTTGACTCCTTTATACATTTTATAAGCTCTTCACGGGTTCCCAACTGGCCAAAATACTATCATATGCAGGCTACGCACACACAACGAGCGCATTTACCTCAGCACACAGCATTGTTTTGGATGTTCGGTAAGTTCCGTCTCAGAATTGGCAATACGTCATAAAATCAGGTTGTGAACGTATCCCTGTGCCTTTAGGTTCGGTATCTTTTGGTTCGGTAATAAAATTGCCAATCTGAACACTAATCAGACCAGGACTACATTTTTTCTTCTTCTTCTTTGGTCCGGACCAAACAAACCAAATGAACCAAACTACAAGTGTGAACGCACCCTAAGTATGGTCAACTTTCGTTAGCAATATGTTTAGAGTATTCTTGTTCAGTGCACACATTAATAAACTGATAACTCCTACTAAAAAAACTGTATACAAACTATTGGAGCACCTTGAAATAAAAACCAATTCAACACTGTTTTTAATTGTGCAAAGTGGGTCTGATGACCGCTGGTTCAGTAGCCAGAAAATAACAGCCCGTAATTTGTGATGGCAGAAAATCGTATAACATGTTCCGTATCAGTGCGCTGGGCTGGTCAGACAGTGACTTCTCCGCCCCCAGGCTCAGGTGCAGTCAGAACAGGTTTCATCAGGGCTGTGCTTTTACTGCGCTGATGTCACACATGATGTTCCTTTAACACAAAATCTCCACACAGGGAATCAAAACCCACACACACCAGCTGGCGCCGAGATTCTAATGCCAGCGCGGAGTGCCAAGGCTACGGTGAAGTAGAGAGAAAGTGAGAAAGACACACTCTTAAAAGTAATTGAGGGGACCTATTACCCCAACTTAAATGCATGGTTCCAGTTAGAAAAATTCAAATTTAATTAAACCTTTTAAAACGCAAATATTATTTTAATGAGTTCTGTTGATATAATAATGTTGATCATTACATTAAATTATTATTGTGTGTAAATGAAACTAAAATGTCTGCGTTAATTGATTTTTTTTTTTTTTTTTTCAATTGTGATAACTTAATGAAATTGTCTTTAATTTGAAAACTGGGCAGTGTATTCTCCAGCATGCTTATTATCGGCCAATATTTGGCATTTTTTAAATATTGGCATCTGCCTATAAGATTTTCTGTGTCAGAGTGGGACTTTTATTTTGACAGTGCTGAGAACGCCAGTGCCTGAGCACACAGTGTTTCTGTTCTCCATCTTCATTAGTTTGCTTTCTCTGTTTAACAGTTCTGTCTAATCTGTTATTAACTGAACAGTATACAAAAAGTATTATAGCATTTGCTTTTAATTGCTCAGATCTTTAAATATCTAATAAACATTTAATTTCACAAACCTTGCAGCATTAGTTGAATCCAGCTGTGAGATCTTCTGAAGTGTGCATTTGTAGCCTGCTTGCACGTGCCTCAAAAGAGGACTTTCAATGAGTTACAAAGATACATAACAGCTGCGACTGTGTACACTACTTGCATTATGCAAGCATTATATAGGATTTACCCTATTATACATCGACATGAATTGATAGGTGAAATAACAAACAGCCACCCACCCACATATAGTCTATAAACAAAGCATCAGGCTGTCTTTGAGTTCACATGAACAACGGTTAAAGTTACTCGTCAGGCTACAGAAGAATACCAAAATTCCTCCGTTCAATTAGGTCTAATACATCGAGAGTCAGGCAGAGCTAACAACCCAGCCACAACACATAATTGCGAATAACATGCCTTACCTTAACACAGGCCTGGGGTCAGCTTCCTTCGACATGTACTAAACATGAGTGGAATTTGCACCGCAGTGCCAGCACACCTTGATGCTCATGACAAGAATAGCATGTATAGTTATCTTTATTGAAGTGAATTAGGTTTAAATCGCCGTCATGCATGAACGAATGATATTTTTGCAATTTTACACATAATAATCCACCATGATCACATTACACAAAACTGAAATTGCACGTCAAAATAATACATTGTCAAAATTTCACAAATCACGTTTTCAGGGGAGCCCATGTCTTATTAAGGGGAGCCGAGTTCGCTCCCCTGTAGTTCGCACCTTGTGTTATAGCATATATTTTATCATCAGCAAATGAAAGTGAACACTTCTTCTGTACAGTATTTACTCAAAAATCTCTGAAAGTTTACTATTAATGAGAATTCTCTCTTCAGTCACTCAGCCTCATGTCGTTAAAACTCTTGTGCTTGTGAAACCTAATTGGTTCTCATGTGTCATGCAAATATGTTTGAACTTCTGTTTACCATATTTTATGTGCTCTATGTATGTGCATTGATCAATGTTTATGTGTGAATAAAAGCCTAAATTAAATCTGTTCATCATATAATGCAATCGTGTATCTTCAGAAGATTAAATTGGCTCTATAGCTTCATATGAATTTTATTTTACAATGTCTTCATGAAGCATCAAAGTGGATGCCTGGACTTTCAGGGACAGGGACAGAAATCTCTCTGGTCTCATTAAAATATCTTCATTTGTGTTTCAAAGATGAACGAAAGTCTTATGGGTTTGGAACAATATGAGGGTGAGTAATTGAACTAACCTATTATTAATGTTTTGACTTAATTATGGTTATTGATTAAATTGTTCAAGAGGTTTAAAAAATAAGTTTGATATTCAAATTAAATTGAGAACTTATAAACCCAGTCTAAAGTAGTATAATCATAAGAGCTCTGCTGTATATCAAAGCCACGGCCAACTGTGTCATATATCCACACAGCTGCTTTCACTGCCATTATCAGTAATCAGACATAGATCCTCCACGGCCCATCAGACATGCTATAATGACTCCATTTTGCTGGTGAAAATGCAGAGGCCTGGATTTCATGAGAATCGCATTGGTGAAAGTTACATGCTACATGGTAAAAGTTAGATATTTCCTCTGTCCCTTTAAATATAATATAAAAAACCCTATAATTCTACATTTATCTGATCTAGAAGAGAAGTCTTGCAGAAACTTGACAGTTTATATTTTTGCACTGCATAGATTTTTTTAACCCTATGAAATTAGAAATGTATCCATCAATTACAAATTAATAGGAATTCTACAACAAATCACTATACAGGTTCAGCTTTATTGTACTAATATTTTCATGTCATTGCAGTGAAACACTTAAAACAGCATGTTTATACACTCCAAAAAATAGATTTATGAGTACGAATCACATAAATTAAACGGTCCATTCCCTTGTTCCATTTTACCCATTCTTAATTCATAATATGAATAATATGTTAGGATTATTCAATTCAATTTGATGGAATTTGATGGACAGTAAAGACTTTTATAATTTTACAAAAGATTTCTATTTCAAATAAATGCTGTTCTTTTGAATCCTGAAAAAATGCATCATGGTTTCCACAAACATTTTATGCAGCACAACTGTTTTCAACATAAAAAGAAGACGTTTCTTGAGCATCAAATCAGCATATTAGAATGATTTCTGAAGGATCATGTGACACTGAAGAGTGGAGTAATGATGCTGAAAATTCAGCTTTGATCACAGGAATAAATTATACACTAAAATATATTAACAGAAAACAGCTACTTTAAATAATAAAATTCTCTGCTGGACAAGCTCAGAGGAGGAATATTGCCTCCATTAAAACAGTGTGTGAGAAATTCATTTGGTATTCATTCGAATTTAGATTATTAGTTGTCATTTAGCAGACAGGAAAAGGACAGAATACTAATTGCATAGCCAGTCCCGCTGGAGCAGCCTGGTGTTCAGTGTGTGTGTCACTGTGAACACAGAGCAGGTTAACAAGAACCAGTTTCATACTTGGGATTAAATGTACATCCATTTTTCTTTTTTTGTTTTGTTTTTTTTTTGTGAGTGAGCAGTTGTGGACAATAACAAAGAAGGTAGAGAAGGTGTGTGACTTTTGTATTTTTGTAAGGAATACTGTTGGTCAGTTCTATCCCATCTCCGCCGCCCCATCTTACCACAACCATGGTAACCATAAACAGTAAGATCAGCAATACATTTCAAACTCTGACCCTTAAAGTTACGTGTCATTACGTAAGTCAGTCAAAGATGACCCAGGAAACTGATACAGAGAGGAACAGATAAGCTGAGCTCTTCCTGTGTTAGAGGTACGGTCACAATACATTACATATATTAAAGGCCTCAAACCATTTTCTTTTTTCAATTTTTCCCTTTGAGGTCCAATTATAATGTCAGTCAAGGGTATTTTTATTTCTAAAACCATATCCATCTTCTCTGTCCATTTATAATTAACCAGGTTGTTAATTTCTGCTAGTAGATGCTGTAACGACACCATCTAGACCAATAAAGCGTCTTTCTCCATTGATGATCATTCAGAATTAGCTGTGTTTTCTGGTTAATCACTAGTGAAGGGTTTGGGAGTGAGCTAGTTCTTGTGCTGAACAGTGCTTATGCTTATGACACAGATCAGGGGCCGCATTCACAAAACATTTTATCTTACCACCAAGAGTTCTCCTAAATAGCATTAAATGTTCTTAGCTAAGAGTTTTCTCTTAAAATCTATTCACAAAGCTGCTGAGACAAACTTTTAGTAAGGAATAGACTGAAGTCTTAAGCTAAGAGTAAGGGCGGGGTTGACCTCGTTACTATGGAGCATACACACAGTGATTGGCTGATGGGGGAGGAGTCAGCGATTTAATCATAGAAATATTGTAGAATGAGGAGTCATGTTTCCATATTCAAATAAAGGTTTTAAAATGTAGGCTAAGTGTCGCTAATTAAACTAGTATATACAGTTAATTGTCCGCCTCTTACATGTTTGCATCTCCAGAGAATGCAGAAATTTTTGCAGATTTATTGAAAAAGAAAAACTGAAATATCACATGGTCCTAAGTATTCAGACCCTTTGCTGTGACACTCATATATTTAACTCAGGTGCTGTCCATTTCTTCTGATCATCCTTGAGATGGTTCTATACCTTCATTTGAGTCCAGCTGTGTTTGATTATACTGATTGGACTTGATTAGGAAAGCCACACACCTGTCTATATAAGACCTTACAGCTCACAGTGCATGTCAGAGCAAATGAGAATCATGAGGTCAAAGGAACTGCCTGAAGAGCTCAGAGACAGAATTGTGGCAAGGCACAGATCTGGCCAAGGTTACAAAAAAATGTCTGCTGCACTTAAGGTTCCTAAGAGCACATTGGCCTCCATAATCCTTAAATGGAAGACGTTTGGGATGACCAGAACCCTTCCTAGAGCTGGCCGTCCGGCAAAACTGACCTATCGGGGGAGAAGAGCCTTGGTGAGAGAGGTAAAGAAGAACCCAAAGATCACTGTGGCTGAGCTCCAGAGATGCAGTCGGGAGATGGGAGAAAGTTGTAGAAAGTCAACCATCACTGCAGCCCTCCACCAGTCGGGGCTTTATGGCAGAGTGGCCCGACGGAAGCCTCTCCTCAGTGCAAGACACATGAAAGCCTGCATAGAGTTTGCTAAAAAACACCTGAAGGACTCCAAGATGGTGAGAAATAAGATTCTCTGGTCTGATGAGACCAAGATAGAACTTTTTGGCCTTAATTCTAAGCGGTGTGTGTGGAGAAAACCAGGCACTGCTCATCACCTGTCCAATACAGTCCCAACAGTGAAGCATGGTGGTGTCAGCATCATGCTGTGGGGGTTTTCAGCTGCAGGGACAGGACGACTGGTTGCAATAGAGGGAAAGATGAATGCGGCCAAATACAGGGATATCCTGGACGAAAACCTTCTCCAGAGTGCTCAGGACCTCAGACTGGGCCGAAGGTTTACCTTCCAACAAGACAATGACGAAAATAACGAAGGAGTGGCTTCACAACAACTCCGTGACTGTTCTTGAATGGCCCAGCCAGAGCCCTGACCTAAACCCAATTGAGCATCTCTGGAGACACCTAAAAATGGCTGTCCACCAACGTTTACCATCCAACCTGACAGAACTGGAGAGGATCTGCAAGGAGGAATGGCAGAGGATCCCCAAATCCAGGTGTGAAAAACTTGTTGCATCTTTCCCAAAAAGACTTGTGGCTGTATTAGATCAAAAGGGTGCTTCTACTAAATACTGAGCAAAGGGTCTGAATACTTAAGACCATGTGATATTTCAGTTTTTCTTTTTTAATAAATCTGCAAAAATGTCAACAATTCTGTGTTTTTCTGTCAATATGGGGTGCTGTGTGTACATTAATGAGGAAAAAAAAAAAAGGGGGGTCTGAATACTTTCCGTACCCACTGTATTTTATTACTCTGTTCAATCATTTGTAAGTGTTCGTGTACCAGATACAATTAATCTTGTCACATTTTCCTGGTTATAAACATCAAAAAACAATACAATTCTATTTAGTTTTTGTTTTCTTACACTATCGGTGTAATTAATGTCCTATTTATTAAAACACAGTATAAATCTCATCAAGTTAGTGTTTTAAGCAATTTTACATTTATTCCAAAACAATAACTAAAGGCAGAAACAATTTAAACAATATACTTTATGTATAAACTGATGCTCAGCTGTTCTATATAATAGTCGACTTGTTTTTAGATCATCAGTCGGTAAACACTGGTCACGGACACAGAGATGTATCTTTAATTTCACCAAGCCGATTGCTCACCAAAAAAACCCCAGTCATAATGTTTTAAGGTCATTTCAAGTTTGATTTTGACATGACATAAAGCGGTGATATCTAAGTGGGTGAGCTGTTTACTTAATTTTTATTTAGTCTTCAAAGTAACGCTTCATTTTGTTCAATCAGGCTGATTCGCGAATGCAAAACGCACACGAAAACAAGAGGCGGGATTTATTGCATGAAACAACACTATCCAATCATAACCAGTCACATCCAATTGTAACTCGATTGAGACATCGCCTCCTTTCACATGATTTTCCCCCATTCATTCTCAGTTACCCCCTACTAAGCCCATCGCATGTTTTAGGGGGTCTGTTGAAACTCTATGGGCTGAGAGGAGGCATGAGAGATGCGGCGTCCCGTTGTAACTTTACCTGCTGTTGGACAGTGTTACTTTACTTTTTATTTATACAAGGATTAGTTCACTTCAGAATTCAAATTTCCTGGTAATTTACTCACCCCCATGTCATCCAAGATGTTAATGTCTTACTTTCGTTAGTCAAAAAGTAATTAAGGTATTTGAGGAAAACATTCCTAGATTTTTCTCCATATAGTGGACTTCACTGGGGTTCAACGGGTTAAAGGTCCAAATGTCAATTTCAGTGCAGCTTCAAAGGGCTCTACACGATCCCAGATGAGGAATAAGGGTCTTATCTAGAGAAACAATCAGTCATTTTCTAAAAAAAAATTATATACTTTTTAACCACAAATGCTCGTCTTGCACTTCTCTGCGATGCACCACGCATTACGTAATCACACTGGAAAGGTCACGTGTGACGTAGGTTGAAGTACAGAGCAAGTGTCTACAAAGCGAACGTGCAAAGACAAATGGCCTTTACAAAAAAAAAAGGTAAAACAACGATGTCAGACAATATTAAAGTTGAAAATGAGATGAATTTTTCGCCTTACCACGGTACTTCCGCCTACATCACGCGTGACCTTTCCAAGGTGGTGCATCGCAGAGCAGTGCAAGGCGAACATTTGTGGTTAGAAAGTATATAATTTTCATTTTTTTTTAGAAAATGACTGATCGTTACGCTAGATAAGACCCTTATTCCTCGTCTGGGATCATGTAGAGCCATTTGAAGCTGCGCTGAAACTGACATTTGGACCTTCAACCCGTTGAACCCCAGTGAAGTCCACTATATGGAGAAAAATCCTGGAATGTTTTCCTTTAAAAACCTAATTTCTTTTCGACTGAAGAAAGATAAACAAACATCTTGGATGACATGGGGGTGAGTAAATTATCAGGAATTTTTCATTCTGATGTGAACTAATCCTTTTGTCATATTTTAACTAATCCTGTCACATTTTGTAATATGGATTATTTTCTTATCCTCTGAGGAAACGCCCCTGGTGCATAGTTCTTACTGTACCAACACATTTTACCTGTAAGTGTAGTGGTTACTGGGCAAAACCATCTTGTTTTCCTTATTAAATTGTAATGTTTTATAGGTGTAGGTCTCATTCTAAAACATCCTTCAACAACACTTGAATGTGAATGTGAGCAAAAAACAACCTAGTTCAGCTGGTTTTAGAAGCTTCAACAGTAACACTGTGCATCTTTGCAGAGAAGCGACAGCAATAGCATCCCTTCCTGTGCTCATTATTCTTTGCCTCAAGCAACAATCAAAATGTTCACAAAATGAAAAGATTCCTATACTTTTAAGTGAAATGAGATGTGAGAAAAGCACAGGCAATTTCACTCAAACGATCACTCACCCTGGATGTCAACAAAATGTGACGGCCCGTGATTTCCATGTATTTTAAGACTGGGCTTTAACTGGTTAATGGTTGCAGGCATATCTTGCCTTCAGGATGTGACAGCATTACGTGGTCATAACCACGGGCACAGATGTGAATTTGTGAATTTGCTTCCTCACTGAGCGCCTACTGAACCAAGGACGAGGCCTCAGGCGAATCTCCCACAAACACACACACGTGTGTGTGTCAAAACCACGAGAACCTGAGCTCTCTGTGAAGTGACGGTCTGTCAAGTGTACATCCACGCACACTGATGACGTCAAATGACAGGACACATCAAAGATTAACCATTCGATGGCAGCGTGTGTTCGTGTGTCCGCTTTTTCACTCCTCCCATGTCCCACTTAGGAGCTCAGAGGATGTGAAAGCGCAGATCAGTGTGTGTGAACCCACTCAGTCGGAAATGATAAAGAGCACGTCTGCTCTGTTCCAGTAGTGCAATATGGCAACATCTCAAAACAACCTCTTTCCACTCCCATGATCCCCAGCTTTGTTCGTTTATCCGTTCCTCTCCATCCCTTTCTATTATTTTCATTTCTCTTTCTCTCTCTCTCGCTCTGTGGTGTTGCAAGCGGCGAGGTGGCGGCATGTCCCAGCGGAGGTAATTTTTAGCCATGATGGCGAGTGTCTGCCGTCTCCCCTCTGATGATAATGGGTGAAATGAGTTTGTCCTTGGCAAGGACGATGCACAGCCATCTCTGTCCTTCCATCCATGTCTCGTTTTCTTTCCCACAAATTCCTCCCCCTCTCTTTCTTGGCCTCCCTCCTCTTTCCCAAGCTTGTATTTCTCTCTCTCCCATCTGTCTTGCCGTCTCCCTCTCCAGTGAAGAGTGAAATGCTCTAAGTTGTGAATTGACCCCTCTAACCCAGCAATTCTGAGGACTCGTGCAGCGTGTGTGTATGTGAGACAGTGACAGATCATCTGAACTAAAGTTGTCATATCAAAATATCAGTTGTTGATATCAGTGATGCAGTTAAGTACAGAGACAGGATTTACAAGCAATAGAACAAATAACAATAGAACCAAGATACAAATCAATTAAATGATTAGTTCACTTCAGAATTGAAATTTCCTGATAATTTACTCACCCCCATGTCATCCAAGATGTTTATGTCTTTCTTTCTTCAGTCAAAAAGAAATTAAGGTTTTTGAGGAAAACATTCCAGGATTTTTCTCCATATAGTGGACTTCAACAGTTACCAACAGGTTGAAGGTCCAAAGTGTAGCTTCAAAGGGCTCTACACAATCCCAGATGAGGAATAAGGGTCTTATCTAGCAAAATGATCTGCTATTTGAAAAAAAAAAGATATACTTTTTAACCACAAATGCTCATCTTGCACTTCTCTGCGATGCGCCATGCATTACGTAATCATGTTGGAAAGGTCACGCGGAAGTAGGCGGAAGTACCGCTATAGGGTGGAAAAACTCCATCTCATTTTCTCCTCCAACTTCAAAATCATCCGACATTGTTGTTTTACCTTTTTTTGTAAAGACCATTTGTCTTTGCACGTTCGCTTTGTAGACACTGGATCGGCGTGACCTTTCCAACGTGATTACGTAATGCGTGGCGCATCGCAGCGCTAGTGCAAGACTCTAGACTCTAGTGAAGTCCAATATGGAGAAAAATCCTGGAATGTTTTTTGATATATGTGTAAATTACCCTCATGCTCATGGAAAACAAAGTTGGAAAGGAAAAGTGATGGCAATAATGGTGATGTCAGAGATGTATAATGATCATGAGTGCTGATACGTGAGGAAGGCCATTTGTACAGATATTTTTAGGCTTGTGGAAAGGAAAATGTAATGTATAGATGGATACATTTTGGCCAATAGTAAGCAAGTAAACCTGTATATTTAGTTAATTAAACACTGTGGTGACCTACACGCTTCCGTGACCGTCTGTCCTTTCTGAATTATAAATGAAAACTTGACGTGTCACATGATAGCAGTGATCCAGACTGAGAGCATTTGCACCTGATTAGAAAGCACTGATTGGAGGAACGGGTCATTAAAATGAAAATTTTAAGGACAGAAATCAACAGTAATCACCAAATTGCGATTGTATATGCATATTTTATCCTTTAGACACATTAATATGCATTGGTTTTGAGTTGGGACGTTAATTAACACAATTTATATAGGGCTGAAAAATAAATTATTCTCACAGCAGGTAAACTGAGTTGGGACTCCTCAAAAATTATTGTTTTTCCTTCATCAGTATCTTAATTATTGAAGCTTAGAATTTCTGAAGGCAAACAGAGCCAGTGATTTCATCAGTTCATTAGAATATTACACAGGAGGAAAGAGGCTTAAAAGTTCAGGATTCTACTTTGTTCTTACCCTTACTAAAATTACCATAGTTTTTGCACAGTATCCAAAGTTTAACTATGGTATTGTAATGGTTAAAACAGGTTAAACCATGCTTGGATCCTCATTACTATAATTAGATATAGTAAAACAGATATAGTAGAGATGTACTTTGAGAATGGCGTTAGAAGCTTCAGTAGTGCTTTAACTACAGTACATTCATGGAAAATCTTTGTAAGGGTGGTTTTGAAACACCTTTTAATCCATGTTGGTGTCTGTTTTTTCTTGCCTTCCTCATCAATACTGTCTGGAATGTGTTGGCTGTTTAATGTTTCAGCTAGCTTTTTGTGGTTTGTAACTGATAAAATAAAATCCTTGCCATTCTCAAAGTTATATGCATTCCTATCCTTTGCGTGTTCATTTTTTAAATATTTTCAACACTTTGATTATCCTTTCAGCTGAAAAGAAGTGAGTGAACACATATAACGATATACAAATCCATTCCATAGAAATACACACATTATCTCCCAGAATGAGCACAGAAAATGCACAATAAAAGTCAGCAGATTTCATCTAATGAAACTTAACACTAACAGCCAGAAACCATCTTGTTTAGAGAATCACATTAGAATCACATTAATCCTATATAGTAGGACTCTTAGACTCTTTTTAATGTAGCAATATTGCATCACACTGTAAGTTCTAATATGTTAATATTGCAGTCCAATTTAAACACATCTGTTTGCAGCAGTATATCCTAAATTAAGGCTAAATTAAAGCTGTCAATGGGGTATGAAAAAACATAATTTGAGATATATTAATAAAAACAAGTCTAAATGTCTTACACACACATTTTTTTTACCAGAAAACAAGGCATAAATAATTTCTTTAAATATGTTTTTGTGCTATTTAAACGTATTAAACATCTTAATGTTTGGATAGAAAATGTCCATCCCAGGCTCATTGGAAATTAAGGGTGAAATGGTTCTCTGAAAAACATCGAACCGTACCGTTCTCCACACTCGGTTAGGCACGCACTTGCACCGCGGTTTATCTCATATCTGAAGACGCATACGCATCTATAATATGGTTTGTAGAAAATAAATAAAACAGACAGACAGAGTTAGACTAATGTATGTTTCTGTCGATGGATACGCATTCTGGCTTCCCCTAAACTTTGTTCAATGCGAGTGCCATATGCTCTATACGAGCAGTTATTTACGCCGTCATCACTCGGGCGTTAATAGCACGAGAGCGCAGGTGAGACCTGAACAGCACACGTTGCTATCTGTGTTTAAACTAAACTTATTTAAGCCTCGCCAATTTAAATATTCGAGTGCAAGGCGAGAAAGAGAATTTAGCACGTACAGCGCGCAAATATTGAGGTCTCTTTCAAGTCAACAAATTCACACAAGATTATGTCAACATGCCCGTCTTGGCGAGTATCCTAGCAAGCATAGTCGGTTATGTCTTAAGTGAACTTAAACACTCGAGAAAAAACGCATGTATTCAGTGTCAGTGTACTGATTGTGTATTGTGTCTTAAAGAGACAGCTGCCCTTGCATTCCTGCTGTCTGAATTTGTTTTCAATGTTAATCAAAGAACAAAAGACAAGGAAATCACTCATTGCTCATGACTGAATAGTAACTTAATAATTAAATAATGATTGATCTTTATTTAATTTATACAGTGAAGATTACATGCAATGTTTTTACATTTTATTAGCTACTTTATTCAATTTCTGTACCTGAAAACTGGATACATGAAAAACCTGAAAAGCATTATTTATTTGTATCTTTGCTTTACTGTATTTATTTGTGCTGTTTGGTTATTTGTTCTTATTTTCTTTATTTTTATTTGACAGTAGTAATTTTTTACCTGAACATAGCACATACCGAACTGTACCAAAACCGTGAGCCTAAAACTGTGATACAAACCGAACCGTGAGTAATCTGAACCGTTGCACCCCTATTGGAAATATGTGTCTGTGGTGATATTTCTGCAAAATGATGTTGGACCCTATCATACACCCAGCGCAATGCGATGCCAGGCGCGACGCAAGTGGTTTTTGCTAGTTTCAGCCCGATTATCAGCAGTTATCATTTTCACGTCCTGTACCACGTTGTTTAATTAGCAAATGCATTTGTGCCCATTTGTGCGCCTATGGGTGTGCTGGTCTGAAAACGAGGTGTGTTCAGGCGTGTTGTTGGTGCGTTACTGTTTTGAGGCAACTGAAATAGACTGCGCCACTGACCAACTGAAACCTGGTCTGAAGTCAATAGCGCAGTATTTGTTTTGTTAAATAAAGGGCGCGTTAGTAATATGCGCCTATAGGCGGGTGCACAACGCGCATACACTCTGCTTATTACACACACACAGGGTTGCGCAGCAGCAAACATGCCAAATATTAAAAACAAAAGGATTACAATGTAAAAGATTATTATTGTGTGCATAAAGATAAAAATGCTTTGGTGGAAGCGATCAGTTTTTCCGCTTGCAAGCTCTGCCATGTAAATAGCGAATCCGCCATGGCACGAGCGCAACTGGCTTTTAAAGGTTATGTGAGATGACACTCTGATTGGTTTATTGCAAGTTATTCCAAAACACATCCATTACTCATTAAGAGAACAGGGACAACCCTTGTAGACCATTTTTTCCCGTCCTTAAACTAGGAAAAGTGGATTCGGACACACCCTAAGCTCACTTGTGCCATGTGCTTAGATCATTAAAATAGGGCCCTACATGTTGCTTTTTGCATGTTTTGCAGTGCATTCAATGTGATATGTCCAGTGAGTGGCACTAAAAGCAAGTTTAGCTTTATCTGAAACAAATGAATGTAAATCAGGCAATGTTTTATTATGTTAGTTGTTGTCATTGTTGCCAAATCTGCGGTTTTCCCGCAGAATTGGGCTACTTTTAAGTTGTTGCCGCAGGTAAAAGATTTTTCCACGGGTTGATTTCCACCCCCATACGTACGATTTTAGCGCTCCAACACCCCCAAAACAATGTACAAATTCAGCGGAGAATTCAGCTGCCCAATGGAGTACATTGCATTTGGCTATTTTTGGGCTACTTTTGATGCACAGACCTGGCAACCCTGGTTCACAGTTCACAAGGTTAATGCTCTAACGCTGAATATTAGATTTAGATCTAATTAGATTAGATTAATATTATATTTGAAAATAATATAACACCTACACTAGTGTTAACTAAAGCAAACCTGAGAAATCGCATTTGCTGAAGCAACCATGTCCATTTAGCTTAGTTTCTTTGAGCTCTTTTATTGTGACTTGTGTTTCACAAGACTTGTACTCGAGCATAAGTGCAGTGCTGTACCAGGTGAACTACCAAGGAAGTTTACTACATCAGAAAATGTATTAGTTTACAAATCATGCAGTGTGGTAAAAGTGTTTTGCTGTCATAACAGTATTGTGCAAGGAACTGTGGGAAAATAGTTCTTTATTTATCAATCATCTGCCTCGTAATTATAATTTGTGTAAAAAGGATTAAATGTTGTTGGTGTTTCATTGCTACTGGTGGTCATTTCAGCTGGAAAGTGCAGTGAATTGTTTGTATAGGTACATTTTTTTGTAAAAAAAAAAAAAAAAAAAAAAAAAAAAAAAAAAAAAATTGTAGGTAGGCACATTTTCCAGTGAGCCTAGGTTGAAAATATCATTAGCTCAGTATAAAAAACAGAAGTCGTCAGTGGAAAGTTCCCAATGTGTGATGTGTGTGTGAGAGAGAACAAGAGAGAGAGAGCATACAGTGTGTTGTGCTTAAGTACACTGAGATGAATGAATGTTATAGTGTGGTACAGAAATCCAGACAGACAGATGGGCAGTCGGATGAGCTGAGATGTGCAAGAGCACCAAAATGAGCGAGTGAGAGGAATGTGTGTATTGTGTGAGTGAGATGCAAATTTCCACTCTGCATAAATAAAGTCTAATTCAGGCTCAGCTGCTAACTCCGTCTTTGTGTCACCTTCTCCCTGTTTCCTTTTCCAGTTTCACATAATATCCTCATTTAATGAGTAAAGTCACCACCATAACATCCTGAATCACTTCTCATAACCTTAAACCTTCAGCAAATTTCACTCTCCTACTAGTCATGCTGTAACTGTGTCACATTGAATCAGTTTTGTTCTCTCAGCATCGTGATGTTTTGTATGTTGTAGTCATTTCCAGAATGACTTACTAGGAATTTTCAGAGCAGAGCAGTATTATTTGTATCTTTGAGATACTATAGTTTTTATTTTTATTTTTACTATTTTTATTTTAGTTAAAGTTTTATTAATTTAGTTTTTGCCATTTTTATTAGTTTTATTTTAACTGTAGACATAGTTTTAATGTTTTTATTTCAGTTTTAGTTTCAGCTATTCTAGTACAAAATGAGAAATGTTTGATTTTTTTTTTTATTTCAGTTAACGTTCATTTTATTTCAAGCAATTATTCTTTTTTATTATTATTGTTTTAATTTTTTGATTTTTAATTAACTATAATAACCCTGGTTCAGAGAATCCAGTTTATTATTAGTGGTGCTAAAGCAAGTGTCGTTTTTATTGTTTCTTATACATGGATTTGTAACCTGTCTTGCACCTTTGGTCTATAGACATAAATGACACCTCAAATCAGGGTCCAAAATGACCTTATTGCTTTTAAATGGACTTCGTAAGTTAAACAGGCATACTTTTTCCCGAGATTGAAACTTTTTTTTTTTTTTCTAAAATGTTATCTGAATTTATCTGAAATATTTATCTAAAATGTTAATCCTTATAAAAAGGATTATTTGGCTGCTTTTTCCTGGAATGTTAGTGACAAACAGTGCAGGACATTGTATCATCATATACAACCTAATTTCCTTATCTGTGCAAACAGCACCTAGCAATCACTTAGCAATGAACACTAGCAGCCATTTAGAATGGTTGCAAACCAGCATCTTAATATCATGGCAACATCTTTTGCACAGGCAAGCACAATGCATATTTTCTTTATTTAAAAAAAAAAAAAAAATCTAATTAGGCATACTGTTTATTTTAAGAATACACATCATTTGTTTATATATTTAGTTGTTTAATATACGTGTGTGTGTGTGTGTGTGTGTGTGTGTGTGTGTGTGTGTGTGTTTGTCTGTGTGTGTCTGTCTGTGTGGCTCAGAAAAAGGCAGTAACTGAGTCACCATACCAGCACCACAATACATTAATAGTGCCACCTGACAGCTGAGACACTCCAAACCACCAGCGCAAGATCGGTTCTTATGTGAATATGACAGTTCAGGACAATTATGGCAGGTTACTCGTGCTCTCTCTCTCTCTCTCTCTCAAATATATATATATATATATATATATATATATTTACTGTTGCATTAAGTACCAGCTGAAATAAGAGAGATTAAGTGTTACATCTGTGATACCTGAGAGTGAAATCCATCCTCACTCAGAAAAACCTACAGATTCCAAACACATTTGTCACTAATGTGATCTTAAGTGTCTTAAGTGAAGAGTGAAAGAAGAGCTCTCTCAAGCACATACACATCCACAAGGACACATTTGAGATATGCATGCAACTAGCAACACAATATGCTTTTAAGATACTGATGAGTCTGTGTGTGTGTGTGTGTAAAAGTCAATTTGTGCCCACATTAAAGAACCAATTAAAACCAGTCAAAAAGATGTCAAGTGAATAGAGTGATGTGAGATGAACGCAGATGAGAGTAAGAAAGCTTTTTGTTTTGTACTTAAGAGTGATAAATAAATGAAAATAAGTGCTGTTCAAGCCCTGTAAACATGAGGGAGAAGGTTTTTCTATATGCACTAGCTTAAAGTTACTCAACCTTGTGTTATTCCAAACCTGTATGCTTTTATTTTGTCAGTTCTTAGTGACACAGCTGTCAAGCATGACAAAAAAAAAAAAAAAACACAACATAAAATTACCATAAAAGTGGTCCGTGTAACTCATGCACTATATTCCAAGTCTTCTGAAGCCCAGTGGCACCTTTGTGTGGACATTCAAATTTAAACTTGCCTGTCTGTGCTGTAATCTTTTTTTTTTTTTAATTAAATTGTTGCCACATGAAAGAGAAAACAAAATAAAGGGCTGTGGCTTTCCCTTATACCAAAAAGTTTGGGTACTTTTAACCCATAAACTTGACATAAACCGTAAACTTGTCCCTCAAATCTGATTGGTTGTTTAGAATGTTGTTCCAGGATCAACAAAGATGTTGATCCAGGAACATGTTGTACTTGGTGAAATCACATTTACGCTGACGGTCAGTGGACAGGGATACAAAAATGCAGAAGTACCGTCTGTTTTAACAATAGCCCTGGAGCTGTTGAGGATGACGTAAAATGACGTTTTTTGTGTCATCCGGCAGACTTTTGCTCACATATAAGCAGGCAGATCCTGGTACAGACAACATGGAGAAAGTGTTCACATTACGCTGTGTTCGTATACTAAAACATATGTGTACAGATACTTTACCTTTCAGGTGCTATTTCTCTAAGCTCAGCCTCTCTCTCTTCTCAGATCTGCTTTGTAAACTTGGACAGACATACCCCTGATCGACATGACGACAGCTACATCAAGGTGGGTGGAGATTCCCTTTCCTTTATTTTAAAATGCTAGTCATGGGTTTGAATCCCAGGAAATGCATATACTGGTATAAAAATATATAGGTTGCTTTGGATAAAAGCATCTACCAGGTGAATAAATGTACATTTTAAACTATCACTAATAAATAGTCTAGTGTTTTATCATTCCCAGTTGACTGTTTTTATATGTATATATATATATATATATATATATATCCAAACAAACATTCGCTCCCCTCCACCCTCTCATTTCTGATTCATTCAATTATTCTAGTTAATAACGAATATATGAATGTCTTTCATCATTTCCTAAGCGTACAACATAAACAATGTTTCATTTAATTAAAAGGGAAATTAGAAACAATACAAATTACCAAGATAATGCAAGCAAAGATCCACATTTATGTGACTTGAATATTAGCATAAATTTTCCCACAGAAACTGGCCTCAGTGTGCCCAGAGCTGCCACGGTTAATTGAGTCTCTCGGAGTGCGGCAACCCAAAGAAAATGAGATTCTGCTTCTCAGCAGCCTAGAGTCACCGGACTCCTGCCAGCATGACCCAAGCCACCCACAGGTAAGATATGAATATACACCGGAACAGCTGACATCATTTTACAGCTTACAGTCTGCCTGGTTTAACTGTGTGTATGTGTATTTCAGAGCCAGAGAACAGCGGATGTCTGTCTGGTGCATTGTTCCTGTGGGCGCCGCCCTACCCAAACGAACAATGTCGTTTTTGATATCAACAAATTCCTGATTGGACTACAGTCTGGGCAAGAGAGGCAGAGACATGGCCGATTGGCTGGTCAGAGGGCTGCCGAAGATGACACCAACCGCTCTGTTTCATCCATAGAAGAAGACTTTCTCACTGCCTCTGAGCAGCTTGGGGAAGACAGTGAAGATGACCCATTCAGAAATGGTAAACAGTCCATCCATCTATCTACCAATCCATCCAGAAATCCAATTTATCCATCCATCCAAAAGATCAGTCCATATGTCCATATGTTATCTTCTGTATGGTACTTTTTATGTCCGTATATGTAATGAGAAAATGCTACTTTAGTGCAGCTCTGGCACTTTTGCTGCATCTTCCTCCTGTCCACCTTTTGAATAGACAGAAAATTGCTTGAATTATGCTTGAAAGAGCATTGAAAGAGTCATTTACGTTTTCTTGCTATCTGTGAGCCTGCTTCGATAAGAGTTGGCCCTATTTGGAGGACTGTTCGGGAGTGTTTCCACCCCAAGGCTATTTCTTAGTTTAGTAACATGATGTAGCCCCAGTCACTACAAATAAAATTATGGTTTTCAAAACAATTTTTGCATGTCACATAAATTTGCAACCATAAAAAGCACATAACTAAAGTCTTTAGTTTTGCCTTTGGGAATAATTTGGATCTCAACTTTTGTCACTGGTTATAATAGACTTTATCAAAACTGCAATCTGCTGTGTTTATTTAGATACAAAGTAACCAAGCAACAGCATGGAAACAATTAATTCTCTTCAATCTATGTTAATGAGTATGTGTGTGATAGAGAAAAATACACAAACAGGAGTAGCAAAACATTTTATGAAGGTTATATTTGCAGAAGACTCCTTAACAAAGAAGTGCTGGCCCCGAAACGTCTTGTGCATTTCCATTGTGCATGTCTGATAGCTTGTTTGTCTCGCATTACTCTGTGCCTCTGATTTGGCCTCTAACAGTAAGTCAGACCCCTGAATATCTACATACCCCAAGTCTAATATTAAAGAGACAAGATACACTGGGCTCTGCTGGGCTAATCTATAATTAATCTCTCATATGAAATTAGAAGTAATACTGTGTGAAGGTTATGCTCTTCTCAAAGCCAATGTAATATTCATAAATGGCCCAGATAGATATCTGCATTTGTATGGGCTTGGTTATGGAAAAGGGAAAACTGATACAAATATAACTGTGTTATGGATAGCTTGCTCAGAGCTCAGACTCCGACCCTCACTATATCCACTGGGCATAACAGGCAACGAGATAAATCTGACCTCCTTTTCTCAGTTTTGTCTTTCATTTTTACTCATAACTCCACATATCTCCTTCAGTCTGTCTTTCTGTCTCTAATTTCTTACTTGGGAATGTGAATGTGCTTCATTTACATGTGCATTAAATTTGACTTTTTGTTTCGGATTATGAAACCTAGATCTTTTAGGAGGTCTATCTCTCTCTGCCCCATCCCCCATCAACCCATTCCTCACCAACCCTGTCACATGTCTTTCTTTCTGCAGATCCTGAGATTTCTATCATGCCTGAGTCGGTTAAGGTGTTAAGAACAGCCCACGCTCAAAGAAAGAGTGAAATAGAGAGAGAGGATAGTGAGGACTCTGAGACCCTCTGTACCTCTTCCAACTCCCAAAAGCTTTCAAGAACATATTCCTGCCCTTCAAGAGGACCACACGCCGCCCCCAAAAAACAAGTAAATCGTCACACCAAGGAGTCTGCTGGTCACTATGCCACCAATCTGGCTGAATCAGTCCTGCAAGATGCTTTTATTCGTTTGTCACAAGATGAGCCTTCTTTTGTAACGGAGGCAGCTGTGAGTGTGTCCACCACCTCGCAGCACTCAAGTGATGTAAGCCATTCCACTGAAGAGCCACCGAGGGCTCGAGCCTGCTCTTTTGAACTTCCTAAAATCGTGATCGTCCAGAGTCCTGACAACAGTGAGGAGGTAACAGAGTGGCCAGAAGCAGTGTCACATGGGACAACTGAGCATGATAGTGCAAATAAGGCCAGAACGAAGCATGGTCATCACCCCCAGCACAACTCGCCAATTGGACACTCCACTAAGCCAGTGGAAATAGCTTTGGCATGTGCTGCAAGTGTCATCGGTACCATTACCGCCCCTCAAGTTGCAGAAAAACTCACACTGGAGTCAGGAGAAGAAGATGAGTGTGAGGATGACGAAGAAGACGAAGGGAGTGAAAACGAACAAGGGGATTATTCATTTTCCTCTGCAGTATGTGGAATGTCACAGGTCGCTGGAGCCGTAGCTGCGGTAGATCTAGCAGATGACTCTGGGGATAATGAAGACTTGACAGACATGTATTCTGCCTCTATGGGACTTCTGTCAGTTGCCCAAGCTTCAACTGCAATACCTCTCCACTGTAGCATTGCAGAGGGCACCAGTGTTGAAGCTTTCAGAGCCAATGTGGCTGAAGTTCTCCTCAGGGAAGCTTCAGCTGTACTCACCCACAGACAAAGTTATTCAAGCGTTGCAAATTTCCTTGAGACCACACATAACAAGATAGTGAATGGCATCACAAATCCAAGAAGGCCCTATCAGGAACAACAGGATGTGGATAACTTTACCCTGGAAATATCAGAGAGTATCTTTCAGAATGCCCTTGAGAAGGCTGAGAAGAGAAGAGAGCTTGAGGGTCCTGGAAAAGATGCCCCAAACATTGAGGGTTTCCTCTTGGACTGTGTGAATAATCTGCTTTTTGATGTCCTATGTGTAACATCAAGGAAAATCAGTGAAATTTCAAAATGTAATATGGGATCATTTGACGGGCAAGAAGGCAGTGTAAGCTTTAGGGAGTATGAGGCTGATACCAAGTCAGGCAGGGAAGCATTGAGCCAGTTACAGCGTTTGATTGAGCCAATCCAGGCTTATAATCATGACGAGAGGCGAAGAAGTGTGGAGAAGTTGTCTGCTCTCATAGGGAAAAGAGAGAGAGAGCAAAAGCACATACAGGAGGAGAGAGAAAAGGAGCCCAAACTGAAAGAACCCTACAGACTTACTCTGAACAGAGTGACTGCCACATTGGTCAAAGAACAATCTGACTTGCAAGGGCAGCTGAGCAAAAGTGACAAGACCGCAGACTCTCCATTCCCTTCAGCTGAAAGCTCACCACTTCACATGGCACGAGGGAGGGCAGGAGGGGAGAGCGAGAGCAGACAGCAGTCTGTATCATCCTCTTCAGGAGCACTTGTGGCACTTAAAATGGATTCGGGTGAGTCCAAAACTCCTGTCACATGCTTTGCCGAAGACTTGGCAACCACAGTGGTATCCATGGCTACAGAGCTGGCAGCGATATGCCTGGAGAACTCAAGCGGAAAACAGCCATGGTTCTGTGCCTTAAAGGGGGGTTCAGAAGGTCCAGAGGGCCTGCTTCTGCCCTGCCGCACAGCTGCAGCACTCCGCCGAAAGGAGACACAAAATGGCACCGCAGTCATCAAGAAACACAGACCTCCACGTCTCAGTGAAATCAAACGTAAGACCGAAGAACAGCCTGAACTTATGGAACGTCTGGTCAACCGCGTTGTGGATGAAACTGTCAATCTAGATGAACCCACAACTTCTGATCCATTTGCACTCTTTGCGTCAGAGGTCACAGCCAGGATAATGAACTGCCCAGAATTAAATGTGGTGGACACTTCCAAATCTGGCCAGGCATCGCGCAGTCGCCTACAGTGTGAGAAATGGAGCAGCAGGGGGAAAGCGTCAAGCTATGAGAGCATTCCAGAGGAGGACTCAGATCCCTCCGGAACACTAAACACTTTGGGGCCAGGAAACAGGCTTGGGCATAATTTGAGCAGAGGTAGCTCTATCTCCAAGCAGTCCAGCTGTGAGAGCATTACGGATGAGTTCTCTCGGTTCATGGTGAACCAGATGGAGACAGAGGGTCGAGGGTTTGACCTTCTGCTGGACTACTATGCTGGGAAAAATGCCAGCAGCATCCTTGCTGCAGCTGTTCAACAAGCTGCCAGTAAAAAAAACGGACACCTCAATGTGCGGACATCATCTTGTCTCTCTAAGCAGTCCAGCACTGAGAGCATCACAGAAGAATTTTATCGCTTCATGCTGAAAGACATGGATAAGGAGAATAAGGATTACAGTCTGACCAAGACCAAAGAGTGGAGTAATAGCCTATTACCCCCATCCCCAAGAACCCCGTTTTGTTTCCGTCAGTCTTCTGTTCCTGACAGACGATCCTCAGATTCCAGACTAACTGTAAACTCACCCATCAAGGCTAATTCATTTGATGGTTTTGCTCGAAATGTACATGGGGACTCGCTCAACATCTATCCAACCAACTCTGTGTCATCAACGGGACTCTGCAAGTCTGATTCTTGCTTGTATAAACGTGGCCAAACAGACCAAATCACAGACATGCTGATTCATGAAACCTGGGCCAGCTCTATTGAGTCTCTAATGCGCAAGAATAAGATAATTGCGGAGCCCTCAGAGGACAGTGTGGAACTGGATTCTGCCGACTCACAGCCACATGTACAGCTCTTTGCTAATCGTCTAGCGGCAGACATTGTAGAGAGTGGCAAATCCTTGCTTGGAGGCCAACAGGACGTCATTGTGGCTGCTTCACATGCTACAGTTGGAGAAAGAAGATATGGCTTTAAACATTCTCGTCGTGAAAATAGTGGAAACCGGCCAAGCATGGAACATCAGGAAAATATCGGTAGCTCCCACAGTTCCTCCTGTGTGAGGCAAGCATGGCGTGGACAGAGGGAGGTACCCTTGATTCACATTGAACCAGATCAAAGAGAAGAGGCCTCAGAAGACAAGGGGAGGGTTGGGCCCCACCACAGGGAAGCATCCTATCAGATCCAGCCACAAAGTGGTAGAGAGAGTGAGACAGCAACCAAAAGCAGGTACAGTCTATATAAAAGCATACACATTCTTGCTATCAGAAGTCAAGTCTTAATTCTTGTAACTGCTCACTGTACAATGCGTGTTAAAACATCTCAAATCAGCCATATGAATCTGACACAAGTGTGAGAGGCAAGTTAGTAAAGAAAACGAGTGGTAAAGATAAAGAACAGTTGCACAAATGTAAAAGGGGTCATGAATTGCATTTTTTGGGGGGTGGGTGGGGGGGGGGGGGGACAAGGGTTTTGAAACTTAGTGTTTTTATAGTACAACTCTTATATGTCAAAATATCAAGTTTGATTTCTCAGTTTATGACCCCTTTAAAACGTCAGAAATTTTCAGAAAACAATACAAAACATTGATACAAGGTTTGCTTGGTGTCTATAAAACAAATAACACATCTCTATAAAGGGATAGAACGGTTCTCCTCTGTAAAACCCATTTTTACCTACAGTTTCCTACACTTCTAAAAAAAAAAAAAAAAAAAATTATAGACTTAATACCTATGTTCCCTTATTTCTTTTGTTGACCCAGGCTCTGTACACTGAAAGATATTGTGGGGCAAAATGAGCAATTTTAAAGGGATAGTTCACCCAGAAATGAAAATTATTGCATGATTCACTTACCCTCAAGCCATCCTAGGTGTATGATATTATCTTCTTTCAGAAGAACACAGAGTTATATTATAAAATATCCTGGCTCTTCCAAGCTTTATAATGGTAGTGAATGGCGCTCCTGATTTTGAAGTCCAAAAAAGTGCATCCATCCATCATAAAAGCTAGTTATTTTAGTTCATAATGTTTTAAATATGGATATTTTTCTTACAAAACCCCATCACTTCGCTTCAGAAGGCCTTTATTAACCCCCTGGAGTCGTATGGAATACTTTTTATGATGGATGGATGCACTTTTTTGGACTTCAAAATCCATTATAAAGCTTGGAAGAGTAAGGATATTTTTTAATGGGGTGGTTCATTGCAATTTCACTTTTTTAACTTTAGTTAGTGTGTAATGTTGCTGTTTGAGCATAAACAGTATCTGCAAAGTTACAGTGCTAAAAGTTCAGTGCAAACGGAGATATTGTCTTTTAAAGTTATGGCAGTTTAATGCATACAAAAACGACCGGTTTGGACTACAACGAGCTTCTTTCCGGGTTGGTGACATAAACACTGCCCCCGGGAACACGCAAAAAAGTGGGCTAGGCCATGTCCCATGCATACAAGTCCTAGGGATGTTGGACTTCGGGAACAATGTTTAAAATTTGTGTTTAATTCTGTTACTAACAATTATAATGCTAATTTAGCTGTCTGTGCTGCACATTTTAATGGAAGACAGCTTCCAGAATCTACACGAGTTCAATGCTGGATTTGCACAAAGGCTATTACTGAAAGATGGAGCAGTTCCCACTTTAAAAGCAGAAGCTGCTGTTTATAGGCCCCAACCTGTAAGTATGTTTTATTTTTTATAAAATTATATAGTTTCTAGGATGTAAACCAAGACCAACATGGTTTGGCTTCGCTAGCCAGTTAGCTAAATTCTATTTCATACTCCAACAAACGCCTACAAACACCAACAAACTTCTATGTATCAGTGTACTGCATTGTTTCATTATGGCTTTTATGTTGTTTACCCACATGCTCATTCATGCTATAAATTAAACAATACCTTTACAAAAATGCTACTACTTAGTCATGTATTCAGCTACAGTAAAGCTTTAATCAGAACACTATGGGGCAACAGTAACATTTACTAATGACAGCATATCTAAACACTTTGACACAAATACAAACAAAAATACTTAACATTCATAAACGTCCTTTAAAAGCCGTGCTTGCAAAGGTTCTGCTTGACCCTTTTCATCATTACTGCTATCTGGGTCTGATTCGGGCTCAAATTGATACACTATATTGACGCCATATTTACATTTCCACCGAAGCGAAGACTGGACTTTGACCAAAGCACATGCGACGTTTGCCCGTAATGGTAAGGGGCGTGGCATTTCCGGACAACGTGAATTGTGACAAAATATTCCCGACAGCGAATCACAATACACAGGGCCAGCTAACCAATCTGAGCCCATTGCGTATTTCAGAGGGAGGGGCTTCATAGAACCAGGAACTTTTTTTAGGAGAAGGGAAACAGCGGTGTAGAATAAAGGTAAAATATATAAAAAATACTACGTTTTTTTTTTTTTTTTTAAACGAAGCATTAAGACATGTTAAACTGCGCCCCATAAACACAATCAAGCCTAGAAAAAAAACTGTGAAAAACCCCTTTAATATTACTCCAGTTGTGTTCGTCTGAAAGAAGATAGTTATATACACTTAGGATGGCTTGAGGGTGAGTAAATCATGGGATAATTTTCATTTTTGGGTGAACTATCCCTTTAATTTAAAAAAAGAGCAATTTTACATTGAAAAGGACATCAGCTGCTGCTTGAGGATCAGTCATCTGGTAGAATTACTGGCTCGTTGTGACACTGCAGTTTTGCCGTGTATCCTCTTTCCCCCCT
Source organism: Elopichthys bambusa (assembly GCA_037101425.1). Classification (NCBI taxonomy): domain Eukaryota; kingdom Metazoa; phylum Chordata; class Actinopteri; order Cypriniformes; family Xenocyprididae; genus Elopichthys; species Elopichthys bambusa. The sequence goes on from CM074441.1 coordinate 3,647,276, forward strand.
CAACAGTGACAAAGACAGGGCCTCCTCAGTGGCCTCTGCAGGTGTGGAGGTGGAACGACGCTCTTTCAGCGCTAGCAGTGAGGAAAGTGGCTCAGGCAGCTGGGCCCAGATTGCCCCTGAAGACGACCCCCAGGAGGAGACCACCAGTAGCTTTATCCAGCTAAGCGAGGGGTCAGTCTTCCAGTAGACCATCATGCCTTGCTGGACTGTGTGGCTTCCCCATTTTGGCTTTTCATTAAAGGGATAGTTCACCCAAAAATGAAAATTTGATGTTTATCTGCTTACCCCCAGGGCATCCAAGATGTAGGTGACTTTGTTTCTTCAGTAGAACACAAATGATGATTTTTAACTCCAACCGTTGCAGTCTGTCAGTCGTATAATGCATGTCAATGGTAACAAAATCTATGAGAGTAAAAAAATATGCACAGACAAATCCAAATTAAACCCTGCAGCTCGTGACGACACATTGATGTCCTAAGACATGAAACGATAGGATTGTGCAAGAAACCGAACAGTATTTATATAAAAAAAAATTTTTACCTCTAATACACCACTATTCCCAACTGCCTTGAGCATGCGCACGGCATCCGGTGTGTGAGGTGTGTACGCACTCTGGCGTAGTTTAAACATGGTGTCTGTAGTACAACAGTTGTTATACAAATGGAAGTAAACCGCTAAAACACAAGGTTTTATTACATCAAAACTTAAGGGCAAACTCGTAAGGGCATCTTTACAAATAAAAAGGACACATACAAAGATTTTGTTCACATACCTCAGTTGGTTGTGGAAAAAGTCGTATGTGATCCCCTCCTGGGTATGTAAAATAATCAGGGAAAAATGTATCGCTGCAGACCCTCAACAACTTTAGTACGTTAATGGGTGTGTTGATATCCAGTCGAAGATCAATCAACTATAACTTCAGGCGAGCAAGCTCAGAAGTTTGGAATATGTGGAAAGTTACCACTCCCGAATGGGAGTTTGAACAATCCGGATAAGCGCAAGTACGTACCATTTTGATTAGCCATCGTACCTACAATGTTTGTGCACTGTGTAAACAATGAGTGACATATATGCGTGAGAGATCACTTCCGGCGCTTGCATAAACTACGCCAGAGCGCGTACACAACTCACGCACCGGGTGCCGTGCGCACGCTCGAGGCAGTTGGACTTAGTGGTGTTTTAGAGGTAAAAAATGATATAAATACCGTTCGGTTTCTCGCACAAACCGATCGTTTCGTGTCTTAGGACATTAATGTGTCGTCACGAGCCGCAGGGTTTAATTTGGATTTGTCTGTGCATGTTTTTTTTACTCATAGATTTTGTTACCATTGAGATGCATTATACGACTGACAGACTGCAACGGTTGAAGGTAAAAATCCTCATTTGTGTTCTACCTAAAAACAAAGTCACCTACATCTTGGATGCCCTGGGGGTCAGCAGACAAACATCAAATTTTCATTTTTGGGTGAACTATCCCTTTAAGCTACATGTGCTAGATGCAATTCTTGACAGTGCTGAGCACACCCAGTGTAGCACCCATATGTGAGCCTGCTTCCCTCATCTTTACAGCAGTAATTGGTTAAATTAGAGCTCAGATGAGAATTAAGAGTTAAAGCACTTACTTTGCCCTCACTGTGCATATGACTAATATAACAGTTTTGACATATCTTAATTGATATTAATGTGATGTGGCTTGTGTGATTAGTCCTCAGACTGTCGCTCACGTAACAGTGTTGTCTTTAAAGTCTGTAGCCGTTGCCATTAATTTACCGTCTTGAACACAAATGCATAGTGATGCAGAATGAGACATAATGTCTTGAAGAGACATGCACACACAGAGAGTATTATAATATAAGAAAATTGCCTACTAGACATTCATGTCATTCCTGTTATGCAGTACTTTTTGAGCTCTGTACGTTTTAAAAAATAAATATGCCTGTGATGTAATTTATAGTTTATACCAGACTTTCGGTACTATGCTCTACCCACGCTTAGGCACTTTATTCATTTCAGCTGAATTATTTACACAATAGCAAGAAAATTATTTAAGGATTCCTTACATAAAAGAAGGGTGGAAATAAAGAGCCACAGTTAGTGCTAGCTCTTTGAGGAATTGAGTTAGCTTACATGAGGCTGTCAGTTAAGTTGTAACGGAATTGAGCGGCGCAACAGAGTTGGAGATCCACGTGCAGGCATAATCTAAACAAGAAGACAAGCAGTAAGTCAAACACCAGCAAACAGTAACAAGAAGGCAAGGCAAAAGAGTAATCCAGTACACAGGCAATGGTCAAGGCAGGCAGCAAACAATCATAAACAAGGAATCAGTCCAGGGTCAAAAACACAGGCAAGACTAGGCAGGACAAGGAAACCAGGAAAACAAGGATAACAAGGTTAGCAGGATAACATAAGTAAATTTGCATATTTTTCTTAACCATCTTTCAAAATCCTGATCATATTTAGTAATTTTAACAGAAGATTTATCACAAAACATCAAATCCCTTGCTATTACGTTGTAATACGTGTTACGTGTTTTTTCCCACACTGTAAAAAATAAAAACTGAAAATGTACTGGTAATTTTCTGCCAGGACATTATCCAGTAATTTAACTGAATTTTCCGTTAATCCTTAAAACACAACTTAATGCAAAGCGTAATTCAAAATACAGGTAAAACACCTGTAAAATACCAATACGGAAAATTCCTTCATATTTATACAGCACATTGGGCCCTATTTTTTTTTTTTTTTTTACAGTGCACAAGATGCAATGTCCCTTTTGTTTTGTTTTGGGTTTTTTGTTTTTTTAAGTTAAAAGGATATTACAAAAGTGAAAGCAAAATTGAGGACAGATAAAACAAAATTTATAGCAATATTGTCAAAAAATCATACCAGAAAATGTTTTGAAATTTGAAACATTCTGATTGTAGAAGTGAGAAAAAAATTAAGAAACGCCTGAAATATGTCTTAATAAATTACCAGTTTTTCATGTAGTATTTGTAGATATGGCAAAAATGGCAACATCCAATCAAATTAGAAAAGTACTTTCTTTTAAACAATGATTATTATAGTTAACTTTTCAGTTTCAGTTATCATTTATTTTATTTCAAGTAGTGCTGTCACATTAATTAATTGCGATTAAACACATCTAACATAAACGTTTGTGTATATATACCTGTGTGATATATATATATATATATATATATATATATATATATATATATATATATACACACACACACACACATATATATATTTACAAACTTTTATGTTAGATGTGATTAATTGCGATTACTAATTTCAAATAACAAAAATATATACGGAAACTAAAAGCATGAAAAGCCATTTTTTGTTACTGGAAATAAAATAAATGTTAACTGAAATTAAATAAATATAAGAGATATTATATTATGTAAATATTATATTAATATTATTTTAGCTAGTTTCTCATTTTCATTTAGTTTAACTTGCTGTTCTAAAATAACTGAAACTAAAACTGAAATAAAAATGAATAAAATGACAAAAACAAAAAATTACTAAACTTTAACTAAAATTATAATGAAAATAGATAAAGTTAATAATCAAAATATTAGTAAAAAACTATAATAGTATCTCATTATATGATTTGAACTAATATGATTTCCATCTCCAAACTGTAAGTTTAATATCTTATGCTATATATTAAGGTATAAATGACCCATAACAGGAATGACCAATTTGTTTCCACATATGACTATTTTCTTCCATATGCACATAAATAAACAAACTCTAAGCAAGTGCCTGAGGTAGTGTAACTCTCTGAAGTGAGAGAGTTTCCATTTGCGAGTCTAGTCCAGCACAGCTGTCAGAGTAAGTGGCCCTGACAGCATGACTGGAGTCTGGAGCAGAGCTTTCGCAAAGAGACACCACAGCCAGCGCACATAGCCCTAACAGGATGTGCCTCACACTGACAGGCAGGTGCCATATGTCACATCCTGTTGACTCTGGAATGAAAAGGATGTAATGGGTGTGTGAGTCCTCCTTGCTGATTGAATCATGCCCAGCCTGCCCCGTTCACTGACGCCACCTTACCTGCGCCAACTCAACGCCATCCTTACTTACCTGAGTCTGAGTATCCGGCCATTCGCCTCCATCTGGCTTTAACCCCCACTTCATTCCCAGTTTTCTTTCTGCCCTGTCAGGGGGAAAGGTTACTCTCTGCTTTCCACCCAGCTGTTGTCAGTACGGGCACAGGTGGCAAGCGTTCATAGTCATCAGCTGGCAGGAGCCCATGCTAATGAATCTCATGCCAGTGTTCATGCCTTCTCCCTCTACTCCAAGCTCCGCTGCTGTCCACGCCTTAGTGATCATTGCTGAGAGAATTAGTAGCTTCTGCATTGTTTACATTCTTACAGATCCAACAAGAGGAAGTGTTGAAAAGTTCACCTAACTTACACTACCGATCAGAAGTTTGGAATAATTAAGATTTTTGTTTTAATGTTGCGGAAAGACATCACTTATGCCCACCAAGGCTGTGTTTATTTTATAAAAAATACAGTAAAAACAGTAATATTGTGAAATATTATTACAATTTAAAATTGTAATCGTTTTCTATTTGCATATATTTTAAAATATAATTTATTTCTGTGATGCAAAGCTGAATTTTCAGCATCATAACTCCAGTCTTCAGTGTCACATGATCCTTCACAAATCTTTCTAATATGCTGATTTGCTGCTCAAGAAACATTTCTGATTATTATCAATGTTGAAAACTACAGAGCCCTGCACATGACATGCAGGAAAAAAAATAGTAGGTTAAATCATACGCACGATTTATAAATCGAGAGAATGAATTAGTAAATCCAGCACACGATTCAGCAAATCGAAGGGAACAAATTAGTAAATAGTGCGCACGATTCAGCGAATCAAGGGAATGGAATAGTAAATCGTTCACAGGATTTAGTAAATCACGAAAAAGAAATTAGTAAATAGGGGCACAATTCAGCAAATCGAGGGAACGAATTAGTAAATCATTCGCAGGATTAGTAAATCAAGGGAATGACATAGTAAATCATTCGCACGATTAGTAAATCGAGGGAACAAATTAGTAAATAGTGCACACGATTCAGCAAATCGAGGGAACGGAATAGCAAATCAATCACACAATTTAGTAAATCAAGAAAACAAATTAGTAAATAGTGCGCACGATTCAGCAAATCGAGGGAATGAATTAGTAAATAGTGCACACGATTTAGCAAATCGAGGGAACATAATGGTAAATCGTTCGTACGATTTAGTCAATCGAAAACGAATTAGTAAATAGTGCGCACGATTCAGCAAATCGAGGGAATGAATTAGTAAATAGTGCACACGATTTAGCAAATCGAGGGAACGGAATAGTAAATCATTTGCACGATTTAGTAAATTGTGAAAAAGAAATGAGTAAATAGTGGACACAATTCAGCAAATCGAGGGAACAAATTAGTAAATAGTGTGCACGATTCAGCAAATCGAGGGAACAAATTAGTAAATAGTGCGCACGATTTAGCAAATCGAGGGAATGGAATAGTAAATTGTTCGTACGATTTAGTCAATCGAAAACGAATTAGTAAATAGTGCGCACGATTCAGCAAATCGAGGGAATGAATTAGTAAATAGTGCACACGATTTAGCAAATCGAGGGAACAAATTAGTAAATAATGCGCACGATTCAGCAAATCGAGGGAATGAATTAGTAAATCGTTTGTACGATTTAGTCAATCGAAAACGAATTAGTAAATAGTGCGCACGATTCAGCAAATCGAGGGAATGAATTAGTAAATAGTGCACACGATTCAGCAAATCGAGGGAATGAATTAGTAAATAATGCGCACGATTCAGCAAATCGAGGGAATGAATTAGTAAATAGTGTGCACGATTCAGCAAATCGAGGGAACGGAATAGTAAATCGTTTGCACGATTTAGTAAATCGAGAAAAAGTAATGAGTAAATAGTGGACGCAATTTAGCAAATCGAGGGAACGGAATAGTAAATCGTTTGCACAATTCAGCAAATCAAGGTAACAAAACAGTAAATCGTTCACACGATTCAGCAAATCGAGGGAATAAATCAGTAAATAGTGCGCACAATTTACTTTTTTTCCTGCATGTCATGTGCGGGGCTCTGTAGAAAACAGTTGTGCTGCTTCATATTTTGGTGGACACCGTGATACAGTACCATTCAAAGATTTGGGGTAAGAAATATTAAAAAAAAAATAAAATAAATAAATGAATATTTTAATTCAGCATTAAATAAATCAAAATTGACAGTAAAGCCATTTATAATGTTACAAGAAAATTCTGTTTCAAATAAATACTGTTCTTTTGAATTTTCTATTCATCAAAGAATTTTGATGAAAAAAAAATATATCATGTTTTCCGCAAAAATATCAAGCAGCACAAAAAATAAATAATAATAAAAATAATGTTTCTTGAGCAGCAAATCAGCATATTAGAATGATTTCTGAAGGATCATGTGACACTGAAGACTGGAGTAATGATGCTGAAAATTCAGCTTGGCACCACAGGAATAAATTACATTTTAAAATATATCATAATAAATACAGTTCTTTGAAATTGTAATAATATTTCACAGTATTACAGTTTTTACTGTATTTTTGATTAAATAAATGTAGCATTAGTGAGTATAAGAGACTTCTTTCAAAACATAAAAAATTGTAATTTCAAACTTTTGACCTGTAGTGTTTGTGTACACATTTATCTTTTCATGTGCATATCTGTGTTTCAGAAATGGAAACAGCAGCGCTTCTAGTCTGGGATTGGCAGACCTGGAGGGCTTTCTAGACTTCTCCATCTCCAGCAACCTAATCAGGTATCCAACGGCAACACGCTAACTGCGCCACACTTAGAGAGACTTGCTCAGAGCGCCGGAGCTAATGGATGTTAAGCACTCATCCATAACCCAGAGTGCTGGCCAAATCCTTATTTCTGCAGCTCCCCTCATGAGGATACGGCCACAGTTAGAGGACAAGAAACTTGGCTCAAATTTGGATCACATTCTGTCATATTAGAGCCGATAGTGTCTTCTACAAGTTTGTAAATGTGCTCACTAAGTGCTGTTGTTTGTTGTGTCTGTGAACAGTCTCAAATATCAGCAGTTCTAATGGGCTTTGTCGCCAAAAGCTTGCAGTCATTTACTATTTTGAGCTCTTATTAGACGAGTGCACTATAGTCCTGGCCCCTGAAGGGCTCCATGAGGTGACTGGAACAAGGCCAGCATTGCTCTATACAGCATGATAATGATAGTGTCTCTCTTTGCAGTGAGGAGAGAGATAGGAAGGCTTCGCACTGTCAGGACCAGGCGGATGGTGAGTGATATGTCCTCTTACAGCCCTCTATGAGCACACATACATATTTGAATTAACTCTTTCCCTTCTTTTTTTTTTTTTTATAAGTTGCGTTTTTGATCATTTTCCCAAAAATTTCATGGCCCCCAGAAAATGTTTGTTGTATGAATATCTGAACATGCAATATATCAAAAGAAAGAACAGAGCCTCTGCTTTTAGTGATGGGCACTTTCGAAACACTGCTTCATGACGCTTCGAAACCTTTACAATTCATTTGTTTCGAATCAGTGGTTCGAAGCATGTTTCAAACTGCCAAAGTCATGTGATTTCAGTAAATGAGACTTCACTGTTTCGAAATGTTTCAAAATTTCAATGATTCACCACTGGGGGTGATCTTTGTGAACCCATGAATCATGCAGATTCACTGAGTGTATAGTCTGTGTCTATTACCTGAGTATTAAGTGTCTTTTACCTGATCTCTGGTGAGTTTTAAACATTTGTAGACATTTTAATGAGGTATTTGATTAATTAAAAGAAATAATAATAGTTAATAGTCTCTGTTTAGCTGACCCATCCATAGAAGAAAAAATATACTTTCAATAAAACATTTGAAATGGGTTTGTAAAAGCTGTTTTTATACATGTTTGGCATGAGTTTTGTTGCATTTACACTTGTTTTGACCAGCAGGCGTCACCAATGAGTGTTGTTTTGAACGCTTCGAAACAGTGAATCATTTTGCCAAGCAATTGGTTCAATTGATTCGAAGCTTTGAAAAGCTTTGTTTTTCCCATCACTATCTGCTTTTAAACCAAAAATGTTTTATAACATTTTATTATTTCATACACTATTTTTTTATCAACACAAAAAAAAGCAACATTTTGAATAAAAAGCTGAGAAAATCACAGTTTTTTTCAAAGACTACAACGTGCATAAGCAATTCTTGCTTTTATCGCTTGTCTTTGCTCCTTTTTGCCTGTGTTTTGAGCCGGAGATGTGGTGTTCTTTCAAAAGGTGTGTAATAGCGCCCCCTACCATATAACAGTGAAAGTACATATTGCCGGAAAATTTGAGAAGGGTCTGTCTGTGTCCCGCAGTACTACAAACCACCCCCCTTCAAATTACGCCTACTACAACAAGTTACACCTTCCTCGAAGAAACAAGCATGTATGTCATTGACTAAAACAATCTTTTGAAGTAAATTATTTTATGTTTTATGTATGAAATGTTTTTAAGACAAGCTTATATTGTTTTCGAATCTTATTAAATATGAAATAACTAGTAGTAAAACATAAGATAAATTATACTATCATATTAATACAGACTCATAGTAATTATAGCTAAAAACCTACACCTCACACCGAAACCTTACCCTGAACCTACCCCTTCCATAAAAATGAAATTTACTGTAGTTTCATAATTAAAGTACTTTAAAAACTAATGAAAACAAACAGAGGTGCTTTCCCAAAAGCATCGTTAGCCAACTAACATCGCAAGTTCCGTCGTTACTAACATAGTTCAGCGATTTGGTGTTTCCCGAAACCATCGTTCAAAAAAAACATTCACAAACTGCATCGCAAACTTGTGTGGTTGGAAAACCTATCAAGCTGTGGTTAGAAGCACAGTTTCTTATCTTTATGACGTGGACTTAATAAATCGCTATCTTGAGCAAAATAGGCAAGGTGACATTAAGTACAATGTATATCTTTTATTTTAAATACATACAAATGTCATTTACATATTTTAGTTTGTAAAGAGATTTTAAGCAGCGTTTTTGAAGAGTGCGCATGTGCGGACGTGCTCTGGTACGTAAGAACGAGCCGATGATTGAATCTGGAAATAAAGCAAAATAACTGAGAAAATGAGAAGTAGTCCTCAGATGCCATATCCGTAATTTATAGCAAAAAAATCTAGCATTAATTCGATCTCAAACTGATTCATTTAAAGAAGTTATTACTCCATCACCTGCATGACATCATTAACCAACGTGGTTGAACGACAGGTTTACGACAATACGGTTTCGGGAAACAGTCGTGACTAGCTAGTTGATTTGCTCAACGATGCATCATACTATGGTAGTGAAGGAGCGAGTTACGCTGTTGTACGGGAAACGCATCCCTGGATGACTACAGCGTCTGGTGATCTATGTTATACGATCTGTATGCTTTATCACTAGGTGGCAATAGTGAAGCTTTAAAAGCGAGGAAAGTGAAGTAGAAGAAGAGCAGTACTAGTGACGACATCAGCGATTCCAGAGGAAGGGGCTCTTTTCATTGTAGGGGGCATAACTTGAGGTAGGGGGCATAATTAGTAGGGGCTTGGCTTGTACTGCAGGACGCAGTCGGACACACTTGGAAAATTCTATCAATGGTGGGGAAAGAGTTAAAGATACATTACTGAAACTTCACCTCTCTGTTTGGAATTAAAAGGAAATCATGCTATCACTGCTCTTCACACTTCTGTGCTAATGTATTCAGTCTGAACTAAGCCGTTGTCTGGCAGTCTGATCGTTTACATAAATCTTACATATTCTTCTTGAGAGTGAATTTCATGTTATTTCTCTGTGAATTAAGAAATTGGACATTTTTGAGGGGGCACAAGAGGCTCACTTGGTGCACTAGATGAGATACTTTTTCAACTTCAAATGTTCTTCAAATGGCTTCAAATGCCAACTAACATCGCAAGTTCCGTCGTTACTAACATAGTTCAGCGATTTGGTGTTTCCCGAAACCATCGTTCAAAAAAACATTCACAAACTGCATCGCAAACTTGTGTGGTTGGAAAACCTATCAAGCTGTGGTTAGAAGCACAGTTTCTTATTTTTATGACATGTGGACTTAATAAATCGTTATCTTGAGCAAAATAGGCAAGGTGACATTAAGTACAATGTATATCTTTTATTTTAAATACATACAAATGTCATTTACATATTTTAGTTTGTAAAGAGATTTTAAGCAGCGTTTTTGAAGAGTGCGCATGTGCGGACGTGCTCTGGTACGTAAGAACGAGCCGATGATTATATCTGGAAATAAAGCAAAATAACTGAGAAAATGAGAAGTAGTCCTCAGATGCCATATCCGTAATTTATAGCAAAAAAATCTAGCATTAATTCGATCTCAAACTGATTCATTTAAAGAAGTTATTACTCCATCACCTGCATGACATCATTAACCAATGTGGTTGAACGACAGGTTTACGACAATACGGTTTCGGGAAACAGTCGTGACTAGCTAGTTGATTTGCTCAACGATGCATCATACTATGGTAGTGAAGGAGCGAGTTACGCTGTTGTACGGGAAACGCATCCCTGGATGACTACAGCGTCTGGTGATCTATGTTATACGATCTGTATGCTTTATCACTAGGTGGCAATAGTGAAGCTTTAAAAGCGAGGAAAGTGAAGTAGAAGAAGAGCAGTACTAGTGACGACATCAGCGATTCCAGAGGAAGGGGCTCTTTTCATTGTAGGGGGCATAACTTGAGGTAGGGGGCATAATTAGTAGGGGCTTGGCTTGTACTGCAGGACGCAGTCGGACACACTTGGAAAATTCTATCAATGGTGGGGAAAGAGTTAAAGATACATTACTGAAACTTCACCTCTCTGTTTGGAATTAAAAGGAAATCATGCTATCACTGCTCTTCACACTTCTGTGCTAATGTATTCAGTCTGAACTAAGCCGTTGTCTGGCAGTCTGATCGTTTACATGAAATTCACTCTCAAGAAGAATATGTAAGATTTATGTTATTTCTCTGTGAATGAAGAAATTGGACATTTTTGAGGGGGCACAAGAGGCTCACTTGGTGCACTAGATGAGATACTTTTTCAACTTCAAATGTTCTTCAAATGGCTTCAAATGTTCTTCATGCAAATGTAAGAAAGGATGGTCTCTATAACTCGATTTTGGAAGTTATTGAGTGTAATTCTTTAACCCTCTACTGCACACGTGTTGATGGCACATGAAAAAAAAAATATTCCACATAATTTTTCGGTTCATTTGGGAACATTTTATTGATAAGAAAATGTTTTGACCTCGCACCCTCCCCCCACCCCAAAATATTTTTTCGTTGCCTCAGGGTTGTGTAACAGTGGTACAGAATCATAGAGAAATGTATCATCAAAATCACAATTTAAAAAAAAAAAAAAAATTTCAAGAAATCATTAAGTAAAAAGGGAAAAACACTTGAAAGACATTGATATACTGAATTTGATACATGCATAGGTCTGTATCATGTAGTGTGTCATGCCATATAATGTACTTCATGTAATAAGATTTCACTCCATACAAAACTTCAAAAAGCAGTTCTTCTCTGCTGTGAAACAGTGGTGTATGTTACAATTTCTGCATATCACTTTGGGTGTTTCTGCGCACCCAGGAACCCTGCATCTTCCCTTCTTACAACACATTATGGCCAATGTGAGGTATTGTCCAAAACATCCTCGAAAAGTACCCCTTATCGCACAACATTGCCCTGAGGCAATGAAAAGAAAAACTGAATTTCTGAACGTGCAAAATTTAAACCTGACAAAAGGCTTCTCTACACCTTCATACACACACACATTTTTTTTATGTACAGTTCATGTCATTTTAAATAAGATTACTAAAGCAAATAATCTTGTCTTCTTCTCACACCATGTGCTCCTGTGACCATGTGTCAGAACAGGATGTCCCACCTTTAAATGGTGCTTGATAGTGACTCTCACACCTTACTGGACTGTTCTTTGGTGCTTTCTCTACCTTTCTAATTGGTTGTAATCATTTAAAGAAAAATTTACTAAACATAGGGCTTAAGAAAACTTTCCGTTGCCTAAGGGCAACGCTGTGCTGTAGAGGGTTAAATAAATTTTAGCTCAAATCTCTGAGGGGCCAGTGTGAGTGGGCTTGATGCTTCTGAGCCAGAAGTTAACATGTTGGACCACTGAAACAAACAAACATTGCAACAGGGCTGCATGATTCATTGAAATAAAACTGGCATTACGATATATCTTGGTTCAATCTAATCGTCGTCAGATTTTAGGTTGATGACACCAAGTGGACAGTAGGTGTTTATTTTGTAATCACAGAGAAAATCTTTACTTCCAAAGCATTTTGAGCATAAGTAGATCATAAATCAATTGCACTAAAGGTCTCTACGATCTACTTAGGCTTATGATGTTTTTGGGAAACACAGCCCTGGATTGTTCCACTCTTCATTGAAGCCATTGGTTGGTTGGGAAACGCAACCCTGATCATATCAGTTATTGCAGAGTCAGGATTTTCTCTGTGATTACAAAATAAACACAAGCATTAGTCTGCAAAACACCCGTCCACTGGCGGTCATCAACCTAGAATATGACGACGTTGTTGATGGTTTCTGGACTTGTTGGCGATGCCATGAGGATCACTGGATTCTGTTTCTGGTAAACCGTGGTCACTGCAAAATAATTTGACATAATGCAAATGAGTAGTGATGGGCACTTTCGAAACTGCTGAATCTTTTGTTTCAAATCATCGTTATGAATCAAACTGCCAAAGTCACATGATTTCATTAAACAAGGCTTCATTATGTCATAACTGTTTCGAAATTCCAATGGCAAACAATTAAACACTCGTCTATAGATTTTACCTGATCTCGGATTAGTTTTATACATTTGCAGGCATTTTAATGAGACATTTGTATAATTAAAAGGAAATATTAGTAGTTAATAGTTTCTTTTATTGGCCTGTTTAGCTGAGCCATCCATAGAACAAAGAAAACAAATCAAATCACTCGCACATGCGCTGTTGTACACGGATCTTCCGTGCGGTCTTAAAAAATTGGGGTGCATGCGGACAGGGTGTGCGGACATCTGCGGACCTTCCTGATGGCGAAAATTTCATCATGGAGATGTTGTGCGGACACGGACAGCCGAAGTATACTTTGAGCTTTAGATGATTAGTTAATTGCAGCTGATAGATTATAAATAAAACATTTGCAATGGGTTTGCAAAAGCGGTTTTTATGCATGTTTTATGTTGTTAAGTTTTTGTTGCATTTACATTGTTCTGGGCTGTGTTTCCTAAAGCATCGTAAGCCTAAGTTGCCACCAATGGTCTCTACGATCAACTTAGGCTTACGATGATTTTGGGAAACGCAGCTCTGGCCAGCAGTTGATTCAATTGATTCTGGCCAGCAGGGGTCACCAGCGTGTGGTGTTTTGAACTCTTTGAAACAATGAATCATTTTGCGAAGCAATTGGTTCAATTGATTCGGAGCTTCTCCCATCAGCCAAAATAACATTCAACTCTTCAGCTGATCACATCCTGTAGCAAACTTAGTAAGATCTGACACTTCTTTTTGAGCTCTCAACCAATGAAGCACTAGAGCTGCGCAAGGACCGCCTCCCCAATTTACGTTGCTGGAAATAGATGTGTGAATAAATAAATATAAAAATAAATTAACTCATAATTAAATATTATATATAAATTAAATATTTAAATTAAAAATAAATTATAGAATAAATAATTAATAGTTAAAAAGAATAAAAATAAATTTAAAAATGAATACAGAAAAAGTAAAAAATAAATTCAGGATTACAGTCATTTATCCCTTCATTTATTTTTCTATCATTTATTTATTTATTTTTATTTCTGCAAGTTTGTTCCTCCATATTTAAACACTCAAGATTTGATTATAGCAAAGCATTAGACTCATCGTACATGTTCTTTTCCAAGCTCCATAAATCAAACGGCACACATACAAATGGCTTAAAATAGTCGTTACTTATTGTAATTTCAAAACTATAAAAAAAAAAAAAATGGCACTGTACAGCCCTATTGTGGTTGCTACGATTCTACTCATGACCTTTATGTATTTTTTTTTTTTCTGCTTTTCTTTTCATTGGCCTTTAATCTTTGACTTCTTCTAACTGAGTAACATCTACAGTACATGTCCTGAATTAGCATACAGTCAGTCTTTCTGCAGCAATATTTCTTGCCCTCTGCACCTCATCGCTCAGTGTGCTTCTAGTCTTTGGCAGATGGACAGACGCTCTTGAATGAGCGAGAAAGCTGAAAAGACTTTTGTATTGCCAACACAAACTCACACCTCACAAATGACTCATTCACATGCAGAAGAACAAAAGAGACGTTCAGGCACACAGACACAAGAGCTGACAGGCAACGCATCATCCTGCTGGGAGAGAGAAGGAGCGATGAGGAGAGGGTGTTAAAATGGGAAGATGTGTGATAGAGCAAGAAAACAGAGGACAGATTAATTTTGGAACAAATCTTTAGATTTTTGGAGCACCGAGGAGGAGGATAGAGGTGTCATGATGAAATGAATATTACTGAAGCAAACAAAGAACAGCTCTTTATTCCTCTTTAAGAAATAAGCTAAAAACGGAAAAAAAAAATTTTAACTTTTGAATATAAGTAAAAAAGTGGGAGAAGAGTTTAGCCCATCTTTCCTGTAGAACAATAGGGTTTAGCAGTGAGGCGGTAGGCTGTCTGCATATTTAAGCCCTCTCTCTTTATTTCCCATGAGCTCTTTATCATTCACACTGATCCTCATTCCAGTCGCTCTTAAAGTAAGGGTCTCGACTCACATTGGGTTGTGCACCCATAAATGTTGGCTTTTGACTTTATAATGTGAATTTAAGGGTGCGTTCACACTTGGTTCTTTTGGTCTGGATCAAAAAAGAAAATGATACATTTAGCCTTGGTTCGCTTAGCGTTCACACTTCATTTTTAACACCAAACCTAAAGATACAAAACAAAACAAAACAGCTTTTATCATGTATACTTTGCAACGGAACTTAGCAAACATTCAAAACACTGCTGTATGCTGTGCTAAATGTGCTTGTTGTTACCAGCTGAGAACTTGTGAAGAGCTTATAAAATGTGTCAAAACGGTGGTAGGATTTCCTTCTTTGCACACAAATGAAGATGTGCTGCAAGGAGATGGCGTTTCTGACACCTGTACCTAACTCTAATGGGCAACATAACGATGAAAAGAAACAGGTATTCTTGAGCATTCTGTCCTTTTTGTTTAGTATAGATGTCTTTGGTTGATGTTGCATTCATTCGTTCAGTCGAATCGCACCGGAGTTTGTTTGGAAGCGGACCGAGACATCCTGAAAATGTAGGTCTCGGCTTGTTAGTTGCGCACCAGGGTTCAGATGGCAGCGTTCACACTTATTCAAATGAACCGCACTAACAGAGAAATCGCACCAGAGTTCGTTTTAATCGACCCAAACCTGCCAATTGTGAACACACTCTAAAATGCACAATACTAGAAGTGTAAACTGGATGTTTCATCACGATATGATCTGGTTTGCTGATACCTCAAAACACGCTGCAATACAAATTATTTAGATTCAGGGGTCTTGTAATCATTATATCAATATTACGATATTATGTAACTATTTTACACAACCAGAACTCACAAATGCAACCAAAATGTAACAAGCATTTAATTAAACTTTCTGAAGACTGCAAATCCTGAAGTCACACATGAGATCATCAGTCATCTGACGACAGCTTGTGCAATGAAACAACAGTCAAGAAAGTCTTTCAGTCTTCTGTTCTCTGTAAAATGTGCAAATATAGTGTCTCCATTAGGAAATACACAGCAAAATGAGGGTACTCCAGTAGTTGAATAAATACATTTACACAGAAAAGTAATTATAAAAAAATCATTTCAAAAAATAAAGTCAAATATTAAATATTTGATGACAGCTCAGTGACAATCTTTTTAAAACGGTCAAAACCGATTTGTTGCATTGACACATCATATAATTAGTCATTTGATTGATGCATTGATCCATATCAATGTATCTTTACACCCCTAGCAATTACTTTCTTCAGGGTTAAAAAAAAAAATGTACTCTGTTTAATCTGCACAGAGAGGATCATAACTCTGGATTATCATTAAAACCATCTGATTTTATTACTTGAGGTTGTCAGGCTGATTATTGATGGGCTTTAATGTTATAACTGGCAATAGCTTTTAAAACTCTTGAAAATATTTGAAACAAATGCGAAGAACTATAAAATAAAAATATGTAATTCAGTTTTAACGAGGAATCTTGCTGGGGAAAGTGTTTCTATATAAATTGCAGCAGTGCGTAATGCAACATATCATGAACAAGATGAACGATTATCAATGCATGTCTTTCAAAAGGCCTTTTTACCTGGTGAATGAACAGACAAATAAAAAAGACTAATAATAGATGACAAAACAGGCAAAAAAAAAAAAAAAAAAGTCTTGTATACTTACAACATAAATGACACAGTCATACCCAAACATGAATTTTGAGGCCAATAAAGTTGGTACTGTTTTTAAGTATGCATATTAGACAATATATACTAAAAAAAATAATCAAATAAAATAAATACAACTGTAGTTATGTAGCAACTTGTTAGCAACCTGCGTTTTAAAGTCGACATGAAACGGAAGTTGTGATGGTCTTTTATTTCCTATTGTGACATCTATTCAAGTGAAACGGCTTCTGGAAAAATGCAGGGTGGGGCTTAATCTTGCCCATGGGGAATTGATTGGATCACTGGATGGTTGTGGTTTGCTATTGGTCGATCTCATGTGAGTGACAGGTTGCCCCGCCCTCACGCCTGTAAATACATCATCAGAGAAGAGATGTCGCTGCAAGAGGGAGAGGAAGTTATTCTGATTAAAGTAATACGAATTGTCCATTTTGATTTCATTGTGACTTTAACAGACCATGTGACTTTTTATCATACCACCTAACAACCACTCAGAACACCTTAGCAACAGCAAAGCAATGCCTTGGCAATGACTCATAATACGGTAGCATTGTAGCGGAGAGGTTTGCACTGCTGACTCCTTCTTCAGAAATGCACCTGTAGTTAAAACAAGCATGTTTGTTAGAGCTACTCAGTTAACACCTGTCCTTTAGATTCTGCTTGCAACATATTAGATATGTAGAAATCTCATCCAGAGGAACATGCACAGAAGTGTCTCAAAGTAACCGGTGTCATTTTGTCTGGCAGAAGTCACATCGGGTTTGTCCACAGCCAGCAGCAGCTGTCAAAGGGAGCTTCTGGTGCTGAACTTTGACCTGGAACCAGAGTGTGTGGATGGAGAACTAAGAGCAGCGCTCCAGTGGATTGCTGCGTCTGAGCTCGGCGTGCCGGCTCTCTACTTCAGAAAGAGCCCGGAGCACAATCTCGCTAAGGTGAGGACAAACGGAGGTCGTGCGCAACGGTTTGTTGGAATAACTAGCCAGGTCTGGATGGTAATTTGAGTAAACTGGAGCTGGAGCGCCAGTCTTTCATAAAATTCATACTACAGTCTCACTAAGCTAATTTGATTATAGTTCCAGCTAGAAATAAGAGTTAATACTTTGAAACTCTGTAAAATGTAAGCAACAATGTTTACCGAATCAGAAAAAAAATCCTTTAAGAAAAGGCCTGCAGAATTGGTCTGGGCCATTAGTTCAAGTTCACTTTATTGCTATTCAGCCCAGACATGGGAGAGTGTTTCTCTACAGTTCCTGGCAATAATTCAACATTTAAAATTACCAACATGACAACAATAAACATATACCACAGTATAGACAGAAAAATAAAACACTTTCTCAGATCCTGTCAGCTAGTATACTGACGATCATTCTGGAGTTATTATACTCATGGTACTAATGAAAACACAACTTGAATCCAATCAGTTTATGTGACTACGGTGTTGCATATTACAGTTTCAAAGCATTTTAACACTGCACATTGCATACTGTTTCATATACTATTTTTAGGGAATACAGGATGAAGTGTGTATGGAGGCAGTGTAGTGCACTGACATTTGATTTGAGCTCTGCAGAGGAACGAGGCACAAACCATCATCATTGTGCCCTTCAGCGAGACTCCAGGGGTATAGAGCTGTTCAGACTCTAGTCCTCAAACCTGAAAAAGAATTAGCATGGATTCCCTCAGGAATTTCTAATGGGTTTTTAGAATAGCAGTTTTCGATTTGTGAGTAAAATAAGGTCCGTGGTTAACATCACCTGAGGACTTTCACATTTTGTTCGACAACACAAATTACACAGTCATAAATCAAATGTGTATTTTGAAAGGGTAGAAGACAGTGGAGTTGGTGCTATTTTTATCATTCATACTAGCCCATATATATAAGAATTGAATAAAATAAACCATTGTCATCCTTATGTAGCAACCAATGTTTTTAACAGATTTTTAGGAACAATAAATGGGATAAAATAATTGCTGAAACCGTTTGTTTTAGCATAGATTTCGTGAATCACTTAGCAAACAGGCCTTCGCACTCCACTTTTGTGATTACTGGATTTTTTTTCAATATCATACATATAATATATATATACATACACACACACACACACACATATATATATATATATATATATATATATATATATATATATATATATATATATATTGCTTATAAGTTTATATAGTATATCCCTTGCCACATGTGTAAGATGTTAATCATTTTAAGAGGGATGATTAAAGGGATCCTAAAGATTGCATGTTATTTTTTATTTTAGTAATGTCCTGAATAAGCTGTTTTACATAAACGTCTTAGGTATATTTTTTGTAAAACTTTTGAACAGGACGATGATTGGATTTTTCTTTTTTTCTTGTTTTCATTTAGCACTTCTCTTTAGAAGCTACATAAAATATTTACAATTACCTTTTCTTTTCTTTTTTCACTAGTTCTGCTAAGCTTTGGCAATTGTGTAATGTATGTTACGGTTACATGTATGTTGAATAAACAACAGTGATGTGTAAATGTTAAAATTGAATAAAAAGTTGATCACAAAAAAGATGATGGTATAAGGGCCGATTCACAGATATGTTTTTGCTGTTAAAAACGCCAGGTGTAGTATGAAAGCTTGTTTCCGCCACTAAATAAAAAATAAAAGAGGTGACTTTTTATCTCATAATTCAATTTTTTTGCAAGATTTAAACTTGCAATTGCGAATTATAAAGTCAGAATTGCAAATTATAAAGTCAAAATTGTGTGATATAGTCAGAATTGTGAGTTATAAAGTCAGAATTGCAAGTTATAAAGTCAGAATTGCGAGATATAAACTCATAATTTATAACATGCAATTGCGAGTTTATCACGCAATTCAGACTTTATATGACGCAATTGTGAGATATAAAAGTCACAATTGCCTTTTTTAGGTTTTATTTCATGGCAGAAACGAGATTCCAGTGTAGAGATGCATTTCTTAAAAGTTGAACTTCTTTTAACTTGATTGCCACATTTTTAGAATACTGATTCATGCACATTCTAAAAGATTGTGAGCGCAACAGTCAAACACATCCATCTAGCGGGTTTACATAGAAAACCAATGGAAAAGCAGTGCAGTGGAATGCAAAAATGCGTTCTATGTGAACGGCCCCTAACTGCACCGACCGTTGATAAGAACGATCATGGCTCAGCAGTCGTCTGCATGAAGAACTGAACAGCGTGTGTTTGTTTCTCAGTTCCACAGAGTGGTGCAGTTGGCAGGTCAGAAGGCTTGGCGTGTTGGTGACTTGTTCAGCGCTGTGGCTCAGTTCTGTCAGCTCCACCAGGACCTGGAGCAGAGAGGACGGCCAGTGCCCAGCCTGTTTGACTGGATACTGAAGACCAAGCGCTAGAGCGCCACCCATCTACAGACCAGGAGCTGGAGACGCCACATATCCGTCCTGTGCTAGCACGTATATAGTCTGGAGCCAGTGTGAAAACACCAACAAACATCCCATCATCACAACCACAACTTTCACAACTGTAAACATATGCCTCATAGATCCAACAGACCAATCCACAACCACCGACATGACTGTACATCAGCACGTTTTTCTAGAGCTCAGCTGTGAAACTCTGTTTATCACAAGTTAGCAAGGTTTACAAGATGCCCACACGCATTCATCGCTCTCAATCCCACAATCCTTAGCATGAGGCTTCCTTAGTACCGAACGTGCCATCTCTAATCACCAGCACATCCCACATTTGATATCTTCATTAAGGTTCACAGCTTACAACCAACACAAACTTTTATTCCGTTACCTCCATCACTGTCACACTTGTATATGTCCTTGCTAGGTAACAGGAATTATGGGATATACTGTAGGAAAAAATGCCTTGTCCATAAACATGTGCAATAGATGCACATTCGCATATCGCAGATTGTGATTTGACGATTTTTCCCTTTAAATTAAGCATGTTCCTGTCTTTACGTGCACGCAAACTTAGATCCACCAGTTACCGGCCAACGTAGAGGAACATGGTTTAAACCAACTGATCAGCCTTGACGTTTTGTAGCTTGCAAATTTTTACTGTACAACAAACCGTTTCAAATGCACAACGTGACTTTTTATCAAGAATAATGGACGTGCGAGCTCTGGGGTAGGGATTTAAAGATATTTAAATGTTTGTATTTAAAGTGAAATATAGTGAGATCCCATTCCAACCACACTTGTTGTTTTAAGTTTACATTGGCGAACACGTTCAGTCATTTTATTGTACCTCTGAGACTGAATTCTGTGTTAAGTATTTGTGTTATTTAAGAGATTTTATTTTGGCTAGATGTAAATAGTCTAGATTGTGAGCTATTGTACCTTTGGGCTGCAAATGGAAATATAAGTTTTCGGTTTTACGATTGCAAAGACGTGCGGACAGACAGGATTACAGCACCAAAAGTCTTAGCAGACAACTGTAAACGTTTGAATATAAAAGTATGAACATAAAAGAGTATATTTAAAGTACAAGTACAGTTTTGTCACGTAAAAGTTGACGTGTAAATGTGAAATCTGGTGGCATTATGGTTTTCTCCGCATAGTAACATAATAGTAATGTGTTTTAATATCAGCGTTGAAGGCACACAACTGTATCCAGTCTGTCACGGTATACCTGAATGTATTTATCTTTTCAAAATAAAATTTGCGTACGGTGACTTTGACGTCAACAGTCTTTATTTGAAAACAGCCACACGTATGTGAATAAAGTCTATACATACACTTTCAGCAAGTTGTTAACTCAAAAATAGACTTGCATGCTAAAGAGAAAATATTCCAGGTTAAATACACCAGAAAATAATTTAAATTTAATATAGTAGGGCCTAAGTCTTAATATTGAATAACTAACTTAATATTAATTTGACAAGTATGCACTTGCATTGAAAATCTATAGAGCAAAAGAGTCTCCACAGACTTCCATTATAAGTGCATTTCTCTGAGCATGTTTTTTTGTTTGTTTAACAAACAGGTATGAGTCAAATTATTTTTGACAGCATACTATGGAGCCCTGCACAGGACATGTGGACAAATAGGCCTACACTGTAAAAAAAAAAAAAAAAAAAAAAAAAAAAAAATCATGATTTGTTATCACAACTTTTTTCTTTTGTCAAATCAACTTAGATAATTAATGTGGTTCAGATAACATAATATTTTGAGTTTCTGTTGATTAAACCAATCGCCTTCATTGAGTTCATTGAAATAAAAAATTTGAGTTAATACAAAGTTTTAAGGCAAACAGGTAACTTACTTTTTTAACACTTGTGAGACCTTATGAACCTTAAAAGACATTTTTGTCTTTTTCCGTTTAGTTTTTTTTTGTTTGTTTTTTTGGCTCAGGTGTGTATTTTTATTGGAATTTTACTATTTCACCCCATTTACTTTAATAAATCTATTTTACACTAGGTACACAAAATGGTTCCTCTCAGGACCTGAAGAACAAAAATGCAATTTTTAATCCCAGTGCCATTTAACTATAAAATGTTGCAATCTTTGTTAATAGGCTTTCCTTTTGTTGGCAAGGCTTCAAAATGAATTTTTTACTATTTTTTACCAGATGGTGCCATTTACTCAGGTTTAGCCATATAAAGCAAATACTCACTTTATTCTTGTTTTCTTCTTCTGCGTATTGGAGCCAATTGGATAAATTATGCAGCTATAGGTGTGGGTGTGTTGGTACGGATGTCAGAGTGTGGTTTGTGGGTGTAATAAAAAAATTGTGTGTGCGCGTGTAATGTTTGAGAGAGAAAAACTCAACTGCATATCACAAATTTAACCACTGTGTGCACCAGTAGAGCTTTGCTGGCATCTAATGGGGAAAATTTGGTACTACGCCCAAACAAAATCTTACTGAATGCTCATTTTTTTAAATATCAACCACAAATTTGGAACACAACTTCTTTATATTTATGGCTTTGATTTTCAAGCAGCTTTATATAAAATAATGTTCACAAATAATTTTCATAAATTTGAACCTCTATAACTTTTTTTTATTGATGCGCAAGGGTTAACTTAAACCAACAATCATGTTTTACAGTGTATATATCATGGCCACGAATAAGAATTCACTCCCATGAATTAAGAATTTGTTCCCTCCTTTTAGTAAACTGTAACCATGTTGTACTAAATCTTCCTTCGTTTTGATTTAACGAGAACGCATTACTACAACATGGCCATGATTTAGTAAAATGAGGGAATAAATTCTTAATTCGTGGTCACAATTTAACTAAAACGAGGGAACAAATTAATAAAACGAGGGAATGAGTTGTTAGTTTGTGGCCACTATATTTATATATATATATATATATATATATATACCACAAACAAGTTTAACTTGTATTTAACCCAAAATATTCTTTAAGAGAGGGAAAATGTAAGTGGTAAGTGGAATTATATGGTAATACATGAATGATTTACATTTTAAATTAACCTAAGAACAGAAATGAAATCTTTTTACAGCACATATGAACTTTTTCATAGACAAAAAACAGTTTAATTTTTCAGAACATTTGAATATAGTGAAACAATATTTCTGTAATATTATTTATAATATTAACAGCATTTGTAATAGTATTCCTGTAAGATGAGCCACTGACACAGCTTTTATCTTAGAGCCATATATATATATATATATATATGTGTGTGTGTGTGTGTGTGTGTGTGTGTGTATACACACACCACAAATAAGTTTAACTTGTATTTAACCCAGAATATTCTTTAAGAGGAAGAAAATGTCACAGCAAAAATATCCTCTACACATCCCACATGTTCTTTGTGAATAGAAATACTACAGAAGTGTGACAAGATGACACACGATATCTTAATTCAGAGAGGTGTAGGAATACTGTAACATCAGAGTTCAGCCACTCTCTCAGTGCCAGATCCTGCAGGTGTTGTCTTTACTGCCTGCAGAAAGATTGACAACAAGGCTTGAAATTACTGACGTATGATTACTTTTGTATGTGTGCGAGTGTTACGCAGGTGCGTGTAATTGCCTGTAATGACGGTGTCTCCCTCATAGTTGAAAGCGCAGGAGAAGATCTCATCAGAATGTCCCTCCAGCACCTGCAAACACACTCCCGTGTTCACGCACCACACACGAGCCGTCTTATCCACGCTTGCCGTCAAAACGCGGCTCCCCTGCGGATTAAAACACACCTAGAGCGAGGGGGAAAGTAAGGAGCAAATTATATTTCTGCCTTTTTGTTATTGGACGGCTCTTAATCATATTCCATCATGAAACAATTACTTTTTATTTTGCATGTGAGAACATCCTATTTCAACATGCAGGAGAAAAACAGGAGGAAGAACGTGTCAGTCGGAGAGAAAGACAGCTGAACTCAATGTGACCCGTGTTGATATGACAGGCGTTTTATTATAGCGCTGAAGAACTGAGTATGTATGTGCGTACATGAGTTATCACCTTTACACAGGAAATGGAAACATTCTGGTGATGATGATGATGATGATGACAACGACGACGGTCGGGAGGGGGATGGAAAAGAATGGAGCGAGGATATTATGGCAAGATCGTTTAGGGATAGGCCTAAGAAAAGAAGAGCAGGCAGATGAAGAGAGCAATAAGAAAGAAAGCGGCCGTATGAATATGCTGATTGTTGTGAAGATGACGAACGACAGGCAGGATGCTGGGTCGAAAGCAAGAGGGCCGAACAGGTGGATATAAACAGGAAGGGACCTAGACAGGAAATGACAGAAATGGAAGGAAATGAGTGCCTTAGCAGATGAAGAAAGAGACTGAGTGAAGAGAGAAGTAGAGAGGATTATTGAGTCCGAAGCTCGAGTGACAGGGTGAGGATGGAAATCATGTGATTTCTTACCTTTGATATCTCTCCTTTATGGCCCTCTAATTGACATAAACACTGGAACGTTTCTGCGCTGAACACTCTTGATGTCCCTGCACACAAACACCACAGCAGTATTGAGTGAATGTCATGAAAACATGCCCAGGTCACAAAAGCGAATGTTTTTCAATAATCCCAATAAGGAAGAAAAGATCTGTCACTACTTCCATTTTAACTTTAAGTTATCCTCTAGGTTAAGAGAAGTGTAAAATGAATACTCCTAATTATATTTCAGTATGTCTGCTGTCTCCTGAAATGAGAAAACAGTGTCATGTAAGTGGTAAGTGGAAATATATGGTAATACATAAATGATTTACATTTTAAATTACCCTAAGAACAGAAATGAAAATATCTTTTTACAGCACATATAAACTTTTTTCATAAACCCCCAGAAAAAAAGGTTTAATTTTTTTAGAACATTTGAATATAGTGAAACAATGCCACTGACACAGCTTTTGTGTACATATGTATTATATATATATACATACAGGTGCTGGTCATATAATTAGAATATCATCAAAAAGTTGATTTATTTCACTAATTCCATTCAAAAAGTGAAACTTGTATATTATATTCATTCATTACACACACACTGATATATTTCAAATGTTTATTTCTTTTAATTTTGATGATTATAACTGACAACTAAGGAAAATCCCAAATTCAGTATCTCAGAAAATTAGAATATTAGAATAATACAAAGAAAGGATTTTTAGAAATCTTGGCCAACTGAAAAGTATGAACATGAAAAGTATGAGCATGTACAGCTCTCAATACTTAGTTGGGGCTCCTTTTGCCTGAATTACTGCAGCAATGCGGCGTGGCATGGAGTCGATCAGTCTGTGGCACTGCTCAGGTGTTATAAGAGCCCAGATTGCTCTGATAGTGGCCTTCAGCTCTTCTGCATTGTTGGGTCTGGCATATCGCATCGTCCTCTTCACAATACCCCATAGATTTTCTATGGGGTTCAGGTCAGGCGAGTTTGCTGGCCAATTAAGAACAGGGATACCATGGTCCTTAAACCAGGTACTGGTAGCTTTGGCACTGTGTGCAGGTGCCAAGCCCTGTTGGAAAATGAAATCTGCATCTCTATAAAGTTGGTCAGCAGCAGGAAGCATGAAGTGCTCTAAAACTTCCTGGTATACGGCTGCTCTGACCTTGGACCCCAGAAAACACAGTGGACCAACACCAGCAGATGACATGGCACCCCAAACCATCACTGACTGTGGAAACTTTACACTGGACCTCAAGCAACGTGGGTTGTGTGCCTCTCCTCTCTTCCTCCAGACTCTGGGACCCTGATTTCCAAAGGAAATGCAAAATTTACTTTCATCAGAGAACATAACTTTGGACCACTCAGCAGCAGTCCAGTCCTTTTTATCTTTAGCCCAGGCGAGACGCTTCTGACGCTGTCAGAGTGGCTTGACACAAGGAATACGACAGCTGAAACCCATGTCTTGCATGCGTCTGTGCGTAGTGGTTCTTGAAGCACTGACTCCAGCTGCAGTCCACTCTTTGTGAATCTCCCCCACATTTTTGAATGGGTTTTGTTTTTACAATCCTCTCCAGGGTGCGGTTATCCCTATTGCTTGTACACTTTTTTCTACCACATCTTTTCCTTCCCTTCGCCTCTCTATTGATGTGCTTGGACACAGAGCTCTGTGAACAGCCAGCCTCTTTTGCAATGACCTTTTGTGTCTTGCCCTCCTTGTGCAAGGTGTCAATGGTCGTCTTTTGGACAACTGTCAAGTCAGCAGTCTTCCCCATGATTGTTTAGCCTGCAGAACTAGACTGAGAAACCATTTAAAGGCCTTTGCAGGTATTTTGAGTTAATTAGCTGATTAGAGTGTGGCACCAGGTGTCTTCAATATTGAACCTTTTCACAATATTCTAATTTTCTGAATTTGGGAGTTTCCTTAGTTGTCAGTTATAATCATCAAAATTAAAAGAAATTAACATTTGAAGTATATCAGTCTGTGTGTAATAAATGAATATAATATACAAGTTTCACTTTTTGAATGGAATTAGTGAAATAAATCAACTTTTTGATGATATTCTAATTATATGACTAGCACCTGTATATATAAAATCACATCACAAATGATGCTGCTAGATTAAGGGTGCCACAGTTTACTCACTGACACATCTTACCCCATAATCCCCATATATTTTGTATATATTTTGTACACACACACACACATATAGATAGATATAGATATATTTCACATATTCTAGACAGGTTTTTTGAGACTGAGTCAGGTGTGGAGTGTGGAGATGGAGGTGTCTCACCATCAGCCGAGGCTGTAGCGATCAATTGACCAGTGTAGTTAAAACACACATCCAACACCTCATCATTATGACCTAAGAGAGTGGCCAAACACTGACCATTGTCTGCGTCCCACACCTGCACACACAAACACACATAGAACCTGTTATATAACACACACAAACCACATGATGACCAAAATTGCCTCGCAAACACACTGTATATTCGTCTGGGTGAATTCCATTAGGAAGCGGGCATCGCTTTGCCCTGCTCACTCATTAAGTGTGAGTACTATGAAGGGTGCAGTGTGTCCCACCCATAGTTCCTGTCAATGGAATTTTCCCATTCTTATAAGGGGTCCTTTTATGCTTTGTTACAGTTTCAGCATTTTTTATTGTGTAATGTTGCTGTTTAAGCAGGGAAAAGTCCACTCCAGTGTGAGTTATTCTCTATATCAGTGAATTCCCTGAAACACCTCAATTGTAGTCTTGAGTTTTCTTTAAAGAGCGAACACGTCACAATATTCCTTGTTTAAATAATTCCCGCCCAAGGCATATGCAAATAAAGGGGCGGGGCCTGGTTGAGTTGTGCTAGTAGTGTGTTGAAACTCGCAGTTATGGTAAGGGGTGGGACATTTCCCAAACACTCAAAGCGGTTGACCAATCACAACACACTAATCTAGCCGACCAATCAGAACACATTTCGCCAGACAGAAACAGAGCATTACTGACAGACTGGGAAGAGAGGTGCTACAATAATCTAAAATATGTGAAAAATAATGTGTTTTTTGAACATTCAAGCATGAAAACCTATTCTAGTAGAGCCCAAAAACAAAATCAAGACTTTGAAAAGGGCCCCTTTAACTACAGACCAAATAACAGTGTATAAATGAGGATGACTTTGTTTTTCAGAAACATCCAACTGTCCTAAATAATTAAGAACTCTCACACTTCTAGGAAAAGACAATCAGAGGGAGAAAGTTACTCAGACAGATGAAAGTGAATGCAACATGTAAGAAAAAGAACATTAAAGGGGTCACATCATGAAAAATCGAATTTTCCTTTATTTTTTTAAATAAAAGTTGCACCATGTAAACATAGTTTCAGAACTCAAAAAGGCCATTTGCGAAAACGTCTTGTTCCAGAATTGTTGTGTTTTATAAAAATATCAGCTAATAACAACCAAATTCATTTGATTTAGCATCTTGCTGTCAAGCTGCTTTTGATGCAACCGTCAAATGTTGATAAGGGAAAAATGGACCTACATAATTTAAGAAGCTCTTTTATAAGACAGACTGAGAATTACAGAGTGAAGAGAAACAGAAACCTTGCAAGTTTTATCTAGAGAGGCCGTGGCGATGAGGGAACAGTCCCAGTTGAATTGAACACAGCTGATCTCTCCACGGTGACCTGTGAGAACATGAACTTTCCTGGGAGAGACAGACAAAATAAAAAATGCCATTAGGCTGTCTGAAAGGAAGTTAAAGCATTAAACATTAACTGTGGTGTACACACTGACCTGCCAGACGGAACATCCCACAGGATGGCAGTGTGGTCAAATGACCCCGTGACCAACCGATCACCTGTTGTGTTGAAGGAGAGAGAGATGATCTCAGCGAAGTGACCCTGAGAAAGTGTTGAATAAAGAAATGCTGTGAGTGGAGAGACAAATAGAAAGGCAGCCTTTTTCACTTCAGCAAAGAAATATCATATTAATTTCCCCAATTCATCGGTAAGAACTCACGGAGCTATTCATAATTTAGATTCATAGAGAAATAATTGGAGAGTTAAGAGGGGTAATTACGCAGCACACACAGCGCTCAGTCACACTGCTCTGCCATGTGCTGCGGAGAGGAAAAGACCTCCAAATGCTCCGTCTCATCCCTATACCTCCGTCCACACGTTTCTACACAGATTTGGTTCCAACAGCGTCACCTGACAAATCTGTTTGCATTCCATGTGCACGTTCAACTAAACAATGTGGAATGCTTGAATTATCCCATAAATGCCCATAATGAAAGATTTAATGACAAATTCATTAATAAACATACGCATGGGTGAGTTTTCACTGATCGCTGCAGATCACTGCGAATTAACAGAGAAATAATTAAAAATCCCTTAGGAGAAGAACAGATGAGGGGGAAATGATGAAGGAGGATAGGCGGCAACTTGTAAGATGAACAATAATACAGAAAAACCAGAGGATAATACGTACTGCCAATGTGGACGCTTCTTCCCCGCTCTCAACATCCCATAATTTAGCTGTGGTGTCCATGCTGCCCGTAGCAACCAGGGTACTCTGAGGGTTAAAGGCCAGGCACACCTAATAGTAGACACACGCAGAAATTTAGAGACATTTTATTGAACAAATGGTGTTAATAAATTCCAAAAACACAATATAAATAAACAGGGTTCTGCCATGTTTGGCATCCCAGGTGACAGTTTGTTCAACATACTTAAAGGGGACCTATAATGCCCCTTTTACAAGATGTAATATAAGTCTCTGGTGTCCCCAGAATGTGTCTGTGAAGTTTCAGCTCAAAATACCCCACAGATCATTTATTATAGCTTGTCAAATTTGTGAGCAAAAACACGCCGTGTGTCCCTTTAAATGCAAATGAGCTGCTGCTCCTCACCCGCTTTCCAGTAGAGGGCGGAGCTTTAACAGCTCACGCTTCGGTTGCTCAACAACAACAAAGTTGGAGAATCTCACGCAGCCAAAATGAGAATTGTCAGTAACGGTGTTCAGCCTTACATTGTTCAAACCGGAGTCGGACACTGATGGAGAGACTCAGGAAGAAGTTACAACTTTTAGAATGAAACTGGACGTTTCTGAATGGTTAGTTGATAAATTTATGTAGTTGCTGTGGAGTTGATTCAACTCATCGACTAGTATGTGCCGTCATGTTAATCTTTTGTGCAAATCCAGCATTGAATTGACCCTCGTTTGTGAAGCAATCCGGCGTAAAATGACGGCATGAAAACAACACTCTACTACAACAACTTTCTGTAAAAAAAATAAATAATATATATATATATATATATATATCTCCCTTTGCATTAAACTTTGAGCGTCGTAACTTTGCAGATGTTGTTTATGCTCAAACAGCAACATTACACACTAACTAAAGTTAAAAACGTGAAATCATAATCAACCACACCTTTAAATTGATGGTCAGATATGTTGTCTAATGGGTTGAATGGCCTTGCCCAATTTCACCAGCCATTTCAATTTGTTCAGTTTAAAAAAAAAAAAATATATATATATATATATATATGTATAATAAACATGCTCTTTGCATTCACACCATCCTTGACCTTAAAAGTGGATTGGATCTCATTTTGGTCCACTTTAGTCTCATAACTTTCCATTTACACTGTTGTCTTTTGGAACCCAGTTCAGGCCCCCCCTAAAGTTGTTGTTAGATGTCCTGTCCAAAAAATACTTTTAAAAAAATTATAAATACCAGCCAAAAATCAATAAACATCCAAACAAACAGTGAATCAGACACATGCATCAATGACTTTTATTTTGTCTTAAAAAAATGTTAGTTCAAGCATGCATTATTGCTTCTAAGGGACAGCTTTTCTTGTAAAAAGTCAATCCCAGACACAAAGATGAAAATTCTGTGATCAGACATTTACTCTCATGTCATTCCAAACCTCTATGACTTTCTTTCTTCTGTGGAGTTTTTTGAAGAATGTTGGTCACCAAACAGTTTTTGTTCCCTTTGGCTTCCACTGTATGGACAAAAAATACAATGGAAGTCAATGAGAACCTGCTTGGTTACCAACATTCAGC
The DNA here is from genome assembly GCA_037101425.1 of Elopichthys bambusa. Classification (NCBI taxonomy): domain Eukaryota; kingdom Metazoa; phylum Chordata; class Actinopteri; order Cypriniformes; family Xenocyprididae; genus Elopichthys; species Elopichthys bambusa. Next base: position 3,677,767 of record CM074441.1, read on the forward strand.
AAAAAAACAAACAAAAGCATCATAAAAATAGCCAATATGACTCATACACAATATTTCTATATTCTTCCAAGGTCACCATGATTTTGCCAAGTAACATCTTCCTGGATCAACATATTTTGTTGATCCTGAAACAACTTTCCTGTCCGAAAATTTAATCTCTACCTCTAAACCTAACCCTACCCATAACTTATCCCTAAAATCAGAGGGAAATGATAGGTGAATAACACTGATGTTGAAGCACCTAACCCTGGTTTTAAGCCTAAACTTAAAAACTTGTCCCTCAAATCTGATTGGTTGATTGGATGTTGTTCCAGGATCAACAAAGAAGTACTTTGTTAGAAGTACAGGTTTGATGTCAATGACATCTCATGCCAGGACATTCTGCGAAATATCTCTGGAAGAAAGAAAGTCATACAGTTTTAGAACAACACAAGGGTGAGTAAATGATGACAGAATTATCATTTTTGGCTGAACTGTTCTTCAAACTGCTGAGACTAGTGTGAATGCAGGGAGAAAACAGTGTTTTAAGCAGTGAGAAGTGAGGATGCAGACGTACGATTTCTGCTGTGTGCCCTCTAAACGTGTAGAAACACTTTCCCGTTTCAGCACTCCACAATTTGCAGGTCTTGTCAAAGGAGCCTGTGGCAACCTTGTCTCTGAGAGAGAAAACAAGAGACAGCGAGTGAGAAAGAGGGCAGAGAGGGAGAGAGAAAAAAGGACAAGGGCTTCTGTTATTACTCAAAGTGACAAATGGTCCCATTGTAAAAACAACACCAGTTACCCTGCAGTGCTCTAACCCTGCAGAGAGAGACAGTGAGGGCTTTTCTCTGCTCCACAGGGGAAAAAAGAGATTAAGAGTAAGCCTGAATGGTAAGTGATCAAATGTGCAGGAGCGGTGCTGTTACCCATAAGGGTTGTTGAAGGCGATGGCGTACACAACGTTCCTGTGACCCTCCAAAGTGTGCAGCTCCTCTCCGGATGCGGTGTCCCATATTTTACAAGTCCTGTCATAGCTTCCGGTTATAAAACTGCAAACAGACGGAAAGTACAGGAGGGAGGCAGAATTAGAGGGAGGGAGGGGGAGCAGGCATGTGAGCTCAGCTGATAAACTCACCTCGATCCTGATTTATTGAAGGCTACATTCGTCAGGGGCAAGATGTGAGCCTGAAGTGCCTGTAGACGAAAACAGAGAAGACTAATGCTCGGGGGGAAGCACTTAACCACATTAATTCATTTCAGATATATAAGCTTGACTGTGTAATTTCCATACATAATTACTATGCCTTTGATGTACAAAAACAGCAGTTTTCCCTCTGCTGCCACCTTGTGGATAATATCGATATAAGATGTCTTGATGAGAGCAGATGTCTTCAGAAAATCATTCAAATGCATTTAATTTGGCTATTTAGTAGTATATATAAGCATGGTGGTATGAAGTTGTATGGGACAAAATCACCAAAGGCCCAACACCAAATAACAACTTATTATAAAACTGGTGCGATATTCAATTCATGAAATCAGATAACAAGCTGGAAAACTGTTAACAACCTGTTAATTTCATTCTGATAATTTTTTCATGCTATCAGATAACAAGCTGGATAACTGGTTCAATTATTGAAATGAATTTAATAAAAAATGATCTAAAATTAGTTTGTTCCATTTTTTATTACATTCTGAAAAAGAAATAGTTTTCATTTATGTTCTTTGAACTCTTTTAATCCCCAACTAATATGAAAAAACATAATTTTCCATAAATTTATAATGGTAATAGCTGACATGTGAGATTCATTTTGAAGCATTAAAGAAAAATGAATCACCAAATTTTTTTAAATGAATAGGAAGTAATAAAACAAGTAATTTGTGCTTCTAGAAAAAGTAATAGCGATGGTACTAATAGTCCCTTTCTAAACCTGTCCCATTTGTTATAAAATCAAAAATGACAAAATTGTTACAAAATCTGTTATGAGGAAAAAATAAAGTAGTATTAAAAATTTAGCAAAAAAATGGTAATGCATCTAGTTAAAGGGTTAGTTCACCCAAAAAATGAAATTTCTGTCATTAATTACTCACCCTCATGTCGTTCCAAACCTTCGTTCTTCGATCTTCAGAACACATATTAAGATATTTTTTTAGGAAATCCGAGAGGTTTTTTATCCTCAATAAAAGGCAATGAAATTACCACAATTAAGGTCCAGAAAAGTAGTAAAAACATAGTTAAAATAGTCTATGTGACTACATGGTTCAACCTTAATGTTATAAAGTAAAAAAAACTTTTTGTGCGCAAAAACAAAACAAAAAATAGTGACTTTATTCAACAAATTCATCTCTCCCCTTTCATTCCCCTGCGTCAGCATCACACGCATGCATCATGCTGCTCACGTGATCAGGCGTCGGCCAATACTGAGCCAGCGTTTTGATGGAGAACCTGGAAGTGCTGCAACGGAAATAGCGTAGGAGAATGACAGGGGAGAGATGAATTTGTTGAATAAAGTCACTATTTTTTGTTTTGTTTTTGTGCACAAAAAGTTTTTTTTGCTTTATAACATTAAGGTTGAACCATGTAGTCACATGGACTATTTTAACTATGTTTTTACTACTTTTCTGGACCTTGAATGTGGTAATTTCATTGCTTTCTATTGAGGATAAAAATAAACTCTTGGGTTTAATCAAAAAATATCTTAATTTGTGTTCCGAAGATGAACGAAGATCTTACAGGTGTGGAACGACATGAGGGTGAGTAATTAATGACAGAAATGTCATTTTTGGGTGAACTATCCCACCAGGAATATCACTCGCCCACATTGCATCTCAAAGCTGGAGCCGGGCCTGGAATCATAATATCTAAAGTAAATAAAATATGCATGGCCCATATATGTTTGTGCGTGGCTGGTCAGTATTTATTAGTACCCTGAAAAGGTAGAACTTGCGTTCGTCCTTTTGGCCGACTTTCTCCTGTAGTTTTCCGATTAACACTTTGACCTGCTCAGCACAGGATGAGGTGATGAGAGGCTCAGCTGCTCTAATGTCTGACAGCAACTCATTCACATCAGTCCTACAGGAGGAAAACAGACACTTGTTTATCAGATAAATAGTTTGTCAGTTATACTGGTAACACTTTACAATAAGGTCTCACTAGTTAATGTTAGTTTGTTACAGTATTTATTCATCTTCTTTGTAGGGCTGCTCGATTATGGCAAAAATCATAATCACAATTATTTTGGTCAATATTGAAATCACAATTATTTAACATGATTATTGGTCTTATTTCATGATATGAGTAATTTTTAAATGTCAGTGAAATTTTACAATTATCAATACTTCAGCAAAAACTAATACTAGGTTAATTAATGTAAGTAAAAGTCTTCAAAACAGCTACAGAAGACAACAGTCAACAATTAAATAAGAACAAAGAAACTACAAACAAAGCAGACAAAAAATACAACAGAACAAAAAAAAGTTATTCATTCAAGAGCAATGAGTGATTTTATCTTTGTCTTTTCTTGTCAGATTAACAATGACTTCAGCCATCATTAATGTTGGCTGCTGTCCCTTTAAGAGCTGCACGCACCCAATATAAGCCTACTGTTATGCTGCCTTCACGAGGTCTCGGAATTATGGTAAATATGAGTTTCCTAGGTAAAAAATTTCACATGAACACCCTTTAATTTCGCAACATGAATGCGATGAGCTCGTAATCACGACAGAAGTAGTAATTATCAAATTTCCGATAGCACGTGAAGGCAGCAAGACACACGCGCACTTTCTCAGTGTACACTTAATACATAACCGACTTCATTTACGAGGATACTTACCAAAACGGCATTTCGATATATTTGTGTTCGCCATTCGCGCGTATCTGAAGCCCTTTGCTTATGCGCGTTCCGCACTGTCTCGGAGCGCGCGCACAGGTGGCCGCCTAGGGAACAGCGTCCGTTTCGCGTCTTAATGCGCTTTTTCATAGCACGGTTTATGATTAATATAAAGCACGTCCCGACGTTTAGTAACAGTAGACTGCATTTTACATCCCTCTCTTGTTCGGTTGATGTTAAGTTTGGGGTAGGTAGAAATAAAAGCGCACCATTGTGAAGGAAAGGAAGGTGTGCTAAACGGAATGCAGCAGTACAGTAACAGTTAATCGTTTTACCTCGATTATCTTGTTTTCATAATCGTTGGAAAATACGATTAATTGCACAGCCCTACTTCTTTGTTAACATTAGTAAACAATAATAAAAAAATACAACTGTTCATTGTTACTTAATGTTAGCTCAGGTCAATTAAATAATATTAACAGACAAGCCAACAACTTTTATTGTTTTATTTGCTTTAGAATGTTAACTTATGTAGTTAGGCCTAACTAATGTTAAAAATTGTGTTTAGTTTGATATAATCATACTTACTCTGGAGTCAAGTTTAACAGATCGATGGATTTCGTCCTTAGCTCCCCACCTTTCTCATAGTCCAGGAATATTCCTGCACAGCACAAAACAAGCTTTATTTTTTTAAATGCGAATCAAACGTGTTTTCAGTCAAAGCGTTTCCAGCGTCAAATTGAAGCAGGTACTCTATAAAACTGTATGACGTGAATATTATGCAATATAAAACTTTAAACATGTATATTACCTGGTGGGTAGTATCGTATGTGTAGCCGTTTCAGTCTCATTGCGCCACTGAATACTGTTGTCAACAAACCGTTACTAAGGTGACTAGACACATGACACATGTGCTGCGCACTGCGCATGCGCACGGTCTTTTGATTATTTGCCTGTTTTCTAAAAAATTATGTTTTCTCATGATATCGGGTTGGTTGGGGGGGGAATCCAACTCATTTATGATACTGAAAATATTAGCCCACATAACCATTGACACACTGCATATTACCAAAGACTATAGAATAAAGGGACTTTGATATTACTCAAATGCCTAATCTGTGAGTTTTCCTGAATCTTCTCAAGCTACTAAACCGTGGTCATATAGCTACCTGCTGTTTATTTTATTATTATTTATTTGAAACATGCATTTTCTGCTTTAAAACGGTAGGGTTTGTCCATATTTGACCCAAACACGCATTGAAACAACCCAGCATTTTTTAGAGTGTTAGCTAGGCCTATATTGTAAAAAGCACTAGTTAAGTCACCTTTATTTATATAGTGCTTCTAACAATGCAGATTGTGTCAAAGCAGCTTTACAGTGATAACTGGTGTATATTCATATACTATATTCATTCATTCCGTTGTAAGAATCAATAGTTATTAATTAACCATACAAATAAACGTGTTGAACTGAATTGAATATTATGGTTGGATGATAACAATGATTAATTATTCATTTTATGGTTAAATCAAAGTCATCAAAGCTTTTGTTTTGTCAACACATACACATATGTACCAACAATTAAGGTGTGCATGCATACAGATCAAAGTCTCCATCATAAATATGTTGTTACCAACCTTGCACGGGATCTTTTCCTGGGAATCAGGGACTGGACTTGGCTTACTTTACACTGCACAACAAAAACGCCAATAGATATACCAAATCAACAGTTCCTGGACCTAAAAGGAGAGACATAATCTTGTGGTAGTGAAAACATAGACAGGCAGATAAGAATGAATTTCTGGAGGAAAATGAAGAGGTCAGACTGGGTCTTCCCCACTGTTTTACTCTCTCTTTATGGTTTCTTTGCCAACTGCAGACCTGCAGAGCCTTTCCTTACACCTTACTTAGTGGGACCCAAAAACATCTCAGAGGAAGTGGTGAGGATTGCTTTTTTACATTTGTGTGTTGGCTTAGAGATTGAAGGACATATAACAACAATAGTCTGTAAAATAGGGCCCAATGTACTGTATTAATATGAAGGAAGTTTCTACATGGCTTTTTCACAGGCGTTTCACCCACATTTCGAATTACGCATTGCATTGCGTTGTGTTTTAGGGTTGAAGAAAATGTCCCTAAATGGGAAGTACTGGTAATTTTCTGCCAGTACAATATGGATTTTTAACACTCCGATTACAATCTTATCATTACAATTTTATCATTAGAAATAATAAAAGATGACTGTCTTGACTGGATTTTGTTAGGTTGACATATAGAAGCTCTTAAAAACAGATTTCCCTACCCATTTCCAGGTAACAATAATCACAATAATCATCTATTTTAAAACATCAGCAGGTCAAAATAAAACTTAAACTGTTTATATTATTGGCTAACTGCATTAACATTCTCCATTGATTACTAATGACGATGTCGCACCCATGCTTTGTCAGTGTTATCTTAAAAACGTTTGTTACGCAATTTACCTCTTTAATTAGCTGCACTGATTTCAAATCATTTACTTTACAGGCACACTGTGTAATTTTCGCCACTAGAGTTTGCTTATTCAAAACAAAGGCATAGCTTGATGATGCCTTGATTTTGCGGAATCATGGGAGGTGTTGTCTAGTATATCATATTAACACATAAACATAAAATATTAAAGCGTCTTTGGTGTTAACATGGTTTCTACTAAATAAAACCGAAAATTGAGGGTAACGTTAGTATGTCATTGATAGGCGACACACAGAATCGGTCCGTGTCCTGCTTAAAATTGACCCTTCGCAAAGACCCGCCCCCCTTAGTTACTGTTGCTTTGTCCGACAAGCCATGGCGCTGTCATGCCACACGCAATGTAAAATACATCGCGGAGCAAAGAGGACACTGACAACACATTGACAGACAAGACAGAGCAGGTTACTTGTGATATTAAACAAAGTTTTTTTAAGAAATTCGAACAATAAAAAACGTTTTGTGGCTCTTGTCGTGACAGATTGCTGTAGCGCCTCAGCTCAAGCGGCTCGTGAACCGATCATCTCTTCTTACTAGTTAATTTATAGCATCAAATAAACATGAATGAACATGAGAAGGAATGTTGTTTAAAACGCGGAAAGACGTCAGTATACACCATTTTTCAAGTTCAAGTCCACCGAGGTTAATCTTCTAACTCCTGACTGTTAAGTCGGACAAAATGGCGGATTCGGCGTTATGATTGGTTAGATCGCTTGTCAATCAAACCCCCGGCGAAGGGTCAATTGCTTATTTCTCTGAATTTAAACATTCTTGGAAACATTTGGGATAATGTAAGTACACAAGTCAACAAAATATATAACTGTTCTAGTGGTTTTTGGATATTTTAATCCTAAAATCTTATATATTGTGCCTTTAACATTTCCTACAGTCTCTTATTCAAATGACCAAAAAACAATCTTCTTTCCTCTCATCCAGGTAACAAACTACCTGTTTCCCATTTGGACATACTCATATCTAGCCGTGCTCTGCCCAGTCTTCCTCCTGACAGATTTGCTTAGATACAAACCTTTAATTGTAGCTCAAGGCATTTTTCTTGTCACAAATTATATAATTCTGAGCTTTGCTAACAGCTTGACCGCTCTGACCTACCTACAGTTCAACTTTGCAATGGTCACCTCCACCGAAGTGGCCTATTTTTCATATATCTACAGCGTCATACCTCCTGAACACTACCAGCGAGCCACGGGGTATGTTCGCAGTGCCATGCTGACTGGCTATACATTTGGAGCCACATTAGGGCAGCTGTTAATATCATTGGCTGGCACAAGCTACTTCCATGTAAACACTATTACTCTGGGTCTAATGGCAGTGGCTTTCTGTGTTTCTTTGGTCCTGCCAATGCCTCAACATGGAATGTTTTTTAAGAAGAAGGTGGAGGTGTCTACGGAGACACTGAACAAGGTTGCAGGCTCATCCAGGGGAAGAACGGATCTAGCAAAGGGGGATACAGGAAGATGCTGTGCTTGGGGAAACATTAAAACTTCCGGAAAACAAATGTGGAAGAGTCTCAAAGAATCCTACTCCTCCAAAACTCTGCTGCAGTGGTCCCTCTGGTGGGCTCTGGCTACAGCTGGATATGGACAGGTCTTCAACTACGTCCAGCTGATGTGGGACCACATTGAGCCCTCCAGTACGTCCTCTGTGTATAACGGTGGAGTGGAGGCCGTCTGCGCACTTGTAGGTGAGGCATTTTGTGGAATATTTTAGTGAGCGTATCTGTTTAGACACTGAACTCAAAGACTTTATTTACAATAACACTATCAAAAGTGTAATAAAGCCATTATCTTTAATGATATCAGAATATGCCTAACCCAGAGGTTCCCAAAAATTTAGATGTAAATTATTTACAAGAAGTACCCGCCAAGATTAATATTTAAATTATTTAATGAAATATTTGCATTGTCATGGTTCTCTGATGTTGGTTAATCATCATATAAGATGTAAAATAGATCAAATATCTTACTCCCTTTTTAAGTACACATTTCATTTATATAGGGCTGCACCTATATGGATGATGATGATAATTATTATTATTATTATTATATTGTTTTAACTCTAATTATAAAAATGATGATATAAATTACAGTCCTGAATATTTGATAATTATCTACCAAATAATTATTATACTTTATACGCTGCAAATTACAATACTAATATTTATGTTTTAAATTCTCTGCTTTTAAACATTAGAATCTTCACATTTTTATTTTAGCAGAATACTGATGAAATACCGTAAACGTCTAATTACAAAAATTTGGAAATTGTGCGAATGTGTAAATAAAGGGTGCATCATAATCAGCTCTCTAGTTCATTAGTGCTATCAGAGAGTCTGCAATTTTAAGGGCCATCTCAATTGCAAGATCCTACCAGTGCACTGAAACGTTCACTCCCTAAATAGTCCCGCAATGCACCGTGAAAACCAGGGAGCATCGATGCTCACTATGTTACCTTAACGGAAATTTTGAAGAGCGAAACATACGTGAGCCAGTTCACTATACATAATGACACGCAATAGATGCTTTTTAAAATACAAACCATTATTTAATTATATTTAAGTATAAACATTTATCGCTAGACAGGTAATGAACATAATCTAGCTAACATTTATAATTTATTTATGGCTTGCACATATATGTAAAAAGCAAAGTGTTTATCATAATGTACTTTAAATAACATTAAAAAATATTGTCGGAAAGATATCAGTTCTGCTCTTGTTCATAAATACCAGTAGTGATGTTGTACAATGAGGACATTGTCATGTCACTGGAAATAGAGTCATCATTGTTGTCCTAATGTGTAATGAGCCAGGGTTCTCACTGTACTTACCAGTGCCTGAATTCATGTACACAATGATTCATGACATAGGAAGCTAGTGTAAGCACTGAAAACACTGTAAAGTGTAAACACATTGCTGCTCTTCACTGTGAAACACTCTGCACAGCAGACTGCTTATTTAATTAAAGGTAGGATAGGTAATTCCAGAGAGGCTAGCAATAGCAAGCTAGCTTTGAAACATGTTTTGTATATGTTACCAACCTACCCTACCTTTCAAATAATACCCTTTGATTCGATAATCGCAGCTATTGTGATTTTAGCTTTATTTCAATTAATTCCACAGAAACATTTATTTATTTTATTTTTTCATTCGACTAAATATTAGCTTTTTATCAACTCACGAACCTCCCGCAGTTCCCGCATATGTGTAAACCCCCATTTGGGCAACCATGGGCAAACCGAACCGATCCTGCTTTATCCGCAAATTATACGTCAAATGATCATGTGTGTCGAGCAGAAGCCTTCTTACACTTAATTGTTATGCAAACTGCATAGGAATTCAGCAGCCCAGTATGTGTGGGGAAGATAATTTAAGCAATTACAGCAGTAGGGGTTTGGTTAGTAGTCACTTTAATTGCAGCAGAAAAGAATGTCTCCCAGTTTTGATGTCTTGACAAGAACACTCCAACAAAGGCAACATAAATGAGTACTGAGTACCACACAGAGTCTAAATGCGTTTCTCCGATTTATTTGTTGCCTTCCATTGTGCCTCTTCTTTGTTCACAGATTCTCTTACTGTGAGTGATGTTGTGATTGTTGCTTTCAGGTGCAGCTGCAGCGTTCTCTGTGGGTTATATCAGAGTCCAGTGGGGCGTGTGGGGCGAGCTCTCTCTGGGTGTTTTCTCTGCCATAGGTGCAGGGTGTGTCTTTCTCATGGGCCTCACTAACAATATCTGGCTTTGTTACGCAGGCTACGCTATCTTCAAAGCTTCATACATGTTCCTTATCACAATCACAATGTAAGTTATCCATTATACAATGAACAGAAAGCATAAGATTAATTTATGAATGAATATATAAATGATATAATTATATAATATATTATGTATAATACTTAATATAATATATACTATATACTATAATACAATACTATAATAATAATACTATAATAAATGTAATTAGTTTTAATTATATATATACATATATACATACACACACACACACACACACACAATGTTTTACATTACTTTAACTCAGCAAAACAAGTTAAGCCATTTTCAACATTTTTTTTTTTATTAGTTATACAAGATTTAACTCATTTTAACCCCTTAACTCTCTCCTCCCTTTTTGAGCATAGACATGAAAATGCACTATCCAAATTTAAATGGTTGTAATTCATGAATTCTTTGGAATACAGACCTCGGGAATACAGGAATACAGTTTTTGGCAGATTATTGCTGAAGTGAAATATTTTACAAAATAATTTTTACTCTAAAATTGATATAAAATTAAAGCCATATGTCAAACCAAGTTGTGTTCCAAATTTTGTTTAGGCATAATACCAAAAACTGCCACCAGGTGACACCCACATTCCTTTTTTTTTATGTGTTCTCCTGTAACAAATTAATACATTCCTGTCACAATATCACTTCTATCACAAAACAGTCACCAAATATGGAACCTTGAGTTTCAGACCTGTGTTTTATCAAGATTAGAAAAATGTTTGATTATAAAATAGTTCAAATACATTTTGTAATATGAAACACGAAACGCCCACTAGGGGGAGGAGCCCACCAAAAGGACTTAAAGTACAGTTTCCATGGTTTTCATAGGATAAAATAAAGTTTTTAAAGGAACACTTCACTATTTTTGAAAATAGACTCATTTTCAAACTCCCCTAGAGTTAAACAGTTGAGTTTTACCGTTTTCGAATCCATTCAGCCGATCTCTGGGTCTGGCTGTAGCACTTTTAGCATAGCTTAGCATAGTTCATTTAATCTGATTAGACCGTTAGCTTGTCGCTCAAAGATGACCAAAGAGTTTCAATATTTCAATATTTGTTATCTGTAGCTACATCGTGTACTAAGGCCGACGGAAAATGAAAAGTTGTGATTTTCTAGGCCGATATGGCAAGGAACTGTACTCTCATTCCGGCGTAATAATCAAGGAACTTTGCTGCCGTACCATGGGTGCAGCAATGAGAGTACAGTTCCTTGCCAGATCGGCCTATCAGAAAAATCAGACTTTTCATTTTCCGTCGGTCTTACACTCACTTTATTTAAACAATTTATTTTGATTCAACACCATTGTATCAGGTTTCTGGTTTAAATGTGATTGATTCATGTTAAATTGACTTGAAACGGTTACTCTTTGACTTAAATTGATGTTTTAATATTGAAATAACATGTTTCAATCAAGTAACCCAACCAGGAGTTAATCAAACAGGACTTTTACTTCCCATCATGCTTTGCAAAGGGGCTGAACCGAGAGAGTAAATGTTGAAATAAAGTGTTATTTTAAGCATTTTTTAACAAGATGAGAAAATGGAGTGTCTTTTTAATGGTTACTGTTCTATTATGTTGGTTTTTAAAAGTTTTTGTTATGTTAATAGTTTTGGGGTTACCATTGTGGTGAAGTGTTGCACTTGTGCTTGGGTTGAGGACCTGCTACCAAGAATTAAAGTCGTTTTAATAATAAAAACAACTACTTTGGGTATGCTGTGGATGTAACAAAACCTTCTTGGCTAACATCTAACAATAAAAGTCTTTATACAGTCAAGACTTTGTTTAAGTATTATTCTTCAATAATATAAAAACATTTCTTGCATTCACTAAATAACCTAATCAATTAAACTGGATTACTTATTTTAATTTTTGTTTAATATTAATTTTAGGTTAATTGAATGTAATAGTTTTGGACAAATCAAGAATGTTAACCTGATTCAACCAAATGGCATTGAATTAACCTTATGTAAAAAACTTAAGTTTCCTGAAATAAATAGTGTTAATTAAATGCAACATAACTCATTTACGTGGAACCTGTTGACATAAAGTTAAGTAAATCCAACGTATCATTTTTTTGAGTGTAGTACACAATGTAACTACAGAAGAGTCAAGTTTTAAATAGTAAAAATATCGAAAGTCTTTGGTCATTTTTGAGTGAGATGCTAACGGTCTAATCAGATTAAATGATCTATGCTAAGCTGCGGCTAAAAGTGCTACAGCCAGACCCAGAGATTGGCTGAATGAATTTAAAAACGGTAAAACTCAACTGTTTAACTCTAGGGGAGTTGGAATTAAGCCTATTTTCAAAAATAGTGAAGTGTCAGTGTTCCTTTAGGCTTTCAAATGATACCTTATTTATGATGATTACTAAAATATGTGATAGCACTAAGAGCACTAAGTGTCCCGCCAGTAGGATGGTGACAGTCAGTTTAATATAATTTGTTATAAGTTGAAATAACTTATACAGCCAAGTATAAGTATATTATACATAAAAAATTTAAGGCAGCAACACTTAAGTTTGTTTTTTAACAGTGTGTTTTCTCCTTAACTAACTTGTTTGTCCTTTTTTTCCTTTTGCTGGAAGGTTTCAGATCGCAGTTAACCTCTCTATGGAATGTTATGCTCTGACTTTTGGCATTAACACTTTTGTTGCCCTTACGCTTCAAACTATACTTACTGCTATTGTGGTGGACAATTCAGCCTTGGGACTGGACATTACAACACAGGTAAGCTCTTACTACATGAAACAGAGTGAAATTTAACCCTGTAAAGCCTAAGCCTTGTCTACAAAATAATAGACAAGGTTTTTTTGGGGGGTTTTTTTTTTGTTTTGTTTTTTTTTTTGGAACATGAACAGTTTATCGAACATGTAGACAAAATATAAAAGAAAATCAAAAAGTTAGCATGTTTTATGTTTTGTATCATATTTGATGCATCAGGCTTTTATGACCAATAGTGAGAATGTAGCTTTGTCTACTCAAAAAGATTATCAAAAATGTCAGTTAACCATAACACATGTAAATATCAGTTGTCACACTATGTCTCACAGTAATATGTCTTAGTAAGAAGATATTTTAAATGCTTAGTTTTATGATCAAAGCTCTGTAGTTTATATATATATATATATATAATGCAGTGCAATTTAATGACTGAGAGATGAACAAATAAACGTTCCTCAAAAGCCTGATGTATAATATTTAATACTCACATTTTAACATGATTTTCCTAAGAATTGCTGTATCAAGTAAACCTAAGCTTTATATTAAGGCAAGGTGTATTTTTTCAATAATAATAATAAATAAATAAAAACGCAAAATTTTTTCATTTAAAAGAAGACAAAAGCCTCAAGTTTATAATTTTTTAAATAATTTAATTTATTTAACAATTGTGTAGATGATGGATCAAACAAAACTGATAAAAACAGTGGTTTAACTTTTTTTTTTTTTTTTTAAATAAATAAATTTAGTAACAGGAATGAACACTGGGTAACAGGAATGAGTGTCCATATGTGTGTCCATATGTGTGAGAAAGAGTGTGTACATTGCTGTGTGTGCGAGTGAGATTTCTGTGAGTGAGATGCTGTGTGCTAGTAGTACTTCACAGCGAAGGAGGTGGATAGAGAAAGAAGGAGAGAGAAGAAAAGAGAGAGGGAGGGAAGGAAAGACAAAAAAAAGGGGGGGGAAAGAGAGGGTTGTGGGTGTGTTTCACTCCTTCCCTTGCAGCATGCCATGGGTGGGTGTTTTTGGAAACTGCATAGTATGGGTTCTCTCAATCTTCTACAAAAGAAAAGAAAGAGAAAGACAAAAAAAATTAAGTCACTTCGTGGTGGACTGGCTCCCTGCAAGTATAGTATTCACATCGTAAAACTAGTCCTAAAAATCTACAATTTAAGTAATTTCAACTGTGAAACTCATGATACAGATGAATAGTATTATATCAACAAAATATTCACACTATTAAATCAACAAAACAGAGGACTCTACTCACTCCTGTTACTTTTTTATATAAGTAACAGGACTGAAAGTAACATGATTGAGTTTTTAAGCAAAAAATGATCAAATACATGACATATGGCCACATGGCGTACATGCTAATAGCATAAGGACACTGAGCAACTTCTAGTGACTTACCTAAAGTTCATATTTTTTAAGAAATAATTTAGGTAACAGGACAGTACGTTGAGATTGACCCTCTCATTCATAGTTACAATTTCACCAAATATACAGAAATTAAAATGAGAGGACTTACTTTTGGTCTTTTCATGGCCTGCATAAGATCCAGATGATGCAACTTCCTGTTGAAAATGTGTCATGTGGAATGTTCCAAGTTTTATAGAGGGGGACATGTGTGAGGGTAACAGGACTGAGTGATAACATGACTAAAATGTGTATTTTATATAACATTATGGATTTCTTATGAAATTTATTTTGGTTTAGCATAGATGGTATATGGAGTAACACAACAATGCAAAAATAAGATTTCTGAAAGATTTTAATGATTATATTTTATGATACATTTAAGTTTATATAGCCGGGACTACTTTTTTTAGTATTCTCAGTAGTTTTTAATAATGTTTTAAATTATATATTTTAAATTAGATTAGCAGTTAGATTCATATTCAGGACACTTTGCTTAATAATAAAATGTATTTAAGAGTTACTTTTCATGCATATTTATACATAAAATGTCTTGGGGACAGAAATGGCACCCATTCGGTGGAATGGCTCAGAAATGAATGTATAAAATATGAAAACAGTGAGCTTTATAGGGTTAAAAATATTTTCATGAGAGTAAAAGAATAGCCATGAATGTATGTATTAACCTGTATTTTGGCCCTTCTTTTACAGTTTCTTATATATGGAGGTTACTACAGCACCATCTCTGTGCTCTTCCTCACACAAGGGTTGTACACCGTTTGTAAGCATTACCGCAGGTCTGCAGCAGAAACAAACACAGACCGGCCTCGTTCTGCCATTCTGGAGGAGCAATCCGAATCAGACAGAAGTGGAAAACAGGATCTTGATCCACAGTCACCATCATAAAATAAGATGGAACATTCAACACATGGAGTGGGGGTGGGGAGAGGAAAAATGATTCATGTCTTTCTTTTTGTCTTTTTAATGTTGTTATTAGCCTAAACTAAAACTGCACTGTAAGTGTTTGTGTATTGTATAATATGTATAAATATTTATTCAACCAGTATATTTGCATAGACTGTTCTGTCCTGTCATTTCCTGTTTATAAATTAAAAAGAAGTGATTACTATTTGTTCTAAGCAAATATTAACCAAATGCTAACATTTTAATAAAATAAGCTTGTTTAGACGATTTTCAAGTAAAAAAAAAAAAAAAAAAAAAAATCAAACATGGTAACGTTATGGTTTAGAAATAAGTATCAAGAGTATATAATCTTAAACAGAATCAAATAGTTAAAACCAGTAAACAAAAGACGAGCGCTTACTACAGTAACATGGAACGTCATTTCTGTAATATAACACCGGAAGTTTTTGAAACACGTAGTTAGGAATAGCGGACGTGACGTTAACTATTTGTAAACTGGGAACTGCAGTCGAATAACATTTTTGCAAGAACATATAGCAATTATTCACATTTATCAATATTGCTGGAGTGGTTACGTTTTATTTAACTAAGCAACTGTCATTACAATAATCTTTTTATAACCAAAACAACAACAACAACGATGCAATATGTGTAATTATAGTTCGAGATAAATCTAATAAAAAAATTATATAAAATATATTTTAAATAAATAAAAGGCGAGAAAATAATGACATTACATTAAATACATACAAATTATTTTCCGCAATAAATATAATTAAATAAGTGATTTTACATATATATTGTGAGCCTTACAACAAAAAGATGATGTGATGACTGATGCCTCTCTTCCATTAATATCTGAGGACTTTATTTATAAAAAATAAAGGACTTTCTTTTGGCAAAAGCACTAGGAGTGAAGAGCGCGTTCAGCTGTACGAAACTACACTTCCCACAATCCAACTGCTCAGAGTTGCGTAACTTTCGGAACGTCTTCCAGGAGAAACTCTGCGGCCCAGACGACTTGGCAGAAACATCAAACACCTCGATTCTGAATGACACAAAATCCGACGGAGTTGTATATAGTCGTCCGTAACGAGGAAATAGTCGATCGCAAACCCTCGGAGGCTGACTGTGAAAGAGATTCAGGGTGGATTTGAGAACGCAAGATCGCGAGGGCCTATCAAATATGTCCTCTTCCTCGCAGGCATCTTCCAGGCGGCAATGGTGCTACCTTTGCGACCTGCCAAAGATGCCTTGGGCCATGATTTGGGACTTCAGCGAGGCCGTGTGCAGAGGCTGTGTGAACTACGAGGGCGCGGACAGAATAGAGTTGCTCATCGACACGGCGCGGCAGCTCAAGCGAACACACGTGATGCAGGACGGTAGATCTCCGGGTCCGCAGCCCGGCGGTAAACACGGTCCCGCTGGTAAGGAGGGTCCTATGGAGGCCGGCAGACCGCCCTCCGAGCGATATGAACGGGGAAGGGGAGAGTATGGGTCCAGCAGGCTGCCCAACGGGCTGCCTAGACTGGAAGATGGGGGTCCGCCTGAGGTGAGTAGGCAGAGTCCTACTGCCAGGAGGACTTTGGTGGGGGCTGTGCCACCCAATTTAATGGCGCAGGGGCTTGTTGGAACCCCTCATGGTCTGCTGACCGCCATGCCTGGTCTGAATGCCCGAGCCGGAGGCGCCCCGTTGACCATTTCTGCTCCCATGTTGAACGAGATCAGTAAAAGACAGGCCCTGGGCATGGGGATGAACGTGGGTGTGGCTTCTTTCATGAGCCCTGAGTTTGAAAAGGAGCTCAAGGAGAAGCAGAGGAACGCTGAAGCACTCACCGAGCTCTCCGAAAGCGTAAGGAACCGCGCCGATGATTGGGCGGGACGGCCCAAACACATGCGCGAGGCCCTGCACACCCTCTCTGGCTGCACCCCGTTTAATGTCCGCTTTAAGAAGGACCACGGCCTGGTGGGGAGGGTGTTCGCCTTTGACGCCAAGCTGATGGTTGAGTTTGAGCTGAAGGTGTTCGTCGAGTACCCATGCGGGTCTGGTAACGTGTTCTCCAGCGTGTTAGCACTAGTCAAACAGATGTTCCACGATTCTCAGAAAGACACTGGCAAGGTCATCAACTCGGGCTACAAATACGTGGAGTATGAGAAAAGGCATGGCACCGGTGACTGGCGTCTCCTGTCAGAGCTTCTCAGTGATGCAGTGCGGGCATTTAAAGACGCCCCGGCCCCGGATGCCCTCCCACAGCCGTACCTGGATGCCAGCTGCTCCATGTTGCCCACCGCGCTCTGCCACATCGGCCGTCCCACGCAGCCCAGAGTACGCAGACGCAAAGCCTCACCCGAGCCGGAAGGCACCGAGAGGATGACCTCAGAGGAAATGCGCCAGCACTGGTCCCTCGGTGTGTACCCTGGCATTCCCGGCCATATGCCCGCCACCTCGCTAGCCAGTGCAGGACAGCCTCCGGAGGCCCACAGTAGCGACCCTTCGCCCATCACTGCGCTCATGAGCGTGGCCGACAACGTCGGCACTGCCACGCCGAAAGATGCTCCCGGCGGCAGCGGAAGCCACTCAGCGAACGCAGGCCGTCAGAACAGCACCAGTCCTTCGCCTGGCGGTCAGCGGCGGCTGGCGTCACGCAACGGAGAACCATCGGCTGGCAGTAGCTCGGGAGGGCCGACCACGACCGTCACCGTGCCCCTCTCTGACCAGGGTGCCGTTATGGGAGCCGAAGGCTCAGGAGGAGCCGGAGGCGGTGGGGCCCCTCTCTGCTGCACCATCTGCCACGAGCGCCTGGAGGACACACACTTCGTCCAGTGTCCATCTGTGCCCGGGCACAAGTTCTGCTTCCCTTGCACCCGAGACTTCATCCGCAGACAGGGCTCAGGAAGTGAGGTGTACTGCCCCAGCGGGGAGAAGTGCCCCCTCGTGGGCTCCAACGTGCCGTGGGCCTTCATGCAAGGCGAGATCTCTACAATCCTGGCAGGTGATGTGAAGGTGAAGAAGGAAAGAGACCCCTAACGGCCAGCAGCAGGTTAGAAAACATGCATAATTTAGAAAGGATGCATTAAATTGATCAAATGTGACCGTAAAAACATTTATAAGGTTACAAAAGATTTCTGTTTCAAATAAATGCCGTTCTTTGGAACTTTCTATTCAGCAAAGAATCCTGAAAAATGGTTTTCACAAAAATACACTGCGAAAAATGCTTTTATTCGTATTTTTTCTTGTTTCCAGCCCAAATATCTAAATATTCTTAAATCCAGATGCTTTACTAGATACAGCATGACATGACATAGTAAAATGACATAAGATACTTTTTTCTTGTTTTCTGGGGGAAAAAAATCTAAATGAAGGGAGTTTTGTTTTGATTTTTTTTTTTTTTTTTTTTTTTTCCAGAAAACAAGAAAAAAATATCTTAATATCATAATTTTTAGATATTTGGACTGGAAACAAGACAAAAATTCTAAATGAAAGCATTTTTTGCAGTGTATTAAGCAGCACGACTGTTTTCAACACTGATGATGATAATACAATTTTCTTGAGCAGCAAATCAGCATATCAGAATGATTTCTGAAGGATCATGTGACACCAAAGACTGGAGTAATGATGCTAAAAATTCACAGGAATAAGTTGCATTTTCCAATATTTTCCAATAGAAGACAGTTATTTTAAATTGTAATAATAGTTCACAATATTACTGTTTTTTTACTGTATTTTTGATCAAATAAATGCAGCTTTGATTTTAAAAAACATTACATTTTACCAGCCCCAAACTTTTGAGTGTGTGTGTGTATATTATTTATAATATAAATAATGTGAAATCTATATGTTAACATGTATTTTAATGCCTCCCTAACAGAACTACACCTCACTCTGAGGGAGCTGCGATCCTGAGCCCTAAAGATGGCCGCTGTGATCGTGTGACCCACGGCACTGAAGAGATGACTGCTGGTGGGCAGATCCTCTTCCTCCATCTAACCAGGCCCCCTCTTGCCCTTGACTGTCTTTCCCCCCCCCCCCCCCCCTTCATTTTCCTTCCCTTCACTGTCTCTCTTTCAGCCAAGACGAAGGAGAACACAGACATTTTTTCTCTTCAGAGATGCCCATGTATTAAACCCTCCAGCACTTATTTCAGACTCATAAATTTGTTGGCCCCTGTCGATTCTTAAGAGCTTTCAATCCTGCAAAGCGAAACCAGGTTCACGTATACCACGTGGTATTTACTATGACAAGAAACGCGTTTCAAAGATCCAGTGGGGTAAGCAGTGATTTCCCAGAATGTGCTACAAACCACCAGACAGATGCAGATTGTACAGCGGGAAGCTTGTTCGCAAAGACTGCTTCCTTCACAATCACAGAACTGCACCGACTTCAGGCCCACTCTTGTTTTTGCTGTTGTCTATGCTGCATAAATCTAGTCCAGGAATATTACTAAGTGCTAAAAGCCCTTCCTTCAGATTGCTTCTTGATACAGCATGTATAATAGATATCTTTATGTTTTTTACTCCGTGTAGATTATCCCTTTCAATGGTTATAGATGTGCAATCTCTAGATTTGATACTATGTTGCTTTATGTACCACTAAGTTGAATGAATAGAAAACCAAAGATAGACATGCTGAATATTGTCGTATCATATGATGCTATAACATATATTTTTGTGGTAAAATGGTTTTGTGGCTTTCGTCAGACAACAAGGACAGATATGGGGAATGTTTTACATTGGGTAGACACACAATAGATTTTTATTACGAGTAAGCAGATCGCTATATTTTCTATTGTAACCCATTGGCTTTTAAAATCCTTGGAGGCGATGACTAGTTTAATATTAAGACAACAGAGCCACTCTGTTTTGTTTTGTTTTTTTTTACAAGTATATGTTTTTTCTTTCCGTTTTTACATGTTAAAGACATACTTTATGACAATTGTTTTAATGTAATGGTAAAAGATTTGAAAGAACCAGCGTATATTAGACAGGTAGTCCAATAAACGGTGGCCTCAAACATTTGGGCTCTTCCAGATATTTTTGGGCCCTTGTAGGTTTGGTTCTCCATAATGTTTTGACATGTCTTCAGTCTTGTTTTATGACATTGAAAAATATATGACTAAATATATAAATGCACAAAGTACTGTTCTGTAAGACTTCTGTTTAATCGGCTTTTATGTTACAGCTTAAATTGTATTTAAATTAAAAGATTGACTTTTCACAAACTTTGAGACTTTGTTCATTTTTAATGATGCGTCTATTTAACCCTTCAAATGACTTCCGCTGATGTAACCCAGTGTAGTCAGGTTTTCCAGTAATAAATCATTTCTTTTTTGAATCGAATAACATTTGAATTGGTTTTAGGTTATCTGGCAAAACATTTTTACAGCCTAGTTAACTTGGAAAACTACACAGTGCTATGTGGAAACTGGACTTTGGATTAGTCATTATGAAAGTGTGATCATGTGTAAACCTTGCTGGCTTGTTTTTACACCTACTGGAGATTCATATAAAGCGTTTAAGGTTAGAACATGTTTGCTTTCTTATGGTCTCTGCTTATCTGCTGTGTTTTTGTGGGAAAGGACATGATTTCAAATGTCACCGTTTAGGTCTGTTTACAGTATTTTCGAGCATACATGATGTTTTACAGTTAGCAGTTAATCCAGGTCACGTTGAATGTTGTCAGATCTCTGAACCGCTGCAATATCCAGGTAATTGTCGATTTGCTTGAAGGCAGGGTTAGTGTTTACTACAACTAAAACATTTTTGTTCCTTGAAATAAAATAAATGTTAACTAAAATTAAACATTTACAAAATCTTGACTAAAATCTTAACTAAAACAAGAGTAAAAACTATAGATATTAAAAAAGTAAAATAAAAACTATAATAGTATCTCTGAACTATTGATTCTGAACTAACAGTGAAAGTCTGGTGGGATCCTCTCATGGGTTTCGTCATTTGCTGTAATGCTAAACTGTGTCCAGCAGATGGAAATATTCTACAACATATTGAAACAGAAAGAGAACTGTATGGGGTTGTTCAATAAACACTTGATTTAGATGATAAGAGGTGGAATGAAATGTAAAACAAAAATTATTCATTGACATGAATGTCATTACACCTCATGGAAGGACAGTATTTATAAGGTCTGTATAAACCAGGATCTATATAAAAATGCCAACACAATATAGGGGCAATGGATTTAGTTTTAAAACATGCATTTTACAATGTGTAAAACCTCAAAAGAACTGCAATTCTACAGATATACTTTTCTATAGAATCGAATAGAATAAGCTGCCTCAGCAAAATGATTGGCCAAACCATCGCCCTTACAAAAAATAAGTATATACTTCAGGTTCATTTCAAGTACTGTATTTAAGTAAACTTTATGTGGTAAGTATACTATTTCAATACTACTTGGGACTAAATTGGCCCACTTTTTAGTGTATAAAAGTATACTTTTAAGTAGCCTATACATAAAGTGTAACGGTAGTAAACTTTGAGTAGGCTACACAGTTTTTTGTTTGCACTGTAACTAATAGAACTTAAAGGTATACTTAGTTTACTAGTTAAATGCTTTTATAGTTTATGAAAGTACACTTTGACGTATACTCTCATTAAAATATTAGTTTAGTAGTTTTATACTGCAAGTATACATGTACGTTTTCTTTAAGTGAACTTATCTTTATAGTTTACTACCAGTGGACTTCACAAAAATACACATACTCAGAATTAGAAGCATATCTGTTTTCTTTATAAATCAATATTTGTATATAAAATATATTTGTAATATAAACAATGTAAGTTTATAAGACAGTATGTAAAAGAAAGTATTTAATAGGCTTAATCAAAAGAATAATACATACTTTTAAGTATATCTTGATCAAAAGATTGAGTACAAGTTTAGGCCAAATATACTTAGATTTTTCTCTAAAACATGCTGGGTTAAAACAACCCAAGTTGGGTTGAAAATGGACAAACCCAATGGTTGGGTTAAATGTTTGCCCAATCTGCTGGGTAGTTTTATTTAACCCAATTATTGTTTAAAACATTACTGTATTGTTTGCTTAAAATGAACCCAAAGTATGCTGAAAATGAACATTTATTAATGTTTAATGAATGAACATTAAATGAAATTAATAATAATTTAACAATAAACATTTGTTAAATTGCTTAATAAATGTCCACCTTTTGATTATTATTGTCTCCTCTAGTAATTATGTGTCTGATTTTTAATTTTCAACCTATTTTGGGTTTATTTTAAGCCAGAAATATAGTCATTTTTAAACAATAAGTGGATTAAATAAAACTGCCCAGTATGTTAGGCAAACATTTAAGGCTATAGCACACTTAAACTTCTATTTGTAAGAATGGTCAGACATGGAACGTGTGATTCGTTGATTTCAGGAAGGAAAAAAAACCTAATGTTTACTTAAAATCAGTCTTCTACATTTAGTCACATAAAGACCCCCCCCACCCCCACCCCCTATTAATTGTGCTTAATTGTATTGAATATGCACTCAAATCTTGCAAACTGTGCTTGCAGATAGGCTAATATAATAGTAATAATACTAATACTAATAAAAAGCCACTTAGGTGTAGGCTACTCAAGTACACTTTCAATATATTACGTATAACTCTAACAGCCTATACTAACCCTAACCCTAACCCTAACCCTATATAAGATTAGTAAGTTTCTTTTTTTTTTTTTGCGTACAGTTTTTCATTTGTACTGTAACTAAGTGAACTTATAAGTATACTGATATTTTAGTTAAATACTTTTATAGTTTATGAAAGTACACTTTGAAGTATACTCTCATTCAACTATTAGTTTAGTACTTTTATACTGCAAGTATACATGTACACTAAAAAAAAAAATGCTGGGATGTTTCTACCCAAATTTGAGTCAAATATGGACAAACCCAGCTGTTGGGTTAAATTTTTTAATTAAATTTTGGATTGGGTTTGTCCATGTTTGACCCAAATTTAAGTGACCCAAAGTTAAGTATATCTCGATCAAAAGATATAAGTACAAGTATAGGCCAAATACACAAACTTTTCTGTCAAGTACTTGTAATTTTAAGTATATTTCTGAGAAGTACATCAAATAGACTTATTTTTTGTTTAAAATAAGTATAGCAATAGCACACATGAATAAACTTTTTTGTAAGGGTGGTCAGACATGAAACGCGTGATTCGTTGATTTCAGGAAGAAGAAAAAAAACCTAATGTTTACTTAAAATCAGTCTTCTACATTTAGTCACATAAAGACCCCCCCCACCCCCACCCCCTATTAATTGTGCTTAATTGTATTGAATATGCACTCAAATCTTAGAAGTAGCCTACAAACTGTGCTTGCAGATAGGCTAATATAATAGTAATAATACTAATAAAAAGCCACTTAGGTGTAGGCTACTCAAGTACACTTTCAATATTACGTATAACTCTAATAGCCTATATTAGCCTATATAAGATTAGTAAGTAAGTTTCTTTTTAAAAAATTTTTTTTGAGTACACAGTTTTTCGTTTGTACTGTAACTAAGTGAACTTATAAGTATACTGATATTTTAGTTAAATACTTTTATAGTTTATGAAAGTACACTTTGAAGTATACTCTCATTCAACTATTAGTTTAGTACTTTTATACTGCAAGTATACATGTACACTAAAAAAAAAAAATGCTGGGATGTTTGACCCAAATTTAAGTTTTCTCTATGTGAACTTAATATTTACTAGCAGTGGACTTCACAAAAATTCATTCGTTCAGCATATCTGTTCTCTTTATAAATCAATATTTTCAAACAATGTAAGACAGTAAAAGAAAGTATTTAATAGGCTACTTAATCAATAACAGAATACATACTTTTAAGTATATCTCGATCAAAAGATATAAGTACAAGTATAGGCCAAATACACAAACTTTTTTGTCAAGTACTTGTAATTTTAAGTATATTTCTGAGAAGTACATCAAATAGACTTATTTTTTGTTTAAAATAAGTATAGCAATAGCACACATGAATAAACTTTTTTGTAAGGGTGGTCAGACATGAAACGCGTGATTCGTTGATTTCAGGAAAATAAAAATGTTTACTTAAAATCAGTCTTCTGTACATTTAGTAACATAAAAGACTCCAATTGCGCCTAATTGTATTGAATGTGCACTCAAATCTATAGCCTCTAAAGCGTGCTTGCAGATAATGTAATGTAATATTGTAATGTATATACTGTAATGTAATGTAATGTATATACTGTACATTGTAATGTATAGACTAATGTAATATTAATGAAATAAAAAGCCACTTAAGTGTAGGCTACTCAAGTACAATTTCAATATATTACATAGATCTACAGTAATAACCTACAGATGATATTGTTTCTGAAACTTGCATTTATTGAAAACTTCTGCTTGTTATCTGAAGTCTTCCATGTGAATCTTCAACCTGTTAGACTATCATTAATGACTCACTGCTGTTCGACTCCTCAAAAGCCTTAAGACACGTTTCTAATATTCTGCTTCCTCCATTAGCGTCACCCATTAAGACTATTGTTATCCAATTATAGAGGTGTTAATGAACGATGCGCCGCTGCATTGGCATGAGAAGCGCTGAGCCAGCAGGAGGATGTTCAGATGTGTGTTCGCCAATACACCATCTCAAGACACCGCGCGCGGGGATTACTGAGGAAGAAAAGCGTGCCGAACACTACATAGACAAGTCTGCAATTCTTAAGACAGTTTTTGTCTTTTATTCTTGATCATGTACACACACAGATAGGAACATTTGCTCAGTGGAAGAAAAAAAATCCCGTCTGATTTGATACAAGCTATCATAAAATTAAGAGCAACTGGAGAGCAATTCTGTGAATAATTCTAGTTATAGCTAATATCTATTTTAGATTGACATGTCTGTAGATAGACAACGGTTGTTGTTCCATGGGAACATCTCATAAATTGCATTTTGGGGGTCAGGTCTCTCCTAATCCTGTCGACCCCCCGTCAATTGATCAATTACATCTCCATTCATTAGCCATTAGGAAATGCATTGACATTGTGATGTTCCTGTCTGCGCCTAACAACAGATGTGTATTCACATAGCTACTACAGTCGCATCTTCACGGGTCATTTCAAGCCAGGAAAAGTTCACAGATGTTCTCATTGGAAAGACTTCAAAAATCGAATCTGCTTTTGACCAGGAAAATGAAGGCTAAACTCGCGAAATAAAAGCGATTTGCTTGAAATAAAGTAATGATAGGCTAATCGAATTACAGGCTAATTAAAAACAATACAATATGCTAGCTATAGGATAAAAAATGACTACGATAAATTTGTAATTAAAACGAATATATCCAGAAAAGGCGGTTTTGTCGCATACCTATAAGCTATTTGCATATTTTCGAATCTCATACTGCGCCTTTAACCATCAAAACAGCGTATTTTGATTCTCTTGTAGTTCTTCAATAAACAATCGCATACGTCCTCCTCAGGTATGAGAAAAGACGGCATGAGATCATCTTTTTTAAATCTCGAGAATTAATCACCGTCCTTCTCTTACTGTGACCGTCGTGAAAGTGATAGCCGAGGGGATTTAACAGCTTTTAAAACTGGCACCTCAGATTACTGATGTGGAACCCCGCCGTGATGAGTTTAAGCCCTGATGAGCTTATACCACCCTGAACACATCACTGATGACGGAATCAAATGATTGACAAATCAAAAGCAATGTCAAAGAAAAAAGCCAAAGAACATACAACACCAGTATCTATCTATCTATCTATCTATCAGAAGTCTATAAGCCCATCCTTCTGTAAATTGCCCAAAATCTTCTACATTTCTATTCATTTTCATTCTAGGCCTGAAGTTGTCTGGAATGACAATTGAGATGGACGCGTCGGCTGGCCAATATACAGAACAGCAGGGGGCAAGAGAGACCTTTAGGGACGTCTTCCTGAATCCCGGGGCCTGTTTTGGGCGGTCCCTCACCTGCGCGTGTTTAAAGCCTGAGGTGAGGCTTTTCTACAGTACTCACCACAGAGACCTGACACAGTCTCCACGACAGCTTCACTTTGGACTTCTCGGGATTACTTGAAAATGTTTACGGGTCCTTCCACACACAAGAACTGAGAGAACTAAGTTACCCAATCATGAGAAACCAACTGATTGATCCACGGGACTGAAGACAACAGAAGAGCATAACTTTGTCAAACTTTTTTATTACAGTTCATGCTGTAATATTACGTGGAATTACAAAGTGTGCCGTCTTGTGGGACGATTTTGTTGTTGTTGGGGGGTTTTTTTTGTTTTGTTTTTTGTTTTTTTGTTTTTTTTTTACAAAACCGCTGAGGAAAAAAAAAAAAAAAACACACATACAAGGGTATTTTAATACACGGTTAGTCTCCGGTCACTTTCTTAAGAGTTACAAGTTTATTTGGGGATGTTGAGCTCCGTGAAGATGGAATCACATGAAATTCCGGAATGGAATGCTTTCTACAGTGAGGCAAGCGAGGTAAGTTTTGTAAAGTCTTCAATATTCGATTTAATCAAATATATATATATATATATATATATATATATATATATATATATATATATATATATATATATATATATATATATATATATAATACAAGAATATGATGATAGATAGATAGAATTCGAAATAACATAAAATATAACAATAAAATATCATCTATAGAGATGTCATTTTTGCACGTTACTATTATTTTATTAATGGAATAAATATTATTCCATAATATTATATTATTTTTAAGAGTCGACATTTAGTTTTCGATTTTAATTTTACGTTACATTCTCGTGCACTCGTTTTACATGCCAGTGGAACCAATAGGCTAGAAAACGTTATCTGTTAATTTTATAAAACAGAGAATTGTTCATTCATAAAGCAGCATTAATTTCAAATTTTATTCTCCATTCTATATTTGCGCATTTCCATTCAAACTTGTGTTACTGCTGCCCAACATTTTGTGACCGCGAACACTGCGTATTTTATAAAATTGTAGCCTGATTATTATTATTTTTTTATTATTATTTGTTTATTTAGTATTTCCTTGTGTTTATTCTCATTCTAAGATTGCTATTTTAACACCGACGGTTAAAACATCACAATAGTGCTATTTTAACTGAAATTTCGTTTTATATTGTAAAACGAAATGAAAAGAATTCATTATAAAACACTTAAATTACACTTAATTCTATACAAATTGTGTAATAACAGAAACTTAGAATATAACAAAGTTAGGTTGTATTGTAGTTTAGCATTAACTTTATAATATAGAAGCCTTAGGTGAAATGCTGTTATGTTTATAAACTGTTAGATTTTGTTTTATAGTTACTAAACTCTTGATAACAAATTGAAGGCGAAACATTAATGTCCTGTGTTATTTTCTTTCAGATGTATTCCTCTCCGAGCGCCATGAACTCAGTGAGCAGCTTGAACAGCTACATAAATCTGAACTCGGCCTGTTCCACATCCAGCATGAATATGGGCTATCCCAGCACAGGTCTCAACAGCAGCCCATTGAGCAGCATGGGTGGAGGCCCTAACCACATGAGCCTGTCCCCCTCCTCTCTGAACCCCAGTTCTCTGACCCAGCTGGGCTCTTCAGCCTCCTCGCTGGGTCCCCTCTCGCATTACCAAAGCATGGGTCAGCCCATGTCCCAGATCAGCTACCCCTCTCCTACCTCTCTTAACCGGACTAAGGAGATGCCGAAGCCCTACCGTCGCTCTCTGACCCACGCCAAGCCACCGTACTCCTACATATCCCTCATCACGATGGCTATCCAGCAGTCCAACAGCAAGATGCTAACCCTCAACGAAATCTACCAGTGGATCATGGATCTGTTCCCGTACTACCGCGAGAACCAGCAGCGCTGGCAGAACTCCATCCGCCACTCTCTGTCCTTCAACGACTGCTTCGTCAAAGTGGCGCGTTCGCCTGACAAGCCTGGCAAGGGCTCCTACTGGGCATTGCATCCCAATTCCGGGAACATGTTCGAGAACGGCTGCTACCTGCGTCGCCAGAAGCGTTTCAAGATCGAGGAAAAATCAGGTAAAAAGAGCTCGACAAAGTCCCAGGAGAGTGGCGGAGCCGCCAAGGGCGGCCACAGCAGTGAGGGGATGCAGGAGGAGCACAGTCCCGCCACCGGCTCCGAAGGTGCCGACTCTGCCCATTCCGACAGCTCCCATGCCGGATCAGCTTCAGAGGAGCAGCAGAGGAGCATGGTGCAGCTGGACTGCCCCTCTCAAGCGCCCAACCTTTCACACAGCTCGCCAGTGCCGATTCCATCTTCGGTGTCCTCCTCCATGCCCCCGTCCAGCTCGCACCTGCACTCTCAGGGCATGGGCGGCAGCCCTCACCTATTGGCCAGCCCGATGCAGCACCTGGACCTGCAGAACGACCCTCTGAAGTCCATGGACCCACACTACAATTTCAACCATCCGTTCTCCATCACCAATCTCATGTCCAACGAGCAGAAGATGGACCTCAAGTCGTACCAGGACCAGGTGATGGCTTACAACAGCTACACCACATCTTCTCCCATGGCCGCCAAACAGATCTATGACACTGCTGGTCCGTCCGCCATTGACTCTGGTGCGTATTACCAGACCCTCTACAGCAGGTCTGTCCTCAATGCATCCTAATGTGCTTACCAGCCATTTGAACTCTACAGACTCTTAATGGCAGGACATCTTCAACTCAGAGCTTGCTTTGCCATCCATACATTTCCTGCACTCTTAAAAATAAAGGGGGTGATTCCATATAAGCAGTGTTGGGAGTAACGCATTACAAGTAACTTGAGTTACGTATGTAATCAGATTACTTTTTTACGCATTACTTTCTATAAAAGGTAACTAAGTAACGCAATTAGTTACTTTTTTAGGGAGTAATGCAACATTGTAATGCATTACTTTAAAAAGTAACACTGCATATAAGAAACATTTTGGTTCCCCAAAGAACCTTTCAGTGAACAGTTCTTAAAAGAACCATTTTTTCTTAGTGTGAAGAACATTTTAAAAGAACCCTTTTTCTACTAAAGAACCTTTTGTGCAATGAAACGGTTCCATGGATGTTGAAGGTTCTTTTTTGGAACCCTAGATGCCAATAAGAACCTTTATTTTTAAGAGTGATGCTGAGAAAAATGCTTTTACCAGAACCAAGGGACGGGTTCCAATACTATTTTACAGAAACTAATTTAATTAACATATATTCAGGAGCTAAACGTTTTTGGTTTTTGGATGTAACACAGAAGATGTATACAAATGATGCCATGTGTATATACTGTTTTGGGGAAGCAGGAGTTAGGCATTTATTTATGAAGGGAAGAATTTAATATATCTTGTACGATTTTGTGTTGTGAAGTTACGTAAACAATGTGACAATAAGAGGACATGAGCATGACTGAGTTCAGGTTACTGCTGTGAGCAGGTGTTACTGTGTTACAGGGAAACTCTCCTGTTTTGTGTTACAGCATAACGTTCATGTCTAAATGTTCATTTGAAGTGCACTAACATACAGTGCACATGTAAGGAGAGTGTGTATCGTTATGCTTGTCCCTCAGAGAAGCTGAAGAATTTTTTTTTTTACACTTGGCCATGAAGTCATTTTGTATATTCTGAAGAATTTTGTGTTAACTATATATATATATATAAAGAGATAAAAGTTTAACAAAGATGGATTAAACTGTGGTAAATCCAGCTTATTTGTTTTCCAGACTTCCCTTTTTAGAGTAAGATTCATGAAAAAGATGTCAAAGACCTTTCACTGTTATTCCAGTGTGCCAATGCTCAGCTTCGGCTCTTACTTAGATCAGCAGACAATGCACTAAGGGCCATTTCCATACAATACTTTGCACTAGTGACCTCTCTGTTCTTCACTGTTGGGGAGGGGTGGGATTGTTTTGTTACAAAAATGCTTTGTAACTACCTTTTTATCAGAAAATTATACAGACCCTAACAAAATTGCCATGATGTATTTTTGTAAGATCTCGTCATTTCAAAATCTCCCTAGAGGTTTTAAAGCAGTTTTAATAATAAAAACTTTGTCTCAAGCCATCATGTCATTCATAAACAAATTTCTTGCAAGTCTTGTAAGAAAGCAGGTCAGAATTGATGTTCTTGTACTATTTAGTTTTATTTAAACCCAGCTTTTTGACCATTTGGCTTAGGAGATAAGTGTCTTAATATGTATATATAATGTATATATATATATATATATATATATATATATATATATATATATTGCTTTATTTGGTTGATCGTTTCATGGTATGTTCTTAATGTTTATGTTCTCTTCTTATTAAAAAAAAACTTCTCACATATGCTTTGGAGTTATTTTAAACATACATATTCCTAAAATATAAATGTGACACTATTGAAAATAGTCAAATGTAAAAAATATTATACATTGGTGAATCTAAATTACCCTAGGTAGTATTTTAGAACAGCTTGTACACTGACTCTTAGTCAGTTTTATAAGTTGTTGTCATTTTTATTATGTCTTAAAGTATTACAATGCATCTAATCAAGGATGAACAGAACACTGCCAGAAAAAAATGACCTTATTTATCCATAAAAGGTTCATAGTAGTTCCTTAAGAGTACATATTACTACTCTAAGATACTAATATGCACCCTTTAGGGGGAGAAAGTTAAGTGTACTGCCCCTAGTTTCTGCAAATGAGTGTAGAAATAAGCAATAATTGTCCTGATCATTGCAGAACTGAAGATTAATACAGAATTGTAATTGCACCAGAATTTGAAATCAAGTAACATGATCATCAGGTTTGATATAAACTTAAGTATAAACTTAACTTATGCATAACTTATATGCAGCTTAAAGGGATAGTTCACCCAAAAATTACCCCATAATTTACTCACCCTCAAGCCATCCTAAGTGTGTATGACTTTCTTCTTTCTGATGAACACAATCGGAGTTATATTTTAAAATATCCTTGGTCCTCCAAGTTTTTTAATGGGGGTGATTGGAGGATGAGATTTTGAAGCCCAAAAAAGTGCATCCATCGATCATAAAACGTACTCCACATGGCTCTGGGGGGGTTAATAAAGGCCTTCTGAAGCGAACTGATGCGTTTGTGTAAGACAAATATCCTTATTTAAAACTTTATACAGTAAAATAACGAGCTTCCGGCACGATAGCCACAGGCATTTGACTTGTGTACGTCAAGTTAACACTTTTTTGACGTACTACGTGTTATAAAGTAGCGTAGTTAGCGTAGATGGCTTTGTGTAGTATGTAAAGTTTTAAATAAGGATATCTTTCTTACAAAAACGCATCTATTCGCTTCAGAAGGCCTTTATTAACCCCCCCTGAGCCGCGTGGAGTATTTTTTATGATCGATGGATGCACTTTTTAGGGCTTCAAAAACCAATCACTCCTATTATAAAGCTTGGAGGAGCCAGGATATTTTTAATATAACTCTGATTGTGTTTGGCTGAAAGAAGAAAGTCATATACACCAAGGATGGCTTGATGGTGAGTAAATCATGAGGTAATTTTCATTTTTGGGTGAACTATCCCTTTAAGTGCTACTATCAAATTGTTATGCTGAGTTAAAATTGAGTAAAAGTTAGAAAACACTGAAAAACAGAAACGTTTTCTAATGGATCCCACTGTATGTCTAAATAAAGCAATCACAATCTGAAGGGTGACATTTTGAAGACCCTTACTGTAAAATGAGAGCATGAGCAATATAACAACCATGTTGCAGACATATTCCATCTGCCAGGATAATAGCCCTATCGTGTTTTATTGTCCCCAAGAGCATCCGGTAATAATACATCATGTATACCGCAAGAACCAAAAAAAGTTTTCATAATGATTTTAAACTTGTATTTTATTGTGTTCTTTCTTATTTTGGTGTGAAATATCCCACCCTGTCTCTTTTGGTTCTCTGAGACCGATGGCAGGCAGAACTCTCAAACCACGCAGTTCAGCTCAGTGTTTTTTGCTTTATCACAGAGAGCTGTGAAACCATTCTCTCTTGTCACGTCACTCTGTAGAGCTTTTTCAAAGGCAGAGAGGATCACATGCAAAAGCGAGGCAAGGATGAAAGATAGACGGGGCTGGAGAATATGAGAGAATGTAAAGTAGACTCTGCCCTGGGTCTCCTGGTGGGAATCTATAGTAGTTATTTCTTCATGAGAAACACAAAGGGACCTTGCTGCTGGGGCACCGGCCTGATAAGATACGCCAATACACCACTGATATGGTTTCCAGGGTGACACAGTGGCAAATTAGGCACAAGGAACAGAGGGCCCTTCCCATCATGACTAAACTGGAGCGTACCTCTTCCTTTGTGACCTAATTAAGAACACTGATTATCTTAGTTTTTAAGGAATAGTTCACCGCAAAGTGTTCCAAACCTGTATGACTTTTCTGCAGAAAACAAAACAAGATATTTTGAAGAAATATGTTTTGCATTCAATTAAAGTCAGTAGGGTCCTAAAAAACTTTAGCGTACTTTTAAAAAGAGTACAAAATAAGAACATACTTAAGTGCGAAATGAATAACTATACAATTAAATGAAGTTGACCCATTCAAGTAGGACTTAAATACATCTTTATATGTAATTTCATAATTATTACTTCTATTGTCTTTGAAACATGGTTAAACTGTACTGTCAAATATACTTTTAAGCATTTATGGTAAACTAAATATACTCTAATGTGATTTCTGTTGAAACTTGTATGCCATTTGTAAGTACACACTTGCAGTTTAAAACATTTAAAATATATTAATTTTTAATTCAATATTGAATAACACACAACCGTTACAATTATATTCAAGTACTTTAGTTTGTAAAACATCAAATAAATAAGTCCACTTTGTGGACTTTTTATTTCATTGATATATTATCTGCAAGTACTTTTTTTTTTTTTTTTTTTTAAATATAGTTGGTAACACTTTATTTTAAGGTGGCACACTGTAAAAAAAAATATTTTCATGATTTATTATCACAACATTTTTTTCTTTTGTCAAATCAGTTTCAATAATTAATGTGGTTCAGATAACAATATTTTGAGTTTCTGTTGATTAAACCAATCGCCTTCATTGTATTAACTCACATTTTTAATTTCAAATGAACTCAAAATTTTAAAAGGCAACCAGGTAACTTACTTTTTTAAGTTAAACCAACAATTATTTTTTACAGGGCAGTTACATGTTACTACATGTAGTAATAACAGTAAATGATGCATAATTACAACTAACTAACCCTAAACCAAACCCTAACTCTATAGTATAGTTAATTAATATTACACAGTACTTATTTAAGATGTAGTCACCTTATGATTTGAAGTACACTACAAGTGTTCATTCAATACAATTAAGTGCACCCCCCCCCCCCCCCCCTACCCCACAAGGAATATTAATAATAACAAATACCCATGTTAGGCCTATAACAGTATCATCCACTAAACCACTGTTGTTCCTAAAGTGTGACAGGTGCTGCACAGTGCTGATGCTGATAGTGGAAAATCATCACACTTGTGACGTTGGCCTTTTACCGGACAGCATGAAGGTGAGTAATAACTTCCGTTCTCGCTGTATTAATCCTGGTTGTTATGAGCCATATTCTGCCGATAGGACAACAGCCCTGATAAGAGACATTCATGTATAAAATCACTTTCATCTCTATTACTTCCTTAGTCTTGCCATGTCTCTCATTATCTCTATCCTGTTTGCCATTTTAAACTGAATTGAGGTTAACGGTTAAGGGGGCAAAGATGGACAGAGACAGAAAACTGAATATAAGGAAAAGGTGACCTAAAACACACACACGGCTGTCCCAGAAGATGTGCTATGCAAATGATGAGCACAGCATCCTTAACTGTATCCTGTAGGAGGGGTGTGCTTTGTTGACTTTTGCGGGTGTTCTTTAAAGATGGGCCTCTCAGAGCAACACCCTGTTCATGCCACAGGCGATTGCTTAGGTGTCAGGTTTTTTCAAGGTGTGCCCTGAGGCAGATAAATTTAGACTTTCTTTTTCTTTTCTCTTTGTGAGTGCTGAAGTTTGAGTCATTTGTGATGATAAATGATCCATTTGCATATTAGTCATTAAAAGTCTGCCAGAGTGACATTCATTTGAAGCATTTGCATATCAGTAAAATGTGTTTTTCTGAAATGGAAAGTGATGTTATTAGTGTGAATGACTAGTAAATGATGTGGTTTTGAGTGAACTGTTGTTATTTATATCTACAGGACATCTAATCAAGAATGAAACCAAATAATCAAGGTGGGTGGGTCCAAATGTGAAAGTTGCATGTGCCCTCAATGTCTATTCGTTCACTCCAAAGTACTACAATATTTTCAGTGTATTTTTACTTCAAACAATCCATAAACTATTTCAAGCACAAGTTACTGTCACTCCATTGGCTGGCTGTCTACAACAGGTTTCGGTGAAGAAACTGAGCCAGCAAAAGAACATAAACAAGAGCGGGAAAGAGAGAGAGAGAGAGAGAGAGAGAGAGAGCGAGCGAGCGAGCGTGTGTCACAGGGAGCATTCATAGTGTGCAGGTTAGAGGCAGATAAAGAGCTGGACTTTGCTCCATGGCATGCTGTGGGTGAAGGTAAAATGGCTGCTGATTAGGCCAGACAGAGACAACGACAGCCGAACAGCATGATTAAATTTTCCTTTCAGAGGCAGATTGATCTTGGCTTGATCACTGTGTCAACAAAACAGAGACCTGGTGTTCTCGTCACTGTATAGGCCTCATAGCCGCAGTCAAATGTAGTCTGTCAATGGAGTCAGTTCATTCTACCTTGACACACACATTAGAGGTATACTTAAACGCTCTAAATCCTTCACATAGCTTCATTTAAATATTCTCTTCAAATGTCAATTTCCTTTTTAGAAAGTGCATAGAAATTGACTTAAGTTAAAATACGGGTTATTTTTTTTATCCAAAGTTTTATTGTGAATTAAAAACAAGAGTGAAAGTCAAAAGTATTCCTGTTTAAATGTACTTTTTTCTTTCTTCAGATACAGAGGAGATTCTCTTATTTTGCACAAATTTTGTAAAGAAACCTTTCACAACAATATAGGCTACTAGTTCAACTCCTGAAACCTGTTCTAAACTGATTAATTTGAAATTTAACCTAATTTATTTAAAAACAATTATCGTTCACAGTTTATTACTAACGGTGTATATAAATATAATATGATTTAATGCATTAATAAAAATTGCTTTAGGTCAAAATTGCTTATAGAGGTGTATTCATAATATTCATAATATTGTTCTCTAATGAATTATGTTTTGTTTAATTGTTGTTGTTTTTTTTAAAGTAAGTTAAAATTATTTTATTTGCTTGTTAGAACGATAAAAATGAAGATTTAAAGCTGCACTAAGGAACTTTTTGCAACTCTGCTAATAAATTCTTTATCGCCATCTGTGGTTGATACATAAAATTACATGTAATTTGCGGAGTGGATATTAACGTCAGTTGTGCTTCTGCACTGCGCTCCTGCAGGATTAATACTATGCCTTTGAATCTTCATGGTTACCAGAGATCACCATATCAAAGCGGATTTGGACAGTAAGAAAAATTACCACAAAAAAAAAAAAAAGTAATTTGGGCAATTTGATATCACATCTACCGTTGTTGTTCTAACCGTTTTTTGGTATCTGTTCTGTACACTTTCCTTTTTTGATCACAGACTCTTCAGTTCAAGGTTTCTAGCTATATTTTGACAATAAGTGATTCCCCAAGAAGGGTAATTGTTGCTGTTTAGAGCTTTCTATGTTAAATGCTATCTAGCTAACTAGTTCTTGTAGCAACAAGCTACGCTCACGCACGTGATATACTAGTGGAGCATGACTTGTGTAAGCTAGGGAAATACGATCCCACAGCTCAAAATCAAAATTAATTTGATAAGCCTATCATAATATATCGGATAAGGCAAGAGCTGAGTTTTTTTTTTTAAGAAGGCCACTGGCTTAAAATAGAATTTCGTTAATTTTTAACCAAACAATCTTCCATATTGCAGCTTTAATGACCTGTAAAGTGTACTTAGATTGTCTAAATGAAATTGTAAATACATATTTAACAAGTATGCAACAGTACTGTAGTAAAGTTTTTAAAAATCTCTAAAATAATGCCTAAATATAGTATTGTTATCTAAGTACAAGTACTTTGCACCCCTGGTTTTAATCAGGTCAGACTAAGTGAATACATTTTTGTGTGTGTGTGTGTGTGTGTGTGTGTGTGCCTGACTTTCTGGTGGTAAAACTGACCAAACTATGTTGAAATTACTCTTTTGTGTTAAAGAAAAGAAGTTTATATGGTCTAAAAGTCACATAGAGAAGGCTGTGTTTGTGTGTATATGTGTGAGTGTGTATTAGTGCTTTGGTGATTTACGAGGCCATGGATAGTGGTTGTCAAGTCAGGCTGTGTTGTCTTTTGGTCTAGTCAAGACTGACACTTTCTTCCTGATCTGTCCCCTTGTGTCCACATGGAACCCAGATGTGCACAGACATTCCTGTTGAGTTCATTCCCATAGTGTCTTCAAACACACATACAAACCCTCAAACCTCACCTTTGACCTCTGAAGACACTTTTGAGATCAAATAACTAACTGAATTGATAAAGGCCCTTCCAAGAAATGTTTCATTTATCTGCACTAAAACCCATCGAATCTCTGTATTAGGATTGCTACTAATTTTTGTCATATTACTGTAGCCAACAGACAGGCTTTAACATCTTCCACACCTCCGTAAGTAATAAAAGTTTGCTCATCTGAGTGATAGTGACTAGAGTATGTTAAGGTTAGTAGGTCTAAACTAAAAGTGTTAGAGTGGAGTTTGACCAGAAGACACAGCCGAATGACTGTCGGTCATAACACAAACATAAAAATATGGCAGACTGATAACAAGCAGGTGCAGATATATTGTGTTGAATTATGTGCTGAAGCAAGACACGCCCCCTTTTCCTTTCTCACACACTTTCGTCCAAACAAACACTAGAATTATTGGTCACAGTCAGTTACAGGCTCCGCCCCCTCATGTATGACCTCATCCACACCATGAATACTCAATCTTACGTTCTTACATGATTCAATCAATTATTTATCATGTTAAATTGCTATACTTTAACTGTCCTCTGCATTTCCCTAGAGAACTGTAGAAACCTGTTTAATAAGCAGTAACAATACCTTTACATTTCCCCCAAGGACTTGTGGAGGTTTTAAAAATAGCCTTTTTTTTATGTTTGTTAAAATGCTTATTTTAATTTCCTAAAATGTGTTCATTGAGCTGCAAATCTGTCTAAATCCTTAATCTACATGCTTTTAAAGGCAGCACTACTGTTTTATGTAGATTTAATTCAATTAAACTATTTAGTGTTTATTATTATGTGCAATATTTGGCCACAGACAGATTGTCAAGTCTTTCATAACTTTCCGTGTCAAATCTAGTATCTCAATCTTAATATATTAGCTCACTATAACAGTAAAGTGCTTACTTTGAAAAGCCAGCTCCTGTATTTCTTCATTTAAGTAAACTTCTTTGAAAGCAGCTTCTCATTTGCATGTACTGCCCCGGGGTAACATCGCAATATCTGTAGTGTACCAGCTTGTCTCGGCTAATTGAGTGACGCGTTCAATCGCCTTTGGCCACAACTGTAGCTCTTGACAATTATATTTAAAGCGTAGCAGTGCATGACACCTCACTAAAGATGGTCAGATAAACATCTCTGGGTGAATATAGGTGAAAGTCTTGCCAAGTTCTCAGCCCCCCTCCAGCTTCCCAGCCCCTGCCACGGTCCCGTTACTGGGGGGTTTGTTTTCGTGCCCTGCCAATCTCAGGTTCCCCTCGTTTGCACCAATTAGCAATGACAGGAATCCAGCTGGGCCAAATTAATGGTCCACCAGCACCCTCCTCTCCTTATAGCAGCGCGAGGGTCTAAAAACAACACCCGCGTGTGAGAAAGAGAGAATCACATCATTCACTAGCCGTAGCACTGGAATGCGTCGAATACTTCCCTTCCTCATGCACTTACACATTCTCTCATGTCTGCTCTCATACACACACATCTCTACATTCCACTCCCACATACATACATACACATCTCTTTACGTATGCATTGCCAGGTATAAGTAGCTAACAATAATTTCAAACACACATTTTCTTTATGCTCACCAGAAACTGTAATAGATCATTCTCTGAGGCTGCTCGTGACTTCTGTGACATTCTGCCTCACAACACTTACAATGTAATATTTAAAGAACAGTACATCAGTCTTACTTTAAGAGATATTTAACCCCAAAATAAAGATTCTGTCATCATTTACTCACCCTCATGTCATTTCAAACCTGTATGAATGTCTTGTTCTGCAGTACAAAAGAAGTTATTTTGAAGAACACTGTGGTCCAGACAACATCATATCCCATTGACTTTCATTGTACGCACAAAAAAAAACAAAAAAAAAAAACACTGAGACATTTCTCAATATCAATATGTTTTAAATGAAAAGAAAACTGAACAACAAAGAGCAGCCGATAACACTTTGCAATAAGGTCTCATTTGTAACATGAACTATAATGAAGAATACTTCTGAAGCATTTATTAATCTTAGTTAATGTTAATTTTAGCATTTACTAATACATTTTATATTAAATATAAATAAATATATATTAAAATCAACAGTTTTATTAACTAATATGAACAAAGATTTATTAAATACTTTAACAAATGCATTAACTAATGATAACCAATGGGACTTTATTGTAAAGTGTTACCAAACACACCTCAACTGTGAGAGCCATATAAGAATATAATAAGAATATAATAGAAAAATAAATGTATCAGTTCAGTACAGGTTAAGCAAATGTTAATGAAAACTGGATCTACCTATCTATTTATCTATCCATCCATATTCTCCAAACCGTGTGTCCTCTGTAGGGTTGTAGAAATGGGCAAAATGTAAATTTCTTAAATTTGTGAGTTTAAGTGAATTAAGTGATCTAGGACCTTTATTCTGTGCACGCCATTGTAAAGACTTTGGTTATATCCGAAAACTAAGGCAGCTGACTTGTTGTCTCTCTGCCTTATAAGCAATGACTTTGCAGGCAGCGTTTGCGCATGAAGGTACCTCACGAAATAGATTTTGGACAGACTTCTGAGGCAATGTAATTTCTCGCTAGAAATGATGTCAGAACAGCTCGCGCTTCGGTTGCTCAACAACAACAAAGTTGGTTAGTGGATACATTTATGTAGTTGCTGTGGAGTTGATTCAACTCATCGACTAGCATGTGCCGTCATTTTGTGCAAATCCAGCGTTGAATTGACCCTCGTTTGTGAAGCAGTCCGGTGTAAAATGACGGCATGACAACAACACTCTACTACAACAACTCTTCCTCTTCTCTAAAGCAGCCCAACATGGCCCTTTGTTGCGTGTTCTCAGGGGCGGGGTTTATGTAAATTTTGGGGTTTGTGATGTCATCGACCAGGAAGAAGCTCGTTGTAGTCCCTACCAGCCGTTTGTTGTAGTCCTTAAAAAGCGATTTCTGTAAAAGAAAATATCTCCCTTTGCATTGAACTTCGAGCGTCGTAACTTTGCAGATGTTGTTTATGCTCAAACAGCAACATTACACACTAACTAAAGTTAAAAAAGTGAAATCATAATCAAGGACCCCTTTATGGGTGGAGGTTTCCCCCCAGAACCTCTACTGAAGTAGCTCATCTTAAACAGAACAGAGTTTTACCTTTTTTCCTCTCCTCCCTCCCTTTTTCCATGTATCTGTTTTTAGGCTGCTGGGGTCCATAAACAGCCGTGGCTGGAGTGGAGGGGAAAGGGAGAGAGGGTGAGGGATGAATAGAGGTAATGTCCTGCCACTGGAACTGTCGCTGTTTCTGTGAGCGTCATACACAGATGAGTCTTAATCCACATTAAGGCACTTTTAACAAGATTTTGTAGTTTCTGAAGAAAATCTAAATAGTGTTTGCCTGTGCAAACTTTGCCATCATGTTGTGGCGGATTGCCAAAGCATTGCTGAGATGCTCTGAGTGGTTGTTAGCATGTTGCTATATGGATGAATTTTTAAGGATTCAACCAACACAATCTCATGCAATTCATAACTATTTTACGTTTTGGCAAATTGGTGGCTAATTCATACGTTTTCGTACAATCTGCTTATGCCCCAATGCTGGTTATGTTGGACCTTCAAGCTTATTTTTTTTTTTATAAAAATCCTTTCCAATTGTAAAAATTCATATGGAATCGCCACCTCATAAAATAGTTGTTTTCCCATAAGATCACGTTGGATTAAACAGTTCATTTTTAATTTCATATAATTTCAAATATACGCAATGCACTTCTTAGAAACGTTTCCTATCGACTTTCCTTTCATCTACTCTGGTTAGTACGTAGCTGTTTCTTTTTAGAGGTACCATTGGAGATGGTCAGACTAAAATGCCCAGAAAGCTACTAAAAACATATTTAAAACAGTTCATGTGACTACAGTAGTACATACTTTTTGTGCGCCAAATATAACAAAATAGCGACTTCATTCAACAATATCTAGTGATGGGCGATTTCAAAACACTGCTTCATGAAGCTTTGAAGCTTTACAAATCTTTTGTTTCTAATCAGTGGTTCGGAGCACGTATCAAACTGCCAAAGTCACATGAACTATTGAAGTTTCAAAACACTTATGACACAGCGAAGCCTCGTTTACTGAAATCATGTGATGTTGGCGCTCTGAACCACTGATTTGAAACAAATGATTCACAAGCGTCGAAGCTTTATGAAGCAGTGTTTTGAAATCGTCCATCAATAGAGATTGTGGAATAAAGTCGCTATTTTGTTATATTTGGCGCACAAAAAGTATTCTCGTCGCTTTATAATATTAAAGTTGAACCCCTGTAGTCACATGAACTGTTTTAAATATGTTTTTAGTTGCTTTCTGGACATCGAAAAAGGGAGTGTTATTGCTGGCGATGGAGGCCTCACTGAGCCATCGGATTTCATCAAATCAGATTTTTTTTATCTTAATTTGTGTTGTCTTACGGGTGTGGAACGACATGAGGGTGAGTAAATAATGATTTTTAGATAAACTAACCCTTTAATAAACAGGCATTACAGCTTACTGTTTTTAATACATCACAATAAAAAATGATGAAGTATAGTTTCAGTGTTGCTAACTACACTATCTACTTTATCTTACGGGTTGCTTTTAGCTTTTTGAGTAACTTGAGGACAAGTTACTTGCCGAAGTTTGAGTGAAAGCTTTAAAAAAAAGAGTCTTCGATGTTTTTTATCATCTGCCAGGTGAGAAAACAATTAAAAGTCTGATTGCTTTAAAAAAAAAAAAAGACTTGCATTACAGGCAATGATTAATACCTACAGTTAGTGTTTGCTTACCTTCGCAAGCAGTGTTTAAAATGCCTTTTCCTAGTTATGTTTTTAAGTATTCATATGCTCACAGATGCTTACTGTTCTCAGGTCAATGCTTGTGTTATAATAGGAAGACACATTCACTTGTGGAAAAAGAAGCACACTTAGCAACCTTTTAAAAAGAGTGACACAAATAATAAACTCTAAAAATAAGTGCGAACTGAATGTAATGTTAATGTTTGTGAATGTAATGTAAAATATATGTGATATGTTAGTAATAACACTGTGATGATGTTCCAATTTAGTACATTTTAAACAAGTACTTTACATGTGCTTTACTTTGTGTACTTCTTTAAAGCTCGACAAAAGATTATTAAAACATAATGATTTAAAATGTACTTTAAAGTAAAAGTTTGAATTTATTGTAAAGTGCACTGGGTAAGAAACATAGTCATGAAAGTCTACTCCCTAAAAGTGCGCATTTAGTACAATTAAGTGCACTTCTTTTTCACAAGGGTTTTGAAAAAGCAATAGTGCGGCACAGAGATTTGTGGATTTCCGTGACCGGACAAAACAGCAGAGCAGTGTTGAGCTCAATGTGGCTCCCTGTGCATTTAACATGTTCTCCTAAGAGCATCCCCTCCTCACCATCAT
Source organism: Elopichthys bambusa (assembly GCA_037101425.1). NCBI lineage: Eukaryota > Metazoa > Chordata > Actinopteri > Cypriniformes > Xenocyprididae > Elopichthys > Elopichthys bambusa. The sequence continues at coordinate 3,719,958 of CM074441.1, forward strand.
CATCATCAATGGGGCCTTCTTCTCAGTGAAGTCTGCTCCTAAAATATCTGTTCTTCGCCTGTCCCTCTCCTACTGGCCACTGTCTAAACAAACAAGTTGAGAGTCTTTTTTGAACATTCCCAACATGCTCATTTTAAGTCAGCCTGCTGCACTCTTCACAGGTGATATTTATAAACACCTCAAAAGCTGCTTTTTTCCTGAAGGTATCTGACCGAACGAATGCGAGTCTGTCTGTCCCCCTCTCTTTCTCTCTTTTGCATTCCTGCCAGATAGGACCAGACCACTGGGGTAACTTTCCTGGCTCTGCAGGGCCCCGGACAATCGCTTCTTTCATTGAGGGCAAAAAATTCGGCCCCTGGCTCCTTCCTAGCAGTTAGGCCGCAGGGAGAATTTCTCTAGCTCTCACTCTCTCCAGCGCCCGCCTTCACAAAGCTACCTTTTACAGGTTTATATTTAGCCTCCTTCTTCACCGCTGTCCATTTCTTAGGTGCGGGTAGTTGTGTAGAGTAAAATTAAAAGCGCTTCTAAACGGCAGGGTTCGCAAAAACCATTTGGAAAAAGGTGGAGATTTTGAGAGCGGAAAACAGGGGCCAGGAGTGATGGTTTTCCACGGTATTTCCCGTAAACGAGCTGTGTACTTTATTCAAATGAAGGAAAGGTGAAGGCCAAAAAAAGATGATAAACAGAGGAAGGTATAAGATGAAAAAATAGCAAAGGTTAAATTAGGAGAGGAAATATGGAAACTCTTTCGATCATGAGCTGTCGTCAGTCAAATTAAGACATTTATGCAGTAGTCTGACCGTCTGTAATCAGACATTGTGTAGGATGATTTGATGCAGATGTCTGCTGCAGCGCAGGATCGTTTGTGCTGTAGATTAACACTGGAGCTGCAGTGTTAGCAGAAGCACAGCTGTGTTCTTTTTTGCTCTTTTTTCAGCTCTGTCTTGCATCCTGGTGTCACGCAGGACTTTTTTTTCCAAGAACTTGCGAGGATTTTCACTGAGCTAACAATGTGTGCTCATTCATGACTCATGGCTGCTTAAACTTCTCTCAACCTTTTAGCCTTCTTCTGTTGCTCTCTCTCTCTCTCTTTCTATATCATCACTTTTTTCATATAAGAGGTACTTGTATCATTTTATTCAGCCAAAGTCTGCCATTTAACTCAAAGTTTATTTATTTTGCTTTTAAAAACTGTGATGAATGAATGAACATGTAAATGGATACTGATTTCTTTCAGCTAAAATGTTAAATATATTACATAACTCAATAATAAGGATATTTTTCACTGGTCAGACCAAAAAAATATATAAATGTATTATCATATATATATATATATATATATATATATATATATATATATATATGATTAACCATTTAATGCATTAATAATTTAAATATTTATATGAATATATTACGAATATATGTCAACTTTTGTGCATTTATATACGCTTGTAAAAAATAAAAATTTATGGGTTTTTACTTTGAAATAATAGCTTAAAATTATACATACAGGCCATCCTTTATTAATTATTATTATTACTATTATATAATTGTTTAATTATTTATATTTAAAGATATATATAATTAAATAAAAATATATAATTATTTATATTATTTAAAATGATTAATTATAATTAAAATATTTAAATATATATAAATATATTTATATATAAAATATTTTAGAATTATACATTTATTACATATAATCTTACATAATTATATATAATAGTTATATATAATAATGAAATTATATAAATATTCCCACTTTATACACATACATATATATATATATGGTAATATTTATAAAATAATTATATATATTAGAATATATATATATATATATATATATATATATATATATATTATTCAGACATTTTGATATATTTCTACTAGTGGGTGCAGGACACAGTTCATTTATGTAAGTGAGGATAGCAAAATAAAGTAAACTGTGACATTATACCCAAACATTCTTCATACAGTGGACTACCAGTAAAATTAATAAAAATTTGGAACAAAAAATTATTCAGACACTTTGACCTGACCATGTTTGGCTTAAGTGTTATCTGACATAATTATGATTATTTTTTTCTGACACAGTTTAACTCTTGTCTCTTGAGATCTTGTCATATTTTATTACCGTTTATTTTTTAAACTATAGTAAATAAACTGTATTAATTAATAAAATGTTCAAGGTGTCTGAATACATTTTGGTTTGACTGTGTATATATATATATATATATATATAGTAAATGTATTATTAATTAGATATTAAAAAATAAAACAGTAACAATAATAATAATTAATCCAAGTAAAAACCTTAAATAAATTATTTGTTCAAAACACACACACACACACATATGTGTGTATTCATATAATTCTTATATCATAATGAAATATGGCCAAAAAAGAGAAAAATATATAAAAATGAGAAAGAATCAGTGTTTTTAAATCATAAAAGTACAAACAACACAGTTTTCCTTCCATTGAATGGGTGCGGTGTAGTTGACACCTCTGCCTGAGTGTGAGTTTGCGTGTGAGTATTTGTGCGAGAGACAGAGAGGGAGTGTGTGAGAGTGTGTGACAGCGGCTGGATGGTGTATGTCCACTGTAGTGTGGCACACACTGCTCTGGTCTGTTTGGCCCTCAAAGTGCTTTCATTCGTCCGGTGGCCGGGGGGAGACGGAATTAGTGATACGGCGGGTGATTTTTCACTGCTCCAAACTAAATAAATAACACCGACTCATTCACTGTTCTCTCTCCCCACTCTCTGTCGCTCTCTCACTTTCTATCTCTGTCATGCAGACATTCCACGCTGAAAAAAAAATCCTTCCCATTTGGCAACATAAATAGGTGAACAAATAGGAAAGGATAAATAGTATTTTTAATGTGTCGGTTGAACCTGCGTGGGTCAGTTAAGTTTAGCAGGCTCTGCTCAGGGTCTCCATACTTCAGCCGTCCTGACGCTAACTTTCCAGCATCTCACCTAGAGGAAGTATTCTTACCTGCCTGGAACACTAATGACCGGAAAAAGAACAGCCACCTATGCCAAGCTGCGTTCTTGCCATTCATTTTAACAGATGATAAATAGAACAGAAATATATATTCACCCATGCTGGCGTCTCCACATATTCTGTGGCCACAAGAAGTATTTGAACACATAAGCCACAGTTAAAATGTCTGATTGTCAGCGTCTGCACAGGTGTAGCTCATCACGCTAACTCTGAACATGATCCAAAAAGTCTTAATTTTGGGGAGGAAAAAAGTAAAAAAAAAAAGAAGTACACTTTAGCATACTTTAAAAAAACATTTATTTGCATTTACTTATTACGCAAATAATATACTTTAAAAGGATATACTTAAGTGTGAACATAATGAATGAATTGTTTTCAGACACTTGATCATTAGTTAATTAGTTCACACCTGCTCTGTTTTTCCCTTGATTACCTCTAGCGTTTATAAGCCCTGTGTTCTTTCAGTTCTTTGTCCGATCTCATTTGAGTTTCAGTGGTTGTAGTTCTCCTGTGATTATATTAAAGACTGTTGTTATAGCATTCCCTTCTTCGTGCATATATGTATACAGCCAACGTGTGACAGAAGATCAGACCCTCAAAGACGAGTAAGAAAAACTATGGACTCATCAGCGTTGTGTCTCCTCCTATCAGAGAACCGGTGTTTGTTGGGGTATTTGAGCTGGATGCTCAGGAACAGCAGCCTCTCTATCACGGCCTGCAAGCCTGAGGCAGCCACAGTGAATGTCCCGGAATCAGAAACGGCTACCATCAGAGCCACAGAGCCTACGTGCGCTGCTCAGTCCATCCCAAAGCAATGAGCGGACCTCTGCCTTATAGATCTGTGGTCCGCAGATCCAGTTCCCTCCCGAGTCTTCGCCTTCTACGCCGGTCCCGCCCCGCGATCTGGATGCTCTGGTCCCGTCCAAAACTCTTCCTCATCCAGTGTTCCTGTCCAACTGCCTGATCCCATCCCCTCCGCTAGTTATGTCCAGTCCCCTGGATCCATCGGCACCACTGGTGTTGTCCAGCTCCTTGGCTCTGCCCCAGCCGCTAGCTCTATGCGGCTCTTCAGCTCCACCTCAGACTTCCCCTCCACCAGCTCAGTGTGACATTGAGTCCCCGGCTGAACCTCGGGCCTCCAGGCCCATGTCTTCACCTTGGCCTTTCAGCTTATCAGCTCCACCCTGGCTCTGCTTTCCCTTTCTCCACCACGGTCCGTCAGCCCTAGGACTCCTCCAGGCTCCCTCGTCCCTCTGGATCATCCTCAGTCAGTCGTCGCTCTGCCTCCACCACAGACTTTCAGATCTTTGACTCCACCGGGCTTCTCCTTCCCTCCGGCTTCCCCGTCGTCCTCACTCCCTCCATCGTCGCCCTGGTCTGCAGAGCCCCACGAGCTGGCAGCTCCACCTTAGGCTTCCGGGCCGTGGATGTCGTCCTGGTCCATCAGCCTCTCTGCTCTGCCGAAATACTCTACGCATCCTCTGGTGTTTATAAGCCCTGTGTTCTTTCATTTCTTTGTCTTATCTTGTTTGAGTGGTTGTAGTGTCTCCTAAAGACTGTTGTTATAGCGTTCCCTTCGTTGTGCGTATATTTATACAGCCACCGTGTGTCAATTATAGTTTAAAACTGTATTAAAATCAGTTGAACTTAAGAGTGCCTTTTTGACTTGCCTATAGTAGGACTTACATCTTTACATGTAATTTAATTCTATTGTCTTAAACCTAAATATAAACCTATTGTCTAACGTTGCCACATTTGTGGAGTGGGTGCTAGTGAATAACAGATCTCTGTTAACCATCTGCCCCACTGAGGAGGACATCACCAACCCCACTTCAGACCCAAAGCCCAGCCAGCCACCTCCCACACCCTGCACGGAGCTTATGCCAGAGCCTACCGCAGACACGGGGCCCAAGCCTGCCGTGATGTCAGCATCAGAAAGAGTGATAAGCCAACCATCGTCCAGGAGCGCAAACCCAACGCAGAGTCTGACCAGGTGTGCAAGCCACAACATGGTCTGTGTCAGTGGGTGTGATCGTGGAGTTCAAAGTGTGCTGAGTGTGAGCTGCAGCTGGCCTCTGTATTTTTTATGAGGATTTGGAAGACGATTATCCTCGTAGTCTCCCGTCCCCGCTGGTCCTGCCCAGCTCCAAGTCTCCTGCGTCTCCAATAGTTCCGCCCAGCTCTAAGTCTCCTACATCTCAAGTGATCCCACAGCCAGTCTTTCACCCCCACCACCGCTGGTTCCCTTCAGTCCTCTGACTCCACTCTGCTACGTGGATCTGCCTCGAATCTTCCGTTCTCCAGCTCCACCTTGGCAAGAGGATCCCCTGGCTCTGTCTCCAGCCGCTGAGCCCGTTACTCCACCTTGGATCCTCCCTCCCTTGGCTCCACTTGGGCTCCCTCGTCCGTTCATCAACGCCTTGGTCAGTCGTCAATCTGCCTGCGCCACAGACTTCCGGGTCTTCAGTTGCTTCATTCCTCCACCTCTTTGGCTCCATCAGGCTCCACCTTCCCTCCGACTCCGCCTTGGTCCTCAGTTCCACTGGCTCCACCTCAATCCTCTGGCATCCTTGCTCCACCTCATCACTGCGGCCTCCAGATCCATCTCAGTCTGTCATCCTCCTGGGTCTACCAGCCAAGTCTGCACCATGGCTCCTCCCTCCTTCAACTCTGCCACTTCATCCTGGCCTGACACATTCTGGGTCCCCGCCTGGTTCCTCCTGCTCTTGTCTCCTCCCTGGCTCCTCCTACCTTCATCGTCGCCATGGTCTCTCCCGCTGTCATTGCCGCCTGAGTCCTACCCTTCGCCAGTCTGTTTAGTTTACCTTTTTTGTTTCATTTTCATTCTGTTTCTTGTTCTGCTTTGTCTGAGTTCTGTTTGCTATTTAGTTCCCTTAGTTACTGATTATGTTCAGAAGCATACAGGTAACCAAACATTTTCTGGTCCACACTGACTTCAATTGACAAATTCTTTTTCTATACTATGGAAGTCAGTGGTGACCAGCATCTGTTTGGTTACCCATATTCTTCAAAATATCTTATTTTGTGTTCAACAGAACAAATTCATACAGGTTTAGAAAAACTTGAGGGTGAGTAAATAATGAAAGAATTTTCATTTCTGCGTGAACTATCCCTTTTATTGGTCTTATATTTTATTAATATTATATTATTTGCAAGTACAGGACAGGTGCATATTTACTGTCGTATAATTAAGCTCATAGGGGAATAAATTTTTTATGTGTGCCTTAGGAGTCAAAATACTTTTTTGGGGCCATATGCACACACTTTTATTCGCACTAACACACATTTACGCTCACACACATGCTGTGACGCCAGTGGAATGGGCATGGCAGCACAGAGACGGAGGCTGGAAGGGCAGAGTCGGAGAGCAGGTCTGCACAGCGACATCCTCAGACAGTTTCCTTCAAAACATCCGCTCCATGAATTAGACATCTTATTTACCTCCCCAGCCCTGGGCTGCAGGCCTCTGGCTCTCCAGGTCGTCAGCTCAGCTTCGTTTGGAATAAAAAAAAACATGGTGTGCTGCTGCCTCTCCCTCCCCCAAACTTTCTGCTTTCAACACACTGTCTTTTGTACAGTGCACCTATATGTAATGAAAGCAAGTATATAGATTGGAGCCTCAATAACATCAATGAGTGTTGGTTAGAAAAAAGAGAGATGATGTTTGCAAATAGCTAGTTAAAATTATTACTAAATTACAATTCTATTTTTCAGTAGTTGCTCTTTATAGCTCAGGAAACCTACGTTTATTAGTTATGTATCATTTTGGTAACACTTTACAATACGGTTCCACTTGTTAACATAGTTAACTACATTAGTTAACATGAACCAACAAGGAAAAATACTTCTAAAGCATGTATCAATATTAGTTCATGTTAATTTGAACATTTACAGATAAATTGTAAAAAAAACAAAAACTTTTATTTATATTATTTAATGGACATGAACTAACAATGAATAGTTGTATTTATAGCATTAACAAAAACTAATAAACACTGTAACAAATATATTGCTCTCTGTTAGTAAAGTTTATGCTTTAACTAACATTAACTAAAAGGACCTTATTGTAAAGTTACCCATTTCATTCAAATATCAACTTTATAAATTCTTTCAAGAAGTAAAAATAGACACAAATGACACAATATTGGAAATACATTAAACTTTTATAGAGCTAAAAAAAATAATGTTGATAGTTTGGTTTGTTCAGTTTAAGATATCTGAGCTTTGATTGCAGATTTTGATATCATGACAAATCTGAGCATAATTTGAGACATTATTGAGATTTCTCCTGAAATTTTAGCAGATGCATGTGACATTACTTGGGTCTCTTCTCAGAAGAAACATTTGAGATGCAGGACATTTTAGCAAGTTTCAGTTCACTCACGATAAAGCATTGAGAAATTAAAGAGATCTCATTTGTGACTTTTCTTTCCTGACTTTGCTTATCAAAAGAATTTCAGTTCAGATTTCATCATGTATGAATGCTGTAAGAACAATACGCGTTTCTCATTGTACTGTAGTGCTGTGGTTTAGGTGGTTGGCCGATACAGCACTTCTCTGTGTGGTTAATGGATAACTGCCTCAGCCAGGCGGCCATGATGAAACGTTGACATTTCCCTCCGATTATTCATCCGCCCCTTTGTTCTGAGTGTTTGCTAATGGCCTGGGTGCTGGGCGGAGTGCTCGGGAGATGGAGAGACGAGAGGAGGAGGGTGAGAGAGAGACAGAGAGGGGTATCTGAGGCACACCCCACTGTTTGTTCCTCGTGTTTGCTCAATATGGCATGTGGGTGGAGGGTCTTGGGGACCACAGTTAGGGCACTAGCCAAGACCCTTAGTGAGCTATGCTTGTAATATGCATGTAAACAGACATTATTATGAGCATTACAAATAAATTCAGGTCACAACGTATAATTTGGGTATTATGGTAATTGGGTAAATTTCACCATAACATGTCCAGAATCATATTTCGGTAACACTTTAGTTTAGGGTCCCTTAATCCTACCCAGTACCTAAACTTAATAACTGCCTTACTAACTATTAATAAGCAGTAATTAGGAGTTTATTGAGGAAAAGGTCATAGTTAATAGTGAGAATTGGACCCTTAACTAAAGCGTTTTTGTGAAATTAACACGTGAACTATTTACTTTTGATTGTTTTTTTGTTGTTGTTGTTGCTTTGTAGTTCCCATTACTGTCAAATAGTGATTCTCATTAGGTTCTAAAAAGCACTACTGTAAAAAAGTAATATTTTACTGCATTACAAATATATTTAATAATATTTACTAATTGTTAGTATTCAATGGGAAACTAATTTCATCTAGTGGAAACATTTGGTACTGCACCAAAACAAAATGTTATTGAAATAACTTATCTTATTGAGATATCAACCTGAAATTTGGAACACAACTTGTTTAGATTTATGGCTTTGATTTTCTCACAGATTTTCTAAAACATGGTATGGAAAATATATATTTTATATAAAAATTTAAATTAGTATTTTTGTGCAATTTTCATAACAATAAATGTAAAATTCTGTAACTTAAATATTTGACTCTGGACCACAAAACCAGTCATAAATCGCACGAGTATATTTGTAGCAATACATTGTATGGGTCAAAATTATCGATTTTTCCTTTATGCCAAAAATCTTTAGGATATTAAGTAAAGATCATGTTCTATGAAGATATTTAGTAAATTTCCTAGCGTAAATATATCAATTTTTGTGAGTGGATATGCATTGCTAAGGACAATTTGGACAACTTTAAAGGTGATTTTCTCAATATTTTGATTTGTTTGCACCCTCAGATTTTCAAATAGTTGTAACAGTTGCCAAATATTGACCTATCCTAACAAACCATACATCAATTGAAAGCTTAATTATTCTTTCAGATGATGTATAAATCTCGATTTCAAAAAATTGACCCTTTTGAAAATTGACTGATTTTTTTGTGGTCCAGGGTCACATATATTTACTAATATTTACTAATATTGTTAATATCTGTATGCTTAGATCCGTCACTGTGGATACTTTATTTAGTTCTCATTTATGTGTTATTTAAATATCAACTTTGTCTGTTTCTCTTAAATTCAAAAACTGACATAGCTTTAGTGTTTTAAGATAGACTATGTGCTTTAGGAAGAATTTGATGAGAGTTCATATTGAGAATCATAGCACATTTTGAGACATTCATTCATCCAATCCTTGAGGAGAGTAGTAGCCAAAAGTGATGTTTGGCCTAAGAAAATTGACATTTTCATGCTTTATTCAAATACTATAAAAAATTTGTTAAAAATTTTTTGTAAGCATATTACATAGTTGTGCTTAGAGTCAATTGTTTTATTTGTGATGATGCAATCACATATTTTTGGGCCAGGCTGTCATAAAGAAATTATGAACGTGCAAAAACAAGAGACAACTACATTTTATGTTGTAATCAATGTATGCTTTTTCCTGTGAGCTTTTTGTTTTGTTTTTTGTGTCTCTTTGTCATTTACATTTGCATAGTAAAATAATACATGTAGCTGCTTTTTAGGATGAAACTCTTACATATGATTATTTTCATAAATAAAACACTGTTTTGCAATTTTTTTTTACTCGATTTTTGCATTTTGTTATCATTAAAATGAATACAAATAGACATTTTAATTATAAGGTTTTTTTTTGTAGTTCCCATTATTGTCAAATATTTATTTTCATTAGGTTTTCATTGTAAAATAGTAATATTTTACTGCATTACAGTGAAAAAATACTGTAATACAATTTTTTACTTAAAAAATCCACAAATTGTTAATACATAAAACAAAGGCAGTACAACCAATACAACTATGATGTATAAATACTATTTAACCCTCTGGAAAAAATTTACGTTTTTTACGCATTGGTATGAAACTTGGTAAAGGCACTTGCTATGTAAAAATAAAAATGTAGCAAAAAATAATAGTCTTTGCTTAGGCTTTGCTTTCTTTAACGTTGCTTTCTGCAAATTTTAACTGCCATTGATAAGCTTTCCCGGCAATCCATGTTTTCACCATGTTTTTACAGTAGGGTGCATCTTCTGAAATAGTATAAAATAGTACATAAGAAAACACAGGTGAAGAAGAAGCAAAAACGTGATAAAAGCATTGCTCGTGCACATGTATTTAATGTGATCATCAAACACTCAACAGCATATTAATCAAAACTGCCCAACGTTACCGAATGAAATGTCGACCCAGGACGAGGTATAGGACTGTGAAGCTTTAGGGGGGTTGATGGGACTCAATCTACTCCATCTGTGTTTTGATCATCGTTCAGAATCCGATCCGGACGAAGTCTTTTCACAAAAACAGATTTTCTCAACTTTTTGTTCAAAATGTTGCTTTTTTATGAAACTTACCCACATTCAAGTGTTGATATAAAGTAGAATGAAATGTGTTTTTGTTGTTTGTTTGTTTGTTTAAAAGCAGGCTCAGTTCTTTCTTTTGATATATTGTATGTTCAGATATTCGTTCAACATATTCTGGGGGCCATGAACGTTGTGAAAATTATCAAAATGCTGTGGCTGGCTGTCAATTAAAAAAAAAAAAAAAAAAATGTTTTTGCTGGCAGGGAAAAAGTTAAAATTTAATTTCTTATTTCCTTCATTTGATCTTGTGGGGAAATATGATCTGGACATTCTTGACCAGTTTCACAAGTTTCACCCAAATACCCAAGATTGCTCTGTATGTATATTCATTATCAGTGATTTCATGGAAAGCCAAGGTTTTAGCATCAGGTTTCTTTTCTTCATGTTGCTTTTAGAGTTCTTAACTGGAGTAAACAGTGAGTCTTGAAGTGTTATACAGTCTTATCAGCAGAAGGGTGGGGTCGTGGACTAAAGCCACCAGAGAGGAATGAAGAAGGGATGAGGAGGGAGATCGCTCAGGTAAATACAATGCCTGACCACTCCAAAGAAACAGAAGGGATTGAGAACAGAGGGAGAGAGAAGAGAAACAGGAATGGTTGGTCAGGCTGTAGGTATTGTACCTACTATTTGCTCACCCAGCGGGCAGATGCATCTGTTCACTGACACCTGAGCAGTTGATTAGATGTAGCAGACAATAATGGGAGCAGAATGTGTGCTGATGGAAAAAAAGGTTGGCTCTTCATAACCAAGAGAATGAATATGAATGCATGAAGATGAGGGTGGAAATATACCTTCAGAAAAAAAGGTACAAAAGCTGTCGCAAAAGCAGACACTAATATTTTCCTTTAAGATACTAATATGCACTGTTTAGGAAAGCTTTTGTGCCTTTTTTTTTCTGAGAGTGTAGAATGTGATTGAATAAAAAAAGGGAGGTAGGCACTCTATTGTGACAATGAAGCAATCAGGACATCCCAAAGGAAATTTTATTGCTCAGTATCTGTTGTTAGATCCTTCACTGAGTTCTCATTTAATGCATCATTTAAATATCAACTTTGACTCAGATTTTTCTCCTAAAATTAGAACTGATTTGGAGATTTAAAGCTTTAGAGTTTTAAGACTGTGCGCTCCAGGTAGAATTTGATGAGATTCATACTGAGATATTGGTAACAATTTGCCATTTAGGCTCCATTAGTTAATGCATTTACATAATACATTTGTTAAAGTGTTTGGTGACACTTTATTTGAACTCTTTCCCCGCCAGCATTTTTTATCATTTTCACACAAATTTAATGGCTCCCAGAATATTATGTTGTATAGCTTCATGGATCCTTTTTTATCGACACTTGAAAGTGGGTAAGTTTCATAAAAACAGCAACATATTGAACAAAAAGCTGAGAAAATTGAATTTTTTTTCAACGTACAAAAGCAATGTTTTTATCGCTTGTTTCTGCTCTTTTTTTGCCTGTGTTTTCTGTACTCTTTCAGAAGATACATAATAGCGCCCCCTACCGTATAAGCTGGAAAATTCCGTCAATGGCGAGGAAATGTTGTTACAGAAGTTACATACACTTACTATAGTAATAACAGTAAATTATGCATAATTGCAAGCAACTAAACCTAAAACAAACCCTAATCCTAATCCTATAATAAGAACATGTAGTTAATTAAGGGACTATTTACGCGACACCGTTTTCAGCTAAAAACGGGAAACTTTTTATGCGTTTTGGTCGTTAATTTACATGACAGAAAACGGGTTTCAAAGTGCAATTTTGTGAAAACAATACCTTTATCATCTCTGCGTAAACTACAAAAAGAATTTGTGAAAACGGTGACGTAATACGCATACGTATTACATGTTCAGTCTAGTGTTTCTTTACAAAGTGACATCGCCAAGTACCAAGTACTAATACAGCGATTTTGGTGGTTTTCGCGGATCCGTGTGAACAGGGATCGTTTTGACAACGTTCTCATCTGTACACGAAAAACGCAAAGGACTTTTTTTTCCATTTTTAGTACATCGTCGTTGTGTAAATATACCCTAATATTACTGTACAAATAGTGTGTAGTGTAACTACACGGTAACAACGTCACCCTAAAATAAAGTGTAATCCAGTATTTTATTAAAACACTACTGAGCATTGGTGTATGTTAATTTATTAGATAACGTTAACATGCAGTTTTTGGTAACACTTTATTTTAGTGTCCTTGTTACATGTTGTTACAACAGTAATACCTACAAATTATGCATAATTACATGCAACGTTACCAGGATATTTTATGCAGACTCACATTCTGAGACAATACTGAGAATCCTCAAGGATACGTAGGCCTATGTGAGATTACGAAGGTGTTTTTTATAGGAGTAATCGGTTTGTATAGAATAACAATTGTTGTGTAGAATAACAGTTGAGACATAGGATCATCTCATAGGATTTTAAGAAGTCTCGTTTCTTTCAAATATCTATAATTAACCTGTAAATGCATATGTATTCATTTATCATGCTCCAAAGCAAAACAACAGTATATACTGTGTGCAGTATGCTTTAGAGAACTGAAGGACCCGCACCTGGTCGGAGAGAGAGCAGGGGGAGTAAAGCGAGAGAGGAGGGCAGCTTTAAAGCTTTTACCACTGTGCAAACAGTAGGCTGATTGCTTTAAATGGGATCAACTCGAGGCCTCTGTGAGAGTCAGCCCTGCCCTGGCCAACACCGGGATGTCGGGTAAGTGTAAGCTCACTTCTCATTACTGGTCTTGAAAGAGCCCGTGTAATCCAGCACACGTAAATGCAAACACACATACACTCTCGGCAGCACAGACACCTTTGTGATGGGACGGTTGAGAACGTAGCAGCTGAAGGACACATTGACCAACACTTCTAATATGGCAAAACCAACAGATTTCAGCCTTTTCTTTGTTACATGAAGGTCTTTTCAGGGTTATTATAGTTAACTGAAACTAAAGCCATAAAAAAAAATTACTCAAAAGAATATATATATATATATATATATAAAACTTAACCTTGTTTTATTTCAGTTGGTTGTGATTTAGTTTAACTTGATGTACTAATATAACTAAAACTAAAACTTGAATAAAAATTATTATAATACAATAAAAATAATAAAAAGTATACAGACATATTTTTATACAAAATAAAAACAACAAAATTACTAAAACTTTAAAATTAAAATTAAAACAGACAAATGTATTTTTTTTTGTCCAGAATCAGACTTTCAATCTTAATATATGAAAAAGAATCCATTATAAAAATATGAATTGTTAAATGTTCAAAACTATAACCATCCAAACAAAGAATGAAATAATCATAAACCATTTTAATATTTATTACATATTTAAAATCTTTTATTTTTATTACGACTCTTCAGTTGTGGCATCCTTTTCACAGCTTCAGACTATTTTTTTCTAAAGTTAAGGTACTTGTTTACCAAATAGACAACAGTCTCAGTTAAAGGTAAAAATTTCTTGTGAACAATATTTTTATTGTGCATCATTTCTAATCAAGCTTTTATAGTAACAAATTATGTAAAAAGTGTGAAAATTTAATTGTGTATATAGGTTAAAGTATATAGTGATAACTATAAAATTAGCCTTATCAGGATTAAGGAGCCAGATATCTTATTCTAAAAATGTAATTTCCATCAGTTATTTGCATTACAGAATTATTTTAAACAAAATACAACTCGAATTCCGGAAATGTTGGGGCATTTTTTAAATGTGAATAACATCACATGAGCCAATATTTTATTCACAATAGAACATAGATAACAACAAATGTTTAAACTGAGAAATTTTACACTTTTATCCACTAAATGAGCTCATTTCAAATTTGATGCCTGCTACAGGTCTCAAAATAGTTGGGACGGGGGCATGTTTATCATGGTGTAGCATCTCCTCTTCTTTTCAAAACAGTGTGAAGACGTCTGGGCATCGAGGTTATGAGTTTCTGGAGTTTTGGTGTTGAAATTTGGTGCCATTCTTGCCTGATATAGGTTTCCAGCTGCTGAAGAGTTTGTGGTCGTCTTTGACGTATTTTTCTCTGTGGGTGAAAGATCTGGACTGCAGGCAGGCCAGTTCTGGACTCGGACTCTTCTACGATGAAGCCATGCTAATTTCTAATTGCTGCAGTGTGTGGTTTTGCATTGTCCTGCTGAAATACGTAAGGCCTTCCCTGAAATAGACGTCATCTGGAGGAGAGCATATGTTGCTCTAAAACCTTTATATACCTTTCAGCATTCATAGTGCCTTCCAAAACATGCAACCTGCCCATACTGTATGCACATATGCACCCCCACACCATCAGAGATGTTGGCTTTTGAACTGAACACTGATAACACGCTGGAAGGTCTCCCTCCTCTTTAGCCCGGAGGACACGGCGTCCGTGATTTCCAACAAGAATGTCACATCTGCACTCGTCTGACCATAGACCACAGCACACGGTTATGACTTACAGCAAGATAAAGGATCTGAATTCCACAGAATTGCTGATGCCATTGAGGAGTTTACTCATGTGTGACTAGGCCTATTGTAACCTGCTGTGTTAACTGGGGTTGAATCAAACAAGAGAGTTTTATTGCTCTGCACTTGAAGAGATAGTTCACCCAAAAAATGAAAATTCACTTAGACCGTGTGTCAACCAAAGTGTTTTTTCTTTCTATTGTGTGCACATTTTTTCAGTTGTTTTCAATGGGAGCGCCACATATAAAATGGCAGCAGCGTGATGAGCAGCTGAGCGTCTATTTTACTGTGCTTTCAAGCGCCCACAGCTAGGTGTTTTCATAAAAATAAAAATGCTTTGGTTGACACAGCCTCAGTTACCCTCATGTCATTCCAAACCTGTATGACTTTCTTACTACTGTGGAACACAATATTGAAATTAACAAATATTTACAATATTAGACCCCATTGACTTTTGTGCAGACAAAAACATTTGAATCATTCCTCCAAATACTCTGTATTCCTGAAGAAGAAAGAAAGTCATAGAGGTTTGGAAAGACATGAGGGTGAATAAACAAAAACAGAATTTTCATTTTTGGGTGAACTATCCCTTTGAAGTGTCTGTTTCCGGATCTCTACACAGAAAAACATTGGTTGTTCTTCTCTGAATGTTCTTCTTGATAATCTATTGATTGTTTGGTTCATTTAAATGTGACTCACCACATACACCACAGGCAGAGCTGGAACTAATGCAAATGACACGTTTTTAATATATTTTCTGAAGTGCAATGTGCAAAGCATGTAAATAAGGGTTTGTAAACTAAATTTTATTGAGCGACCCCTAGTTCAGGTAAGTGTTCTCTTGAGCATTTGTTGTGAAAGTTGGAGAGGTTAAGAGGTGCTTGTGTCGTCCACTGTGGACAGATAACACTCTTTCAGTCCCCACTCACAGGGCTGGCCCAAAGCCAACTGATAACACAGTCACATACCATCTTTATTAATGATTGGTCAAGTCCCAGGACGGAGCACGAACCCCCCGGCAGGTAAGATGAAGGATCTTTCCGTAATGACCACATCTGAGCTCCACCCGACAAAAGCAATCCATTCTAACACTGCTATGGCAACATTCCTTCAGGAACTTAAGAAAGAAGGAAGAAAAAAAGGCTTTATAAGGAAGCTTACGTCACCCAGGGTATTAGACATGGCATGAAAGGCACTCTAACATCTTGATAACATTGGTTAATTAGTTAACATGCAGCATTTCAACTATAAGACACAAATCATGTGGAAAATTTGACATTTATGTGGGTCTATAAGGTCTTTATCAGACCTTAAAAAGAGTCCGGCATGGATTTCTAAATTGCCTGAAATGTCCAGGATTTGGCTTTGTTTCGATATTGATGTGCTCTCTACTCTTATACATTCTATGTACGCGTATACATTGCTTTGACCGTTCTCTGTAGATCCCGCTTTCTCACATGCCAAACTACATTGCTGTTGGGATTATGTATTTTTGTAGGCCAAAACATGGAAGCAGGTTTTTAGCATTTCTAGTTCCACTGTCCTGAAGTCAATGGGTTTTTGATTAAATCCATTGAATAAGGTCTGTGGCAAAAGCAAGCTCAATATATTTTCACATTTTAATATCACGCCAAACAGGTAAACTTTCACAGCCTCATTAGGGGCCAAGCACCGAAGATGGACCCCAGGAAGATTAGCAACCACTTTGTGGGATCCAAATAAACAATATTGTATCCGTTGGCGTTCTTCTTCTTCTTCTTCGGCTCTGGGAGTCTACGGGAGCCCATAGAACCGCTTGCAGGAAAGTTATGAAATTTGGCATACTGATAGAGGACAGTCTCAACATTAACTACAGCAAATTTGGTGTCTCTAGATCAAACTCTCTAGCACCACCACTTGTCCAAAGTTTCACTCATGTTTACTCTAATAACTTTTGAACTATAAGGATTAGAAACATTAGGGTTAGATTCCTTGGCTCAATACGATTCGATTGCACCCTATGATGTCATTTTCTGTCATGAAACTTTTCCCACCAAATCTTCCCACCAAAAAAGCTACTTTTTCCAACTCCTCCTTGCTTCAATTTTCATGAAAATCAAATCAGATCATCTTCAGACTATGCAGGCAAAAAGTTATCAAAAGCTTTTTGATAAACCCAACCATTCTCGAATAACACACAAACAAATTTGAAGAAGAGCATGCCAAATTGGACGCAAGGCTATATCTCTGCAACGCTTTAGCTTGGTACATGTCATCACAAGCATTACCCGAGGCTACATGCTGTGTTTCGGCACAGCGCCATCTACTGGTCCAAAGATTTTTGCTTATAACTTCAGAACGGTTTGGCCAAAAACCATAAAACTTGTCTTGCAAGATTCAGGGCAGCATGCCAAGTTGAATGATATCCAATTTTAACATATCTGCCATTTTGCATTTTGTAGCAAAATGCTCTATTTTTTTTAAAGCAGTAGCGTATCATTACGAAACTCGGTATGGGTCATCAGCATGATGCCCTGAAGGATTCCATAATCCTTGCCGAGTCCAACAATATCTAACATGCTAGGTTTCGTGTTATGGTTTGTGCAACATTGCAATTTAGCATTAAAACAATGTTTGCAAATATCTTCGAAACTGTTAGTCCGATCGAGACAAAACCACCATAGGACATTGGGAAACATAGGTCGTTGGCTAAACATTAAAGCCCAAATGCCAAAATTTTGATAGTAAGTGGAAAAGCTGTGCATGGGTCATTTTCTATGTACACATAACTCTTAAACGAAATGAGATATTTTCACCAAATTTGACACACTTATTTATGGGCACACTCTGAGGACACATAAAAAAGTGGTGGGATTGCGCCTGTTGGTGGCACTATAACTGAATAAAATATTAAATTGCCACTAGCTGCAATAAAGTATATGGTATAAAATGCTATATTTTACTGATAATCTTACTTCTTGCTTGCTTTTTTGTGCTTGGCCCCTTAATGGCTGCTTGCAGCTATATTTATATATTTATAAAGAGTTGTTGGAAGCTTAATGGTGTACTTCATTTATAGCATACGTTAACTTTTCACCAATTTCTTTCAATTCACCAAACTTCATTCACCAATTCAATAGCTGACTCCATTTACACTGCCCAAACAAAAACATATATTCGCTGAAAAATTCTCATGCTTTCATCCTGGTCAAAATCAAATAAAAGTGTAAATCATTTAGAAGCAGGAGTGAGTTAGTGTGCTTAATTAACTAAATTAAACACCTAACTGTGAGACTTGTTAACATTAGTTAATGCATAAGGTATTAACAACTGTTGTTGTCAATATAGTCACCCTAATGTATTCTATACATGCAACCAGATTTGAGTTGCTGGACTTTTTGCAGTCACAAACAAAAAAGAGTAAGCATGAGCGTCCACCCCTAAATAGACATGTGCCGATATTCGGTAATGCGATATATCACGATAATGAATATGCACGATATTGTTATCGTGGGCACTTCAAAATACCGTAAATAATAATTTATTACCATTTATTAAAATGTATAATGCATTTAATACTTTCCCAATCAACCATATAAAATGCACAACACCGCTGTATTCTGCGTCAAAGGGACACAAGCTCAGATGTAAACAAGCCCAATGTGCACGGCAGAACGAGTGAAGGAGACGCGGTGAATGAAAGTGCACGTTCACTCTCTGACAGCAGAGGCCGCTGATGGAACAGCAGAAATGCAGCGGTTACCCCGGAAACCCCGCAAAAAGCAACTGTGCTAGCGAAGTTTTTAAAATGCTTCAAACAGCCATTCATTTTTTTGTAATTTCAGTGTTGTTCATCACAGCACCAAATACTTAATACTTAAAGACTTAATAGGCTATTTATTTTTTTAAACTTAAACATTTTTATATTTTAATCTGGACTACAACATGCCCTAATGATTAGAAATGTTCTGATTATTTGTTATTGTTCAGTAAAACTGAGACATAAGGCTTCATTAGTTAACATGTTAATTCATTATTACCAAACTGACAATGAAAAATACTTATAAAGCATTAATTATTCTTAGTTAATGTTAATTTCTTAGTTACTGTTTAATAACGTTACTAAAATCAAAAGAACTTATTTAATGGACCTGAGATAAAACTAACAATGATCAGTTGTATTTCTTAACTAACATTAACAAAAAATAATACTTTCTGTAACAAATGTAGCTATTGCTCAATCTTAGTCAATGCATTAAATAATAAGACCTTATTGTAAAGTGTTACCTGTTGTTCTTTATAGCCTAATTCTTTTGCACTTTAATTTGTTTGAAAATGTTACTTTATATATATTTTTGTGTATTGTATCATTGTAAGTAGATCGTGAAAACGCAAGAATGAGATCATACAAATTTATATGATTTATCCACAAATTTACCAAAATGTAAAAAAGTTGGCATGAGATTGTGTTGTTTTGGCAGACCAAGACCCAAAACACATGACCTCTGCACGGCCGAAGCCCAGACCAATGGCCTGGTGTGAGTGTGCGGTGTCCAAACTCAGCTGTGTCTGTTGTGCAGGAGGAAATACTGGTTAATGAGTAGCCTATGCAGAGTTGTGGCCCTCTGTTACAGGTGTGTGGGCCAAGGACAGCAGCTGATAAGACTAGACATGACCGGGGAGGGGGGGGGAAGAGAGAACAACTGCAAAACAGGAGGAGGTGTTGTAGAGATATCAATGACCCGGCGTTACTAAGAGACCAGCCTAGATTCATCAACATATAACGGTATCCAGCCCACTCCTACGTGCCTTTTACACTATAGAGCCATTGGATATAGGAGATTAGAGAAGTATTTTAACAATGAAAAAATGATGCATCACCTTTTAGCAATCAGGTAGATAAGAAAAAACATTAGGCCCGATGCGCAGCGGAACGCCTGCAGCCCACTGAGCCACAACTACAGTCATTATATACCTCGAGCACCTTTTACTAAATGGTTACTGCATAACAAAATAATTAAGAACATAAAACATTCATTAATGGTTGTCTTAACTAAAGGCACTTTACTCTCTTAAACACACTTTCACATACATATTAAATAAATAAATTAGTCTACTATTTAAATTTATTTAGCTGTCTGCTAACACTTTCCAACAGTGAAATATATGCAAAATCATGTCATTTTATGCAATTTAAATAAAGAAATAAATAAATGTAAAACTTTTTTTTTTTAAATTGTCTGCTAATATTTTCCAACAGTGAACATACATGCATCACAGAAAAATTGTTAATAAATGAATAAATAAAAGTCTATTTTAATGTATTTAATAGTTATTTGTCTACTAACATTGCCAGTGAAATATATGCATTACAGCAAAATCGTGTCATTTTTGTCATTTAAATAAACAAAACAAATAAACAAAATAATTAAGTTTGTCTTTTTAAATGTATTTAATTGTTTTTTACTTGTCTACTATCATTGTCCAACAGTGAACATACATACATCAGAGCAAAATCTTGTAATTGTTGTCATTTATTTAAATAAATACATAAACAGTGTCTACTATATATTCATTTACAATTTTTTTTCGATCAGGAAAGGACCATGAGTCCAATTCGCCACTGAAAACAAGGCTATTGCTCTGACATTTTGAGCATTTTTTAAATAAAATGTCCAACTCCTTTGTCTTGCTAATGGTAATTTCAAAGCAAGCATTTGATCCTAAATACACACAAAATTGTTGCTATATGATGTATTTAGCACAACTGGAACTCTTGATCTGTTTGATAATGCATGTAATGGCTCTGGTAGGTACTTCTGAATTTTGAAATCTGACTTTTCTAAAGTTTTCTAAGCCTGCACAGCTCTGTTGCTCAATCATGGCTTATCACTCTGTGTCATGGAGTGTGAGTGGGCCACACACTGGATCAATAACCAGGTTTCTACTGGTCCACCTCTTCCCGCACACGGCCCTTGTTCGACCAGGCGGGGTAATGAGTTACTTATGCCACTCTGCACCTTCAAACCCCCATTAACCAATCCTCCTATACCCTAGCATCCCCTCCTCCACACTATGACCCACCTTGATCTTCTAGCCTTCACCCAGGTGAACAAACTGTTCAGACCCTCTTTCTCTCTCGGTTTCTTTCACCCACTCATGGGTCACCTGCAAATATACAGAAAGTACAGTTAGGACCTTCATAAGCAACTGAACTGAATTGTGAAGTGAATGACTTTACTTCAGTATTTCAGGTGTATATAATGTAGGATTACTTGTATAATACACTGAGAAAAACTATAACGGGTAAAAGTTTCATACATTTTTAAAATGAAACTTTGGCATTGATGGTTCCATAAAGAACCTTTAACATCCATGAAGACTTTCCATTGCATAAAAGGTTCTTTATAGTGGTAAAAAGGTTCTTAAAGGGGTCCTTGATTATGATTTCATTTTTTTAACTTTAGTTAGTGTGTAATGTTGCTGTTTGAGCATAAACAACATCTGCAAAGTTACGACGCTCAAAGTTCAATGCAAAGAGAGATATTTTCTTTTACAGAAATCGCTTTTTAAGGACAACAAACAGGCTTCTTTCCGGGTCGGTGACATCACAAACCCCAAAATTTACATAAATCCTGCCCCTGAGAACATGCACAAATGGGGGGAAGACATGATGGGCTGCTTTAGAGAAGAGGAAGAGTTGTTGTAGTAGAGTGTTGTTGTCATGCCGTCATTTTACGCCGGACTGCTTCACAAACGAGGGTCAATTCAACACTGGATTTGCGCAAAAGATCAACATGACGGCACATCCTAGTCGATGAGTTGAATCAACGATGATGACCTTATCCCTTACTCCATACCTAAACATACTACAACTGCCTTACTTACTATCAATTAGCAGTTTATTGAGTGAATAATAGTGAATATGTGTTCCCTAATCTAAAGTGTTACCAAATCTTGTTTGTGAATTCCTGGTATACTGCACTGAGAGAAACATAAAAGGGTAACGTAACAGGTTATCATAGCTGTTTGTTCCATTCTTTTTTATCCAATTCAGTTTGTTTAATTATATTTCAACTCAGTAGGTTTATTGGTGTAGTGCATTGAGAAAAACTACAAGGTATAAAACCTATCAAAGACAAAAAAAATATATATATAGTGTTGTAATTCCACCTTAAGCATCAGATCATTCAGTATCAGAAATGATTAATTCTCTTAATCAAGATCTGGTTGAAGCGGAGCCGACGTTTGACCCGTGAGAACCGGACTGTAAAGATAAGCCGGGATGAATCTGTAATGGAAAGGGCGAGGTCTGCCAGAGGCTGTGTAATATAAATGCAGCGGGTGTGTACAGGTTGCGTCTGGAATCCTTCCACGCTCTGTAACTTTGACAATGGTCCGCATCCTGGTCAGGGATGATGCAGGTGGCCAACGCAACAACCTGATGTGCAGGTTATTTCATAGCCACGTTTAGTTTATTTTAGAACAAATGTGAGTTGGTAACTTTCACTACACATATCAAAAGCTGATATGTATGATATAAAATCTTGAAAATTTTATATATATATATATATATATATGTAATATAAAATTATAAAAAAAACTTTCTAGAGTGTATGATAACAGAAACAGTATTTAGGTCACATAAGGAAACATAAAAGCCTTAGTTACCATTCAAACTATTTATATTCTATTGTAAACCATTCAGATGGGGGATCGAACCGTATTACACATATTACACACATCATTCTTTCTTCCACTATTGCGTTTATCATTCCTTTTTTTTGTACTATTGTTCATTTACCAGGAATTGTGCTTCAGGTATTGCCTCTCTATCCGCATATGACCCAAAGGTTTGGCCCTTTGCCACAGTTTATGACTCCAGGTGTGTCCTGGTTACTTCCGTGTTTGGGTGGTCACAGATGTAGCTTTTTCTCTTCTTCTTGATCCTGGCAGAAAAAAAAAAGTCTGAAGACAAACAGGCAAAGGTGAAGAGTTTTCTGAAGCTCACACATATGACAATACATGCCTACAATCACCCTCCGTCAACATTTACATCGGTCTTTTCGCGCTTATTTCACACACATTCAAGTCTCTATTGTGGATGAATGTACCCTGCCGAGAAAATACAGGTGACATTTATCAGAGATACAGACCCAGAGAGCAAATACTGTCCTGTTTTCATTCTCTCTCCACACGCGCACAGGCTGTTTAAAGGAGATTTCCAATGGCAGGGTGGAGGGGGACTATATTTGCCAATAAAGTGTGTTTTTAAAGTGTCCTTTCATCTGGCAGGAAATTGCATACGTTTTGTGGAATTATGAGAGGCAGGTTTACAACGCAGGTTTCGTTTCAGAACAGGTAAAAGCAAATGGGCAGGTGGGAAATAACTAACCTGGGTTTATGATGTGTACAGGGGAACAAAACCTGAGAATAGAGGAGAACACAGGCATTATGACGACGGATAAACAGTCATGGCATGGTCATAGGGAATTTAAAAATCACTTTAAACAGCATAAAAACAAATCAAATGTCTACTTTTGTGTTCAAAATGCAGACAACCAAGCAAGAGCTGTTTGTATCATTTGTGACTTGACTGTGATCTCAGATCTTGTTGAAGTGTCTTCTTACAGGTGATTATACTAATGAAGTAACCTGTTGTAATGCACACACACACTATACGCTCCCTCTGACACAAATAGATATGACACGGATGGTTAACATATAGCAGTCCAACAGCCTACAGGGAAATCATTTATAAGTAGCCTTAACCGAAAGTGATTACTTTCTTTCATTATTTAAAAAGACTAAATGACAGAATATTAACATATACATAATGTAATACTTATATTGTTATATTGTAAACAACGTCAATGAAAATAAAAACTTATTTAGAGTTCCTGGAAAATTGGCACAGGAATATATGTGCATTACATCCATGAAATCCAGTTATGAGGATGTGGGTCATAAAAATGTAGCAATATGTTCTTGTTGTTGGTGGTTGGTCATAATTATGAACCACTATATGATGCATTTTTATTTTTTATATAAAAAACATGAAGTATTTAGACAATATTTTAGAAAAACACAACATTATCTTTTGCTAAACAACTGAATATATATGTTTATTCACTATCTATTTATTAGGGTTACTGAACTTTTATTACTAAAAGCTAACAGAAAAAGAAGAGGGGCAGTCTAAATGCTAAACTGATCTGTTAATGTCAGTGTCGTAACGGGAAGGTTCCCTTTCATTTCTTTTCTTTTTTTTTTTTAAGGATAGACACCTGACTGCATCCTGGACAGGCGACAGGTTCCTGACTCTCCCATAACTGCCGTACAGCCTAAGGGCAGATATACCGGTCTGAGCCACTCTAAAACACTCTATAGAAACTTTTCACATGTTTGTTCATTTTATGATTCATGATACTTTTATGTGGCTTTTTCCAACTACATGATTCAAGTTTTGTGACTTATAAAAAATATTGAGAAAAGGAAAGTTACCAAGCTAGCCTTGATTGAAATTAAATTCAGTCCTGAATCTTTCAAACTGAGCATTATAAAATATGGTATTATTTAATTAATCTCTATAAATAAGTTTTCTGGTGTGCCATTTTATAAACCCCCATGTTTATAAACTATCCACATAGTTTTCTCTGCCACTTTTATGATGATGAAGTATTATTTAAAGGGCTGCCTCCAGAGATTAACATGAATAAAGAATAAAACATTTGCTCTCATGTCTGCTTCTCTCTCCTTACCACATTTTATTTAGCATCATAAACTAGTAAATTCAGTTGTCAACTTCACACGGAGTTGGTCTTACAATGAAGTGTAGTCCTACATCTCCCTCTGCTGGAGAAAAGACCATATAACGTAATAAACAGACTGTTCTGCAAGTTCTCAGCAGATGTTTTTCATGGTCCAGAAGCCGAAGGGAGTTCCTAAAACATAAATGCATGCAAGTAATTTACACAAAACATATTAACATTAATTACACACTACAGTATTTTTCATTATCTGGCATACAGTTTTATTATCTATGAATATATCCACTGTTTTAAACATTTATTGTTTGCAGTGTTGGGTGTAATTAATTACTAAGTAATCGAATTACTGTAATTTAATTACTTTTCCCTTGAAAAAGTAAAGTAAGGGATTACTCTTAATTTTTCTGTAATTTAATTACAGTTACTTCTGATGTAATTGCATTAAAGGGTTAGTTCACCCAAAAATAAAATAATGTCATTTATTACTCTCCCTCATGTCGTTCCACACCCGCAAGGCCTTCGTTCATCTTGGGAACACAAATTAAGATATTTTTGATGAAATCCGATGGCTCAGTGAGGCCTCTATTGCCAGCAACGTCACCAAACTTCTCAAGATCCAGAAAGGTACTCAAAACAAATTTAAAACAGTTCATGTGACTACAGTGGTTCAACCTTAATATTATAAAGCGACGAGAATACTTTTTGTGCACCAAAAAACAATATCTAGTGATGGCTGATTTCAAAACACTGCTTCATGAAGCTACAAAGCTTTACGAATCTTTTGTTTCGAATCAGTGATTCGGATCTCGTATCAAACTACTTTATGAAGCAGTGTTTTGAAATCGGCCATCACTAGATTGTTGAAAAGCCGTTATTTTTTTTAATTTATTTTTTTTTTTTTTTGGTACATAAAAAGTATTCTCGTCGCTTTATAATATTAAGGTAGAACCACTGTAGTCACATGAACTGTTTTAAATATGTTTTTAGTACCTTTCTGGATCTTGAGAAGTTCGGTGACGTTGCCGGCAATGGAGGCCTCACTGAGCCATCGGATTTCATCAAAAATATCTTAATTTGTGTTCCCAAGATGAACGAAGGTCTTACGAGTGTAAAACGACATGAGGGTGAGTAATGATTTTTGGGTGAACCTAACCCTTTAAATACTGCTTGGACTATGGGACAATTCCATAGAAAACAATAGTGGATTTTAACATCAAAATTTAATGTTAAAATGTATGTTTTTTAATGTAACCTCCTCCATTTACACACTTTGGTCAGTTCAAGAATAATTTATTGTTTATTTGAAAGAATTAAAAGGGCAGTTTCATTTATCCTTGTATTATTCAACTGGTCGAGGTTGACATGGGATTTAGAAAGTATTTAGTAATAAGTAATCCAATACATTTTTAGAGAGAGTAATTAGTACAGTAATCTAATTACGCTGTTGGAGATGTAATTAGTAGCTAGTAATTAATTACTTTTTTAGAGTAACTTACCCAACAATTGTTTGTAACACGAGGTACTCGCCAATTAAAAGACGTGCAAACGCTGTAGAATTTAATAAAATAAACAAGTGTTGTTGTTTTTTCAGGAATACAAACCAACTATATTCTTCTTAAATGTCAATATACATATATACACAGTGGGTATGGAAAGTATTCAGACCCCCTTACATTTTTCACTCTTTGTTATATTGCAGCCATTTGCTAAAATCATTTAAGTTCATTTTTTTTCCTCATTAATGTACACACAGCACCCCATATTGACAGAAAAACACAGAATTGTTGACATTTTTGCAGATTTATTAAAAAAGAAAAACTGAAATATCACATGGTCTTAAGTATTCAGACCCTTTGCTCAGTATTTAGTAGAAGCACCCTTTTGATCTAATACAGCCACGAGTCTTTTTGGAAAAGATGCAACAAGTTTTTCACACCTGGATTTGGGGATCCTCTGCCATTCCTCCTTGCAGATCCTCTCCAGTTCTGTCAGGTTGGATGGTAAACGTTGGTGGACAGCCATTTTTAGGTCTCTCCAGAGATGCTCAATTGGGTTTAAGTCAGGGCTCTGGCTGGGCCATTCAAGAACAGTCACGGAGTTGTTGTGAAGCCACTCCTTCGTTATTTTCGTCATTGTCTTGTTGGAAGGTAAACCTTCGGCCCAGTCTGAGGTCCTGAGCACTCTGGAGAAGGTTTTCGTCCAGGATATCCCTGTACTTGGCCGCATTCATCTTTCCCTCTATTGCAACCAGTCGTCCTGTCCCTGCAGCTGAAAAACACCCCCACAGCATGATGCTGCCACCACCATGCTTCACTGTTGGGACTGTATTGGACAGGTGATGAGCAGTGCCTGGTTTTCTCCACACATACCGCTTAGAGTTAAGGCCAAAAAGTTCGATCTTGGTCTCATCAGACCAGAGAATCTTATTTCTCACCATCTTGGAGTCCTTCAGGTGTTTTTTAGCAAACTCCATGCAGGCTTTCATGTGTCTTGCACTGAGGAGAGGCTTCCGTCGGGCCACTCTGCCATAAAGCCCCGACTGGTGGAGGGCTGCAGTGATGGTTGACTTTCTACAACTTTCTCCCATCTCCCGACTGCATCTCTGGAGCTCAGCCACAGTGATCTTTGGGTTCTTCTTTACCTCTCTCACCAAGGCTCTTCTCCCCCGATAGGTCAGTTTCGCCGGACGGCCAGCTCTAGGAAGGGTTCTGGTCGTCCCAAACGTCTTCCATTTAAGGATTATGGAGGCCACTGTGCTCTTAGGAACCTTAAGTGCAGCAGACATTTTTTTGTAACCTTGGCCAGATCTGTGCCTTGCCACAATTCTGTCTCTGAGCTCTTCAGGCAGTTCCTTTGACCTCATGATTTGCTCTGACATGCACTGTGAGCTGTAAGGTCTTATATAGACAGGTGTGTGGCTTTCCTAATCAAGTCCAATCAGTATAATCAAACACAGCTGGACTCAAATGAAGGTATAGAACCATCTCAAGGATGATCAGAAGAAATGGACAGCACCTGAGTTAAATATATGTCTGAATACTTAGGACCATGTGATATTTCAGTTTTTCTTTTTTAATAAATCTGCAAAAATGTCAACAATTCTGTGTTTTTCTGTCAATATGGGGTGCTGTGTGTACATTAATGAGGGAAAAAAATGAACTTAAATGATTTGAAATGGCTGCAATTATAACAAAGAGTGAAAAATTTAAGGGGGTCTGAATACTTTCTGTACCCACTGTATATATATATATATATATATATATATATATATATATATATATATTATTATTATTATTATTATTATACTAGGCCTACTAAATAATTAAAAACAAAAAGTAATATAATATAGCAACATAGCTCAGATTAGTCAGCTTTTATGTAGGCCTACTCGAAATGTAACGTCCTAAATAAAACCATGTCGTTCAAATTCAAAGTTAAATTCACAGAAACGACAGCACAACTAAGTATGACCAGAGGGAAATGAAAACAATCTTATAATAATACGCGAAATAACAATAAAAAGATGACCTGTTGTTTCTGTGGCCGTTTTCATCGACATAAACAAATCTTGATAAAACCGAAGTGAATTTCTACAGCCTACGTCACTGTCATGGCTTCCCCCCATAGGTTAGTTAAAATATGATCACGTGACACTTACGAACCCAATACAGTGAACTCGCTAGGAAGGCAACAGTGTACTCTGCTGCAAAGTGAAGAGTACTCATTGTTTACGCCACTTGTTCCTCGTTATTTTCAACAGAGAGCACTTGTTTTCCTCTGTAAATAGAGCTCATTGATAGCCGACATACCGCTGCGCCTCAGACGGGATGGTTTGCTTTGTTCGCTGTTAGATCTCAGGTATGTCCTTCATTTCATATCTCAAGTTCAGCTGTGTTTACAGAGGTTATGTATGCACATTCAATATGCAACATCTACTAATGTTTCCTTTACTAGATGTACAGTAGCAAAAATAGACCTTGGCTGTGTCTTAAACCTTAGAGAGGTGCCTATCTAGGCGGCATTTTCTAGACGGCCCAAACTCAGCACAAATATGCAATTTGGTGCAGATGTTGTTTAATTATATGGTCAAAAAGTAAGAAGAAATGCTGAAATCTTATAATGAAAATTAGTGAGATCTTTATAACAGTATACTGCCATAAAGTGCAGTAAGATGATTTTTAAATGCTTAGTTTTATGATAAGTTTTTATTTTGGGAGCAAAACATAATGCAGTGCAATTTTATGTTGATCACATTAATGATTTTTCTTAAAAAAAAAAAAAAATGGATGTATGGACTGGATAATCTGCAGTCTAGTAAATTTGAACGAAAATACAAAAAGTATTCTTAAGTTTGCTTTATAATAATCATTAAAGTTTTCACAGCAAAAAGATGTGTGAACCACAAGCTAAAGAGGGACAGTTTTTCAATTATACTAAAAGTCCTTTTACTTGCTAAAAAAGTATAAATTATCAGTCAGAAGATTGAAGATGTGTAGAAAATGGTGTACAACCAGTTTTTCAGCAAAGTTTTGATCATGCTGGGGCTTTCAAAATTCATGTATACAGTAGAATTTATAGAGTTAACCATTAAAACGAACTGTGAAAATTGATTAGACTTAATGAAGCAGTTCAAAAAATAATGTATGAGTGTGTTAAATGAAACTATGGGCATATTATCTTGCATTTCCTCCTGTCAGCAAGATTACTCAAACTACAACAGAAAGCACCACATCTAGATCACGTTATTATCAGGAACCGTAGTCACATGACCCTGTGCTCATGACTCTCATAACCTGCGCAGTATCTACATTTCTTCATTTTCTCTACATCTTCAAAAACACTTCCACTTTTAAGTCAGATGATATCCCAGAGTGCCAGCTGATTGTGAAAGATTTGCCAAGCTCATCAAGACTGCTCATGGGTCAGTCACCTGCCTGTCTGTAGCCACTAATGCTGACATCTGGCTCTTTCTGTATAATGAATTGGCAAAAGGCCTGCGTCTATAGAAATGCTGGGCACATGAGAGAGCAGTGAATGGCGGCATACACAGACATGCACAAACACGTACAGAACCCAGTCGTGAACACAGATTCCCCAAAGCAAGACTGACTCATCTTGTATTTTTTAGGATTTGTTTTTCCTCCTAATGTGCTGGTGAACCTGTAGACGCAATGAAGTCAGATACACCATACGAAAAGGTAGATTATACATTCTATGATTACTTATTTCTTCATTGAAATGATATAAAATTTATTGTGATTCTTTCACAATCCTTAAATTCACTTATTATTTAAGTGTTATCTGTTGGTTATAATTTACAAATTTATGTGCAAACTTAAGACAGTTTTTTTTTTTTTTTTTTTTTGATAACTATAACTGCTTTGTTTTCACGTTTTGCTCCAGATTGTTGACGTGGAGCTAAGCAGAGAAGGACATGTTGGCTCACAAAAGGTATCAAACAAATCAATTTATCCTGATGGGTCACTCAAACTAATGTTTTTTGTTTTAAATTCTACAAGTGAAGTTAGGCACCACAGCATTAAATATGAAAAATTTGCTTTTTTAATTTATTACTGTTTTTACACATCAACTTTAAGTGAGATTTAGATGATGGCAAAGGTAATCTACATGTAAAAATAAGAAATGATCATGCACAATTAACCGTAAAGGCCCGTTCACTCCAAGAACGAGAACTATAACAATAAAGATGTAGTTCAAATCATCTAGATATAAAAGAAGAACAGAGTTCACACCACAAGTATAGCGATTACAGCAGAGAGGAATGATATTGTTGGAATCACTTTCAGAACAATCTACAATCAGCTGATGAATAATAAAAACATTGACTGCCAATCAGAATCCATCCTGTTTTAAGGAGCTTGAGCATTTAAAGAGACAGAAAACAAAACTGCAGTGTATGGAAACTTGTTTCTGCCACTGAATAAAAATTTAAAAAAAAATTTAAAATTGTTTAAAAGTAAAACGAGAAATAAAAAAAACAAAATAAAATTTTTTACAGTTTACATCTCACACTTCTGACTTTGTTCGCAATTCTGACTTATGTTCATGCAATTGTGAGTTATAAACTCAAAATTGCAAGATATAAACTCATATTTGCGAGTTATAAAGTCAAAATTGCAAGATATAAACTCAGAATCACGAGTTAAAAAGTCAGAATTGTAAGATTCTGTATTATATCACGAACCCAATACAGTTTATATCACGAAATTCTGACTTTATAACTCGCAATTTCAACTTTATATCATGCAATTGTGAAAAAATAAAAACAAGCTTCCATTGCAGTGCGCGCTTAGAATAAACAACGTTATAGATTATAATTATATAATTATAATTTGTAACATAATTATATTATAGTTTACGTTCTTACGTTCTTCTTTCATTTGTGGCTTTTTTTACATATACAATCTAAACAAACAAAAAAACTGGACTTCATTTCATGAATCTAAGTGGCCATAAAATACAGTTTTGGGAGTTCGTGGTCAAAATTGGCCAATAAAATAAATGGGAAAGACCCTAATAAAGAGCTTTTTTTTTTTTTCTAAAATGTGTTTTAATAAATCAATATTAGAGAAATGAATGGGTGAGACTATAAAACATCCAGAATGCAAAAGATTCTCACACACTTACACAGACAGACAGAGAGAGAGAGAAAAATAATGTATACTAAACTTCGACAAATAATAGTTAGATAATGTCTGAACAAATATTCAGATGTATATTTTCTATATTTATTTTTCGTCTTTCACCAGATGGCAGCTATCTGGCCCAAATGCATGATAAATTCTCATATTTTCTTTCTGTTTCAACTTGCAGTGTAGATTTTTGCTTCTAAAAGTTCTAAATATTGCATTTTATACTAATGATGGTGAAAAAGAGAAATGTACACATACATTTTAATTTTATTGTTACTACTTTACGAAATTAGTTTTATATCATTTCATTAAAAAAGTTACAAAAACGACTGCAAATAGCCAATGTTCGAAAAGCTTAGGAGGGCTAAATATCCATTGTCAGCTGATATATGTCCAATATCGACTAATACTAATAAATTAAGTCTATGATATTAGCCAGTAACAGATTTGGTACCGATATATTGTGTATAACTACTGTTAATTACAGTATTACAATCATGTTTCATGTTTGTTTTCTCTTCTCACTTTGATGAAATAATTTCAGTTCAAATTGATATTGAAATTAGAATCTTTCTAATCAGCAGGAAAATGTACAAATGGCCATCATACAAATGAACCACTTTGGGGTCCTGTTTGTTTTGTAAATAATGGCAAGTTAACTGTACACTATCCCTCATATCTCTATCGTTCTGAACGTATCCCATCTCTGTGTTTAGTATTACAGGTGTCTGATCATCCTCAGCTGTGTAACCACAGTCTTGTTGATACTCCTGTCACTCCAAACCTTGCTTGTTCCATTGGCAACATCCTCCTCAAAATCATGTGGACAGCAGGAGCATCTTCTAATCAGAGAAACCTGTAGTGATCCCTGCAGGTAGACACCCACCAAGAGAGCTTTATTTATGTGCCGACACGTTTGATTTGTTGGGCTGTCTCACATACCTTCATGTTTTTGAGTGTTTTAGTGGTCCACTGGTAAATGAGGTTAACCGTACCATGGTTTCACTTCTGCACTTTTAATGAAGTCTGCCATTGTGGCTTTGTTACCAACTATTGACATGTCATGTACAGGATTGTTTTAGTGGAGAGTATTCCTGAAGACCTGGTGTTTAACTCCTCTACCACTCATCAGTCCATATATGAGGCCTGGCTCAACCTTATATCTGGTGCTCAAACCAGTCTGGACATCGCCTCCTTCTATTGGACTCTTACCAATAAGGACACGCACACACAAGAGACCACAGCTAGTCAGGTATGGATGTGAAGTTTACTGAATTCTCACTGAATAATAGGCTTTGTTATTGACGTCTTAAAAAAATTGTTCACCCAAAAATGAAAATTGTCCTATAATTTTCTCACCCTCAAGCCATCCTAGGTGTATATGACTTTCTTCTTTCAGCCATACACAATCAGAGTTATATTGAATAATATCCTGGCTCTTCCCAGCTTTGTAATGACATTGAATAGTGCCGAGTTTTTGAAGCTCCAAAAAGCGCATACATGCATTATAAAAAATAATCCATACGACTCCAGTGGGTTAATAAAGTCCTTCTGAAGCAAAGCGATGGGTTTTTGTAAAAAAAAATATCCATATTTAAAACTTTATAAACTATAATCACTAGCTTCCAGCAACGGCCGTACATGCATTCACGAGAGAGTCGAGTTCCGGTGTCATGACAAATCGGGTCCTCCCTCGAAATCGTGTGTCCCCAAACTGTCAGTTAATGATTATGCTAAGTATATATGAATGATATTAATATAAAATACGCATAGCTTACTATGTAATGCGTACGAAAACACATTAGTGCATAATAAAACCAATTAAACGTAATTTCTTACACTTGATTAACTGTTAATAAATAAACAGCCTTATAATAATCATAGCCTATTAAGTGAATAATTGAACATCATTAATTTGTTTTATTTATAACTTAAATATTTAACACTTAATTTAACATCATTAAATTAAAGATGATTGAGAATATACGTAGGGTAAGTAGTGCAAATGTGCGTATAAACTAAGCTATCAGGCAAATCTGTATGCTATGCTAGTATATAAGCAAACTAATGCAGACATAAATGGTCATTAAAACATAATTGAAACAGTATTTATTATAACATGATTTTGTAGGAATTCTAATCAGTCACTAAAGAGTACCTGTTAAAAGCAATTTGAACCAAGGGGATCGCTTGGGGGGTGGAGGGGGACCCAATTTGTCACTACACCGGCAGAAGAGTGACCTCTGAACCGACGTATGTGGACATAGCTCCTCTTCTCTTATATTGAAATTCTCAGAAGTTCTCATTTTAGACTTCTAATTCGTGACCAACGTTTTGTTTCGCTCTATCCTCTGCGCTTCCGCATTTGTCAATTGTCATCTGAGCTTACGCTCTGTTCTACGTCAGGTCAGAGGTCACCCTTTTGCCGGAACTCGACTCTCTCGTGAACTTGCGTACGGCCGTTGCTGGAAGCCAGTGAAAGCCACTATTCAATGCCATTACAAAGCTAGGAAGAGTCAGGATATTATTTAACATGCCTCAGATTGTATTTCGCTAGAAGATAGTCATATACACCTAGGATGGCTTGAGGACGAGTAAATTATGGGATAATTTTCATTTTTGGGTGAACTATTCTTTTAAGGCCCTGATACACCAAGCCAAAGGTCGATTGTTGGCCAACATCAAACTGTCGTTGAGCGTGGGCCTGTCCAGTTTTTGTGGTGTGTTATGCACCATCAACACTAGTTGGACCCCGTCGGGGGTGTGAGAGAGAACTCTGATTGGCTGTTCAGCTTAGCGAACGAGTCAGTGCACGAGAATCAAATCAAGTGATGAAAGCTAGCAAAGAAGTCATAATGGCACAGACTTTCATTTTACCTGAGCATTCCAATGCACAAATATTTTCATAACAACATGAGCGGCCTGGAATGAAGAAAGTGATTGATATTCAAGTATCAATAAGCAAGTAAACAAGCACTGCTTTATTTCTGCAGTCCTAGTTTTGGTTTATCTTTTTGAATGATGGATATAGACTATTGATACCTGCTGATTTGGACAGATACGCAGATGCAGAACGCACATGCTAGTTGACAGTAGAGTGTAGTCCTTTTGGTGTTTTCAAGAGGCGACAACAGTCAGCTTTCATCACCACTAGTTTCTTTACATCGGCTTGGTGTGTCACGGCCTTTACCCAAGTGATCTGTTGGTTTTAGGGTGAGCAGATTCTGCAGGAATTGGGGCAGCTTTCGGGGAAAGTGTCTGTCCGAATTGCAGTCGATAAACCATCGGAGACAAAACCTCTGGATGACATTAGTTTCCTGGTCGCTGCTGGTAAGTCAGTGCAACATTGAGGTTTTCAAAAGATTAGTTCCTTCAGAATTAAAATTTCTTGATAATTTACTGACCCCCATGTCATCCAAGATGTTTATGACTTTCTTTCTTCAGTCGAAAAGAAATTAAGGAAAACATTCCAGGATTTTTCTCCATATAGTGGACTTCACTGGGGTTCAACAGGTTGAAGGTCCAAATTGCAGTTTTGCAGAGCCCTTTGAAGCTGCATTTAAACTGCAATTTTGGACCTACAACCCATTGGTAGCCGTTAAAGTCCACTATATGGAGAAAAATCCTGGAATGTTTTCTTCAAAAACCTTAATTTCTTTTCGACTGAAGAAAGACAGACACAAACATCTTGGATATGTCATGGAGGTGAGTAAATTATAAGGAAATTTTAATTCTGAAGTGAACTAATCCTTTAAAAGCCACGCAAAAATAACATCAAATATATCAGCACAGAGGTGTAAACATTATGAGAACCTCAGAATGCTGTATGATGTAAATGTCTTACTTTCCACAGGAGCTAATGTGCGGATGGTGAATATGCGAGAGCTGACGACAGGTGTTCTGCATACTAAATTCTGGATCGTGGATAAAAAACATGTTTACATAGGGAGTGCAAATATGGACTGGAGGTCACTAACACAGGTCAGTCATATTTTTGGTCAGTTTTTCATAGATTACTGCCTATAACATGGTTTGATATCAGTGTTTGGGACTTTTTGCTTCCTCGCCTACTTATACATGCCACAGTAATACAGAAATAAGTAACACTACTGTTCAAAACCTTGGGATCAGTAAAATTTATATTTTTATTTGCATTAAATTGATTAAAAGTGACAATAAAGACATTTATAATGTTACAAAAGATTTCTGTTTCAGACAAATGCTATTCTTTTGAGCTTTCTATTTATTTTTTAAAAAATGGTTTCCACAAAAATATTAAGTTTTCAATATTAATATTTAATAAATGTTTCTTGAGCTTAAAATCAGCATATTAGAATGATTTCTGAAGGATCATGTGACACTGAAGACTGGAGTAATGATGCTGAAAATTCAGCTTTGATCACAGGAATAAATTACATTTTAAAATATATTCAAATGGAAAACAGCTGTTTTAAACTGTAAAAATATTTTACAAGATTACTGATTTTACTGTATTTTTTGATTAATTAAATGTGGCCTTGGTAAGTAGAAGATGTCTTTTAAAATATAGATGTTTACTGTTTTTATACAGGAGGAGAGATGTTCTAGTACTTTAAGCAATAAGACTTACAACTTCTAGAGACTGCACCAATACATATTTCACATCTTCATGATCTTGTTGATATTCACTCTGCTCAGGTGAAGGAGTTGGGTGCAGTTGTGTATGACTGCAGCTGTCTTGCTGAGGACCTTGGGAAGATCTTCGAGGCTTATTGGTACCTGAATCAGACCACGACAGTTCCAGCACACTGGCCCAGCAAATTTTCCACCCTGTACAATAAAGACACACCGATGCAGCTGTCACTCAACGGGACCGATGCCAGTGTCTATCTATCAGTAAGAGAGAGCCGCCATGAAAGGGATTGAAGCAAAAACAAAGATGAATGTAACTGTCATT
This sequence comes from Elopichthys bambusa, assembly GCA_037101425.1. NCBI lineage: Eukaryota > Metazoa > Chordata > Actinopteri > Cypriniformes > Xenocyprididae > Elopichthys > Elopichthys bambusa. Next base: position 3,756,187 of record CM074441.1, read on the forward strand.
GGAATTTTTGTGGCTTGTATTGTTCCTTGTTCTGGTGTTGTTTTCTCTGCTGGCTGCAGTTTTCCTGGCATTATTGGGTCAAGATTGAGGAAGTTAAAGGACCGTCTGTTTTTCCCTGTCACACAGAGCTCTCCTCCTTCATTGTGCGCTGAGGGCCGGACTTCAGACCTGCAGTCTATCCTCAGTGTGATCGCTGATGCCCAGCAGTTTGTCTACATCGCTGTGATGAACTATCTTCCCACTATGGAGTTCTCCAACCACAAGAGGTCTGTAATTATAGTCTTCACTTCCTCTTTATATTTCATAACCAACCAGCCTAAAAGCACCTATAGTCATCATGAAATGTGCATATCATATGATTTTTGAATCAGTAATTCTGGGGTATATATCATGAGGGAGCTCAACTTCCTCCCCAGTCCAAAAAGGATTCTTGTGTTAACAGTAACAGTGTTATTCTAGTATCACTGATATACCATTATAGTTTTTGTTAATATTTTGAATTAGATTTCATTTTTACTTAATTTTAGTTAGTCATTTTGTTGTATTTTTGTCATTTTATTAGTTTTTGTTGTTATTTGTTTAAACATGCCTATAGTTTTTATGTTTTTAGTTTTTGTTTATTTTGTTTATTTTAGTACTTCAACTTAAGCTAGGGTTATTATAACTGAAACTAAAACCATAAAAAGAGATATTTTCGTTACTTAAAAAATAAAATAAAAACATTTTATTTCAGCTAGTTGCAAAAACAACATTTCCCATTTTCATTAAGATCATATAATTTAGTATGGAAGCTTGTTTCTGCCACAGAATAAAGCAATTTAAAAGATATTTGCAACTCAATGCAAGTTTATATCTTGCAAGTTTATATATCACATTTCTGACTTTATAATTTACAAATGCAATTTTATGTCACGCAATTCTTACTTTATAACTCACAATTGCGAGTTTATATCACACAATTCTGATATTAACTTGCAATTGTGAGAGAAAAAGTCAGAACTGTGAGATAAAAAGTTGCAGTTACCTTTATTTTTTTATTCAGTGGCAGAAATACATTTAGTGCATCAACTTCATGTATTAAAAAATAGAAATAAAAACTATATAGACATTTAAAAACAAAAAAATTGACAAACACAACAAAATGTCAAAGCTTTAACAGGAATTAAAATGAAAATGGAAATATAAACATAAAATCTAACTCAAAATATTAATAAAAACTAATAGCATCTTAATGATACTTTAATCTCACTGACTTAAACTAAACAAAAAAAATGAGAAATGTTTTTTTTGGCCACTAGCTGTTTACCTTTTTTTTAAATCTCAGTTAATGTTAATTTTATTTCAAGTAATGAAAATAGTTTTTTATGGTTTTAGCTTTAGTTTTAGTGATTGATAATACCCCTGCTGCAACAACACATTTTCTATGTTTAATCTTGGTTCTCCCAGACAGAGTGAAGAGAAAAGAACCCAGTAGTTCACTTAGAAGTCTTAAAGGAACAGTAGCGAAATGGTCTCAGTCTGCATGGAGTTGTCTGACTATTGGACATTCCTAACTTTCAAAGTAAACCTCTGTTATAGCCATCAAATTTAACCCTGGCTCTCCCTGGTTTTACCGCAGGTACTGGACAGAAATTGATACCCAGCTGCGGCGTGTGGCTTATGAGCACAAGGTTCATGTGCGTTTGTTGATCAGCTGTTGGGAAAGCACCAACCCAATCATGTTCTCTTTCCTCCGCTCGCTCGCTTCCTTACAGGAAAAGAACAAGCTGGACATTCAAGTGGTGAGTGCCGTCAGGGCGGCTCTTCAGGTGTTTGACAAGCTGTGTAGTCTGTATGTCACTTCAGAGGTCATACCTTGTGTTGCATTGCATTTATGCACTTCAATTAATTAAAAAATATAGTAAAATATTTTTATTTTACAATGTAATTTATTCCTGTGATGCAAAGCTTAATTTTCATCATTACTTCAGTCCTTAGTGTCACCATGATCCTTCAGAAATCATTCTAATATGATGATTTGTTGTTCAAAAAACATTTATCAATGTTGAAAACAGTTGTGCTGCTCAGAATTCTTTGATGAATATGAAGTTCAAAAGAACCACATTTCTTTATAATAGAATTTTTTTTAAACAATGTGAAAGTCCTTACTGTCACTTGTGATCAATTTAATGCGTCCTTGCTGAATAAAGCCGCGGTCACACTACACTTTGAGTACTCAATTTGCGACAGTTGCAGTGTCCGTAGAAATTGACGTCACATAATTCAACATATACAGGTGCTGGTCATATAATTAGAATATCATCAAAAAGTTGATTTATTTCACTAATTCCATTCAAAAAGTGAAACTTGTATATTATATTCATTCATTACACACAGACTGATATTTCAAATGTTTATTTCTTTTAATTTTGATGATTAAATGCTGTACATGCTCATACTTTTCAGTTGGCCAAGATTTCTAAAAAGCCTTTCTTTGTATTGGTCTTAAGTAATATTCTAATTTTCTGAGATACTGAATTTGGGATTTTCCTTAGTTGTCAGTTATAATCATCAAAATTAAAAGAAATAAACATTTGAAATATATCAGTCTGTGTGTATTGAATGAATATAATATACAAGTTTCACTTTTTGAATGGAATTAGTGAAATAAATCAACTTTTTGATGATATTCTAATTATATGACCAGCACCTGTTTACATCAAAAAGTGCAGATTTGAAATCTAGTCTACTGCGATGCTGCAACCCTGCAGATTTCAAGTTTGTGTTCTTTTAATTCAGCTGAAAAGTCACTCTGTAGCTTATCAGTCTTCTATTGGTCACACCAAGCATGAACTTTGGGACGCTGCGAAATGTGGAACTTCTTTGCTTGAGCAAAGCGTTTCCCGTCTCCCACTTTTGCATGCGCAAGTCAATGGAACAAAAAGTGTAGTGTGACCGCCCCTTTTTAACGTATTCATTTCTTTATAAAACAGTAGTGTATGACCGCAATAAGCTAATACAAAGTTTTTTTTCTTTTTCTTTTTTCTCACAGAAAATTTTTACTGTGCCTTCCGACTCTCGACAGAAGAAAATTCCCTTTGCTAGAGTCAACCATAACAAGTACATGGTCACCGATAAGGTTGCTTATATAGGTACACCTCATTTTTGTTTTTAAATTCTATTCTTTTTATTGCACTTCAAAAATTTTAATTAATTTTTCTGCATTATCTGTAACTTTTCAACTGCTATGTACGTACTTGCATGAGACAAGTTGTAGGTACAATGTACTTAATTGTGTTCATGTTGTTTTGCAAAACACTTTTGCTACTATTGAGGTGGGAGACGGGTAAGTTTAGGGACAGGGTTAAGGTGTAAGCAAAGGGTCAACAGTGTAATTATAGATATAATTTACCAGTGTTGGGAAAAGTTACTTTTAAAAGTATTGCATTACTCCCTTAAAAAAAAGTAACTAATTGCATTGCTTAGTTACTTTTTATGGAAAGTAATGTGATCTGTTACTTTTGCATTACTTTTTCTCACCTGGGCTGGGTTGTTTGTTTGTTTGTTTGTTTTTATAACAATAAAAAAAGTTCTGTTTTTGGCAAATGTAAAAGCCCTTTCACACCAAAAGTGATATGAATAAGGCTCAGGTTGAAGGAAATGCAAATTAACACCTGTACAGTAGAGGGCGCAGTTCAAACAAACAAGGCTTTCAGCTGTGCTGCCATTCTGGAATACAGAAGAATCGGATGCAGGAGAAGAAGTAAATGAGTAAATGTATGCTCACGTTTAGTTTAGAAATAGTCTAGAATAACCATCATGTTAACACCTCTGCGCTTACTCAAAGTAACTTTAAAATAGTAACTCAGATATTTTAAATTAGAACTTAAAAGTAATAGGTTACTTTACTAGTTACTTGACAAAAGTAATCTGATTACAAAACTCGCATTACTTGTGATGCACTAATAATTACAGACATTAATTTCAGCTGTAAGTACTTACAGGTATTTTTTAAATACAAGTACAAATACAAAAAACATTTATGTACACAATAAGTGCATTGTATCAAATGAATAATTTAAATGTTAGTACATAGTAGTTAAAGATTCTATATAAAGTGAGCCTGAATATTTTCTTGTTGCTATACTAATATTCTGCCTCCACCCTTTCCAGGTACCTCTAACTGGTCAGGTGACTACTTTGTGAACACCGCTGGCTCTGCTTTAGTGGTGAACCAGACTTCAGCTCAGTCCACAAGCCCTACGGTCCAGGAGCAATTACAGGCCGTGTTTGAGAGGGATTGGGACTCTCAGTACAGCACTGACATTAACAACAGAACCAACCGTAAAGTCATTTGCTAGTGAAGGCTGTGGCCTTCGCACTGCAGGAGGCGCTGTTGAGTGCTGTGTCAAACACTGCGAATGGCATTTGGAGTATGGTATTCAGGGCATGTACAGCGTGGATTTATGCTCCATTTTTAGGCTCTAAAATTCCTGCTCCCCTGACCATCTTGCCATGAGCTACTTTTGCAATCCTATAAGTGCACTAAACAAGAGTTGGGAGTCAAAGACATATTTTTTTTTAATAATAATTGTCACTCACTTCAAACCAGTTGCATATATTTTGCACAAAATCTCTTTTAAATGACATGCAATACCTCCTAACAGAAATGTCTTCCTGTTTGATCATTTTTAACTTGTGTTAAATCTATGTGTCTCAGGAAGAATTGTTTTACCATTGATTGAAAATATCGTTCATAGCTGCTTTCTCTTTCTAAAGTGATCTCATAATTGCTGTGTGCTGTCCTATACATCTTAAGTAGTCTTCATTCAAAAGTTCCTAATTTTTTATTTTATTAGGTCTTAAATCTGGAAGTGAAAATGCCACAGTGCTTATGTAGTTATAGTTCATAAATATAAAGAGGAACAGTGAGCAATAATGAGGGATGTGTGAGCATCTTTTAAAGTATTAAAAAAAATTGCGCACACCTGCTGTTAATCTGCAGACTTTTTTTTTTTTTCTTTTTTTTTTTTCCAGATTCAGTTCATTTTACATTTAAGATCTTTTTGTCTTTGAGGGTAATGTTTTAAATTGTAAACTGATTTTAAATAAACAAAAACTTGACATAACGCAACTTCTAGTCATTTAACATTGTTCAAATGTGGAATTTGATTAATTTTGCAATATTCTTGTAGTAGCATATGGCCTCAAGAACTTGTATGATTATTTCTTCTGATGCTGAAAATAATTATGAATGCCAAGAAATAGTAAAATCATAAGTACACCACCTTTTTGTTAATTTTCTCTACATATTAGAATGAAGAAACCCATTGTAGTCCCATTTGCTATGTAAAATGTACATGGTATGTTCATTATTCTGATTGTTGTGCCTTCATAACTGTGTGCAAATGTGGTACAATTTCATATTTCGACAATGTAATTATATTTAAACTGTATTGGAGTGATCATGTGCTTGCACTATCCACTCCACCTCCGTTCTATTCAGTTCTGTTTCTTTTTAAATTTTCGTTTTGTACTGAAATTTAGGCACTATTTATTTGCCAACACAACTAAATCCAAGCATTTATTTACTGTATCTATGTTTAAAATTGGCAGCATTCCCATAAATGGACATTTCGCGTGGACACTGTCCATGTTCTGTGCGTTACTTTCTACCACCCGTATTACAGCAGATTACCACTGTCTAATTGGCTAATATGATTTAAGTGTAGTCTGCGATTGGACCGTTAAGATGTCGTTCATAGAGCCTTGCCAATCATAGCAAAGAGTAATGAATCAAGGGCGGGACTTGTCAGAATACAGTTGGAAAACTGATTGTCTGTGGAGGTGGAGCGCAACAAGGAGCTGAAGATGGCGGTGAGTGTTCTCTGAATATACAATAAGAGATCATTTATATAAGCGTTTTTTTAATCCCAGCACTAGGTATCAACGCCTCCAAGGTCATTCATAGTTGAACATATGTCCAGCCCGGCCGGTTTGACCGAGAAACTGTAAAGTTTGGATTATTTTAAAGAAATGCAAACTTAAAACATGGAAAATAATGTAAATTACACAATGGTTCACCCATCTATATAATATGTGATATACTATATGAGTGTTATGGCTCATATCATTTAATATGAGAGCAGTATGTGGGTGTTGCTCGTTATTTCAGGGTTTTTTCATCCACTTTCAATGAAAGTTGAATGTAAAGTCGCGTTTGTTCTGACCATACGGAAAGTGAGATGGTTCAATCATTATTACACTGACCATTATTACCATTATTAGTTACACTTTGTTAGACACTTGTTGGTTTTTGCTCTAACATTGTTTCTCAGTATAATAAATACAACACGCATAATTCGTTTTGTGTATTTTTTTATTGCCAGTATGTTGTTATAACGCTAGTTCTGCCTCTTTTACTAATGTTTAAAAAAAATACAGTTCATTCGAGATTACAAATCTTCTTTTGTCTGGCAGACAACTTTACACAAGAGGGCAGTATATAATCCACAAATCTGGCTCCTTCAGTCTTGTTATAAATAGAGTTTAAGTCAGCATGAAATCAAAATGGACAATTCTTCTTTTTTTATTGAATATTGCAGTGTTTATTATCAATCTGTACATAATCACAATTCATGTCTCCTCGTAATCTTTAATCAAAACAATTTAGGAAGTTAAACTTCCCCTCCCTCTAGCAGGCATCTCCTTTCTGATGACGTGTTTACTGGCGCTAGGGCGGGGCAACCTGTCACTCACGTGAGATCGACCAATAGCAAACCACAACAATCCAATCAATTCCCAATAGACAAAATCAAGTCCAGCCCTAAAAAGTATAGTGAACAATAACAATATTTACTGTTTTGTTAAATTTAACATTTTAATGTTCTACATCCCGTTTAATGTGATAAAACTTTTCAGAACGATTGCCCTTGTGAAACATAAGTGCACTTAATTGTATTGAATGTAAACGTATAGTGCAGCTACTTGCAGATAATATTTTAATGAAATAAAAGGCCACTAAAGTGTATTTAAACAGTACATTTTTCATGAAGTTTATGCTAAAGTATACTTCTTTTTCACAAGGGTATATTTACCTAAATGTAATTATTTGAACTCCCAGTCTGTATTGTACAAGTTTAAGAATATATAAGCATAAGGCATATTGTTATATTATAAACTGTCCATAATAAGGCTACAGAATATATAATTCTATGACCGTAACTGGACGCAGCTTGTTTATTTGTCTGCCGATCACTAGCCAGCCCTGCTGATGTACGTGGTCTGTCCGGGTGTGTCTTTGACTGGACACTGCCATGGATGCTGAGGGTCACTGCAAGGATGTCCTGTGTTTATACACATTACCCTCCTCTTTAAATTGTCTGTAAAATCTCTGTTTTGGTCTTCTTGGGTCTGTCTGATTGGGTACTACATTTAATCATCGACTCTTTTGGACCTCCATGAGGTCTTAAAGATCACAGAGTTGACTATTTTTTATTTTTCTGTGCCCACAGTCCACTTCAGTAAAGCAACAACTGACTACTATGGGATTGTTTTGGGAATAAATTCGCACTTCAGGTCCAGGCCATTGTGGATTTGTATATTCACACACACACTACTGGTCAAAAGTTTGGAATAATTACGATTTTTAAAAGTTTTTGAGAGACGTCTTTTCTGCTCACCAAGGCTGCATTTATTTGATTAAAAAATACCGTAAAAACAGTAATATTGTGAAATATTATTACAATTAAAATTAGGTAATTTACTCCAGTCTTCGGTGTCACATGATCCTTCAGAAATCATTCTAATATGCTGATTGCTGCTCAAGAAACATTTATTATTATTATTATCAATGTTGAAAACAGCTGTGCTGCTTAATATTTATGTGGAAACTGTGATACACTATCTTTCAAAAGTTTAGGGTAAGTACAATTTTTAAGTATTAATTTAAGAAATTAATAATTTTATTTTACAAGGATGCATTAAATTGGTGAAAGGTGAGAGTAAAGACATTTATAATGTTACAAACGATTTCTATTACAAAAAAATGCTGTTTTTTTAACTTTTTTTTATTCATCAAAGGTCAAAGAAAGAGTCCTGGAAAAAAAAAACAGTTTCCACAAAAATTTGGAGCAGCACAACTCTTTTTTTAATCACTGATAATAATAAGAAATGTTTCTTGAGCAGCAAATCATCATTTTAGAATGATTTCTGAAGGATCATGTGACACTGAAGACACTAAAAGTTTTTCAAATTGTAATAATATTTCACAATATTTATATTTGTACTGTATTTTTGATCAAATAAATGCAGAAGAGACTTGTACATGTACCTCATGCTGACATTAAATGACATTATTCATCTATAGCTGACACATTATTTTGAAGTGACTAACAGTATATTTTACTACAGGAATGATTCTTTTGGAGTAACCAGAGTTTAAGTGCCTTACTTAAAAGCTACTAGCTAACAAATCAATCTACAACCTTTAGGTTCTCAACCATTTCAACATCCACAGTATTTTATTGTAGCTTTCTGTCTGTGTGAATGTGAAGCCTCTTGCACTTTAATTACCATCCAGTCCTGTCAGTGGGCCGGTGTGGTGACGAGGGTGCAGACAGCAATCCCGAGCAGCTCCCCAAACCTCGCAGAGCGCCTGCTTACTATGCTCAAACTCTGCCGCTGGAGTCGCCTCAACAGCACGAGTGTGTGTTTGTGTATTCTAGAGAGAGTGGGTGTGTGTAGCACCCATGGGAATATGGGTGGAGGTGTGATGTGGTTGTACACCCTCAAAATGACACTACAGGAGATTCTAATCTAAATCGCTGGTCTAACTGACGTGTACACATTTGTCAGATGTGTTTTGATATATTTCTTCCTTATTTTTAATTTATTTATTATTATTATTAATCAGTTATATTTTGTCTGCCTCTCTAATCTTTCATTTCAGGAGACCCACTGAGAATGGACAGGAAGTCAACTTTTATGAAGACATGGAAGTAGTTGTTTATAGTAAATATGTTTTAGGGATAAACATTTGATTGATCTTTTATCATATTGTAATACAAAATAACTATTGTGCATAGGGTTTTGTAAAGAACATTTCACTCTTTGTATCTCTCTGTGCCACTGCCACTGTAAATAAATTGTCCTGTTAAATAAAAGATTGCATTGTCTGAAGATGATTCAGCATAAATTCTGGATAAATTGAGAATCACGATTTTGAATAGACAACTAAACAAAATAACACGTAATTTGCTAGATATTCTGACAAAGTGTTAATTGCTGCAATCTATTTAAAATGTTTAATTAATTTGAAAACTTTTTTAAAAAATCAGTTGAATGAATGAATGATTCAATGACTCGCTCATAAAGACTGATTGGATGAATCAGTGTTTTTGAACAAACCTCTTGAATGAATGATTCAAATTTTTCAAAATCATTTTTTAACAGTCACTTGTCACCACCTACTGGTGTAATGGTGTAATTAATACAATATTTATTTGAAGGGTCAAGTTACTAACAAAAGATGATCTATTCTGATCGCCGTAGACATCAGTGTTTATATGCGAACTATACTCTTTTATCCCAGTACTTCTGTGATAGTTTAATTTATTATAACACAGAAATAATGATACTGTGTGGTTGAAAAGACTGTGAAGGTCAGCGGTAGCACCAACACAGATTTGAATGTTCGGCTGTGATTGTATTTGCCAAAGGTTTAAAGGCGCAGTAAGCGATTTCTGAGAAATGCTGTTCATATCTGAAATCACCAAAACAAACACGCCCCTATCCAAAAGGATCACACCCCTATCTTGATAGCCACGCCCCCAAATTCTCAAACACGCACAGGCACCTCCCCCCTCATGAGCAGATACGCCCCCTACTGCTGATTGGCTACAAGTGTGTTGTGGTGCTCGATGCAATCCACTTTCAACAGCTTTTCTCAGAATCGCTGCATCTTTAATAGACGGACAAATCGTTGTCATTTAATACCAAAACTATATGATTGAAATAGCATGCATTCTGTTTCTCTCTCCAGAACATGTTTTAGTGGGAGACTAAAATATATATGACTATATATTCATATATTTTATAATTGTATTGAATGTGCACTTTTAGTATACTTGATGTAAAAATCTTAATGTATTTTTTTAAAAAACTACTTTCAGATAATAATATTAATGAAATAAAATGGCACTTAAGTGTACTTAAAAAGCACTTTCATGACTATGTTTAATAACATGTTATTAAGATTAGTTTAAGTATGTTTATTACACACTTAAGTATTATTATTAACATAATATATATTAACTAACATACTAAAGCATGCAATGCACTTGTGGAACTGTAACTATAGTGTGCTATTTGATGTTACATTTTAAAGTTAATATATTTTAAATGCTCTAAATTGCAACTTACAACCAAATGTGAAAGTACAAATATATTTAAATAAATTACATACAAGGGCAATAGAAATATTTCAGTTTACCATAAATGCTTGTCAGTACATTCAGCAGCACACTTTAACCATATTTCAAAGACAATAGAATTGGTTATGAAATTACATACTTAAGTCCTAAGTGAGTTAAACTAATTGTATTTAACATAAATTTAAATGATAATACCTATTTTAATCTAATTGTAAATAGCATGTGATTAAATGTCTGAAAACATCCAGTTGAGTTTGCACTTAAAAGTAGATAATTACATTTAAAAAGTGTGCTAATTTGTACGTTTTTAAAAGGGATAGGCTACTATAAACATAAACACAAAGCGGAGGACACACTGCCTTTTCAAACAATTACTGCATGTGTAGTAAGTGTCAAAACTTCTAGATTTATAGTCAATGACATGTAAACAGATGTTGGTCTTTGGTGTTAGCTGTTTCTATATTTCCTGACTATAATGCTGTTTTGACCGATCAGGACAGGAACTAAATCACCATAATCACACATATTGTCGTATGTCGAAATATCCTTTGTCAGATCCTCTTTCATGAATGTAGACTCTTGCCTTTTCAATCTGAGAATCAAAGGCGGTTTAAGGAAGTGCTGGCAGAGGCCTGTGCCTGTTCTAGCCTGTTTGTGACTGTGTGTGAGGGAATGTGTTTTTCTTTTAATTATATTGTGGGAGCTGTTGAGCTCTGTCTGACGGAAGCCCTGATAGCTGTTTCTCACTAAGCCCAATAACAAGGCCCTGTTGGGCCGGGACTAAAGCCACCGCACGGATGAACAAAAGACAGGAGCTTTAGTCAGGGGCTGCAAACTGCTGACTCTCAGTGCTAGCTAATGCAGCATTCTGTCCTGTGTCTCCCTGTTGTCGGCCTCTGTCCATCCATCTCTTTTTTCTCCACCCATGACCGCATTCTCGTTCACTTTTGACACCAACATGCCCCCCAACAAAGAAACCCCAATTCACACTCTCTGTCTTGATCCCTGACCCCCCTCCTGAATCTGTTTCCCCTCTCTTCTCGAGTCAGTGACCGTCTCCCATTCATGCTCGCTGGAAGCGATCTGCTCACAGACCCAGGCAGAGACCCGGCCCAAGGTCTGACCCGTAGTAGTGGTGCGTGTGATGCATGTTCGGTGTGTGTGAGCGTGTATCCCGCCATCTGCCATGTGTGAGTGTCTGCGAGGGATCTTCCGAATCACCTGGACACCCTCTTCAGATGCAGGTGGGTTTGCTGACATAATACCCCTTGAGAAAAAGAAGTGCACTTAATTGTATTGAATGTGCACTTGTAGTGTATACTTCAAATCATGAAAGTACTTTATTTGTTTTACATTTACAAAAATGTACTTCAAGATGATATATTAATGAGATAAGGCCACTTAAGTGTACTTAAAGAGTATTAAATGTTTTTGGTTACACTTCATTTTAAGGTGTCATTGTTACAGTGCAATTATACATTTAAGTACTAAGTAATAATAATTAACTACATGTACTTACTATAGGGTTAGGATTAGGGAGTGGTTAAGGGTTAGTTGTATGTAATCATGCATAATTTGTAGTTATTAAAGTTTTACATAATTTTGTTAGTTTTTAATAATTTTTGTCATGCTTTAAAGATGTACACTTACTTTGATGTGCTGACTAACACACTAAACCACATGTAAAGTACTTGATTATAATTTTAACCGTAGTGTGTTAATTGGTATTACATTTATTTAACACAAGTTAATATATTTTAAATATACTAAACGTACATCTTCATCATTACAAATGTTTAATTACATTTTTTTTTTTTAAATACATGACACAAGTTTGAATAGAAATGACATTAAAGTATATTTTAGTTGTCAGGTATATTTCAAAGATAATAGAAGTAACTATGAAATTACATATAAAGATGTACTTGAGTCCAAACTCAGTGGGACACAAAAACACTCAACTAAATTCAACTAACTGCACTTAAATTAAATTGACACTGTAATTTTCATTTAATTGTAAATAACAAGCAATTAACTGTCTGGAAACATTACATTCAGTATATTATTTCCTTAATAAGTACTAAGTAATAAGTATGCTAAAGTGTATTTCTTTTTCACAAGGGACTGCATGTTAAAAAATGATGGGTTAATATATAAAGGATCAGCAGTCTGGTGTTATTTTGTTGCTATATTTAATCTTTTTACCTGCCAAACATTACTTTTGCCAAGCACTATTAGTCCTTTTTAACGCATGACATTTAAAGTGTATACAGTTGACATCAGTGTATAATTGGCTCATTATCCAAGTAATGTCAAACAGATATAGAGGAATGCAGTTATAGAAGTGTGTGGCTGTAGTACATTGCCTATAGGTTGAAGACAGCATTCACAAAGGTTTAAAGGCAGGGTAGGTAAATTTCGGAGAGGCTAACAATAGCAAGTTAGCTTTAAAAAGCATAAGACCCTACCCTCCCTTCAGAGCATCTCCAAAACCGCGCCTTCTTCAAAACATATAATCACGTACAGCAGGTAACAAACAAAAACGTCTAGAGACGGTGTTAAACTACCTCATGACTCAAAGCACATGACATTACAATAATAATGAACATAAACAACTTAAAGAGCACTGACCTGTACCACCTGACTGCTGCACATTCATTTCGCCGTTGATAAGTGTTGCTACTGAAACGCATGAATTCGAGTCACGAACCGCTCCAAAAATAAAGTCACGGGATCTCTTTCAGATTATGGTAGTTATGGCGTGAACGCAGCATAAGCTTGTTGTTTTGGTCCAGGAGGCACTGTAAAACGTGGCTGCTGTTTTTGTTGCGGTGCTCAGTGACTGACGTCTGTCTTAACTCTGCATAGCATGAAACACGCTGATGACGTATGATGAGTGTATGTAAAAACATACGTTGACAGGCAGGTAGGACATCCTATCGGACCGAGGGATATGATTGGACGAACATTTTATGGTCCTACGTCTCCCGCGGATGATATAAATACATTTAGACCACTTGCTATCGGGATGTAAAGAGACTTTCAACCAGCATAACAAAAAAATGTTTTTGAAGCAAATCACCTATCCTGTCTTTAATGTCTCATAAGCTAATTTTAGTAGTTTTATATATATAAATATGGCATTCTCAGAGTTCAAATAATACATTACATTCAGTTCACACTTAAGCATATTCTTTACAGTACATTATTTACGTAATAAGCACTCTTTTTACAAGTATGCTAAAGTGTACTTCTACTTTTTCACAAGGGTGGTCAAACTTAACAAACACCTTAACATTATTAATCAGAACATCTACAGAAAATAAAGAGCTAAAATTAACAATTACTCGGCGAGTTAGTTAATTAGTTAATCTGAATTTTAAATAAAGTTACATTTTTGTAATTATATCAAATAGGATGCTGTTTTTGTAAATAAGCTTAATTAAACCAATTTGTATCACAAAACATCACAGAATTCCTCAAGCTAATACTTACTGACGTTTGTGTTGTTTTCTTGCTGAAAATGATGTCACTTCCTGTTGGAGGACGTCATTAAGGACTGGGCTTTTTAAATATTAAAAATGACTAACGGGATGAAAAGTGAAACTGGGGTCACAGGAAAACCATAATGAATAATAAATAACAAATTATTATTTATTAATTGCCAGATGAGCACAACAATAATCGTAACATCTGCACAAAGTTTTAAAATTATTCAGCTATTTAAATTATTTAATATTCACCTCTATTTTCACTTAACTGTGATAAAAGAACTAACTAATAATAATTTTTTTAAAATTAATGTGCTCTTCAGTTTGTCAGCTATAAATTATTTTAAAAAGGGAGGTGAAGTTCAAGAAGGAAGTGGTTGACATGGCAAAGTTTACTTTCAAATATCTGAGAAATAAAGGAAGTATGTAAGATCTATATTTGCTTATCTTGAACAGGATTTCAGCGATGAATCAATGTCGAAGACTTAAGATATGAAATCGTGTGACAATATACACAAACATACATTTTTCTTTCCTCTGGCTTGCTTTGTCATGTGATCACACTGCCCGTCTGTTAGTCCATCAGTGTCACATGACATCCACGGCCAGCTGTCTGCAGATTCTTGGCTGCTATTCTGCTGATAGGTGCATTCGCTAATAAACTGGACACCTCACCTTGTGCCAGAGAAGCCTCCCCGCCTCATTCAAATGCCTATCTGACCCATTATACTGCTTATCCTACTAAACAATAACAGTATTACAACAATGTGAACACCTGACCGGTGGGTGCCCATGCAGCTTGAGGCTTTAAGTGCTATTTTGACCCCGTCGATCCACCTGTATGTCACGCTGAGGGGCTAATGAATTTTGGCAGCATCTTGTGACCTGTTAAGAGTTGTTTAGGCACCAGCTGGCTCAGTTTCCACACGGGCAGGATGCCTAAAAAACAATCAGACACACCTCACTGTTGGACAGAAAGCTACTTCAAGCGGGTTAAACTCAGGTGTGAAGCCCGAGACAAAAGCTACCTGACGAAAAAAAAAGTGAAACTAATTTTCCCTAAAATTAAAAACCAGCCATTCCATTTCATTTTTGGCTTTAGAGGTCCAAAAAATACTTAATTACAACTTCTTTTCACTTCACCAATCACCACACGTTCAGATATTGTTTGTTTGAGTAGAGTTTTGTTGGTTTCACATGCAGTAAATCTCAGACCCTATTCTTTTGTGTTATGATAGTAAACAGTTTGTGTCTGTATAAGACTTCCAATTGAGACGTTACTCCAACCCCACTCTCACACCCTCTGTATATGGGGCATCCCACTGGCTTTGTCCAATTGGCTTGCTGACCGCCTCCCCTATCAGAGTCCATAATAATACTGCAAATGTCCCGGTCAGTGCGTGTCAGTCAGAGAATAAGCTGGCTGAGAGTGAGGGGAGAAAGAGAGAGTTTGTTACTGAGGGAATAATTCATTCAGCACAAGGAAACACTCAATAAAGGTAGGTAATAGATGACTTGTGTTGAGTTACGTTGGGTGGCATTGCTGTGTGGAGCTTTGACAAAAATGACAAGACTCTCAGATTGACATGGAAACTTTAGTACAGTTAAATATGATTAAGACTAAGCTCTTGGTGAATGGAGGATTTGGGCAAACTTGAAGAAAACGACTGCTTTTGGTGCTTTCATTGTTTTTGGCTGCTGTACATTTCTTTCACTTGTGCTTAATAAAGTTATTAGAAGTTTATAATAGAAGAAACGCTCAATGCTGATTACGATTTTAAACAGCAGACCAGATGAAGCTTACCTGAGCGTCTTAATGTTCCTCATACTTGCTGAAGGCACTGAAATGTTGAGTGTGTGTGTGTGTGGTCCTGGTATTCCCTGTGTTATGGGGACCAAATGTCCACACAAGGATAGTGATACCAGTAATTTTTTACCTTGTGGGGACTTTTTTTTTTTTTTTTTTTTTGGTCCCCATGAGGAAAACAACTTATAAATCATAAGAAATTATGTTTTTTGAAAATGTTTCCTGGGTTAGGGGATAATATATGAATATACAGTTTGTACAGTATAAAAATCATTATATGAAAAGTCCCCATAAAACATGGAAACCCAACGCGCGTGTGTGTGTGTGTGTGTATTAGTCTTACACGGTTGCAACAGCTGCTGCTCTGGTCATAAGATCAGTCTCACGGTACTGTGTGGAGTTCATGGCCCAACATGCCATAGTTAAGATAGCAGCATGTGATGAAATACAGCGAGAGTAAAGGACAAGAGCCTTCCTACAGGATCAGATTCATCAAGAACCAAGATTTTATATGCAGGCAGTAATTTCATAACGACTTCTACTATCTTTAATATATGCAGAATGTACTGACAAGCATTTATGGTAAACTAAAATATACTTTAATGTAATTTCTGCCATGTATTTAAAAATATATAAACATTTGTTATGATGATGTTGTAAATTCATACGCTTAAAATATATTAACTTGGTTACACTTTATTTTAAGGTGATGTAGTTACATTGTACTTACTCAAATAAGTACTGAGTAATTATACTTAACTACATGTATTTACTATAGAGATATGGTTAGGGGGTTACACTTTATTTTAAGCTGACTTACACTGTAATTACACATTGAGTAATATTAGGTAACTTCATGTACTTAATATAGGGTTAGGATTGGGGGTTTTGTGTATAATTTATATGTATAATTTATAGTTATTACTATAGTAACTGCATGTAACATATATGTAACAATGACACTGTAAAATAAAGTGTTACTAGATAGGGTTAGGGTTCTGTAATTATGCATAATTTACTGTTATTACATAGTAAGTACATGTAGTAATGTGTAACTATGTCACCTTACAATAAAGTGTTACCCTTGACTTTACTGTCATTGTTACATGTTAAATGTATAAGAGTAAATTATACATATCCAACTAACCCTAAACCAAACCATAATTCTAACCCTAAAGTGCATTAATTGATATTACTCAGTACTTAACTGAATAATGACACTGTAACAAGGACACCACATTGTTACAGTGTAATTATACATTTAAGTACTAAGTAATATTAAGGCTAACTACATGTACTTACTATAGTGTTTGGTTTAGGGTTAGTTGCATGTAATTGTGCATAATTTATAGTTATTACTATATGTAACATACGTAACAGTGACACTGTAAAATAAAGCGTTACCAAATAGTGTAACTGTGCATTTTTTAAAAAGTGTTAAGAAAAGTAGTCATGAAAGTGTACTCTCTTTAAGTGACCTTTTACTTTATTAATATTATACTATCTGCAATTTTTGAACAAAAGATTTGAAGCACCCCACAAGTGCACATCTAATACAATTAAGCACACTTCTTTTTCACAGGGGAATGTAATCTCTAATCCACTGCTGAAAGACTTGCAGACTCTGTCAGCGATGTTTGATATGTTTTGATACTTCATGTGCTTCAGGCAGCTCTCAGCCAGCTCCTCCCAACTCAAGTATGGGAATAATGTCTGTGTGTGTGATACAAGTGCCATTCCTGCCACGTTTCAGGAGTCAGATGTGTTAATGGGACACCGTTGCACTGAGGAGCGAATCGGGGTATGGGGGGGTTTGGAGTCGAGACTTGTTTAAGTCGCTATAGATAGGCTGTGATGCTGCTGAAATATGCATGCGAGTCAGATTCTGTTTGGAAGAAGAAGAACAACCACATGCTGATGTTCAGACGGATGCTGCTGTTGTGGATGAGATGATGAAACTTTGGGTAATTTTGTTGATTATTATATGTAGCATTGCCAAAAATGATATGTAGTGTCATTGCAGACAAATATACAGTTTTGAATCTATGAGCCCTATTTTAATTATCTAAATGCATGGTCTGAAGCGCATGGTGCAGGTGCACTTAGGGCGTGTCCGAATCCTCTTTTGCTAGTTTAACGACAGAAAAAATGGTCGACGTGCCAGGCGCATGGTCCAAAAGGGCTGTACCTGGTCTCTTAATGAGTCATGGGTGTGTTTTGGGAGTAATGTGCAATAAACCAATCAGAGTGTCATCTCCCATTCCCTTTAAAAGCAGGTGTGCTTGCACCATGGCGGATTCGCTATTTACATGGCGGAATATAGACACCCTCAACCTGACGAGTCAGTTTAAATACATGTGTGTATTGCCACGATTGGTCAAATAATTAGCCAATTTCATTTATCGATACTGCAAATAGGTAATTCTGATACATGCAATGACTATCCATTATGACATGTAGGCATTTTTATCTTTATGTACACAATAATAATCTTTTACATTGTAATCCTTTTAGTTTTAATATTGTTTGTGTGCTGCTGCGCGTCCTTGTGTGTGTAACAAGCAGAGTGTATGCGAGTTTTGCACCCGCCTATAGGCGCATATTACTAGCTCTTTAAATAACAAAAAAATACTGCGGCATTGACTTTAGACCAGGTTTTTGTTGGTCAATTGCACAGTCGTTTTCAGTTCCCTCAAAATAGCAACACGCCAATGCACCTGAACACACCTCGTTTTCAGACCAGCACCCCCATGGGCGAACAGATGGGCGCGACTGCATTTGCTCTTTAAATAACGTGTTGCTGGACATTAAAAGGATAACTGTGCCGGGCTGGAACTAGGAAAAAACACTTGGCATCACACCTGGCATCACATTGTGCCAGGTGTATGATAGGGCCCTATATCATGCTGCACCAACATTAAAAATGTTTCTGGAAACTTTGGACTTTGTATCTGGGTTTGCTATAGGTTTACCCACTTATCAAGTTTTTTCTTTAAAGTAAATTATTAATGCACCATGTTAATGTTACAAATATTAGCGATATTCAGCTTTTACACATTTTTAATGATTGATTTATAAAGAGTGAGAATTAGTTTTTCTTTTATTATCGGGTCAGAAATGAAAGCCCAAAGGGAATGGGTAATCATGCATTCCTGTAATATCACTGACCACATTCTGGGGTACATTTCCCAAACGCATCGTTAGCCAACTATGGTCGCAAGTTCCGTCGTTATCAGCATAGTTTAACGAGTCAGTGTTTCTCGAAACCATAGTTCCAATGAACATTCGCAAATAGCATCGCATGGTTGGAAACAGCTGTGGTTAGAAGAATAGTTTCTTGTTTGAATGACATGCATCCTTATCTTGAGCGAAATAAGCAAGATTCAGTATCTATATCTTTTTTATATATGAATGTTATTTCATATCTTTTAGTTTGTTGAGATTTAAAGTGTGCATGTGCGTACATGCCAATGATTAAACCTGGAAATAAAGGAAAACAACTGTGAAAAATGAGAATTAGGCTATACTCCTCAGATACCATTACTGTAATTTATAGCAAAATATCTAGCGTTAATCCAGTCTGAAAATTCTGTCATCATTTACGCACCCTCAAGATGTTCCAAACCTGTATGAATTTCTTTCTACTGCTGACCACAAAACAACATATTTGGAAGAATGTCGGTAACCAAACAATTTCTTTTTTCCATACTATGGAAGTCAACGGGGCCCAACAACTGTTTGGTTACCAACATTCTTCAAAATAGACTTGGTTGACTGGACTAACTAACTGCTAATTAACTTGTTTTTCTCTCAGATTTGGTGAAATATCCTAGTTTCCTGTTTAAAGGGAGGCATTTCCTCCTTGGCTTTACACACCCTCAGGAGATCTATCATACCTCCCCCGAGGCAGGACGGACGTGCTGAAAAAAAAATACTCTCAATTCGGACAAATTGAGAATGGAATTTTTTCCACTTTTACCCACACAGATAACAAAAGATATATTTATATTTTATAAATGTATCTGTTACTCATTTCCTTGAATCTGATTGGACAAAAATGCAGGACAAGTCAACAATATTTTTGCTCTGTTTTCCTGGGAGAGAGACTGTCATTTTTACATGAGAGTATACGTATATGCTAGAAATGAATTTAATTAACATTTAGGAAGATATAAACATGACCTCAAAGCTAAAAGTTTCATAACTCTAATTTTGATTTATTGGAGTCATTTTAATTTTGTGTCTGCAGTAGGAACGCTTGTTTTTATAATGGACTCATTTGTTTTTGCCTCACGTTTGCTTTTATAATAGACTCTCAGTTTTGCAAAATACAAAATTAAACCACCAAAAGAGCGAATTTTCAGAGATGAACACTTTAGCACGTGTATCAAATTATCATTCAAAACTCGTATTCTGAGCATCCAAATTCAGCCTTCATACAGTTTCGGATCTTTTCTGACAATGTCAGCAATGCTTCCCTTCATTGTCCTCTTATAAACAGAAACAACAGCGACCATCAGTGACTTGATGTGTTTCTCAGAAACACAAAATGCAGTTTAGATCTATAAATTAGGATATTTTTGTGACCCTTCACAGAGTTTCATATAGAGTTTGTTTATTTTGGACCATTGGATATCAGACACAGATCCTTGTGTCTTTGTTTGAATTAGGGATGGACAAATACCCATGTGGGCAACTGGCTTATGGCATTGGTCTAGTTGTAGTTCTTGTGTCATTATCAAGTGCCTATTCTCATACCAAATGATCTTGTGACTGTATTGAATCAACAGCAACAGAATTACATCCCTGTCCTGCTGTCCTTGTAAGTGGCTAGCATGTGTGTTCAATAGGACATAATAGAACAGAGGAGGTTGAGGCAGTGGGTTTGAAAAAAAACTCAATTTGTATTAATTTCGTTAATGTGGATAAAGCATTTTAAAAGGTCTGTTTGGGCACTCTTACTATTTTTTGTGCAGATTATTCTCACCAAAACTATTAAAAATAACACAATTGGAAGTGTGGGAATTATTCATTACAAAAAAAAAATCAAAATTAACCAAATTTTATATATATAAATTTTTACATTGTATATATATACAATGTAAACATTTATATTAAAAGTACAGTAGTGTCCAAAAGTGATGTCCTGAGAGGATGCTAATTGTTGATAATTGTTTTTAATAACCCTACAAGTTTGATTAAACCATCAAAATATAAGGAAGATATTATATATATATATACTTTATATGTGTGTGTATATATATATATATATATATATATATATTTATTTATTTATTTATTTATTTTTTATTTATTTATTTTTTTTAATAATGAGGAAAGAACAAAACACTAAACCTGGTCAAGGTACTTATCTTTCTCTCTTGTTTTTGCATGTGCTCATAATTTCTTTGTCTGATAGCATGGGTCAGCACTGTTTCATTGCTTTATCACAAACAAAACGATTGACTCCAAGCACAACTATGCAACTAATACATTTTTTAATAATATTAGAATTATGGGTGACCCTTTTCCTAGGCTGGGCATCATTTTTGGCCAGGTCTTTGATCAAAACGTTGTCACACTTTAGATTAGGGTCAAATTTTCACTATTAACAAACTATTAACTATGACTTTTACCTCAATAAACTTTTAATTAGTAGTAAGGTAGTTGTTAAGTTTAGGTATTGGGTAGGATTAAGGGATGTACAATATGGTCCTTATATCCTAGTAATATGCATGCCATAAGCAACTAGTTAATACTAAAACTAAAGTCTTACTTTAAATTCATGACAAATTCAATTAGGTGTGTTCTGAAGTGGAAAGTCACATTTTAATTCCCTCTGTATCACCGTTCTCTATGTTATGCATCAGTACCCTTAAATCAGTTGGTGCCATTCTGAGTATAAATGAGCTTTTCTTACCTCCAGACAAACTTTGAACTTTCTCAAGTACATCAGGTATTAATTATATATTGGGAGCATTCGTTAGCTGTGCGTAAGTGCTTTTATGTTTGGCTGATGTGTACCTAGTTTCCCTATTATATGGCAGCATTTGTAGGATCTCTAGCGTTAACAGCTCTGTCATTACAGAAGCACATGTAGGTCAGGCCAGCGCATGTTTATATAAAGATCAGATATGTGCAGCACCATTCCAGTCTTCTGTCCCCTCCTCTGGACACATAGCATCACTAGGGAACAGCTGCCTCTTTCACTCACAAACAGGAACAGAAACACACACACACGCACAAACACATCTATTTTCCAAAATGTTTGTGCTATGTAGGGTTGTGGGGATGCTGGAGCCTATCTCAGGGTCTCAGGACGTTGACAGGGAAACATCACATGTCCATCACAGGGACACAGACATGCATATACAAATATTATTTTGCCTGATTTTTGCAGTTCCTTTTAAAGGACACCTACAGTGTCAATTGTTTTTATTTTATAAAAGTGACTGTAATGATATATATATATATATATATATATATATATATATAAAATAACATGAGTTACATATATTTCATTGTCTTGCCATTTTATTGATGGGTTGTGGGCCTAAATAAGGGAAAAAAGGGAAATACACAGCTGGTACAGCATGATAAAAGAACACCTGCTAGTGCCATGTTATGTGTGCCTGTCTTGTGTAACAGGTTATCCAATGTGGGTGTCTGAGCCCATTAGAAATTACCCGCTCGCTGGTCTAAAGATCTCTTAATGTTGGTTACGCACTCTTACGGCAGTGACAGATACCAGACACCACTGCCGAATGAGGAATGAGAACCATGCAGATTTGCAAGCCTACTAACCTGATGATCTATGGAGGGACAAGACTTTTTTTAGTCTCATAGATAACAACACAGTTGATATACAGCCATATCGCAAGGCTGCGAGTGTGATATTGCGTTTATACAACAGTTCGACAGCACAAGTGTGTAAATAAATAAGAAAAAACAATGTGTCTTTAAAACCCTCTCTTTTTTTGCAGAACTACTTCATTCTGCCATGGATTCAAATCTCAAGTTACTAATTCTAAAACGTCACTTTAGAACTAGTAACGAAGAAACATTGAGTCCCTCCATTAAAACTCATTGATTTTGTACAGTTTTATTGAGAAAGAGAGAGAGAGATTGTGAGCATTACCTGTGTCTGATATAACATTCATTCTTCAGGTCGATGTCCATAATATTATATCCATTATAAAAATCTGTTTAAATGTCCGCTGAGGAAAGCGATCTTT
This sequence comes from Elopichthys bambusa, assembly GCA_037101425.1. Classification (NCBI taxonomy): domain Eukaryota; kingdom Metazoa; phylum Chordata; class Actinopteri; order Cypriniformes; family Xenocyprididae; genus Elopichthys; species Elopichthys bambusa. The sequence goes on from CM074441.1 coordinate 3,779,132, forward strand.
GTATTTTGTCCTTTTTACGATTAAAGGAAATTCCCCTAAACAGCGCTAAAACAACGTCCTTTGTTTACAAAAGTCCCTTTCAAGTTAAAAGTCACTTTCACTAATCCACTCACACATTAATGTAACTTTCACTCAATCCATATTACACACTAATGGACCACTTCTCAATACCAAATACAACATATTATTTATATAAAACAATATTTAACAACAATATTTAAATTAACAACAATAGCCATTATAAATGACAATAGGAAATAAACACAAATGTACAATTCAGTCAAACGTACAAAAGCAGTGCTCTACAGGATGTAAGTTAAATATAGCCTTAATATTAAATTATTAAATGTAACATAGCCCAATTTGATTTGCACAGGAACATTTTATGTACACAAAATGAATTATATCTCATGTTTAACCACTATAAGTGACAGAAGCACTGGCCGAGATGAAGCTGTTCTCATCGAGTACACAAGCACTGAACGGCCTGGAGCTTGGATCGCATTGTCAAAACAAATTGTAAAATAGGCACTATAATTAAATATGAGTCACATATTTCAAGTCTAAACAACTACATTCTCGCCTAAAAAACTCTTAAAACTACAGTTCATGGTATAACAAGTGTATTATTTGTAAAAATTACAGTGGATTTGGTCAGCCGTCACAAAAGTCGCTTTAAGCGAAGTGACAAAAACGATGAAAGGTAGGAGTGTTGTTATCACTAGAATATCGCACGGCTCTCAGCCAATCAGATTCAAGAACCAGAAAGAACTGTTGTATAAAGTGAGGTATGTTTATGCTAGCCAAAGCTGGAGACATGCATTAAGGTCTTGTAATATCATTAAGTTTCAAGAGGTTCACAGATAAAGCACAAACATTATTTTGCACTTATTCTTTTTTTTATTTTTTTTTTTACTTTTTCCCCCCTGCTTATCATAATAATGCAGAAACACAATGGGATAAGAAAGTATTCAATCATTAAATTAGACCCCCACCCTTGAAATTTAAACACAGTTGGTCACAGAAGATACATTTAAGATGCCTTTTACAACTACACTGAACAAAATTATAAACGCAACACTTTTGTTTTTGCCCCCATATTTCATGAGCTGAACTCAAAGATCTAAGACTTTTCCTATGTACACAAAAAGCCTATTTCTCTCAAATATTGTTCACAAATCTGTCTAAATCTGTGTTAGTGAGCACTTCTCCTTTGCCGAGATAATCCATCCACCTCAGAGGTGTGGCATATCAAGATGCTGATTAGACAGCATGATTATTGCACAGGTGTGCCTTAGGCTGGCCACAATAAAAGGCCACTCTAAAATGTGGAGTTTTATCCCACAGCACAATGCCACAGATGTAGCAAGTTTTGAGAGAGCGTGCAATTGGCATGCTGACTGCAGGAATGTCCACCAGAGCTGTTGCCCGTGAATTGAATGTCCATTTCGCTACCATAAGCCATCTCCAAAGGCGTTTCAGAGAATTTGGCAGTACATCCAACCGGCCTCACAACCGCAGACCACGTGTAACCACACCAGCCCAGGACCTCCACATCCAGCATCTTCACCTCCAAGATTGTCTGAGACCAGCCACCCAGACAGCTGCTGCAACAATCGGTTTGCATAACCAAAGAATTTCTGCGCAAACTGTCAGAAACCGTCTCAGGGAAGCTCATCTGCATTCTCGTCGTCCCCATCGGGGTCTTGACCTGACTGCAGTTCGTCGTCGTAACTGACTTGAGTGGGCAAATGCTCACATTCGATGGTGTCTGGCACTTTGGAGAGATGTTCTCTTCACGGATGAATCCCGGTTTTCACTGTACAGGGCAGATGGCAGACAGCGTGTATGGCGTCGTGTGGGTGAGCGGTTTGCTGATGTCAACGTTGTGGATCGAGTGGCCCGTGGTGGCGGTGGGGTTATGGTATGGGCAGGCATATGTTGTGGACAGCGAACACAGGTGCATTTTATTGATGGCATTTTTAATGCACAGAGATACTGTGACGAGATCCTGAGGCCCATTGTTGTGCCATTCATCCATGACCATCACCTCATGTTGGAGCATGATAATGCACGGCCCCATGTTGCAAGGATCTGTACACAATTCCTGGAAGCTGAAAACATCCCAGTTCTTGCATGGCCAGCATACTCACCGGACATGTCACCCATTGAGCATGTTTGAGATGCTCTGGATCTGCGTATATGACAGCGTGTTCCAGTTCCTGCCAATATCCAGCAACTTTGCAAAGCCATTGAAGAGGAGTGAACCAACATTCCACAGGCCACAATCAACAACCTGATTAATTCTATGCGAAGGAGTCAACGTTGCACTGCGTGAGGCAAATGGTGGTCACACCAGATATTGACTGGTTTTCGAACCCCCCTGGACCCCCCCAATACAGTAAAACTGCACATTTTAGAGTGGCCTTTTAATGTGGCCAGCCTAAGGCACGCCTATGCAATAATCATGCTGTCTAATCAGCATCTTGATATGCCACACCTGTGAGGTGGATGGATTATCTCGGCAAAGGAGAAGTGCTGACTAACACAGATTTAGACAGATTTGTGAACAATATTTTAGAGAAATAGGCCTTTTGTGTACATAGAAAAAGTCTTAGATCTTTGAGCTCAGCTCATGAAATATGGGGGCAAAAACAAAAGTGTTGCGTTTATAATTTTGTTCAGTATAGGTGTAAACTGAGAAAAGCTCTGATTGACAGATTTAAAATCTTGACATCTGGCAACCGCAAACATGAAACCTTGTAGTAAAGACTTGTTAAAAACAGTCTGTAATATTTAGTCTCTTCTTTTTTTCCGGTAAAGTTTTTTTTTTTTTTTTTAACTACATTTTAGTCTCATCTTTTTTCGTTAATGATATTGCATGCTGATATAGTCACAGTTATCGTTTAATGATGTTGGTGTCATCTCATCATGGGGAAAAAAAAAAGGTTGTTAACACTTTTCATCATAGATTTTGTTAACGAAATTAACACTAGTGTAAATCATCCGAAATTTATTATTACAAAACAACTATAACACAGTTATTACAAAAAAGTCATTTTGACTGATGGCTGCTGACATCTAATTTCAGACTCTGACAGAGAGGACAGTCATGGGAATACAGAAGCCAAAGATTCACCCGTAGGTAGCCACTTGCCAAACCATTATCACTTTAAAGCCAACAGAAGGTGGCTGTTTTATTTTATTGATCTTATCTCTGCCTTGTTTGCCACTTTACAAATAGGTAAACAGCAAAAGACGCTCTCCCCCCTCAGATAGACCTCCCTTTGGCCCTCATCTAAGTACACACCACAGCATCTCTGCTGATGAACAGGACAGCCCAGAGCGAATTGTGAGTACTACAAATATAATTCCAAGCTCTATGTGAGCCAGCCATGTGGAGATGTGGATTTCTAACCTCTCTTGATCTTATTTCCACATTCATTTCCAAGGTTCAGAAGGAAAGACTCCATGCAGAACTGAAACAAGTTCTGAGTCAGAAGAGAAGCCAGCTTAGAGACACCCAATCCACAGACATGGAGGATCCCTCCAACACAGACAATAAGAATGAGGTAAGAGAAAAAAGTACTGTTGTGGAATACAGTATGAACATTTCAAGCATGAAAGTATACCACTCAAAGCATATGTAAAAGCTAATAGCTTTTACAAAATCTTAGAAACCTCTATTTGAAATGAAATTACTTGTTTGACCCTCACCCTTCACCATTGCACATTTTTACTTTGAAATTTTATGAGCAGGCGGAAAAGGATAACCAACTGTCAGAGCTCGTGGAAGTGGTTGTTGAAACACAGGCTGAAGTTGGAGCTAGTGGGTACAGTGTGGTGGGTGGAGGGGAGCGTGGCATCTTCATCAAAGAGGTCTTGAAAGACTCCCCAGCAGCGAAGCACCTCAGCCTGCAGAAAGGTACCCAGGGACTGTATTTTATATTACAAAGGGCAATGTCAAATACAATATAAAGTTGAGAACCAACTTTAACCTCACAAACTTTAATGTACACCATTTCCATACTGAATATGGGTGTACTGATTTTTTTTTTCCTGATTTATTAAGAATACAAAGAGAAATCACGTAAGTTATATATAATTTTTGATGATGTGTTATTGCAGGAGATCAACTGCTAAGTGCCAGGGTGTATTTTGATAACGTGAAATATGAGGACGCATTAAAAATTCTTCAGTGTGCAGAACCCTACAAAGTGTCCTTCTTTTTGAAGAGGACTGTGCCAGGAAGTGAAGTCAGCATACGTCCAGGTGCACAAAATCTTGAGCTCAGAGGACCTAAGGCCAAGATGCAAAGAATGGTACATGCTGAAATATTGCTATACAATAGAATGACATTTTAAACATCCACAGTATTGCCCAAAGTGAATTCATATTATTAAACAAAAGTAATTACAACAGTAAAAACTAGAAGGATTGATAACCTTTCTCTTGCAGAGCGTCAAAAGTGTGAAACCGTTCAAAGCCAAGAAAAGGAGAGGAGGAAGATTTGGATTGAAAAGACTGAAAGAGAACAAAAAAGCAAGAGCACGGGCAGAGCTGGACCTTGAGGGCCCACCAGGCAGATCAGACCTCAGTCCAGTTGATGTTGAGTTTGTATTCCCAAAGTTCAAGATGAGGAAAGATGGGAAGGCCACTGCAGATGTATCAGGACATCTGGAGGGCGCTATCGCTAGTAGCAAGAAGAAGAGGAAGACCAGATTTCCAAAAATAAAAGCTTCGGACGCTGCTGCCAATGAAGGGAATGTCAGTGTAGATGTTGCAACACATGAGGGAGAGGCCTCAGGAGCAAAGCTGAAGGTCAAGGCGAAAGGTCCAAAATTTGGAATGAATTTCCCCAAATTGAAAAAGTCAAAATTAGATGTTCAATCTTCAAATGACAGTTTTGAGGTGAAAGACTTGGAGGCCAAAATGAAGCCTCCGTTAGTAGAGTGCGATTTGAACGTGCCTCAGGGCAAAGCTGAAACTAAAGTTCCTAATCTTGAGGTTAGTGTTAAAGGAAAAGGAGAGGGTCCTGAGATAAAAATGCCAAAAATGAATTTGGATGTCTCAGATACAAAGATAACAATCCCAAAGTTTAAACTACCAAAGGTAAGACTTTCTTGTCATTCAGATGAAATTGATGGAGAGGCAAGTAAAGAAAACGATACATATGAAAATAAACTTAAAATGTCTAAGATTGACATCAAAGCACCAAATGTGGATTTGGACTTGAATCTCTCAAAAACTAAGAGCACGGATGAATCCAAAGATGCTGAAAGAATCAACACGGCCAAACTTGACACATCATTACCAAAGCTAAAACTTGATGCAAAACAAAAATTTGGAGATGACATTGATGGATCCATGGTCAAAGAGCATATGATTTCTCTCCCCAAACTTGACATTGCAGTTCCCAAGATAGAGACATCAGATGTGGACATTGATCTTCCTACATTAGATGTGTCATTACCAAAGATGGCTGCAAAAAACATTGATACTGAGGGACATGGAAGTACAGGGGTAAAATTTGAAGTGACAAAATTAGATATCTCTCTTCCAAAAATAACATCCCCTGATGGTGAAGTCACGGTTGAAGAACCTGGAGCAAAAACTGGAAAATTTCACAAGCCAAATACCAGTATTTCATTACTAAAAGGTAAAGCAGAGGGAAAAGTGGAAGGTCACACTGAGAAAGGAGCAAATGTTGACATTTCTTTACCAGCAGGAGGTGCAGATATTGAGGGCCATTTTGGAAAAGGGGGAAAGTTTAAAATGCCTAGCGTAGGTGTCTCCCTACCTAATGTAAAATTACCTGAGCCATCAATTGATATTTCACTCCCTAAAGGCAAAACAGAGGGAAATGTTGAGGTTGGAGAACCATCTGGGAAAGGAGGCAAATTTAAAATGCCACATCTAGATGTTGCGCTTCCAAAAATTAAATTATCCACAGGTGAAATCAATACTGAGGACCCAGAGGTCAAAGGTGAGAAATTCCGAATGCCATCCGCAGATATATCATTACCAAAAGGAAAAGTAGAGGCTGGTGTTGAGGTCGAGGGTCATTCTGGAAAAGGGGAAATGCCCAAAATTGATCTGAAAATGTCATTGCCAGAGGGTAAAATTTCTGAAAGTCATGATGTAAGCATTTCTGGAGTTGATATTTCATTACCAAAAGGAAAAACACATGAACACATTAATCCTGATGTTGAGGATGGAGATAAGTTTCAAATTCCTAAATTTGATGTAAGTCTACCTAAACTCAAATCAGGAGAAAGTGACTTTAATGTTAAAACACCCATTACCAAAGTTGGAAAATTTCACATGCCAGAAATCGATATTTCATTGCCACATAAAACAGATGAAAGAGATATTAATGTGGAACCCTCTGGTAAATGTGGAAGTGTTGAAATGCCAAATGTTGATATCTCTCTGCCTGCAGTGAAAGCTTCTGGTGTTGAGATTTCCTTGCCAAAAATGAAGTCATCACAGGGTGACATTAGTATTGAAGAGTCTGACAGCAAAAGATTCAACGTGCCATCTGTTGATATATCATTTCCAAAAGTAACAGGCACAGGTGATGTAGATGTCAAGAGACATTCTGGAAAAATGGGGAAATTTGAGATGCCAAAACTAGATATTTCCTTACCAAAAATTGAATCAACCAAAGGAGAACTCAGCACGGAAGAACCTGAATTCAAAGGTGGCAAATTACATATGCCTTCTTATAATATCTCCTCAGCAAAGGTTAAAGCAGAGGGTGATGTTTGTATCAAGGGAGAAATCAAAAAGGGGACAAAATTTAAAATGCCAAAATTGGACATTAACTTACCACAAATGAAATCAACAGGGACTGAAATCAATATTGAAGGACCTAAAGTGAAGGGTGAAAAGATAGATATGCCAGATGTTGACATTTCTCTTCCACAAGGAAAAGTAAAGGGAGATGGCACTGTTAATGTAAGTACTGGTAATGTTGCTATGCCCTCTGTTTCAATTTCATTGCCGAAATCAACAAATGAAAGAGACAAAAATGTCAATAGTCATGTCAAAAAGGGAGGAAAGTTTCACATGCCCAAATTAGATCTTTCACTTCCAAGGATTAAATCAAGACCAGTGGAAGTCAAAGTTAAAGGACCTGAGTTAAAAGGAAGCACAGTTCACACACCCTCCATTGACATTTCTTTGCCTAAAGATAAAACTGAGACAAATTTTGATATGGAAGGTCATTCTGGAACAGATAAAAAGTTTGAAATGCCAAAAATTGATATTTCACTGCCAGAAGTGAAAGCCCCAGAGGGAGAAATGAGAGCTGAAGATCCTCAGATCCATGGAGGAAAGTTAAATATGCCATCAGTTGAAATCTCCTTTCCAAAAGGGAAGGTGAAAGGACACACTGACCTCGAAGGCAAAACTACAGGGGCAAGTAAACTTAAGTTGCCTACATTTGATATTAGCTCACCTAAAATGAAGTCTTCAGAGGGAGAAATCAATATAGAAGCAACTGATATCCAAGGTGGAAAGTTTCACATGCCCTCTATAGATATCTCTCTGCCGGGTAAAGGAGCAGGAGGAGATGTAGATGTTGAAGGACATGCAGGAAAAGGAAAAAAATTTGAAATGCCCAAATTTGATGTGTCCATGCCTAAATTAAAATCTTCAGGAGGTGAAATTGATGTTGAAGGTCCCGATATCAAAGGTGGAAAGTTTCACATGCCCTCTGTGGATATCTCTCTGCCAAAAGGGGGAGCAGGAGGAGATGTAGATGTTGAAGGACATGCAGGAAAAGGAGGAAAACTGAAAATGCCTCAATTTGATGTGTCCTTGCCTAAATTAAAACCATCAGGGGGTGAAATCAACATTGAAGGTCCTGATATCAAAGGTGGAAAGTTTCACATGCCCTCTATAGATATCTCTCTGCCAGGAGGAGGAGCAGGAGGAGATGTAGATGTTGAAGGACATGCAGAAAAAGGAAGAAAATTTGAAATGCCCAAATTTGATGTGTCCATGCCTAAATTAAAATCTTCAGGGGGTGAAATCGATGTTGAAGGTCCAGATATCAAAGGTGGAAAGTTTCACATGCCCTCTATAGATATCTCTCTGCCAGGAGGAGGACCAGGAGGAGATGTAGATGTTGAAGGACATGCAGGAAAAGGAGGAAAATTGAAAATGCCTAAAGTTGATGTGTCCATGCCTAAATTAAAACCATCAGGGGGTGAAATCGACATTGAAGGTCCCGATATCAAAGGTGGAAAGTTTCACATGCCCTCTATAGATATCTCTCTGCCAGGACGAGGAGCAGGAGGAGATGTAGATGTTGAAGGACATGCAGGAAAAGGAGGAAAATTGAAAATGCCTAAATTTGATGTGTCCTTGCCTAAATTAAAACCATCAGGGGGTGAAATCGATGTTGAAGGTCCCGATATCAAAGGTGGAAAGTTTCACATGCCCTCTATTGATATATCTCTGCCAGGAGGAGGAGCAGGAGGAGATGTAGATGTTGAAGGACATGCAGGAAAAGGAGGAAAATTGAAAATGCCTAAATTTGATGTGTCCTTGCCTAAGTTAAAACCATCAGGAGGTGAAATTGATGTTGAAGGTCCCGATATCAAAGGTGGAAAGTTTCACATGCCCTCTATAGATATCTCTCTGCCAGGAGGAGGAGCAGGGGGAGATGTAGATGTTGAAGGACATGCAGGAAAAGGAGGAAAATTCAAAATGCCTAAATTTGATGTGTCCTTGCCTAAATTAAAACCATCAGGAGGTGAAATTGATGTTGAGGGTCCCGATATCAAAGGTGGAAAGTTTCACATGCCCTCTGTGGATATCTCTCTGCCAAAAGGGGGAGCAGGAGGAGATTTAGATGTTGAAGGACATGCAGGAAAAGAAGGAAAATTGAAAATGCCTAAATTTGATGTATCCTTACCTAAATTAAAACCATCAGGGGGTGAAATCGACATTGAAGGTCCCGATATCAAAGGTGGAAAGTTTCACATGCCCTCTATAGATATCTCTCTGCCAGGAGGAGGAGCAGGAGGAGATGTAGATGTTGAAGGACATGCAGGAAAAGGAGGAAAATTGAAAATGCCTAAATTTGATGTGTCCTTACCTAAATTAAAACCATCAGGGGGTGAAATCGACATTGAAGGTCCCGATATCAAAGGTGGAAAGTTTAACATGCCCTCTATAGATATCTCTCTGCCAGGAGGAGGAGCAGGAGGAGATGTAGATGTTGAAGGACATGCAGGAAAAGGAGCAAAATTGAAAATGCCTAAATTTGATGTGTCCTTGCCTAAATTAAAACCATCAGGAGGTGAAATCGACATTGAAGGTCCCGATATCAAAGGTGGAAAGTTTAACATGCCCTCTATAGATATCTCTCTGCCAGGAGGAGGAGCAGGAGGAGATGTAGATGTTGAAGGACATGCAGGAAAAGGAGGAAAATTGAAAATGCCTAAAGTTGATGTGTCCTTGCCTAAATTAAAACCATCAGGAGGTGAAATTGATGTTGAAGGTCCCGATATCAAAGGTGGAAAGTTTCACATGCCCTCTGTGGATATCGCTCTGCCAAAAGGAGGAGCAGGAGGAGATTTAGATGTTGAAGGACATGCAGGAAAAGGAGGAAAATTGAAAATGCCTAAATTTGATGTGTCCTTGCCTAAATTAAAACCATCAGGGGGTGAAATCGACATTGAAGGTCCCGATATCAAAGGTGGAAAGTTTCACATGCCCTCTATAGATATCTCTCTGCCAAAAGGGGGAGCAGGAGGAGATGTAGATGTTGAAGGACATGCAGGAAAAGGAGGAAAATTGAAAATGCCTAAAGTTGATGTGTCCTTGCCTAAATTAAAACCATCAGGAGGTGAAATTGATGTTGAAGGTCCCGATATCAAAGGTGGAAAGTTTCACATGCCCTCTGTGGATATCTCTCTGCCAAAAGGGGGAGCAGGAGGAGATTTAGATGTTGAAGGACATGCAGGAAAAGGAGGAAAATTGAAAATGCCTAAAGTTGATGTGTCCTTGCATAAATTAAAACCATCAGGGGGTGAAATCGACATTGAAGGTCCCGATATCAAAGGTGGAAAGTTTCACATGCCCTCTATAGATATCTCTCTGCCAGGAGGAGGAGCAGGAGGAGATGTAGATGTTGAAGGACATGCAGGAAAAGGAGGAAAATTCAAAATGCCTAAATTTGATGTGTCCTTGCCTAAGTTAAAACCACCAGGAGGTGAAATTGATGTTGAAGGTCCCGATATCAAAGGTGGAAAGTTTCACATGCCCTCTGTGGATATCTCTCTGCCAAAAGGGGGAGCAGGAGGAGATGTAAATGTTGAAGGACATGCAGGAAAAGGAGGAAAATTGAAAATGCCTAAAGTTGATGTGTCCTTGCCTAAATTAAAACCATCAGGAGGTGAAATCGACATTGAAGGTCCCGATATCAAAGGTGGAAAGTTTCACATGCCCTCTATAGATATCTCTCTGCCAGGAGGAGGAGCAGGAGGAGACGTAGATGTTGAAGGACATGCAGGAAAAGGAGGAAAATTGAAAATGCCTAAATTTGATGTGTCCTTGCCTAAGTTAAAACCATCAGGAGGTGAAATTGATGTTGAAGGTCCCGATATCAAAGGTGGAAAGTTTCACATGCCCTCTGTGGATATCTCTCTGCCAAAAGGGGGAGCAGGAGGAGATTTAGATGTTGAAGGACATGCAGGAAAAGGAGGAAAATTGAAAATGGCTAAAGTTGATGTGTCCTTGCCTAAATTAAAACCATCAGGGGGTGAAATCGACATTGAAGGTCCCAATATCAAAGGTGGAAAGTTTCACATGCCCTCTATAGATATCTCTCTGCCAGGAGGAGGAGCAGGAGGAGATGTAGATGTTGAAGGACATGCAGGAAAAGGAGGAAAATTGAAAATGCCTAAATTTGATGTGTCCTTGCCTAAGTTAAAACCATCAGGAGGTGAAATTGATGTTGAAGGTCCCGATATCAAAGGTGGAAAGTTTCACATGCCCTCTGTGGATATCTCTCTGCCAAAAGGGGGAGCAGGAGGAGATTTAGATGTTGAAGGACATGCAGGAAAAGGAGGAAAATTGAAAATGGCTAAAGTTGATGTGTCCTTGCCTAAATTAAAACCATCAGGGGGTGAAATCGACATTGAAGGTCCCAATATCAAAGGTGGAAAGTTTCACATGCCCTCTATAGATATCTCTCTGCCAGGAGGAGGAGCAGGAGGAGAAGTAGATGTTGAAGGACATGCAGGAAAAGGAGGGAAATTGAAAATGCCTAAATTTGATGTGTCCTTGCCTAAATTAAAACCATCAGGGGGTGAAATCGACATTGAAGGTCCCGATATCAAAGGTGGAAAGTTTCACATGCCCTCTATAGATATCTCTCTGCCAGGAGGAGGAGCAGGAGGAGAATTAGATGTTGAAGGACATGCAGGAAAAGGAGGAAAATTGAAAATGCCTAAATTTGATGTGTCCTTGCCTAAATTAAAACCATCAGGGGGTGAAATCGACATTGAAGGTCCCGATATCAAAGGTGGAAAGTTTCACATGCCCTCTATAGATATCTCTCTGCCAGGAGGAGGAGGAGGAGCAGGAGGAGATGTAGATGTTGAAGGACATGCAGGAAAAGGAGGAAAATTGAAAATGCCTAAATTTGATGTGTCCTTGCCTAAATTAAAACCATCAGGAGGTGAAATTGATGTTGAAGGTCCCGATATCAAAGGTGGAAAGTTTCACATGCCCTCTGTGGATATCTCTCTGCCAAAAGGGGGAGCAGGAGGAGATTTAGATGTTGAAGGACATGCAGGAAAAGGAGGAAAATTGAAAATGCCTAAATTTGATGTGTCCTTGCCTAAATTAAAACCATCAGGAGGGGAAATCGACATTGAAGGTCCCGATATCAAAGGTGGAAAGTTTCACATGCCCTCTATAGATATCTCTCTGCCAGGAGGAGGAGCAGGAGGAGATGTAGATGTTGAAGGACATACAGGAAAAGGAGGAACATTTAAAATGCCTAAAGTTGATGTGTCCTTGCCTAAATTAAAACCATCAGGAGGTGAAATTGATGTTGAAGGTCCCGATGTCAAAGGTGGAAAGTTTAACATGCCCTCTATTGATATCTCTCTGCCAGGAGGAGGGGCAAGAGGAGATTTAGATGTTGAAGGACATGCAGGAAAAGGAGGAAAATTGAAAATGGCTAAAGTTGATGTGTCCTTGCCTAAATTAAAACCATCAGGGGGTGAAATCGACATTGAAGGTCCCAATATCAAAGGTGGAAAGTTTCACATGCCCTCTATAGATATCTCTCTGCCAGGAGGAGGAGCAGGAGGAGATGTAGATGTTGAAGGACATGCAGGAAAAGGAGGAAAATTGAAAATGCCTAAATTTGATGTGTCCTTGCCTAAGTTAAAACCATCAGGAGGTGAAATTGATGTTGAAGGTCCCGATATCAAAGGTGGAAAGTTTCACATGCCCTCTGTGGATATCTCTCTGCCAAAAGGGGGAGCAGGAGGAGATTTAGATGTTGAAGGACATGCAGGAAAAGGAGGAAAATTGAAAATGGCTAAAGTTGATGTGTCCTTGCCTAAATTAAAACCATCAGGGGGTGAAATCGACATTGAAGGTCCCAATATCAAAGGTGGAAAGTTTCACATGCCCTCTATAGATATCTCTCTGCCAGGAGGAGGAGCAGGAGGAGAAGTAGATGTTGAAGGACATGCAGGAAAAGGAGGGAAATTGAAAATGCCTAAATTTGATGTGTCCTTGCCTAAATTAAAACCATCACGGGGTGAAATCGACATTGAAGGTCCCGATATCAAAGGTGGAAAGTTTCACATGCCCTCTATAGATATCTCTCTGCCAGGAGGAGGAGGAGGAGCAGGAGGAGATGTAGATGTTGAAGGACATGCAGGAAAAGGAGGAAAATTGAAAATGCCTAAATTTGATGTGTCCTTGCCTAAATTAAAACCATCAGGAGGTGAAATTGATGTTGAAGGTCCCGATATCAAAGGTGGAAAGTTTCACATGCCCTCTGTGGATATCTCTCTGCCAAAAGGGGGAGCAGGAGGAGATTTAGATGTTGAAGGACATGCAGGAAAAGGAGGAAAATTGAAAATGCCTAAAGTTGATGTGTCCTTGCCTAAATTAAAACCATCAGGAGGGGAAATCGACATTGAAGGTCCCGATATCAAAGGTGGAAAGTTTCACATGCCCTCTATAGATATCTCTCTGCCAGGAGGAGGAGCAGGAGGAGATGTAGATGTTGAAGGACATACAGGAAAAGGAGGAACATTTAAAATGCCTAAAGTTGATGTGTCCTTGCCTAAATTAAAACCATCAGGAGGTGAAATTGATGTTGAAGGTCCCGATGTCAAAGGTGGAAAGTTTAACATGCCCTCTATTGATATCTCTCTGCCAGGAGGAGGGGCAAGAGGAGATGTAGATGTTGAAGGACATACAGGAAAAGGAAGAAAATTTGAAATGCCTAAATTTGATGTGTCATTGCCTAAATTCAAATCTTCAGGGGGTGAAATTGACGTTGAAGGTCCCAATATCAAAGGTGGAAAGTTTCACATGCCCTCTCTGGATATCTCTCTGCCAAAAGGGGGAGCAGGAGGAGATTTAGATGTTGAAGGACATGCAGGAAAAGGAGGAAAATTGAAAATGCCTAAAGTTGATGTGTCCTTGCCTAAATTAAAACCATCAGGGGGTGAAATCGACATTGAAGGTCCCGATATCAAAGGTGGAAAGTTTCACATGCCCTCTATTGATATCTCTCTGCCAGGAGGAGGGGCAAGAGGAGATGTAGATGTTGAAGGACATACAGGAAAAGGAAGAAAATTTGAAATGCCGAAATTTGATGTGTCATTGCCTAAATTCAAATCTTCAGGGGGTGAAATTGACGTTGAAGGTCCCGATATCAAAGGTGGAAAGTTTCACATGCCCTCTGTGGATATCTCTCTGCCAAAAGGGGGAGCAGGAGGAGATGTAGATGTTGAAGGACATGCAGGAAAAGGAGGAAAATTGAAAATGCCTAAAGCTGATGTGTCCTTGCCTAAATTAAAATCATCAGGAGGTGAAATTGATGTTGAATGTCCTGATATCAAAGGTGGAAAGTTTCACATGCCCTCTATAGATATATCTCTGCCAGGAGGAGGAGCAGGAGGAGAGGTAGATGTTGAAGGACAGGCAGGAAAAGGAGGAAAAATGAAAATGCCTACATTTGATGTGTCCTTGCCTAAATTAAAAACATCAGGTGGTGAATACGACATTAAAGGTCCTGATATCAAAGGTGGAAAGTTTCACATGCCCTCTATAGATATCTCTCTGCCGGGAGGAGGAGCAGGAGGAGATGTAGATGTTGAAGGACATGCAGGAAAAGGGAGAAAATTTGAAATGCCTAAATTTGATGTGTCCTTGCCTAAATTAAAATCTTCAGGGGGTGAAATCGACGTTGAAGGTCCCGATATCAAAGGTGGAAAGTTTCACATGCCCTCTATTGATATCTCTCTGCCAGGAGGAGGAGCAGGAGGAGATGTAGATGTTGAAGGACATGCAGGAAAAGGAAAAAAATTTGAAATGCCTAAATTTGATGTGTCCTTGCCTAAATTCAAATCTTCAGGGGGTGAAATCGACGTTGAAGGTCCCGATATCAAAGGTGGAAAGTTTCACATGCCCTCTATTGATATCTCTCTGCCAGGAGGAGGAGCAGGAGGAGATGTAGATGTTGAAGGACATGCAGGAAAAGGAAGAAAATTTGAAATGCCTAAAGTTGACGTGTCCTTGCCTAAATTAAAACCATCAGGAGGTGAAACTGATGTTGAAGGTCCCGATATCAAAGGTGGAAAGATTCACATGCCCTCTATAGATATCTCCCTGCCAAGAACCACAGAGGGAGGGCTTGATCTGGATGATGATGCTAAAAGAGGTTTAAGATTTCACATGCCCACTGTTGATATCTCTCTCCCAAAAATGAAACTGACAGAGCGTGAACTCAAAGTTGGGTCAGAGAAGAAAGACAAAGACATTTCAGTACCTAAAACGACCTATGATTCTGATGCTAAGACCAAAGCTACTGGTGCCAAAATGAGTGACTTAAACGTTCCTGAGGCCACTTTAGGTGGTAACATCAAGCTGCCAACAGTGAAAATCCCAACTGTTGATATATCTGCTCCTAAAGTTGACCTGGGCTTTACTCTTCCAAAGGCAAAGGACAGTGATAGAGAAAATATTGAACTTCTTAAGGCAGAGGGTGGAAGACCCTCATCTGGGGCAAGTTTTGATGTTCCAGACGTCTCTGTAAAAATGCCCAAAATTTCACTCCCTAAATTTGGCAGAAAATTGAAAAGTGGAGACAAACTAGAACCAGAGAGTCTAGGCTTATCTGTAGACTTGGAAAAAATATCACCATCAGTGGAAACAGATGCCAAAATGAATAAGTCTAAAATCAAAATGCCATCTATTGGAACATCTAAAAAGGATATTAAAATAATTGGCCCTGAAGCTGAAATGAAGATAAAGGCAGGCTCTGGAGAAATTACAAAACCAGAAATCAGAGTGGAGGGCCCAGATGACAAGGTCAGATACAAGCTCAAATTCCCCAAATTCAAGACAACTACTCCAAAGGCAAAACTCAAAGATGTAGAAATGGATATGCCTGCAGTGGATAACAAAGGAAAGGTCAAAATGCCAGCAGTTGAGATATCATTGCCAACAGCAAATATTCCAGAATGTGAGGTATTGCTTCCAAAAACTGAGGTTGATGTATCTGAAGCAGATATCAGAGGTTATGAGGGCAGTTTAAAAATTCCTAAGATGCCAACTATTGACATATCAGTTCCAAAAGTTGATTTAGATGTTTCCATGCCTAGGGTAAAACTTCATGAACCAATGGAGTCAAACACGTCTGACTTAAACACTGATAGTAGTAGAGGTATAGTAAATTTCCCCCATGTTAAAATCCCTAAAGTAGACATTTCACTTCCACATGGAAAAACAGGTGACACAGGTAACCATGAGGTGGATATTGGAAGGAGGGGTAAATTAAGAATGCCAGAAGTGGAAATATCATTACCTCATGTGAAAAATGACACATCTAATGCTGACATTGAAATTAAAGGTGAAAAACTAAAAATGCCAAAAATTTCAGTGCCTAATGTTGATATATCTTTGCCTCATGGAAAAACAAAGGAAACTGATGATCCTGATTCAGAATTTGGAGTTAAAGGAGGTCAATTAAAAAGGCCAGACATCACAGTGCCTAAGATAGATTTATCGCTGCCTCATGGAAGCAAAGGAGAAGGTCATGCACCAGATTCAGAACTAGAAGGTGGAAAATTAAAGATGCCAACAGTTGATATATCCCTTCCTACAATAAAATCTAAAGGCGTTGCTCCAGAACTTCAGCCTGGTGAAGGATCCCTGATCCCTGGAATTAAACTACCAACAGTAGATATCTCATTACCTCATGGTAAAATAGAAGACAGTGATACTCTTGAACAGGGAGCGTGTGGCAAAGAAGGGAAATTCAAGGTGCCTAATATCAAAATTCCAAAAGTAGATATATCATTAGAAGGACAACAAGAGGATACAGAAAAAACAGAGGTCAGAAAACAAGGTGGCAACTTTCAGTTACCGAAAATAACAATGCCTAAAGTGGATATATCATTACCCTATGGCAAAACGGGCGACACTGAGGCTTCAGGATCTGTGGAAGTAGAAGGTGAACAACGTAAAATGCCTGATATTAAGATACCACAGGTAGACATTTCATTACCAGAAGGTAAAACTGTTGAGTTTGATACTAAAGAAGTAGAATCGGGAAGAGGGGGTGGAAAATTCACTATGTCAAATGTTAAAATCCCAAAAGTAGATATAGTAATGTCAAGAGATCCAGACATGTCAGTTCCTTCTACTGATGCGGGCCTTAAGGATGCACATAAAGAGGGTAAAAAGATTAGGATGCCAACTACAGATACAGAGGGCCCTAATGTGGATCTAGAGTTGGATCTTGGCTTATCGAAACAAGGAAAAAAAAATAAAAAGAAGACTGCACTTCCAGAAATTGATCTTAGCCCCACTGCACCAAAAGAACAAATAAAAGGGCCAAAAGTCAAAGGTTCAAAATTTAATATCGGAATGCCAAAAGTAAAAACTGGAAAAACTGATGCAAACTTAAAAGCTAATTTACCGGCACCAAAGATTTCTGAACTTGACTTTGACATTGAGACTGCCCAAGCTGACACCAATCATTCTGAAGAAGATAAAAAGCAAACGGGTAAAGTCAAAATTCCAAAGTTTGGGATACCTCTGCCATCTTTAAGTTCACCTGAAGCTAACATCACATTATCTCAAGTAAAAGGTCACTCTATAAACGTAGACTCTGAGGTGGAGTATGAGGGCCCACGTATGCCAAAGGTAACAAAAGCTGTATTTGTTATGGTGAATCCACAAACAGAGAGCTCTGCTAATGTAGGTGAAGCAAGTGCAGAAATTGGAAATGAGAAGCTCAAGCTGCCAAAGATAAAAATGAAGCCGAGTTTTGGCAAGTCTCGATCAAATGAAAAGGGGAAAGCAGTACATTTGGAAGAGGAGATGGAAACTGAAGGAAAGTCAAAAACTGGTAAGCTTAAATTGCCCAAAGTCACATTTTCATCTGGGCAGAGAGGATCATTTGATGTAACACCAAGTGGGTCTGATGATGGAACAAGTTCAAGTGTAAATGGTGACAAAGATGAAAAAGCAATGTTTGGAAAGCTTAAATTGCCCAAACTAGAGTTTTTCTCACCATACTCAAAAGATACAGTTCAGGAAGAGGAAATGGAAACAAGCATGACACATCTCAGGAAGGAGACCTCAGTGGAAAGCAAAGAGAGCAAGGAGACAATATTGGGTACAATAAGAGAGGCTGATACTTTAGTATATTCAAAAGCAAGGACTGAAATGCTAGCAGAACGGGAGGGATCAGAGTCCCCAATACCTACAGTATCAGCTGGATTTGTCACTGTAAAGAAGAGTGAAGAAAGAGAGGAAACAACATGGTTCAAAGTACCCAAGGTTACCCTTAGTCCCCATTCTACTGGCATCCTTCACATAACACCAGAAAGCTCTCCAAAAGGAAGCAAGTCCTCTCTTCCTTGCTCTAGTGAGGAAGCCTCTGGAGGTTTCTATGTGAAGATGCCAAGCGTAGAATTTTTGACCCAAGAAATGTCCTCAGAGCATCTGATTACTGTAGTGACTAAGACAACAAAGTATACAGAAACAAAAAGTAGCAGTTCGAAACAGTAAGCATCTCAGTTGACATACAAATGACATACAGTTGGTAGTGGAATAATATATAGGCCCAAATATTTTTATATGTGGCAATTATTTCAGTCTTGCTGGTTTTATATTTAAAGCAAATAAAGCAAAAAATATAAAAACAATAAATTATACCAAAAAAACACGACTTAAGCATAATTAAAATGTTGCTACAAAAAGAGTATTTATTTATTGTAGAACTTATTTTCATGTTTTGTATGACACTTTGAATTGATTTATCTGTAAAGATTTTCCTCTGATCAAACACATTTTGTTGTAGATAAGAAACAAACAACATAGGCACAAATCTGTGCAAAACAGACAGATACATATTAGGCATTTAGACATATTACAATTTTTTTTTTTTTTTTTTTGCTTAAGCTTTTATTGTGCAGTCTTAGCACAGTATGCCATTTAAATTGTAGAATTTTACAGCATTTTGGAAATATTGCTTTGCTTTTTTTTTGATGATTGGTTTGTCTATGTGGTTTTTTGGTTGTTGTTATGGAATTCTGTTTATTTTAGATACTATTAGAAAGATTTGTACTATTTTTACGTATTTATATGCATGATCTGTACAGATACGACACTAAAAAAGGAAGCCTGTGATGTTGAGTATTTTTGTGATACATATTTTTGTGAAATATTCAAACAATATAAAGTTTTTTTCCCATCACATTTTTTAAGGATTGTGATATGCTGTACCAGATTGCCTTTCTCTGTTCGAGAACACTGAGTGTGAAAAAAAATATTTTCTTTTTAAAATTAACTCTTGTGTTGATCGATTTAGCCTACATGCTAGGAATATGTATATGTATATTATATTTAAGGCAGGTTTTAGACTTGAACTGCATGATTGTAATGTGTTGCTTTTCTGAACCCATCATTTAGATGATGCTTATCTCCATCTAATGCAAAAAATAGAATACTCAAATAAAATATTAACATTTTAATTTCCTGATCTTTTTCATTTTTAATTCTCACATAATTACAGCACTACTGTAGTACTAAATAGTAGTGGTCCAGTTCTTACCCTGACATGGCAAGCAAAATGACAAACAATACAAACATTGCGCTTTCCTCAAGATCGCAATATACAGTAAAACTGAACACAATGTAAAAATGATTTATGAATAATGAAACCTACATCCAGATAGTGAAAGCATTAAAGCAATAATTTACTCAAAATGTTTATTTCAGTCATCATTTACTAACTCTTGTGTCGTTCAAAGCCACTATTACATACTTTCTCCCATGACAACACAAAAGCAGACATTTTGAAGAATGCATTGTTTGTTTTTGTCAATGCAATTACTTTGAAAGGAGACCGGGTCATTCCGTGTCAACCAAATTTCAGAAACTTCCCTGGCTCAAATTTTTCATTTTGTTAATATTTTTTCTGTACAAAGACAAACATAAATAGTTATGAAAGCCAAAATATTAAATGTCACAGATGTATATTTACTGAGTAATCCATTATTTTGTAGTGGGGGGTCAAAATGACAATTTTCACCTGAGATTTGGAGCCAATTTACAGGGGTGTAAAAATGACTTTAGAAAGATGGCAGCATCATTATTTTATTTTTACACAGAGATTGTTAGGTCTATTAGTAAAATCTGTTGACTTTAGCAATCTTTGTTTCATTATATGCCAGCACTGACAGTTCAAAAAGGGCAAAAAGCATTTGTGTTTTTGCCTCAAGTTTGCATGCCTATAACTCAAGAAGTATTGAAGATATCTTAATATCCTTTTAGATTGTGGTTCTTAACAAACTTTCCTTTTGGTATCTTCATTTTAAAGGCCCTCGATGGTTCGATCCCAGAGATATGGAGATCTTAATGCGGCTCCATGAGTAAATTGGTAAATTGTGCACATTTTCATTGGTCAAAAACCAAAAGTGGGTCACTTTGCATACAGCTGATACTTTTTTTTCTTTTAAAGAGGAATATCTTAAGAACAAATAATGTTGAAACTCGAAACGTATCTTAATTTTTTCCATCAGCTTAATTGCATAGAACATACCTGTCTGAGTGCCATAAATACTCCTTTTCCAAAGTTTGCATGCCTGGATCTCTAAAAGTATTCAAGATATCTTAATTCTTATTCTTAATAAACGTTCCTTTTGAAATCTTAGTTTTCAAGGCCCTATATAGTTCAGTCCCATAGATATGGGGATCTCATAGCAGCTCCATGTTCAAATTGTTGAATTTTATCCATTTTGAGTGAACGAAAACCAAATGTGGTTCACTTTGCACACAGCTGAATCTTATTGCATTTAAAGAGGAATGTCTGAAGAATAAATAATGTAACTAGAAATGTATCTTGTTACCCTCTATCAGAAGAATTGCATAAAACAAAACTGTCTGAGCTATGTTATGTTATACAGGTATACATTATTTGTTCTTCAGATATTCCTCTTTAAAAGAAAAAAGTATCAGTTGTATGCAAAGTGACCCACATTTGGTTTTTGACCACTGAAAATTAGTGAGTTATAGGCATGCAAACTTGAGGCACAAAAGGTGAGGTGCTTTTTGCCATTTTTGAACTGTCACTGCTGGCATATAATGAAACAAAGATTGCTCAGTCAACAGATTTTATTAATAGACCTAACAATCTCTGTGTAAAAATAAAATAGCGATGCTGCCATCTTTCTAAAGTCATTTTTACACCCCTGTAATTTGGCTCCAAATCTCAGGTGAAATTGTCATTTTGACCCTCCTCTACAAAATAGTGGATTACTCAGTAAATATACATCTGTGACATTTAATATTTTGGCTTTCATCACTATTTACGTTTGTCTTTGAGAATAAATTTTAACAAAATCAAACATTTAAGCCGGGGACCTCTGGTTGAGTTGACACGGAATGACCCGACTGGAGTTTTTTTTAGCTTACAACTAAACACCATAGATGTCTCATTAATGTGAGATGAAAAAAATAATCCATCCATTCTGTGCTATAGACCCTAATCATTTCTATTTTTATGTTCCACTGAGGAAATACAGTCATACAGGTTTGGAACAAAATGAAGATGATGACAATTTCCACTTTTGAGTGCACAATACCTTTAAAATGAAAATAATGTATTGCAGCTACATAAGTGACATGAATCATTCTAATTATATTTAAAGTGCCTAATGTAAAGACATAGGTTACCACAAAGTCTTTGTATTGTATGGAGTTCTGATGAAATACCAATTATTTGTCTAAAAGAAAGAAGTCTAGCAAAAGAGGGTTTCAGAAGGTGACGACATAAGGTAACATATGCTTACCAGAACTGATTAAAGATCTAAATGAAGTATGTGTTGGCGCGTGTGCGTGTCCTCTTCGTGCGTAAGCATAAAAGCACTGACAGCGTGCGCGCGCGTTATGCACGCTCGGCTATTGGTCAGCTGATGGCACGCACTAGATTGCGGAGGCTCTGCGTTGCTTTGCCAGTGAGAGCAGCCTGCGCTATCAGGAGACACGGAGGTGTAGCATGACGTTCCCTTTAACGGAGCACATGAAACGTACATGGGATTAATAGGTTACGATACAAATCTTCGTTGCTCTGTATTCGGATATGCTGTTTTAAAACGACGTGGTGACATGGATATCATAATTTCTAGACCGTCCAAAATCCTCATGAAGGTTAAAGCCAAAATCCTTCAGCACAGCAGCATCTTCACAACGTACGACAGCTGGAATTGTGTGATTCGTGACATCGCATCGGCGTGAGGAAAATGACTGGCACACTCTAAAGGTAAGAAGAAACAAAAGATGGGTTATTTATGATTTTAAAAGATTGATATTAGCATATCAAACCACAGAAAGAACCGATTCACATAATTCCCCTCCCCGAGGTTACCTCATGTAAGATAGGCTACATCTGTGTGGGCAAGTGTTAGTTAATTATAGACTCTCGATTTGGTGCAAGTGATGTGATCACGTAGTGTGTGTAGACTACGTAACGCAGCGTCCTCCGATCATCGTGACATAGTTTGTGACATGCGAAATCAAATTTGAGGAAAAAAATACAAGACAGTAACAGTATACAATATAAGATAATCGAAAGTCTATATAAAATGCAATTATAATAACTACATATAAAATATATATTTTTAATCATATTGAATAAAAATGAAAGAACAAAGATCTTTTCGTGGTTTGATATGACAATATCAAATTAAATATTGTTATTATAAGTATAAAAATTAAATACATTAATCATATTGTATATGCATTTGATTAAATATTACAATATTCAATAGTTATTATTGAATAACTATTCAATAATAGTTGAATAGTTGAGTAGTTATTAGTGTGTATATAAATATATTTTTTATTTATAAAGCACATTTAAAAACAACCATACACGGTTGGGTTAAATGTTTGCCCAATGTGCTGGGCAGTTTTATTTAACCCAACTATTGTTAAATAAAATTACTGTATTGTTTGCTTAAAATGAACCCAATGTTGTAAATTAATATTTGTTAATATGTTTAATAAATGAACATTCATTAATAAGTTTAATAAATAATAATTATACAATAAACATTTATAATAAATGTCCACCTTTTGATTATTATTGTTGCCTCTAGTATTTATGTGTCTGATTTTTAATTTCCAGCCTATTTTGGGTTCATTTTCAGCCAGCCATATAGTAATTTTTAAACAATAGTTGAGTTAAATACAACTGCCCCGCATGTTGGGCAAACATTTAACCCAACCGCTGGGTTAAAACAACCCAATCGCTAGGTTTGTCCATTTTCAGCCCAACTTAGGTTGGTTTTAACCCAGCATTTTTGAGAGTGTAGGTTGAACAAAGTGCTGTACATAAAGTTAAGATAATATAAAACAAATAAACAAAATGTAGAAATTTACAAAAACAATACCATGTTTAAATAAATAAGATTTAAGCCTTGATTTAAAAACAGACAAAGAAGAAAAAAATACAGTAAACTATAATAAAAATATAAACCACCAAATTTTAGTATATACAATTACAGATTAATAATATTACAATACATATTACAGTTATAATGAATGCTAGAAAATTATATATTTTCAATTTTAGTATATAATTATATCTACTCAGACATTAATGACTTGACAAATGATGTGAAATCCAGAATAAAACACAAGGCAAATGAATTTCAAATAAAACAGGCATAGTAAATAAACAAATTTTATCTAAAGACAGTTTGCCATGAACTAAACTAATATTTGAGCTGTTGAACTTGTTTTGTATCAACCTTTAATTTTCAGATATTGAACTTACATAAAAGATGCCATTTGCATTCCATGAATGCAATGATAATGCTAAAAATGAATGATAAAAGATGTGCTGTAACAGATAAATTTTAAGATTTTGACATCCTAAATGCCATTCTTACCCACCACAGCATCTGATATTATTCCCCCAAGAAGAATGCTGCAACAGAACAACAACAATAACTGCTTGGACATGGCCCATCGGGAGCTACTGCATGAATGCCGAAGAACCAATGTCTCATTGACCAGTGCCCTTGAGTTTGGAGCCATACCCCTGATTAAAGGCCTGAGAGCATGGGCTGTGAGTGGTGGCTACTCTAAAGCCAGGAGAAAGGCTGCTAATGGATCTCGGGCACAGAGCGTGTGCCAACAGCCTCCTGAAAACAGGGTGGGGCAGAGAAGCTGGTTAGGTCAGGTTAGCAGTGGCTATGGGCACACATTGGACAGTACAAATCCAGGGGTCAGGCAAGGCGGTCTTGGTGCTCTTGTAACTGTGGCCACTTTGAAAGGCACTGAGGGGGGTGGCAGGCAGACTCAGACACGCTGCCTCTTTCTCAAGGCCCAGGGACGGGGCAGCTACATCTGTGCTGTTGGAAACCGAGGGGCTGGAGCGAGAGTCACAGGTCCACGGACTCACACTGTCATTCTTGAGGGGACAAAAGAAGAGCTTACATGTTCCTCTAGGGGACCGAAGGTGAGCCAGGATGGGACAGATGATGGAGGACTATTCAAGGCCAAGCCCAGGGCCATTAGAAAATGGAGAAAGTGCAGTAAAACAACAGGCTCGGCGGAGAAAAGAACAATGGCTCACGGCAAAGAGGAAATCGCCAATCAGCACTGTGAGCCGGAAGATGGTGACCAAAAAAATGCAGTCATTACAGACACACTTAACGTAACACCATGTAACACAATAACACAATGCCAGAAAGGTAGCAGTGCTAGCTATCCAAGTAAGGAAGCTATCAATGAGTTGGGCGAAGACAAAAGGGCTCATTGCAAAACTGTTGCACCCGAGAGCATGGATTCACAAACCTGCTGCTCTTCTGCCAAACCATGTGCCAAACCAGCTGAGATGAGTATTAATCAATCCGATAACTGTTCTGAAATAGATGAAGGATCCAGTTGTGCCAATGGTGACCCTAAGGTTAGCAGACATGACCTTAAATCAAATGATCACCTGAACATTCATAACTTTGTTGCTGATGTGCCAAACCTAGGATCATCTGTAGCATCTGAGGCTAACTTTGAAAGTCTAGAAATAAAATCAACCACAACAAACTGTAATAATGGGCCAAGCATAGATCATTCTTCCATTAAAACTCCCTCTGAAGTCCCTGTCAGCATTCAGAAGAATCAAGAATCCAGGCCAGATGAGCACCTACTGGACCGTGAGAATCTACATTCGGTGGAGACCGGTGACCTCACAACACAGAGAAGCGGCTCTCCAGATACAAAGAATACAGTCATGCCGGAGGGCCGTACTCCAGTGGGTGTTGAATGTAGCACTACGGAGAAGAAGTGGAGGCCGCCTATGTGCTCACCTCAGCATTGGGAGGAATTAATCACAGAGCATGTGGAACTTGAAGTTCAGCAATCTGACAAATCCTCTTCACAAGGCTTTAGCACACCAACAACCAATATAACTGTAACCACTATTCACTCACAGCCTAATCCTGCCCCTACCACCACTGCAGCCATAGCAACAGCCATTCCAGCATTAAGCAATGGGGAAGTGGGGGCTAGAGGTAGAGACTTGCTGCCTCTGGTGAACTCAGAGTTGCTATCAGAGCCGGCAAGAGTTGACGACAGGGACAAGGTGGCCACTGACGAGGGGTCTCTTGATGTGGGCGAGGAGGAGGAGGATGAGTTTGGGGCGTTCATGCAGGCAGGTGGGGAGCAGCTGTGGATGGACGGGTTCAGTGAAGTCCAACAGTTGGCTGCGGGAGAGGATTACAACTCTGGTAAGTAACACTGTCTTGAAATTAGCAGGGAAATGAAAACATTTAGTCACTTAAGACGGAAGATACAGTAAGCTCTCTTCTGGAGCAGGAACCTGGCTTTGTTTGGGTTGAGTGAGCCGATAAACATGCAGTCCCAGTGTTCCAGTACTAAATAGTCTATCTGGATTGACCTGGATTCCTGCAGACCCCCTCGCTTCCCCCGACCTCATGTGAAGATATTAATTATTTAAAGCACTGCTTGGAATTCCTACCCCCTCAACCCTTCACTCCCCCTGTTGCTGTGTACTAGCCTAAGGCAGGAGGCAGCATTAAAAAGACATGCAAACACAAGGCCATTGGGACAAGAGTGGAGGCCAACCTCCACAATGCCAAAGGCAGTCTGTCTAGAGGGAACGGCTTGATCAAAATAGAGGACAAACACAACATTATTTATTCATCTACCAAATACTTTCCCCCTTTATAATCTTATGGGCTTACATTCATTTTTGGCAGCTACTATGTAATCATAATCCGCAGGATTAATCCTGCTCTCTAAAAAGGTGAAAACCAGGGAATTCAGGTAGTCAACATAAACAGGTTTAACCTACTTTTTATAGAGTTTTTAGTTTTGAAATCAGGTCATGCAAGGACGTTTTTTATATGACAAGTAAGTTATTTGTGGAAGCCATTTAACATTTAACATCTTTCCAACACAGTCTCATTGGAATAATGTGCCTGCCGTGACATTTTTGCAAAATGATATTACGTTGCTACTTGCACAGTTCACGACACTTTCAAGTGAAATGTCTAGTGAGTGGCACTAAAAGCATGTTCAGTTTTAACTGAAACTGATGAACGTGAATCTGGTAACGCTTTATTCGGTTGGTTGTTGTACACAGTAAAACCTCCAGTGTTAAATGAACACTGTTCGTGTTAAATTAGCATTGCCAGTGTTTATATAATCCACACTGGGTGACACTGGAAGTGTTCATTTAACACTGGATGTTTTGCTGTGCACATATCCGCTATAATGTTAATGCTTAAAGGGTTAGTTCACCCAAAAATGAAAATAATGTCATTTATTACTCACCCTCATGTCGTTCTACACCCGTAAGGCCTTCGTTCATCTTCAGAACACAAATTAAGTTATCTTTGATTAAATCCGCTGGCTCAGTGAGGCCTCTATAGACAGCAATGCCACTGAACTTCGCAAGATCCAGAAAGGTACTCAAAACATATTTAAAACAGTTCATGTGAGTTCAGTGGTTCAATCCTAATATTATAAAGCAACAAGAGAACTTTTTGTGCGCCAAAAAAATAAATAACAACTTCTCAACATATCTAGTGATGGCCAATTTCAAAACACTGCTTCGAATCTTTTGTTTTGAATCAGTGATTCGGAGCGCCAAAGTCACGTGATTTCAGCAATTTGGCATTTTGACACGCAATCCGAATCACTGAGTTTAAACAAAAGATTCGAAGCACTGAACTCACATGAACTGTTTTTAAATATGTTTTGAGTACCTTTCTGAATCTTGAGAAGTTCGGTGACATTGCTGTCTATAGAGACCTCAATGCGCCATCGGATTTCATCAAAAATATCTTAATTTGTGTTACGAAGATGAATGAAGGTCCTACGGGTGTGGAACGACATGAGGGTGAATAATAAATTACATTATTTTCATTTTTGGTTAACCCTTTAAGGTTAATTGCATTTGAAAATCTTCTACCATTTCAAAAAACAACTCCATTAAACCCTTAAACTAACCAATAGTGTTAATACAAGCAAACATGAGATGAAAACAGTTTATTTAAGCAACCATGCCATTTTTAATTGCTTCAAGTTTTGAGCTCTTTTATCATGTACTGGATACTTACCCGAAACCTTCAGCAGAACCTGATTTCACCAAGTGCAACATATTCCTGTAGTAGTTAAGTAGTTGCTTCTACATTAGTGTTATTCACCTATCATTTCCCTCTGATTTTAGGGATAACTTACAGGTAGGGTTAGGTTTAGGGGTAGGGATAGGGTTATGATTACGTTTTTTGACATGAATGTTGTTCCAGAATCAACTAAATGTATGTTGAACCAGGAAAATGGTTCAACATACATCACAAGTGCAATGCCAGGTGAGCAACAAAGAAAGTTTGCTATGTCAGAAAAGCCAAATATATGGAGCTGGTTATGAGATGCAAACATCATAATGTATTAGTTTACAAATAATATTCAATGGTAAAAGTGTTTTGAGGTCATAACATAGTACTATGCAAGAACCGAGCGAACAGTCTTTATTAAACAATAATATGCCCTTGTAATTATAATTTGTGTGAAACTGATTAAAAGTTGTTGGTGTTTCACTGCCACTTGTGGTAATTTTACCTGCAAACTGCAGTGATTTGTACTGTATGTTGGTACTAGAGGCACATTTTCCCAAATGAGCCTATGTTGCTACCTTTCAACAATGGTCTATAAATAGCCAATTATACACTTTGTTCAAGAGAACTGAAGTATGGGTAAACTCTTTCACTGCCTGTCAGTTATTGTCCATGGTGCTAGAGTTTGTGAAACCTTTCCACCACAGTTAGCAGAAGCTCTTTGCATTAACATAATGCCTACTGGTTTTGTTAAGAGTTTTTGTATGAGATCAGAGAAAATGAAACTATAAAGACTTACATGAACCCTCCTCTCCTCTCAGATGAATGCACAAGTTCCGCTGATGCAAATGAATCCGCATCCTGGGCATCTGATTGGACGGCAGACCAGTCATTCCAGCAGTCAGAGAGCACATGGATTGCCTTCAGCCAGGAGACTGTGGAGCAGAAGATAGTGCCTGATGGCCAGTGGTGGCCTTCTACTGAAAAGCCAAACCTTTTCCTCTCTCCTCTCCATAATGTGGTAAAGATTTATACTCTGTTATAATAATTATGTTTTCTGATTATTAAAGTATTAAAGACACTGAAAATAGTGCAGTTAATACTAATTCTGCCTTCACGTGTTGTTGGAAATTTCCTACTTCCCACTTTTGAAGTCATGATTACAAGTGTGTCGCATTTAAGTGCTTTGTTGTTGGAAAAAACAGGAATCATGGAGGAAACCAGGTTTATTCTTGCCTATTTATTGGGAAAATCTTATTAAATCCAAAATGATATTTAACATCCCATTAATCGACAACCATATAAACATTCACCTTGCTATCTAAATAGGCAGCTTCCTGACGATTCTGGAGTCGAATACGGGCTATTTTCGCTGTATATGCTTCAAATGATTATTCATATTGGTAAATGATTATGAGAAAGAAATTGTACAGTTTTACCAGAAATATTCCAAAGAGCCATGAGATACAATGACATACAGGGCTTGACATTAACACCTGTTCAATTTTATATATAATATATACATTTTTAAATTGTAATCTTTTAAAAGGGTATCTGAAATAATAAACAAAGTGCAATGTAGTGTTGTCAAAAATATAGATTTTTTTCTATGCATATCGATACTGAGATATCTGAAACGCTTCCAATACTCATTTTCTGCAGAACAGATACACAATACCAGCTGCTCTTTCTCTCTGTTTCTGTTGACACACAAACCCGCCTCCCCTCACTCACTCATTTCATTTGCTCCGGATCAATATTGTTGGTGTTACAGGGCTTGAATTTCGCCGTGGAATTGCATGTATTACACATAATTTTACTAATTTCCATAGATTTTGTGCTTAAACCCACAGTGCGCACACATAAAGCCGCCTCTCGGTCCTAAATTGAGTTATTTTATTGAGTTACTTATTGAGTTTAAACAGTCAAATACACACAAATTAATGTCAAAATTCACTCAGTTATATTTTAAGTGAAAATATTCTATATGGCCATTTTTCCCCATGGTATCGATGTCAAAATTGTGGCCAGTAAAAATGCTAAGCAGCTTGTAACTTTGGAAAACCACTAGCCACAGTGCAATGAGCAAAAAAGTTCATGTTAAGCCCTGATGACATACTAATTCTCACCCTCTACAAACATTAATTAAAGGCTTGTTATGATTTTAGTATCATACTAATATATCTTTAAATTCAAAGATGTTGTTGTAAGCTTATGAATGTTAACTAAAACTCATTCAAAACTCATCACAGTTGATGACTAGTGATCCTTACTGTTTGTGTGTGTTTGTGTGTGTAGTCAAATGTGTTTCTAGAGGCCTTTCCCTCTGACAAGTCCACCTGTGAAGATCCTGAATACATTCCTACACTAAAGCAGCTTCTGCAAGGACCAGCTGAAAACAGCAATATAGGGGATCACAAGTATGTTGTATTATTTGTAGTTGTAAAGTTATGTCTTTATTATTTATAAAGTTATAATAGTTACTATTAGGGATTTTTAGATGTCTCCCTTATGTAACTCAGCTGAATTAACTCATCAGCTGCTTAAGAAAAACATCCAAAATGTGCAGTGTTGGGAAGGCTCCAGGAATAGTTAGAAAACCCCTGACATACAGTATATTAATCATCTATTGCCACCTTGTGGTAATATGAGATACTACAGCATTGCATCAGATAAAAAACAAAGGCCTGACTGTTTTGCATGAAATTCTGTATTTTATCCTCTTGAGATGACTGAAAATGTAAAAACAAATCTTTCTTTGACAATTTCACATACAATAATGGTATTTGTTTTTCTTGTTACATGCTATAAAATTCAGAGTTAATCATTTTGCTTTGGTCCAAAGGCAACAGAGCTTACTTGATGGCCTCCAGGATCTGGACCGGATGATTGGTGTGAAATATAAGAGGGCGGAGTCTCTGCCCTGTAAACTTCTCCTTCACTCACTGCATTTGGACCGTCCCAGCTCTGTGAGTTTGCTGTAATGAATGATGAAAACACTGCAATAGTATATTGCAAAAACATCCTTGATATTAAAACCGAACTCTGTTGAGACTTGTATCACAATCACTTGTAATATTATTTGACTAAGCAAATGTTATATTTATATACATTGCATTTACTATAAATAGGGCTTGGAATTGGTATAATACAGTATATTTACCAAAAATAAGTATGTTATAACTACATAATCATCCTTTTCTACCTCAGGAATGTGTGACAGTTCGACTGAAGACCAGTGCCAGGTTTTCTCCAAATCTCCCAACATCCAACCAGCAATTGGCTGCAAATGCTAAGAGAAGACTGTCATATGACTTCAACAGAAATATCATGACTTAGTCTCTATATCTGATGAAATCATCTTTGACCTATGCTTCCTTGAAAAAAGGAAATTCAGGGGAGAGGAATAATACACGCTGAAAAACTGAATTTCCCTGGATTGACTTCTATTCAAGGTTTATTTAAAGTGTATTTCTTCTTTCAATGTCTGTTCTCACTCTGTGTCTGGTAGATTTTGTTTCTCATTCAGCTGTGTATCAAGAAACACAAGGCTTATGTTCAACCAAATGTATGTTTTTCAGTATGTCAGCATATTTCGGGGTTAAATTAGGACAAATATACTAAAATGTCAAGTAAAAAAAAAACAAAACAAAAAAAAACTTTTGCCCAGTTGTTTAGTTCAGGTGAAAGGAGACTTGTGCAGCACTGAGTCTGGTTATTGGACCCATTTTTATCAAATATGACAGTATGCATTTTTGTATTACTTTCATTTTTGGATTACATTTGTTAGAATAAGATTATTGTGCTGGAGCCAATCCATGGCGAACCTGTAGATTAAAATCTGGCCTGTCACATCCCAATCCCATACCCTAACCTTCCTTTCTACTGTATTACATGATAAAGGCAAAAATACAAGTATATATATATATATTGATGGGGAAAGAGAGAGAGAGATTAGATTACTTTCTACTCCTAAAAAGCTCTCCTTCACCTGAAAATTGTCAAAAGCTAGCAAATTTCCACAAAATGTATTTTCATACACCACCTCACAGAGAAATCCATATTCTTGTTTCCATGTCTTTTCTCCCTGTGATTGAAGTACTAAATATGACACTGTAGTGTACCATTTTTAACTCCTGAAGAATAGAGACCATATTTTCAGAAGTGTTTTAAATGAATGTTAACATTTTAAATTGAACCTGTAAGCTTGTTTGTTGATTGATGTAATTAAAAGACCTTTAAAGGACTGAATGAAGCGGATAACTGTTGGATCAACCATTCAATGCTGCGTAAGTGACCTGAGCAGATGTGCAACAACTTAAGAACACAAAATAGCTTTAAGCCATTTCGATTATCTGCACATATCTAAAATTGCATGATAAAAGCACATTTCATAGGCTTTATTTAGTTCCAGTTTGGACCTAATCTTAATCCTTTGGCCCGAGATGTAACAAGTGTTGGTTAACTTTGCCTAATCGGAGTGACTTGGCTGCTTGTTTACCAAGATAATGTTCACTGTCTCCAGCTGTTCACACTGCTGTCCTCGTACATCCTCATCATGAGTTTATATGAGGCCTGTTTACTTAAGTGTGGATATGAACAGAAACCACTAAACTGTTTTAACAGAGACTGCAGCTATTTCTATCCCCTCAGTGACATGTGACTCTCTCCCTCAGTTCATCTTCACAACAGACTCCATCACGAGTTTGTTTTTCTTTCTGTGTTATTTTGTATTTCAAAAGAAAACTATAAAGTAGGATAATTTGGGATGCGATCAAGAAAGTAGGATAATCTGAGATGCAGTCAAGACTATGTTGACAAGAGATGTGATGAAGGTCTCATTTATTGGTCTGATCTGTCATGACAGTCGCTGCAAAAAATCTGCCATATTACTGTAATACACCTTATGCAAATGAATCCAAACCACTGCATCAGTACCTACTACAGTACATGTGACATATTTACAGCCTATCTGTTAAACCAATTGCTTCTTAAAGCAACACCATGGAACATTTGCTCACAGTTCCCCCATGTGGTTGATAAGCGCAATTGTCTGTTACCAGTGTCGTAAATACTGTCGCTGTATAAGCTTGCCAGTGGGCAGCGCAATACACGTGAATTTGTTGACTAAGCTGACGGAATCGGCGAATGCAGAAACCTCGTTTGGAAACCATGTCCACTGACCAGGTAGAGCGGCCATAGCGTTGGTTTTGAGACTTACATATTAGATTGTTTCGTCTTATAGTTAGCTGTTGGTTAACTCCACCCAGGCTACGAGTAAAATATGTGACGTAGCCTATGCTTGCAGAGTGTGGTTGTATCATGTTCATGGAGGATACTTTTTGTGCGCAAAAACAAAACAAAAATACAGTTGGCGCAGTGCAGAGCTTCTGTGTTTTATGTCCGAACGCCGGCTCATTATTGTCCGGCTCCTGCGTTAGCATCCCACGTATGCGTTGGCCAATACAGTGTTCAGATGTAAGCATGGAAGCTCTGCACTGCGTTCACTGCGCTAACTGCGTAACAGACTGACAGGGAAGAGGAAAAATTGTTGAATAAATTCGTTATTTTGGTTTTGTTTTTTGTGCACAAAAAGTAATTTCGTCGCTTCATAACATTAAGGTTAAACCACTATAGTTATGTTGACTATTTTAAATATGTCTACTTCTCTGGACCTTGAAAGTGGTCATTACATTGCTTTCTATGGGAGATTTAAAAAAAAAAAAAAAAACCTCTTGGATTTAATTAAAAATATCTTAATTTGTGTTCCGAAGATGAACAAAGGTCTTGAGGCTGAGTAAGTAATGACAGAAATTTCATTTTGGGGTGATCTAACCCTTTAAATTTGCTTATTTCTCTGGATTCAAACATTCTTGGAGAAAGTACACAAGTCAACAAAATATTTAACACTCTTCTAGTGTTTTTTGGATATTTTAATCCAAAAAATATTACATATTTTGCCTTTAAGCAAGCACACTTTTAAATGCACACTCAGTAAGTTATGTTTAGTGATCTCAACATGGTGGAGCCCATGAAGGGGCGACCCACTCCATGTAGAACAAAACCGCTTTTTCTAGAAGACTGAAATGACTTAAGACTTCATCTCATGTGAGTGTACAACATTTTAACGAGACTTCCCAAAAATACTATCCATAAATTCTGTAGCTGTAATACTTTTTTCAAAGCACTGAGTAGCCTACACCTTTAAGACTCTTGGCGCTACGATGAGAGCCCTTGATAGTATTCACACTATGTGTATAATGGATTTCTCTTTAGGGTGTAAATGAAAGCGCTCGTGTGAGGAACGAAAAGTTTGTGCTACACCTTTACAACCCCACAAAACTCAAAGCATCAACCATGTGACTGAGTACAGTTATTTCCTGGCCACCGTGGCCAACTTCTGTCAGAGGGTGGAGGATTGTGAAGGGTGGAGTTTAATCAGTCGAACACATCTCCGCCACAAATTAAGAATCGCTGTCATCGCGTTACTCACAAATCCCACCATGTCCACGGCGTTTAGGTCTTGCTTTGTGCTCAGCGGCTTCATCCTAGCGTACATCACTTATTTGATATTGGGAGCGCTTATTTTCTCTGCCATCGAGCGGCCCGTCGAAGAGACCCTCAAATCAGACCTGAACTCTCTGAAAGCCGAGTTCCTCAACCTGAGCTGCATCAACGCCACGGCTCTTGAAAGTTTCTTAGACAGAGTTTTAAAAGCGAATAAATACGGCGTGTCGGTCCTTGAAAATGCATCGCTCCGTACGAACTGGGATTTGGCGTCTTCTCTGTTTTTTGCCAACACGATGGTCACGACAGTGGGTGAGTTTCACAAAAACAAAGTTTCGCGGGATGTCGCGCTTGGTTTGTTTATTGCTGTTCATATCGGAAATGTATGCGTTTAGTATCCCATTTCATCTGAAGCGAGTGTAAAATACCACAAGCTATTAATCTCAGGGAACATTACAAACATTAGAAGTGCTGCAAAACAAAAAGTTCCAAAGTTCGCCAGAAACATACTAGCGTCTTGTGTAAGTGTAACCAATAGAATTTTTTATTAAGAGACGGGTTTATTTTATATACTTTTGAAATCTGTTACTTAAAATCCTATACGTATTTTTCTATGTAAGGGTGTATGAGACTTCTTAAAAACTGTGTGACTCATTACAACAGTATGGCAAGATTAACAGGATGTTCAACAGGATGGAAATGTTGGCAAACATGGGGGGGTCTTCAAACGTTTTGATGCCCCTTTGTGTGGAACCCCTTTCTAAAATATAACTGCAGACATATATTTTCATTTATAAAGACTGTGAACTTAAAAACTAGAGCTTTTTTATATATATATAAAATTGATTAATCTTATGATTTCTGACTGCAGAATAAAACCTTAGTTTGAAACCTCCTAGCCTAACAGGATGAAAATAGAGCTTGCTTTTATTAAAGCAATTAATTAAAGTAATATTTCATTTAAGATAGACAGTTTTTACATCTTAGTATTAGTGTTTTGTATATTTGATAACCGAAATCACTTGTAAATGAAGTAGAGGTGAACCATAAGATTTAGAGTATGGTTTCAAATGAGAAGTTAAGTGATTTTAGTTGAACATCACAAGATGGAATCGTATTTTAAATCAAATGTTGAATGAATCTCTTGCTTAGTACATGACCTCATTTCCATTTGTCAACTAGATAAGTGTGATAGACGTGTACGGAATTGATCTGTTGTATCCATGCCTTTAAAATGGCAGGATTTCATTTTTAAAAAAAGATACTGATGTGATAACTCCCAGTTATTCAACGGGTTTGTTTTAAATATTACTGGTTTAATGACCTGTTTAAGGTCTGTATTTAGATTAATGCACATGGACTGGTAATGGAAATTAAGCTAGTGTTAAATTTGGAGTGCAAGTGTGTACATAACTTAAATATTTTTCATACTTGTGAGGTGAGTTTAATTAGAATAACACATGTTTTTCATCCATCTGCACCTATAGTGGTGTAAACAAATACCTCTTAATTATGATGGAGGAAGTAAAAAAATTAGCTTGGGAGGCAAATGTGTGCCCTAACATTCAAATTGTAGTGTGTGTCAGAAGCTTGTTTGTGGTTACCGATTACGTATTACAGCAATTCCACATTTAATGTATTCATGGTATCCTTAAAAAAAGTGATTAATGTTATTTCATGATATTTGTTTTTGTCAAACTCTCATAGGACACTTTTTTTCTTTTAAGGCACAGTGCAAGCTTTGTTTGCTTTAACTGGGCTTCTCGGTTTAGGTCCTGCTGCTCCTGCAAACAGTATCATGGGAAATCAATCCTTTGACCTGATTGTCTGTAATAAAGCTTTCCTTTCATCGAGCATGTTAACCTGTGTAGCTGACCCTGCTCTCTTATTAGATTACGCTAAAATCTTTATGCAGTCAGGAAATCACATGCGTTGTATAATTAGCAATTTCGGCCAAAAATAAAGATTGTCATCATTTACTCACCCTCTCTCTTCACATCCTGATAATAACAGAAGTGGTCTAAATATTAAAACATGTACATACATCTTCTGTGGAATTCCCAGGACCAAAAAATGCTCGTCCAGTCATTGCTTTCGGTCCGAATACAATGATACAATGTGCTACCTGCTTATCAACATCTGGATTTCCATAGCTCCGCGCACCTACTCACAGAGGTGTAAAGACTACCTGAAAACCATACTTGAGTAAAAGTACAGATACATTACAGCGACAATTACAAGTCACCAATTCCGATACTACTTGAGTAAAAGTCTTAGAATATCTGATTTTAACAGTACTTAAGTATTTTACTCGTGCTGAATGTCGGCAAAAAATCAAAATAAAACTGAACTCAATATTGCAATAAATCAAGGTCGACACAACAGCCTTG
The DNA here is from genome assembly GCA_037101425.1 of Elopichthys bambusa. Lineage (NCBI taxonomy): Eukaryota > Metazoa > Chordata > Actinopteri > Cypriniformes > Xenocyprididae > Elopichthys > Elopichthys bambusa. The sequence goes on from CM074441.1 coordinate 3,815,403, forward strand.
ATTAAACGTCTACAGACTCTTAAGTCTCAGTTAAGCTCAAGTTCTCAAAAAGGCCATAAATAAACCAATATCCATCAAAAAGGTTTTGCCAATATAGCGGATAAATAGAATATTAAGTCAAATTAAAAAGTCAGAGTCTACATACACTGGATGTGCTGGTTTCGGCCTCATCACTGGCTGCAGTCATGACCTCATCTCAAACTGCGATTCACAATTACCAGCTAATGCACTCACATTTATGTAAAGTAGCCTTGTTGACAAATTTGGGTGAGTAAAGGCAAAACGCACAAGACGTAGTTCCTTCAATGACCTTAGATGCTTCTTTATAGCAGTAACAAACTGCTGCAGAAAAAGTTAGGTGCCATGCAAAATGTAATGTGTAATTGCACTACTCATTACAAATGCATTGGAGTAAAAAGTACATTTACTTGCTCAAAAATGTAGTCAAATAGAGTTGCCAATATCTTTGATACAACTACAAAGTAGCCAAAAAGATACTTAAGTACAGTAACTAGTTACATTTACTCAAATACTTTACACCTCTGCCTACTTGCGCAAACATCGCACGTCAGCAGCTGCCTTTTACAGTTCCTCCTGAACCAAAACAATGAGCTTATGCTGCGTTCACGTCACGTCGTAACTGTAATCACAAGATGGCGACCCGTGACGTTCTACCCGGAGCTGTTCACTTCCTCAGACTTGGATTGATGTGTTTCTATATCAACACTTTCAACGGTGAAATGAATCCGCAGCAGTCAGGTGGTAGAAATCAGTGCTCCGTAAGTTGTTTACATTCATTATTATTATTGTAATGTTATGTGCTTCGAGACATGAGGTAATTTAATGTCATCTCTCGTCTCGTGACGCTTTGCAGACTCTGCGGTTTGCATTAATGTGTTTTGAAGGAGGAGTGGCTTTGGAGACGCTCTGAAGGGAGGATGGGATCTCATGCTTTCAAAGCTAGCTTGCTATTGCTAGCCTCCCCGAAATTGCCTACCCTACCTTTAAGACAACTGATCATATATTAATTTATGCTTTATCTAAAATTTTGACTCTATGCCTTGTCTTGCCTGTTGGAAACATTCCCCTCCAAAGTTTTTTTTTTTTTTTTTTCCTCTCTTTCAGGATACGGCCACACTACGCCGCTCTCTGATGCGGGTAAAGCGTTCTCCATCGTGTATGCTTTGATCGGAGTGCCCTTCACCATGCTCGTGCTCACAGCCTGTGTCCAGCGCCTCATGCACCCTCTGACCTACGGGCCGATCTCCATGTGCCAGCAGAGGGCAGGCCTGCAGCCCCGCGCAGCCAGCGTCGTGCACTTCATCATACTGCTGGTCCTGGTGGTGCTCGGCTTCTTCGTGATACCTGCGCTGGTGTTCAGCGCCATAGAAGAATCCTGGTCTTTCTTAGACGCCTTCTACTTTTGTTTCATCTCCCTCTGCACTATAGGACTGGGGGACTTTGTGCCAGCAGAAAAGCCAGGACAGAGACTCAGAGCTTTGTACAAGATATCAGTCATGGGTAAGAGACTCAAACTTTTTGCTTGAGCTCAAAGAAAAGTGAGGGTGTTAGGGCTTTAACCAAGATAGGGGTTTTAAAGTAAGTTTTCAACAGAAAAAACAATAGTTTACAAGTTCCTTTATTTAACAAAATATAAACAAATTCATTATATTATACTTATAAGATGTGTGTGTATATGTGTATTTATGTGTAATGTATATTTATATACATTTATTTTTTATTATACATGTTCGGATATTGCATAAAAAAATGCTGGATGGAAACGCCGAAATGCACATCAATTCTAAAAATGCGTATTAAAAAAAACGTATGCACTCAGTTTAGTCAGATAAACGTTTTTACCCAACAAGAAAACATAAACTACGATGGAAACACATTTACCAAATCAATTCCTTGATGCGCATTTAAAAAAAAGTAATGTGACTTGCGTCATGCGATGGGACAGCATAACTGGACTAACCAGCGGACTGATCTCGTTGCACAGCATCTGAAATGCTGATTTGTTTGTTCTGAAATGCCTGAGCAAAGTCTGTCATCAAAGAGATTCAGTATAATTGTTCTCTTGAACTCTTACACGACTGCAATCCAAAACCGCAGGCATCTCCCTACGAAAGCAAGATAACTTTGTTGCATTTTGTCTGCTTGCTCTGAGGCGCAAGTACTTTCTTTATATGATATTTAGCACCAGTTTATCAGGAAGTGACGATTTTGTTCCTTTCCACTAACTGGATGGAAACACTGCTTTATTCACTAATGTTTTATGTGATATTCCAATTTTGTGAATACGTTAAATTAGCAAATTTGGATGGAAACATAACTAATATGATCTGAACAGTAATTTTCATCTCTTAAGAGGATTAAAGCTGAAGTCACGAAGGTCTTTTTTGCTTGAATTTTCGTTCTTTTCTCTTACAGTGTACCTGTTTTTGGTCCTTCGTACGTTCCACAAACTTGCTAATATGATCTAATCTATAATATAATCATTCCAAGGAAACTTGGGTGCAATTGTGAAATTTTCTTTTTTTACCACTAATATTTTATCCATGTACCTGTCCATGTTATTATTGCCATGGGAATCTTATACATATCATACCAGCATAATATATGCCAGAGGGCTGGCACTTATTAGGGCTAAACCCCGGGTTATCGTTGTCGCTTTTAAAGGATTAGTTCATTTCTGAATGAAAATTTCCTAATAATTTACTCACCCCCATGTCATCCAAGATGTTCATGTCTTTCTTTCTTCAGTCGAAAAGAAATGATGGTTTTTGAGGAAAACATTCCTGGAATGTTTTCCTTCTTACCCTTATAGTTCAAAAAGTTCACTCAGAAAAAAAACTTGATATTACAGTCAGCAATGTGTAATATGAGGACGTGCAATGCGAGAGCCTTTATGTAAACGGGTCACGTGCTGTGTTTGTCCAGTTAGTGACACTGACACAACAGATATGCAGATAAGGACTTTAACCCGGGGTTTAGGGATGTGCATTGTGACAGTAACGGTAGCTTATGAATACCCAGGATTAACTGTTAACCCCGGGTATAGTATGAGCAGTGTGAATTGTGAACAAAGATAACCCAGGATTCCGTTTACCAGGGATTTAGAATGACCCAGGATTAACTATCTCAAGTGTGAAAAGCCCTATTGTATATTATATTATAGGCCTAAATATAAATTTTTCCATTCTACAAAGCTCTGAAAAATTGTGTCTCCCTTTGTAAGTACTTGAAATTGTTGTCTAAAGTTGTTTGGTTACATGAATTCTCGTTCTTATCTCTTACAGTGTACCTGTTTGTGGGTTTGATGGTCATGTTCCTGGTCCTTCGCACTTTCCACAAGCTTGCAGATGTGTACGGCTGGACCGCTTTCTTCCAGCTGCCAAGTTACGAGGAGGAAGATGAGGATAAAGAGCCAATAATAGAACGCGGGCCTGATGATGAATCACCTGAGGCTGAGAAGGCCTCACATAAGCCTCTGGATCCCAGCTCTCAAGTGTCCTACAACTCCATAAATAGATAAAGTACTAGATCTTTCCTCATTCAAATAAGGTGACTTATTTGTAAATCGTTTGAACACCAACACATTGCAATTTAACAGCTTGCCTCTGCAACACCTCCAAGATCAAGACAATCAAGTATGAACGTGTGCAATACAGTACACCTCACTGTTGGGCAGAACTGCTTCTGATGTTATGTTGGAACAAAGAATCTGGGTGGATTGTAACATTTTCATGAACCAAGTTGTTTTTTTTTTTTGTTTTTTTTTTCTTTTCCCGTTTGGAGTTTCCAAATTTGATCTTCAAGGCTTAAGGACATTGAAAACTTGCTCGTTGTGTCCTAAGTGTGAATCTTCTTTAGTGTCGTTTTGTTTAGGATTTGTATCTGATGGCTATTTTCATATATTTCAACGTATTTCCAGATTATTAAAATTACTTTTTTTTTTTGTTGTTGTTGCTTGGACCAAGACCACTCTGGACCATAAAAAACAGGAAGAGAAAGCACCCGTCCAGTATTGTATTGTTCATCGATGAGTGGGAAATAAATTGAATCATTGTTTTCATAGCTAGTTAATGGTTTTTGATGTCCATAAATGTGGAGAACTTCAGATGCACTTTATAATTGGCTTTTTACACTTTATAATTGACAGCCAATGACTGTTATGCTGGAAACAGTCTTTTTGTCTTTATTGTAGTACTGTACACTTATTAATTATTCTTTGTATCATTGCCATTGTATAGTAAATGTTGGATGGTAGGGAACAAAAAAGGTGCCTGATATTCACGTCAGAGCAAAAGGTGTTTTAAGAAATGCATGCACAGAAAAAAATAAAAAATAAAAGCAGTTTTGGTACTTTGACTTTGATGTAATTTCTTTGGCAGGTGTGATGAAATGTATCATGAGTCTGTGTAGCTGTGGTGTTAGACGAAGCTTTCATTTTAAACATCCTGTTTTATCTCTTGAGCACTTTAAATAGGTTTCGAAAATAGCTGTAATAAACATGACATGTAAATACGTTTACTCAATCTAAAAAAATAACCTTTATCTCTCCTATAAAGAGAGTAAACAACAGCTTCCTTCCTGTCACACATGTAGTTCTTGTACATGTTCTCGTTTAAGACTAGTCATATAAAAACTAATAGTGATATATAAAATAAAGCAATATTGTATTTTCTCTTTAACAAAATGTAGATTTTTAGGAATTTTTTTTTTTTTTTTTAAATGTGAGATTTCTACACCGCTAGTATCACCAAATTATGTAACTTATTTATAGACTCTTAAGGCTCATTCTTTTCCTGTAGACTTTTTATGGTTTGAAAATGGTATGGATGTCTTGTTTGGTTATCTGCTGGAAGTTTGTTAAAGGTGCAATAGGTGATTCTCTACAGAAATATTTTTTGTTATACTGGTTGAAAGTCCTGATAGCAATCACTATGTTAAACAGTCTAAATGTATTTTTTTATATAAATATATATGGTCTGTGGAAGGCGTAAGACCAAAAAATATTCATCCAATCATTATATTCGGTCCGAATGAAATAATACGATGTCCTACCTGCCTGTCAACGTATGTTTTTACATACCCTCGCGCACCCTGTTCGTGCAGACATCATACGTCATCAGCGCGTTTCATGCTTTGCAGAGTTTATACTGACATCTGTCTGTCAAGGGCACCGCAAACAAACAGTCATACAGTTCCTACTGAATCACAACAACAAGCTTATGCTGCGTTCACGCCATAACTACCTTAATTAAGAGATGGCAACCTGTGACGTTTTAACCGGAGCTGTTCAGTCAGACTCGTTTCTATGTCAACAGTAACAACACCGAAATGAATCTGCAGCAGTTAGGTACAAGCTCTTTAAGTTGTTTACATTCATTATTATTGTAATGTTATGTGCTTTTAGACATGATGTAGTTTAACACGCTTTGCCAAGAGCAGCTGTGTGTGTCTGTGTTCATGTGTTTTGGAGGAGGCGTGGCTTTGGACAGTGATTTGGGATAGTATGCTTTCAGTGCTAGCAGGCTAACGTTAGCATTTCCCAAATCTACTGCACCTTTAAATGCACAATATGTACGATTTTTATATTAAAATATCCAAAAACCACTAGAACAGTGTCATATATTTTGTTGACTTGTGTACTTACATTATCCCAAATGTTTCCAAGAATGTTTAAATCCAGACCTAAGCAATTTTAACCTGAGTTGCGTCCCAAATGACGCACTATATACTATGCACTTATACGCTATATACTTATGCACTATGTACTCATCCATGTAGTGTATGGATTTTATAAGCTTATTTTGTCTTTAAACATCTGATACCCCCTCCCCTTCAGCAATGTAATTAAAGCTGCAACAGTTGAGTGCATGAAGTGTCCAACATTCCACACTTTGTTTTTTCCGTTAATTTAGTGCATCATCCAGGTATTTAAAGTGCACTTTTTCTTTTTGGAATTTTCTGTGTGAACGCACTACTCGCACTATTTGTACTTAAAAACGTCATAGAATAGTGCATAAGTACACGATTTGGACACACCTCTGGACACACACCGTGTGCGTCGCCTATCAGTGACATCATATCCATGCTACCTTCGATTTCCGGTTTTATTTTGTAAAAAACCATAGAAACACCATAGACGCTTTAATGTGTTTTATTAGACAGGTGAGCAACTGTTCATCGACAGAAAACGAATCATGTTATATAGTTATATATAAGTAAGATATACAACTACTGTGTAGTTCTACACAGTAAGTCACAGTAAGTGTTTTCTTGATTTACCATAAGTACCATGTTTTACCATGCCTAATGTCGATATAGCTTACTGCAGTGTGCAACAAGTGTCATAGAAGCTGCAGAGCGAACACAGAGTAGCATTATAACAACTGACAACTCAACACACAAATGTATCTAATATGAAAAACAGCGCTGCGTTACCTTACATATGCTTGACCAGAAGTGGAAGCGGTGACTGCGGCATAACAAAAGCTCCGCTGCTCTCGAGCCATGTGTCGCGTTCATCTCAATTAGCAATCGCTTCAGTGGCCTCGTTCTGCTCCAACAGCTTTCAGCCACACCCTGCTTCATACTACAGTAATGTTAGTAAATCTTGAATACATTAGCTCATCCATGAATATGATTTCTCCCCCGAGTCCCGTTGGATTCTTTTCCACCGGCTGTAGATGTGAAGACAGCACCTCCCATGATTCCACCTCTAGCGGTGAAAAATTACATATTGTACCTTTAAATAAGTAAATCTCTTTTCATATCCAATTAAAATTTTCATTCCAATTAAAATTAAGTCATCTGCATGGCATTTTCATGCTTGTGATTCACTTTCTTAAATATACTTCCTCATTAAGCCACTTGATGTCACCAAGTAACACTTTATTGGAAGTATAACAATAGAATACAAAAAGAGAAAATATTTCATACTGTCAATAGTAAATATTTTGCATAGGAATCTACATGTTTGTCTGCCAGTATATCCATAATGTAACAATTGTTGCATATTATAATATCTTTAAACTAAAAATATACAGAATCTCATATTTTAAATGACCATTGTCCATCTAAATCCAGTCTTCACACTCTTAATGGTAACCTGCAAACGACATATCAAAAGCATCCATTATAAATGTAGGGATTTGACTTAATGGAAAGTGCATATCTTAGAGAACAATATCATTTTGAAAAGTAAAAAATATATATAGAGAGAGACATTTCCTTCAAAACAACTGTGTTCAAAAGTCATCTAGACTTTTTTCCTCACTTTGTTAATTGACATGTTCAGGAACAAATCTTCATGAAAGAACATTTCTTGAAACAGAACTAGAGATGTGAATATCTATATTCCATCAAGATGACTAATGACTGCTATTAACCATCAGCTGACATTGAGATCAACTACTTTGAACATGACAAGTTGGTAGAAATGAGGTAGCAAATCATAATCAGGTAGAGAACACAGTCTTATTTCAGTGGAAATGTCTTCAGTACACCTCTAGAAACTGTTTTTATCAAATAACTCCAGCTATTACTTCAACATCAGAAACATGACATAATCAGCTCTGCGGGTACGTCCGCATCAGGATGTCCATAACATGCTCTATCTCCTGGATTTCCCATGTGGCCTGACCATGAGAGTCTAAAGATGAGGATGCTGATGGAGATTTGGACAGGGATGGTAGATACTTCACTAGATCATCAGATAAACCTTGCAGAAGATTCACCTCCGGTTCAAACACAGACGTGTCGATGTCCAGGAGAAGTTTATCTAAAGATACATCCTGAGGATAACCTGGACACGCTGCTTCCATTTTGATGGATGGCACCATGTCGGATGTTTTTTCAGTCCTCAAACCCGACAGAGGATACTGTGCGAGCCTGGCATCTCCTGTTAGATTCTCCACAGAGCCGAGCGGAGCCCGCTGAGGTGCACAAGGCCCTTGACCGCCGGCATCTATGACTGTGTCTAGATCTTTGAGAATGACAGAGATGGCTGAAGATAAAGAGAAATCCTCCTCTGAAGTCCAGGCCATGAAATCGTCCTCCATATTTTCAGCATTCAGTGAGAACAAAGGTGCATTGTGCTCTGATGGAGGGGGCCCTCTGGGAAAATCAGGCTCCAACCCGGAGTGGGTTTGTGATTTAGTGGGTATTTTCGCAGCGGACAGCGATTCTACCTGTGCCCGGACCTCTGACTGAACCTGCCGCAGTGTGTTGTTGATAAGAACCGAGCGCAGTAAGCTGGGCTCCACGAGGGCCTGGTCACGGTGGAACTTATCCATGGAGATGTCCAGCACGGACTGCAGCTGACTTTCCCACACTGCACCTCTTCCCTCGTCCTCCCTGTGGAGCTTACGCTTCTGTCCTTTGGCCACCATTTCACACTCTGCAAAACAACAGTGTGCTTGAATTTATAGGGCAAATATAAGACTGCTCTTTTGGTGAACTTCTCCTAACATTAAACGAAACATTTAAAATACATCAATACAAAACAGACTCTTCGTACAGTAGAGTAAGATGCCCCGTTTAAGAACAATGTGCATGTACTTTTAAACTGTAACATATTTAGATACAGGCTATGATGATGCATAAGCTAATGTGTTATTAAGAGAAATAAATAGAATTAGATTAGCAAACAAAAATGAAAAATGATTCAAAAGAGGCCATCTTACCCTGATACTGGGAGAAAAGCAGTGTTATTATAACTAAAAACTTCTTAAAAAATGTGTTAACTGAAATAAAATAAATGTTAACTGAAAACGTAATATATAAAACAAATGTATTTTATTTCGGCACTTCTCATTTTAATTGGGTATAACTTGATACTAAAATAACTAAAACTGAAATAAAACTAATAAAAAAACTACTAAAACGACAAAAAACAACAACAACAGAATTACTAAAACTTAATTATAATTCAAATAATTATAATAAAAACTGATTAAAAATATTAATATTTAATTCCGCCAAATGTAATAACGTTATATATATATATATACACACACACACATACACACATTCATATACATACATACACATACATATATATACACACATACATACACGCATACATACATATACACACATACATACATACATATATTATTATTATTATTATTAATAATAAAATGTCATAAAAGCAACATTGTGAATTCTAATTAAATTATTTCACTCAATTAGCCTATTGGTTTTAATGAACGGCAACAATGTATGAAATGTACAACTAACTTATGGAAATATTCATTAACAACCCCATGAATTACAATAAGTACTAAATTAAAACAATAACATAATACTAGGAACAACATGCCAAAATTAAAACATTTTCAGTACACAAATCTAAAAACATTAATGTCTACAAATACCTCATTAGTAAATATAGGCCCATATTCAACATAATGTCACATATCACTATTTTCCACAGACACAAAATTAGATCAATTAACCTCAAAACAGTTTTGACTGACTAAATCACATTGATGTTGATATTCAGATGATATTACAAAAAAAAAAAAAAAAAAATAGCATAGACGTGTTGAGATGAGATTTTGTGCCATATATGGTCAAGAGAAAGATGTGGGGGTTCATTTTGACCTATAATATTTAATACAGTGACCTAAATAATATTTAATACACACCTAAAATACAACTGATAGAAACGACAGTCAATTGTTTTGCAAACTCTAGGACAAAATGTATCATGTTTAATTTAATTAACTTAGACTTCTTTCGAAGTGTATTTCGAAGACAACATGTGCCTGTAAATATTGCGACAACCCCAAGAATCAGGGTATAGATTTTTTTTTAATAAAAAGTCATTCGTTAGAAAAATTAAACTAGACATATTCATTACATCTGGCGTATCCAGAAGTTTGTGTAAGTAGAAATCAGTGCGCTAGCTTAGCATGTTAACTATCAACTATTACTGTCTGGATGACATGTTTTACTCACCTGTAAAGTATGTAAACCAACTCCAGAATTTATGTAACTTTTCTAATTTCATACAGTCATATGACCCCTATATAAATTATTTAACGCTACTGAAGAGTCGGAATCGTTTGCTGGAATTTTTTCGTCCCGCCAGTGATTCAATCAGTTCTGACGCCACGCGCGATAGGAATGCTGGGTATTGTAGTTGTGTAAGTACATACAAGTTCTTAAAGGTACAAGTACCTAAAAAGGTTACTTAAAGCGGATACAAAATAAGTGTCAATGCCACATAATACACATAAGTAAAAAGAAAAACAAGAAAAAAAACATCTTTATTTAAAAAAAGAAAATAAAAAAAATCTACATTATTATGCAAATGACATAGCCTAGTTTTTAATTCAATGTTTCTTAAGGCAAAACAAAACCTTTGAGGAATTCTTCAATCCAACCATATGTTTTTCAGTACAAAATAACTTTTAAAAGTTCAAAACAATGATTAACTAAAAGTACAATTATTACTGGGCAGCATATGCATTCACGAAAAAAAGAAAAAAAAAGGCAATCAGAATCAGATTTTTTTTTTTTGTTTCTCTGTTATCAGTAACAACCTGTTATTTTGGCTGCAAAAGTGGTGCTCACTGCAGAGCTAAATGATGTCCCCTTCTCTGGACATAATGGGTGGAGCTTGACCTAGTTATGTTTATGGATAGGGTTATGGGTAGGGTTAGGGTGTAGCTGGACTTTCAAGCTCCACCCATTGTCTCTGCAGTGAACAGCATCTCAAAAATAAAGTCATTTTGGACAGTGCAAAATACACTAAAACTACTGAGTGCACCTTTAATGACAACACATTTAAACAAAGCCCTGAGTAGATTAACTATATTCTCCACAAACTCCAACTGTCTTTCCATCCCATTCAGAAGTAGAAAGGCACTTGACAAAGAAATGGCCCAGGTCATATTTGGAGATGACTCTTCCTTTTAACATGTTCTCAGTCACAGTGTATTTTTCTGTCAGAGGCTTGTCATCTAGAAGATAACAAAAATGACATATTTTCTTAAACATACAGTATTTGTTGATAAACTGTTGGTGTTCAAGGTCCCGGCAGCAAAATATATCTAACCAAAATCTAAACATAATTCAGTCATGACAACTCTCTGAATAGTTTTAGCATGTTATTGAATATGGTAATGTTAATGTATTTGTTCTTGGCGAACTAGATCTGCTACACTGCTGCTGCTGATGTTGATTATTGCTGCTGTTGTATTAGCAGTGGCAAGTATGGACATAAATAGACATAAATCCAGTAGCAGATCTAGGCAGGTGGAGCTGGGGAGGTTGAGGGTTTCAGAGAGACTCTGATAGCGCACTGCAGGACTATCTTACAGTAAACAATGAGGCAGACTATTTAAATGTTGAGCAAGCAATCTCATTGGCTGCAGGATCAGCAGAAGCCAATCAGCTTGTGCATGTGGTAATGATGTGATTACTTACAGATTTCACATAAAGGACCTATCAACCTGCGGCATCTAGAGTTTCATGACTGAACTAGATATTTCACTGAAATTTGTATTTTAGGGATGTAGGTCATTTGAACGCTCATTACCAGCAATATGTGGAGGCATGACCGCTACATAGTCCAGTCCTGACTCCTTCAGGACAGTGTACATTCTGTCATGATCTTCAGTGACCGGCACCAGACGAGGAGGAACTCTGGCACGATCCCACAGGAGGAATGCTGTGAAAAGAAAAAAAAAAGAGAGAGAGATTGCAATGACTTCATATACAAGTATGCACTTACACACTAATGAAGGAGAAATGTGGATTGAAACAACTCAGACATTGATACCTGACATGCATGCAACAACTTTGCGGATTCCACGGGCTTTCATGACCTCCAGAATGTTCCGTGTTCCCTCAGACATCATCGTTGTGGGACCAGCAAAGAAAAATTCAGAGAACAATTAAATAATGTGCAATTAGTTCACCAGTAAATGCAGTCATTAAATGGATAAAATCAAGTCCCGTCCTACATTTTTTTAACTTTAAATTGCATCAAATTGAATCAGTAAAATAGGGTTTTCATGCTGACGTTACTTAAAATTTTGAGTGAAATTCATTCATTTCTTGTAATGGTGTATATATGACCAAGAATAAACATAAGTTACATTACTAAGTGAATTTGGTTTTAGGTTAAAAGATGAGTTCACTTCAGAATTAAAGTTTCTTGATAATTTACTCACCCCCACGTCATCCAAGATGTTCATGTCTTTCTTTCTTCACTTGAAAAGAAATTAAAGTTTTTGAGGAAAACATTCCAGGATTTTTCTCCATATAGTGGACTTCACTGGGGTTCAAGAAGGTCCAAATTACAGTTTCAGTGCAGCTTCAAAGAGCTCTACACGATCCCAGACGAGGAATAAGGGTCTTATCTAGCGAAACGATCTGTCATTTTCTAAACATTTTTTAATTTATATACTTTTTAACCACAAATGCTCGTCTTGCACTGCTCTGCGTTGCACCACGCATTACGAAATCATGTTGGAAAGGTCACGCGTGACGTAGGCGGAAGTTCTGATCCAGTGTCTACAAAGCAAACATGCAAAGACTAAGTCAAATGGCCTTTACAAAAAAAAAAGGGTAAAACAACGATTTCAGACGATTTTGAAGTTGGAGGAGAAAATGAGATTACTTCCGCCTATGTCACGCATGACCTTTCCAATGTGATTATGTAATGTGTGGCGCATCACAGAGCAGTGCAAGACGAGCATTTGTGGTTAAAACGTATATACATTTTAAATTTTTTTTAGAAAATGACTGATCGTTTCGCTAGATAAGACCCTTATTCCTCGTCTGGGATCATGTAGAGCCCTTTGAAGCTGCGCTGAAACTGACATTTGGACCGTCAACCAGTTGAACCCCAGTGAAGTCCACTATATGGAGAACCTTAATTTCTTTTCAACTGAAGAAAGAAAGATATAAACAGCTTGGATGACATGGGGGTGAGTAAATAATCAGGATATTTTAATTCTGAAGTGAACTAATCCTCTAAGTGAACTCACTGAGATCATTTCTTGTCCCCAGAATGATGATGACAGCATCCTGACCCTCGAGTGTGTTCTTAACATCATCTTTGTTTAGAACATCTCCCACCACCACTCTGGAGGCCTTGTGGTCTGGAGGGAGCCTTGCAGCATCTCTCACCAGCACCGTCACATTGTAACCTGTAGAACAGCAACAAAAACAACAACAACAAAAAAAAAAAAAAAAAATCAAAGAAGTGAGAAGACTCTGTAAAATAGATCATGCAAGATGCCTTGTCTGTTTGGTCAAGATGACCATAATATTTCCCAACTATCAATCAAATCAACAATCAAGCAAATTAGAGCCAAAATAATCAAGACCAACCATTCTGTTTATTTTAAAAACAGCTCATATGAAATCATTTTATTCATGGACAATTTTTTTTTTTTTTAAGAAAAAAAAAAAAACACTATTGACCACTATTTTGTAACTAATTTGTATTATTTTCATGGAAATTGCCATATATAGTTACTTACTCTAAACAAAAATTACAATAATCCAACTAAAGTGGAGGCTAACGGATCAAGACCTCTGTAATGTCCAGATAAAAGCAGACAAGAAGGTGTATGCTTATCATTAAAATGCATTCTCTTATGACTCAGCAGATTAGTTATTATGCATGACTGAGAAGTTTCGCAAAAGTCTCGTGATCTCAATGCATAAACTGGGATCAAAAAACTAAGACAAAAATAACATTTTAACAACGAATTAACGCAAAAAAAATGTAAGTTCAACAACTGCCTGTTAATATACAACTCAAAAAGACTATGTTAATACTGTTTTCATTCACTATGTTATAATTCTCGACACAACAGTTTCTGTTTTATAACAACAGGTCAAAGACAGCTGCTGCACTGAAATATTGTGAAGCACAGAAGAAGAAGAAGAAGAAGAAGAAGAAGAAGAAGAAGAAGAAGAAAAGGTTAAAATAACAGCTCTATCCCAAATGTCATTGTGTAAGAGTCTACCTGCGGTCACTGCAATAGGTACGGTCGCTAACCCCGTCATCCCCGTGCAGCCGAATATTGCCACATTTTTTATAGCATCAGACATATCGGCGAGTTGAAAAGCTGTTGGTCAAAGAGAGATTTTACTGTAAACCCCACGCTCAGGCACTAGCAGTATGTCCAGCTGCAGTCCTGATCTTGAACGTTATGTCATGCTGTCATATACGTAACGCCTCTTTTAGGAAAACTAAAGGGGCGTTTTTTGTCCCAGCTGATTTTCTGACAAGCCCCGCCCTTGATCTGATCTCTGTTTGCTGTTATTGCTACGGCTACATATGAATGACTTCTGATCTGTCCAATCGCTGAATGCCTATAACTAGCGCTAACCAATCACAGCAAAGAATGATCAGGTCCAGGGCGGAGCTTGTCGGTGGGTGGGTGAATGTAACCAAACCATCGTTGTAGCACACGCCTGTAACTGAATCGCTCCTCCTAAAATGTTTTTAAAGGTGAAACGACTTCTAAATAGCTTCAAAATATTACTTTGTATTTTAGACCGTTTTTTTTTTTTGACTACCTTACATAATGTAATGTTGTTGTTGTTGTTTTTTTATCACCAGTCTTTAAATATAGTGGGTTTGGGGCTTTTCACACTTGAAATAGCCATAATTTATAACTAGTTATACAGATTAGCATACTTTTGTGTTGTTGTGTTCCTACACTCTAAAAATGCTGGGGTAAAAGCTACCCAAGTTGGGTTGAAAATGGAAAAACCCAGCAGTTGGGTTAAATGTTTGCCCAATCTGCTGGGTAGTTTTATTTAACTCAACCATTGATTAAAAATCACTATATGGCTGGCTTAAAATGAACCCCAAAAAATTAGACACATGAACACTAGAGGCAACAATAATAATCAAAAGGTGAACATTTATTAATAAGCAATTTAATAAATGTTTATTGTTTAATTATTATTAATTTAACTTATTGATAAAATGTTCATTTAAATCAAAGAATTCATACAGGTTTGGAACAACTTGTGGGTGATGACAATTTTCATTGTTTGGTGAACTATCCCTTTAAGGGATGTGCTGAGGTAAATTTTTGTGCCATCTAGTGGTTTGAAAGAGAATAAAGTAAAATGCGCCTTCAACCCCGTTGTACTATCCACATGCTAGACTAGAGGATGGCTTTACAAACCAGGGTTAGAAATAATGTTTTCATTCTTGTATATACAGTTCATAGTTATATAGGCTATTTGATGAATATGGTGATATGATACGTTAATATAACCTATCCCAAACTACTAGATTTTCCTTTATACCTTAAATATAGTAGCATAGTAGCCTACCATAATGCATGATAAAACAGAGGACCACATGTCAAGATGAATGGCCCTTGTAAAAAAAAATAAAAAATTAATTGTATCAAATGTGCACTTCGTGTAGGCTACTTCAAATCTTAAAAAGTATGTTTAAAAAACTGTTCTTGCAAATAATATAATATTAATGGAATAAAAGGCCACTTATGTGTACTTAATAAAATTAGACTTTCATGACTGTTTCTTAACACACTCAAGTAGCCTACACTTTATAATAACGTCAAATTAAAAGTTTTACTTTAGAGTAGATTTTAAATCAGTGTTTTCAGTAAGTTATTTTTTAAAATGTACCAAATAGCAACTCCATACAAATAATATCATTTGATAACAAATATATTTAAATACATAACATACAAGTATCAATAGAAATTACATTAAAGTATATTTTAGTTCACCATAAATGCTTCTCAGTACATTCGACATACACTTGTTTCAAAGACATAGAACGAAGTAATTATTAAATTGCATATAAAGATCTAAGTCCATGGGCTAGTTTTAGAGGGGTTTTGGGCACGTTTTATCTAGCCAGTCTGTGAGACCAGTATAACCCAGCAAACCAGTTTAGGCTGTAGACCGATAATTTCAGAAGAGTAGTAATCAGCTTAATTTAATGACTACAGAAGGCTAACGTGTACCAGTGTGTGTGTGTGTGTGTGTGTGTATGTGCGTGTGTGTATGTGCTCGCCCACGCGCGCACGCGTGGCTTCCCCATCACTGCTGTATCCTCCGCGTTATTGAGAGCGCAGGGAGAGAGAGAGAGAGAGAGAGAGAGAGGGAGCGCGCGCGTGTATCCGGTGCACGGGATATCCGAGCACACCGGCGATCTGACCGAGCAAGCAAATCTGGCCTCAGACACATTTTGAATGTGATGCGTGTGACATCACCCTTGAAGAAGCCGCGTACTGACCGGTGTCATCGAATGTACCGAGTGTCGTTTTGCGCCACGCATCCCCTTCTCACCGCATCCGCGCGCCGTGTACCTGACTGAAGTATGCCAGAGAAAAGAGACAGCGCTGAATCCATCCGGGATTATTCATACATAGCATGAGAAGCATCTTACTGCATTGATCTGTGGAATAATCATTCATCCTTAGGAGTGGGTGTGCAGGTAAGGAGGCGGTGAATCGCATATGTCTGTACTAGAGAACAGAGATTCACATACATTGTTGTAATGTCCGTTGATTCCTGTATGGTGAATGCAGCGACCGGCCTGTGCTGGCCACATACTGCAGTCATTTCTGGGCCGTGTCTTGAGCCGATATTTCACTGTCGCGTGTCTGTGGTGGAGTGCTTATTTTAAATGTCAGCTGCGTTTGTTTTGTGTTTAAGAAAGGCCTGGTATTTATATTTGCACGGTGCTGCATTTTCCAACACACTGCACATTGGACTACATTGAGGAAAGTTGCTTGTAAGCTCAAATAAGTGGCTATGTAAAGTGACAGGCTTGAATGGAAGAAATATAACATGAACATTAGATATGTAAGCTGATGAGAATAAACAGCGCTGGGTGTAAACGGTGATGGGAATACTGGTCAACAATGCGGTAAAGGCTATAGCTGCACCTACAGCTCCAATCATAGTATGTGTCAGAAATTAGCAGCAGTGCACTTTCACTGTAAAACATGAAACACTTGCTGTCATTCATGACCCGTTCTGCAGCATACAAGGAAGAGTCTGAGGTGAGGATGTCTAATTTACAGTTACTTGAAACCAAGAGGCAGGACATTTGAGTCATATTAAGGTTAAATGCAAACAGTAGGTTATGTATGCACTGCTTCTGGTTGTATTGTGTCCTGAAACTGATGTACAACCTTACTGAATATAATATTTGGACTGCAATGGAGGCACAGAAGCTGCACCTAAAGCAGCATATATGCCACAAAAAGGTCTATTCATACAGACTGTTAAAGGATTAGTTCACTTCAGAATTCAAATTTCCTGATAATGTACTCACCCCCATGTTATCCAAGATGTTTATGTCTTTCTTTCTTCGGTCGAAAAGAAATTAAGGGGTTCAACGGGTTGAAGGTCCAAATGTCAGTTTCAGTGCAGCTTCAAAGGGCTCTACATGATCCCAGATGAGGAATAAGGGTCTTGTGTAATGAAACGATCGTCCATTTTCTTGTATGTATATACGTTTTTTAACCACAAATGCTCGTCTTGCACTGATCTGCGATGCGCCACGCATTACGTAATCACGTTGGAAAGGTGGCGGAAGTACCGATCCAGTGTCTAGCGAACGTGCAAAGACTAAGTCAAACGTCTTTTACAAAAAAGGTAACACAATGATGTCGGACGATTTTGAAGTAGTTTTTCGCCCTACCGTGGTACTTTACAACGTGATTACGTAATGCGTGGCGCATCGCAGAGCTGTGCATGACGAGCATTTGTGGTTAAAAAGTATATACATTTTTATTTTTTTTAGAAAATGACCGATCGTTTCGCTAGATAAGACTCTCATTCCTCGTCTGGGATCATGTAGAGCTCTTTGAAGCTGCGCTGAAACTGACATTTGGACCTTTAACCCGTTGAACCCCAGTGAAGTCCACTATATGCAGAAAAATCCAGGAATGTTTTGCTCAAAAAACTTAATTTCTTTTCAACCGAAGAAAGAAAGACATAAACATCTTGGAGTACGGGGGTGAGTAAATTATCAGGAAATTTGAATAAATCCTTTAAATGCTGCACATACAGTAGATGCAGTAATAATTGCAATAATAATGTTTTATGATTATTGAAAAATGATTAATGAAAATATAAAATTATGCAAAATTTTAATTAAAATAAACATGCATTTTTCAATTTATTTCAATTTATAAAATAAAATTAAAATCTATTAAAAAAAAATGTTGGATTTTATGGACTGTTTAAATGCACCAAATCTCATTTATATGAAACCAAGTGTCAGGACGTATATATGCCATTATATATGTTAACTGCAAACAATATATATTCATTTAGTCAGTGAATGTCTAGTTATAGTTATTTGGTATAAATTAGTTGATGCACAACTTTGCTACAGCACTATAATTTTGTTCTTTGCAACAAGCACTTGTTTTTATACTCCTAAATCTAGTTGGACTGATGCAAATGCATACTTTTTAAAATAAGAGGTGTATGTATATGTCTTTCACAGTGACAAGAGATTGAAGGCTTGCTTATTAGCAATGGATTTTGTAACAACAAATGTGATTACAGTGGCATAGTGTGATGTCATAGGCCTAACGCTGTCTGCTGAAGTTCACTGTTGCACCTTCTATGTGTTGTCCTTTAAAATCAATCAAATCATATCGGGTTTCTGAAATTCTAGTCAAAGATACACCGATTTTGTGTATATGTGAATATATCCAGTGTAGACCAGTTCTACTGATGTCATTGATCCCCAAGCAGATTTTTCAGTCGAACAAATTCAACAAGATGTCTATATTTACTTGTCAATTTGATCAAGAAATGAAGGAAGGTGGCAGCAAGCATAGAGAGAGAGAGAAGTCCTCTGCCCAGGGAGTGACGGCCTTCATGTTAATGCAGCATGGCATGATCTCCCTCAGGTCCTCCTCGTCTCTTTGAGGACTGGATCACTTTTTTATTCCCCTGAAAGCAAACTTACAGTCTAGGAAGAAGCACCAGCCCCTGATCTATATCTGACCTATATGAGTTTAAATGTAGAATGTCCTTTTTAAAGGGCGATCGCTGTTCTTGTTGAGGCAGATTCTTCTGTCAGATTATCCTCGTCCAGCCCGTCTGTCCCTCTGTCTCACAACTGATTTAGGAACATGATGCTGTGATGATGTCAATGCAGATTTATCCTATTATGCTTATATATTGACAGTGAGGAGACAGGGTGGATGATACCTGCTGCTTTGATAAATTAAAAAGAGCTAATTAATTATAAGCACGTCCAGACAGAATCTGCAGTGCTTGTTGTCAGCGCAGATTTCATATGCACTGAAAAAATTATACTTTGTTTGGACCAACTTAAAAAAAAAAAAAAAACTAATTTGTTACAGCCAAATGTATTAGTTTTGCTCAAATTATATTTATGGTTTGGTTCAAACCTTACATTTATATTTAAATTTTTATTACTTAAATATGTTAATATGAGGTTTGCTTATAATGTTAATACATTTATTTGCACACACACACATACAAAAAATAAACAATTAATTTCAAACCTTATTCTGACCCTCTGTCTGAAATGATCCATTTTTAAGGGGTGGCTCCTTTAAGGCGTGTCAGTAAACAGTCACTGTTATGATTGGCTAACATCACTGCATAGGAAACAGTATCAACACCCACTCGCTATTGCAAGTGAGTAAGTCTATTGAAAACATTATCCATATAAAACCATCATTTACAGACAAAGCATTATGAAATCATTTACTTACCGTTTGTGATGCAGCTGCTGTCAGATCAAATACAGTCGGCTGCTTCATCTGTCAACAAAAGTTTCTTTGCAAACTCTCCATTACACTGTGCCTCGCTGACAAAGCAAAATGCCCCTTTTACAAGATGTAATATAAGTCTCTGGTGTCCCCAGAATGTGTATGTGAAGTTTCAGCTCAAAATACCCCACAGATCATTTATTATAGCTTGTCAAATTTGCCCCTATTTGGGTGTGAGCAAAAACACAGCGTTTTTGTGTGTGTCCCTTTAAATACAAATGAGCTGCTGCTCCCGGCCCCCTTTCCAGAAGAGGGCGGAGCTTTAACAGCTCGCACTTCAGTTGCTCAACAACAACAAAGCTGGAGAATCTCACGCAGCTAAAATGACAATAAATTTATGTAGCTGCTGTGGAGTTTCAACTCATCAACTAGCATGTGCCGTCATGTTAATCTTTTGTGCAAATCCAGTGTTGAATTGACCCTCGTTTGTGAAGCAGTCCGGCGTAAAATGACGGCATGACAACAACACTCTACTACAACAACTCTTCCTCTTCTCTAAAGCAGCCCAACATGGCCTCACCCCCTTTGTTGTGTGTTCTCGGGGGCGGGGTTTATGTACATTTTGGGGTTTGTGATGTCACCGACCCAGAAACAAGCTTGTTGTAGTCCTTACCAGCCATTTATTGTAGTCCTTCAACAGCAAATTCTTTAAAGATATTTTAATATAATATAATATCTATAATATTTAATATATATATAATATCTCCCTTTGCATTGAACTTTGAGCGTCGTAACTTTGCAGATGTTGTTTATGCTCAAACAGCAACATTACACACTAACTAAAAGTTAATCATAATCAACCACCCCATTAAAATAAATCATCCACCTGTTCCTGATGCCGGTATTCTTCTAAAGTCTGTAAAGAGACACAAACGAGCTGTTTAAACAGGACACATCAAAGCAAGTGTTCCTTTATGCTTCTAATTACTCTTCCATGTGTCCTGTTGCGTGGAGTATGTCAGAAACTGAACGCGCATCTGTATACCGTATCCAGTGTAGACAGCATCAGTTATTATAATGGTTTATATTTGCTTTTGTGGGCGGGGTCTATCATGCGATGATGTATATCTATTCGTCGATGTCTTGGTCTGGAGGCAGTCAGTTGCAAAAATGCATTTTTGGAGCTTGATTAAATAAATGCTTTATTTATAATGAGGAGGACATTTTAAGCTTTGAAACTTGCAGGATGTTTTAATGGTATAAAAACCTCTTATATGTCAAAACATCAAGGCAAATTTGATTTCTCATGTCATGACCCCTTTAATGTTAATCAAAAATATTTATTTTCTCAAAGACAAAAACATTAATGCAAACTAAGATTATTTATTATAAGCCACAATGTTATTTAATGTAGGCCAATATAATAATTTTTGGCCTTAATTTCACTATAAACAAAATCTAAATGAGCTATAATATGACAAAAATCGCTAAAGACAAAATTACACTATAAAAAGAAATATATGATTTTAGTAAACTAAACTAAACTTAATTTACTGTGTTTATCAAACTGATTTGTCCAATGTATTTGAATTCACAAAATTAAAAATGTTCTCTAAACTTTTGGGGTGTAAGTTAAACTCAAAAAAGCGACAAAAGAAAAAATATATAATAAGTTGAGATTTTTTTACAATGTTAAAATATTTTGTTAGTCAATGTTTAATTAAGTTGACTTAATATAAATAATATAATTATTATAAATAATAGTAATATAAATAAAGACCTTAATTGTGAGGTCTTTTTAAAATATGCATCATATTTTCTGTTATGTATTAAAAAAAAAAAAAAAAAAACAACAACACCAGAAAAATGAATAATCCCACAATCCTTTCTGCAGTCAGTAAAGCTAGACATTAACAGTCATAATATCAAGAGAAAATACTATTTAAACAAAAAATTTTCTTTAAATTTGATCTATTTGGAGTTTGAACAACTGAACAAAACATGTTTAAAACAGAAAACTTGATTTTTGATATATTAACAATTCGTTTAACTTTTTTCGGTGTGGGAATCATGGTTTATTTTGTATGTCCTTTTGATTACATCATTGTCCCTACATAATTTCTTGGTGAAATTGTGCATCTCTAAGGAGGTGGCTGAGCAGAGTTTATGTTTGTCAGCGCTGTAAGAGAGAGTGAGATTTATCGACTGGCCACTACGCTCAGGAAAGTCCAGAGCACAGCCAAAGCTGTATAATAATGAGCAATACTCTGCAAGGGACAGCAGTAGAATAAAGGCTTCAGCTCCTTGATTTACCCGCCTCCAAAGACAAACAGGCCTTTTCGACACATCTACTCGGTAAAATCCGCAGTCCATCAACCAGAACTATACTGATTTTGCCTTAAAGCTCAGAAGATAAATGACCTGAATCAAATGTACTCACTGTGTGTGTGTGTGTGTGGTGCGGTTGTGTCTGATTCTTCTCAAGACTTGCGAGGAGTGGAGTTAACGTGTGAACGCCCGAAGTCTCGTGCTTCTCTCACAGCTGTGTTTGTTTGTCAGGGAGAAACACATGTCAGTTAGATCCTGCAGTCTGTCATGTCCGTGGACACCAGGTGCTGGGGAGGAATAAAGCCCTGATGGACCCAGTAAGGACAAGAGAGCCTGACATGAGGTCAAATTGTTAGTAGTATCAGAGAAGTGGGAAAGGAAACCCTGGGTACATTATACCCAATGTTATCTGATACAGAGGTTGTGTAAAAGATACATTGCAAATTTGTTTCATACACCCTCAGAACAAAAGATACAAAGGCTGTCACTGGGGCGGTACCCTTTCAAATGTTACACCTTTGTACCTTATTTACCCCCTAAGGATGCATATTTTTTTCTTATTTGTACTTAAAGTGTACATTTTAGTACCTTTTGAAAGGACGACGAAGTGGCAGCATACCTTTTTTTCTGAGAGTGTATCTTATTTTTTGTGTTTTAATCTATTGTTAAAGGGTTAGTTTACCCAAAAATGAAAATAATGTAATTTATTACTCACTCTTTCTTCACCCCTAAGACCTTCGTTCATTTTCGGAACACAAATGAAGATATTTTTGATGAAATCCGATGGCTCAGTGAGGCCTCCATTGAGAGCAAAGCCACTGAACCTCTGAAGATCCATAAAGGTACTAAAGCATATTTAAAAAAGTTCATGTGAGTTCAGTGGCTCTACCTTAATATTATAAAGTGACGAGAATACTTTTTGCTTCTTCCCGGATTAGTGACATGACTAACCCTAAAATTTACATAAACCCTGCCCCCGGGGACACACAACAAAGGGGGTGAGGCCATGTTGGGCTGCTTTAGAGAAGAGGAAGAGTTGTTGTAGTAGAGTGTTGTTGGCATGCCGTCATTTTACGCCGGACTGCTTCACAAACGAGGGTCAATTCAACACTGGATTTGGACAAAAGATTAACATGACGGCACATGCTAGTTGATGAGTTGAAACTCCACAGCAGCTACATACATTTATCCACTAACCATTCAGAAACGTCCAGTTGTAACTTCTTCCTGAGTCTCTCCATCAGTGTCGACTCCGGTTTGAACAATGTAAGGCTGAACACCGTTACTGACAATCCGCACTTTGGCTGCGTGACATTGTCCTGCTTTGTTGTTGTTGAGCAATCGAAGCGTGAGCTGTTAAAGCTCCACCCTCTTCTGGAAAGGAGGCTGGGAGCAGCAGCTCATTTGCATTTAAAGGAACACACACAAAAATGGCGTTTTTGCTCACACCATATAGGCGCAAATTTGACAAGCTATAATAAATTATCTGTGGGGTATTTTGAGCTGAAACTTCACAGACACATTCTGGGGACACCAGAGACTTACATCTTGTAAAAGGGGCATTATATATATTAAATTCTGTCAATTCTCAAACATTACTTTGTCTCACAGCCATCAACTGATTGCAAAGGAAATGGCTGGATTTTTTTTATTTTAAAAATGTCTTCATTGCTTTCATCCAGAGCTTAAGCTGTCAAGTGAGGTTTTGCTGATGTAAACTAAAGGCTACATGACTGTATAAAAAGGGCAATGGGATCGTATCTGATAATATTTTTTGACAGGATGTAATGTAAACTAAACACTATTTGCTATTTTGATAAGCCAGGAAGGAAATAGGAAATATTCAACATAGAAGGAAACAAAATGATTTTTGTCAGACCATTTAGGAAATTGACACTGGAATAACTGTTGTGCCGTAAATGATGTTTTATTGACAAAGTTCGGGAGGAGCACGTTCAGATAATCTAAACAATCAGGGCGAGAGGAAGCATATATAGAGCCGACTCACCTCGGTTCCAGCATCCCTCCTCCACCCCAACTCCTCACTCTCGATTATTCCTATCCCAGCTAGGGAGGGGGGGGGGGGGGGGGGTCTGGGCCAAATTCCAAGCTCGGAGACTTCTCCCCGGACAGCACGCCAAATACGCATATTCCATACCTTATCGGATTATATGTAAGTGCGAACTAGTGAATATGTGGGGAATGGGATTCCTGCAGAAGTTGTATGTTACAGACAGGGTTTGTCTCTGATGTGCTTGGTTGTCTGTCATCCCACATTTAATCAAATGAGGCTGCTGAAGGATCTAAGGATTCTCAAAAGCAACCTGTGTGTGTGTTACTTTAAAAGAGCAACCATTCATCTGTGTTGATTTATTTTCTTTGTTTTTATATGATTTAATTTTATAATCATTTATAATTAGTAGTCATTTATGCAGTTGTCATTTAATTTATCATTTATTCATAATCTTTTTTTTTATTATTCATTTGTCATTTTCTATTTTAAATTACTTATTTTCCTTTCTACTGTTGTTTAATCTTATGATTGTGGAGTTTCATAAAATGTGGAATGTTTGTCTTCACAAATAAGAGATAAGAGAAATATCACCATTTCAAGGGTTTTTGGGATGTTGTAGTGAAGCAGTTTGGTATAACCAACCATTTCTATTTGTGACAAAGTCTGAGCATTTAAACATACGCAACTAAGCATATTTAATAAACCAACTCTGCTCATTTTATAACCATCACTTCATCTTCTGCTTTCTGCTCTTTCTCAGTTAACTTTTTGGCTGATAGAAGACTACTGTTAATATAGTTACCAGACCGTACTTGCTGTTAACAGGTGTTGGGTATTAGGCAAAACTCTAAAGGCTGCTGACTGGTTTTGGATACCAGGCAAGGTATCTTCTGGCAGGAATTCGACATTCCGGGGCCGGATATGATATTACTGACGTGGAGATGTGACACTGCCAAATTCGCGTTTCTGTAGTCTACACGGAAACGATAACAGTATCGTTTTCAAAAACTTGCAAATCCGTTTTCAAAAGTTTGCTTTTTCAGGCCCCCACGCCGTTGTCATGTAAATGAAAGGCCAAAACGCATACAAAGTTTTCAAAGTAGTTGAAAACGGGGTCAGGTAAACGGCCCCTTAAGCCCAAAGTATACTTAACTTTTTACATGTATGCAACGATCATCAGAAGAGTACGTGCATACCGTACGTGCACCGGCGGATTTTTTTATTTGATCAAATTTTAATTATTTTATCCAAAAGGTGGCAACCGTGCCCTGGGGGCATCGATTCACAAGGTAGTCAAAGAAAACCTGCATAAACAGAACAGACTGGAATGCATGCAAGCTACAGCAACAATGGAGGCCTACAGTACACAGATGAGAGATTGTGTAAAGAGGTTGGAAAGTACCCTCATTTGTGCAACTCTAGTATGAAAGAATACAAATATATTTACATGGGTCGTAACTCGTGGTGAGAGATTGCTCACAACTGCGCATGCACCTAACGCCTGTGTACGCATATGAGTCAAGTGAAGTAGGCTGTGCGCATACGCTAAAAAAAACGAAGTATACCCAAGGCTTTAGGTTGGTTTTGTTCCGTTCCTCTTTGCCTGAGTTCCCTGTCATTGGTAGTTTCCATGGTTGTTAATGTGTTACACACCTGTTCCGTCATGTTAATTAACGTCCCTTGTGTTTAAGCCATGAGTTTTCCTTAGTTGTACAGTGTTAACGTTATGTTTAAGCTTTGTTCTTCCTGGTATTCATTATAAGTGAGTTTGATCGTCTTCTTGCGTCACATGTCTTTCTTGGATTATCTGCTGCAGCTCACCGTAACAACTCTCTATTGGTGAGACTGCAGTGATTGGCCTAATTCACAAAGAATTTGTTGAATGTGATAAGAAAACTTCCATATGTCTCTCACCCATTCCTTTGAAACTATTATGGGTATCTGTCCGTCATTCCTTTTCAAATAACTCTTGAGTGATCTCAATGCCCTATTCTGCTGCTTGCTTTTGAGTATTTGAGAATTTTTATTTCAACTGTTTGTTCTAAAAATGATTTTTGCAAGGTCTTTAGTGTCTATTTTGGGTATATATGTGTTATTAATACATTCATAAATCAAATGAAGTTTCAAAAGAATGGGCTGAGTGGATTATTTTTGTGAATTTTACTTTTTGAAAAAAGGGAAAATGTCAACGTGCCTAAAAGAGATGAATTCTGTTTTGCATAAAACACATGGCCTGTAAACTGTACCTCCCCATTAGAAATGAGGCCACCTGTGAAACATTTGAAACACTGCCATATGAGTCATATGTCTATTTAAACATTAAAAGGGTTTAAAAAAATTAATAAATCACACATTTATTCATATAGCAAATATATATTTAAAATAAAAATGGCATAAATTCATCACAAAGCAAATTATCTCTTTCTATTTTTTTGATGTGCCATTTGGAATATCTGTCAGGAGGGTGTCGAAAAACAACCCACATTGTGTGTGTGTTATTATGGGGGATGGGGCCAGTGAGATTTTGGGTTTATGAAAGCTGGGGGAGGGGAGCGCTCTGCACTTTTGTGCTGCATTCACTCAAGACAATAATGACTGACATCTCAATGAACATATGAGGAAAAAGAGCAGATCACACCTGTCATGGAGTCTCTTGTGTTTGTTTAGAACCATGAGAACAGTGACTGTATGGATAGAAATTCATGAAATTTCACATATGACAGACACAGCACACCAATGATGGTCTGGTTGTTCACCGGCAGGCAGTGGAAAGGGTTCTGAAAGGGGGATGGGGGGAAGGATTAGCCTCCCAAATCTATTAGAAATTCATTCATACTAATTTCACTTATCAAGATGCTGAAGAAAAAAAGGGCTGCTCTCTCATATTGGTGGTGAATTGACCCAGTTGTTCTGTACTCCTGTAAAAAGGTCACTTGACGTCATCTTCTCATGAAGCTACTGTACATCAGCTTGAGGGGAATCGGAGCAGTTATTTGTTGTGGTTTCAAAGGAATATCTGTCTCGTACAACAAATCGTTCTGGTCCTGGATGCTGATTAGTCAGTACAGAGTTTCTGTGCTACAGTAGGCAACAAAGTAGGCTAACAAATGTGACGCAAAACACCTGTTAGGATAGCTTGCGCAGCACACGTAGACCTTACCTTAGTTGACGTGAGGAACCATGCATGGCTACTTTCCAGTTGCTCCATAGTGTCTTGCAAAGTGGACTTCATACTAACAGGGTTTTGAGCTATCTTAAGTGAGACTTCAAATTATAAGACGATTTTAGGCTCAGTCCGATCTTTTATCTTATATTTATCCATCAGTCATTGCACACTACCTCACTACTACTTGAAGTGACTAAAATAACACAAAATGAGCATTTTTTTACTAGACACTAGATAGATACTTTTGTGTGAGTAAAAAGTGCCTTTAACCACATAAAACCACATTTATTTTCATATTAAACATTGCAACAGTCATTTAAATTTAGGTGCTGTTTTGCTGTTGGTGGTATTTTTTGTGAAACTTTAACTTTGTGCAACTTTATGTGTTCAAAGTCCTTTTAAAGGGTTAGTAAAACTAACCATATAACCACAATTGCTTTATATGATGAACAGATTTAATTTAGTCCTCTATTTACATATTATTCTCATGGATAACGTGCTCTGCAGGGGCAGATTATTGATTATTAAAGACTTATTTTCACGTGGTTCTTTACACAATGCTATATTTTGACCACAAAACACTTTTACCATAGTGCATGATTTGTATACTAATACATTTTGATGTTTGCATCACATAAACAGCTCCATACATTTATGTAACAGCTTTTCTGACAGAAAACTTTCTCGGTAGCTCACAACATTAGACTAGTGATATGCTCGGGTACAAGTTTCGTGAAACGCAAGTCACCATAAAAGAGCTCGAAGACTTGTAGAAATAAGCTAAATTGACATGGTTGTTTCAGCAACTGCATTTTTTCCTCACGTCTGCTTTTGTTAACACTATCGCTCAGGTTTTGGGAAGGGTTTAGTGTAGGTGGTAGGTTACTTAATATAAACATTAACCTTTTACTGGCACATCTCATTTGGAGTAACTGCTGCACTATGAACAACAACCAGCGTAATAAAACGTTGCCAGATTCACGCCCATCTGTTTTGAACTGCTTCTAGCACCACACACTGGACATTTTGCTTTGAAAGTGTCAAGAAATGTGCAAGAAGCAACATAATATTTTGCAGAAATTATCCTATGGTTGACTTATGGGTTTGGAATGACCCGAGGGTGAGTAAATGATGACAGAATTTAAATTTTGGGGTGA
Organism: Elopichthys bambusa; assembly: GCA_037101425.1. Lineage (NCBI taxonomy): Eukaryota > Metazoa > Chordata > Actinopteri > Cypriniformes > Xenocyprididae > Elopichthys > Elopichthys bambusa. Next base: position 3,843,816 of record CM074441.1, read on the forward strand.
ACTATCCCTTTAAGCCAAGTTAGTTCACCTGGCGGCCATCTTGGTAATGCTACTTCCTAGTCATGCTACTACACCTCCGTTCTACTTGAATGGGAAAAGACTGAAATCTCCAAAACTGCTTGTCAAATTTACATTTAAAAAAACACATGACAAATCAGCAAAAAAAAAATCTTACAGTAAAATGTCAAAAATGCATTTGGCTAAAGCCGAAGTTACAGTTAGCTGCCATTTTGAGTAGCCATTTCTAAATTTTTTCTGCTGAACACAAAAGAAGATATTTTGAAGAAGGTTGGTAACCTAACAGTTGATGGGCCCCATTGACTTACATAGTATTTTTATTTATTTATTTTTTTTGGATTCTGTTAGGTTTGTGTGTGTATTTGTTTGGCTTTACAGCTTTTCTGTTTAGCTGGTTCTGTGGATACTGACTTTTACTACACTATATGCAGGGCTGCTTGAGGAAGCAGGCGCGATGGCCAATGCCTCAACAGACCTGGACAATGCTGAGGCCCAGAGACAGCTCAACAACAACAACAGGCCTGCAAGCACAGGATTCTGGGAAACAGAGACCACCAGTGCCAAACTATTTGAGTGCTCCCGCATCAAAGCGCTAGCCGGTATGTGGAAGATCTGCTAGTTCTGTGGCTGCATGTGTCTATACTTCAAGCAAATATACTCTACCATTCAAAAATGTGGGGTCAGTAAGATTTTTGTTGGAAATTAATACTTTTATTCAGCAAGGATGCATTGAATTAATCAAAAGGCATTTATAATGTTACAAAGGATTTCTATTTCCAATAAATGCTGTTCTTTTGAAATTTCTAGTCATCAACAAGTCCTGAAAAAAAATGTTTCTTGAGCAGCAAATCATCATATTAAAATGGTTTCTGAAGGGTCATGTGACACTGAAGACTGGAGTAATGATGCTGAAAATTCAGCTTTGATCACAAGAATAAATTATATTTTAAAATGTATTCCAATTATAAAACAGTTATTTTAAATTGTAATAATATTTCACATATATATTGTGTAAACTTAATATAAACATGTACATTTTTGTTTGTGTTTTTCTGTCATCCTACTAGATGAGAGGGACGCAGTACAGAAGAAGACCTTTACTAAGTGGGTGAACTCTCACTTGGCCCGGGTGTCCTGTCGTATCTCTGACTTGTATAATGACCTGAGAGACGGCTACATGCTCATCAGACTGCTGGAGGTGCTGTCAGGAGAGATGCTGGTGAGTTATGATCATAAAATCTCAGAAAACACCAGTTGAAAAATCTTCCACCCAAAGTTTTTGACTTTCTAAAGTTGGCATGAAACAGAAGTTGCGATAGTCTATTTTTTCCTATTGTGATGTACACTCATCGGTAGTTACACCTGTTCATTTGCTCGTTAATGCAAATATCTAATCAGCCAATCACATGGCAGCAACTCAATGCATGTAGGCATGTAGACAAGGTCAAGATGATCTGTTGAAGTTCAAATTGAGCATCAGAATGGGGAAGAAAGGTGATTTAAGTGACTTTGAACGTGGCATGGTTGTTGGTCAGGTGGGCTGGTATTTCAGTATTTCAGAAACTGCTGATCTACTGGGATTTTCATGCACAAACATCTCTAGGGTTTACAGTGAATGGTCCGAAAAAGAGAAACTATCCAGTGAGTGGCAGTTCTGTTTGCGAAAATGCCTTGTTGATGCCAGAGGTCAAGGAGAATGCAGAAGAGCATCTCTGAATGCACAACACGTCGAAACTAGAAGCACATGGGCTACAGCAGCAGAAGACCACGCCAGTGCCACTCGATTTGCGATTTCTGCTGAAACATTCATGGTAGGGTCAGAATTTGGTGTAAACAACATGAAAGCATGGATCCATCCTGCCTTGTATCAAATCATGCTGCTGGTAGTGTAATGGTGTGGGGATATTTTCTTGGCACACTTTGGGCCCCTTAATATCAATTGGGTATCATTTGAATGCCATAGCCTACCTGAGTATTGTTGCTGACCATCTTCTGATGGCTACTTACAGCAGGATATCGCACATGTCACAAAGCTCAAATCATCTCAAACTGGTTTCTTGAACATGATGAGTTTACTAAACTCATATGGCCTCCACAGTCACCAGATCTCTATCCAATAGAACATCTGGGATGCGGTGGAATGGGAGATTCACATTATGGATATGCAGCCGAAAAATCTGCAGCAACTGCGTGATGCTATCATGACAATATGGATCAAAATCTCTGAAGAATGTTTCCAGCACCTTGTTGAATCGACACCACGAAGAACTAAGGCAGTTCTGAAGGCAAAAGGGGTCCAACCTGTTACTAACAAGGTGTACCTAATAAAGTGGCTAATGAGTGTATATCTGATTGAAACGGCTTCTCAGACAAGAAAAAAAAAGTAGGGCTGGACTTCATTTTGTCCATGGGGAATTGATTGAATCATTGGATGGTTGTGGTTTACTATTGGTTGATCTCATGTGAGTGACAGGTTGTCCCGCCCTCGTGCCAGTAAACACGTCATCAGGGTATTCCAAGCATAACATTATGACCAATGACAGGTGAAGTGAATAACACTGATCATCTCTTCATCACGGCAACTGTTAGTGGGTGGAATATATTAGGCAGCAAGTGAACATTTTGTCCTCAAAGCTGATGTGTTAGAAGCAGGGAAAATGGGCAAGCGTAAGGATTTAAGTGAGTTTGACAAGGGCCAAATTGTGATGGCTAGATGACAGGGTCAGAGCATCTCCAAAACTGCAGCTCTTGTGGGGTGTTCCCGGTCTGCAGTGGTCAGTATCTATCAAAAGTACTCCAAGGAAGGAACAGTGGTGAACCGACGACAGGGTCATTGATGCATGTGGGGAGCGAAGGCTGGCCCATGTGGTCTGATCTAACAGACAAGCTACTGTAGCTCAGATTGCTCAAGAAGTTAATGCTGGTTCTGATAGAAAGGTGTCAGAATACACAGTGCATCGCAGTTTGTTACGTATGGGGCTGCATAGCAGCAGACCAGTCAGGGTGCCCATGCTGACCCCTGTCCATCGCCGAAAGAGCCAACAGTGAGTATCAGAACTGGACCATAAAGCAATGGAAGAAGGTGGCCTGGTCTGATGAATCACGTTTTCTTTTACATCACGTGGATGGTCGGGTGTGTGTGCGTCGCTTACCTGGGGAACACATGGCACCAGGATGCACTATGGGAAGAAGGCAAGCCGGCGGAGGCAGTGGGATGCTTTGGGCAATGTTCTGCTGGGAAACCTTAGGTCCTGCCATCCATGTGGATGTTACTTTGACACGTACCTCCTACTTAAGCACTGTTGCAGACCATGTACACCCTTTCATGGAAACGGTATTCCCTGGTGGCTGTGGCCTCTTTCAGCAGGATAATGCGTCCTGCCACAAAGAAAAAATGGTTCAGGAATGGTTTGAGAAGCACAACAACGAGTTTGAGGTGTTGACTTGGCCTCCAAATTCCCCAGATCTCAATCCAATCGAGCATCTGTGGGATGTGCTGAACAAACAAGTCTGATTCATGGAGGCTCCACCTCACAACTTACAGGACTTAAAGGATCTGCTGCTAACATCTTGGTGCCAGATACCACAGCACACCTTCAGAGGTCTAGTGGAGTCCATGCCTCGACGGGTCAGAGCCGTTTTGGCAGCAAAAGGGGGACCAACACAATATTAGGAAGGTGGTCATAATGTTATGCCTGATCGTGTATACCCTGAACTCTCTGTTGATTATTTTTCTATAATAATGTACATGAGGTGATTGTTTATATTGTGTATATCACAATATGTATTTTAACAGTGTTGTTAAATAAAACCATGTGATTACTTGCTTTTGATACTTTATTTAGAAGAAGAAATTATTATCGCCTCATTATTATTATATATGTATTTTAAGTCATTTTAAAGGCTAATGTTTACTTTATTTTTATTACCATCAAAAACTATCAGATTAATCGTCAAAATAATCGATTAATTACTTGATTACCAGAATAATTTATTGACAGCCCTAATTTATATACTATTATAGTTTTTATTAATATTTTTTAATTAGCTTTTAGCTTTATATTTTCACTTTTAGTTTTATAACTAAAAGTTTAATTTTTAATAATTTTGTGCTTTCACGTACTTTTGATGTGCTTTTGTCATTCTGATTGAATGTATTTTTATTTCAGTTTTAGTTTTTATTTATTTTCTAGTTAGTCATTTTAGTGCCTCAACTTAAACTCAATTCAGTTAGTTGCCATTACAACATTTATAATTTTTGTTTAATATTTATATTCCATTTTATTTAAGCTTTATTACGATTACCATAAATGTTTATAATGTTTTGTTTTTTTTTAGTTAACGATAGTATCCCTGATTTAGCATCTGTGCTATGCTTTATGAACTGTCTTTTGACGGATGAATATGCTCACATGTTTGATATGTTCTTGTTTTAAGCCTCGGCCCACGAGAGGCAGGATGAGGATTCACTGTTTGGAGAATGTGGATAAGGCTCTTCAGTTCCTCAAAGAACAGAGGGTTCATCTAGAAAATGTTGGTTCTCATGATATAGTTGATGGAAACCACCGTCTCACTCTCGGCCTCATCTGGACCATCATCCTTCGCTTCCAGGTAAGATTTGCTTGGATTTCTTCAGACTTCTTTGGGATTTTTGAGACTGCTGCCACCATATAATTTGACTTTAAGAGAAAGCTCTGTGTACTGAACTCTGGGCCGTCTTTTCCAGCATGCTAGTGCTGGATTTATGTGATCTGATGCGGTCTGATCTGTAAAGAGGTGGGCATCTTTTGATCTGTGGGGGTATTTGATCCCTCTCTGCCCTTTATGTCCCCTGTTGAGTGTGTGATCACTGTCTGTGTGGTGCCGGTGTGGCTGTATGGCCGATTGTCAATACCTACATTACGTACTGAAAGATAGCAGTGGAGTTGGCAAAATACTATAGTCAAAGGCCCTGTCCCAAATGATAAACTTCACGTGTACTCACACTGGCCGCAGTAGGCGTGTGATTTCAGAAGGGTGCTTGCAAGTGCCCTCTTCACAGCTGCAAACGTTTATATAGCACATAAATCATATTAACTTTTTTTGTGTGTGTGTTTTTCTATAATTTATTTTTTTTAGTTTTGCAGCCCTTGTAGCCTTGTATGCTGTCATTGCGTGAAAAAGAAGAGCTTGGGCAGTCTACTAAAGTTCTTTTTTGTGGTTTGGACCGGCATGAGGGTTTATAAATTATAGAATTTTCATTTTCTATCCCTTTACTCTGCCAAGACCTGATCCAATATTTTTCTTACACAAATGCATCGCTTTGCTTCAGAAGGCCTTTATTAACCCCCTGGAGCCGTGTGGATATCTTTTATGATGGATGGATGCACTTTTTTTTGGGCTACAAAATCTCATCCTCTATTTACTGCCATTATAAAGCTTGGAAGAGCCAGGGCATTATTTAATATAACTCCGATTGTATTCGTCTGAAAGAAGAGAGCCATGCACACCTAGGATGGCTTAAGGGTGAATAAATGATGGGATAATTTTCATTTTTTATCCCTATCCCTTTAAGTCCTACTTAAGTGGGTCAAAAAAAAGCACACTTAAGTTTAACGAATTGTATTTAATATAATTTTAAACTATAATACATTTTCATTTAATTGTATAACATGCAATTAAGTGTCTGAAAACATTACATTCAGTTATATATTAGTATATTATTTCCGTAATAAACTTTTTTTTTTTTACAAGGTATACTAGGATCTTCTTATCTTTCTCTTATCCTGAATTTTTTAAAGAGCTCCGTGTCCATGTAACTACAAAGTGCAGAGCAGCTCCGGGTTTGTATTGTCTGTCATCTCTTGGCTTTGTCAGTAAAGCAGTGGCAGGTTACCCAGAATGCCATTCGACTGCAGCCCAGTAAGTTGATGCTGTGGAGATTTCTGGATGCAGGGACTGAGAGAGGTGGAGTGTCACTCGATCCACCAAGCGTGCCGTAGAGATCACGGGGTGGGGCTGTCATTCGCACTCACCTCTTGTCCTTTCTTGATTCTTCCTCTTCCTCTCTCGTTCATTCTCCCGCCTCCCTCTTTGATATTCCTCTTTATATCATGTCTCCATATATGCCGGAACATCTCTCCGCTCCCCTATTTATCTCCTTTTCTACCCTCCCCATCTCTGTTGGAGTTCACTCTGCTCAGTCAGCAGGTAAGGCCTAACACTGCAGCAGCCGAACAGAGAGAGAGAGAGAGAGAGAGAGAGAGAAAGAGGAATTAGGAAGAGGGCAGATGGGAAAGCAGTAAGGCAAAAGAAACATGGAAACTATCTTGTGGAGCAGAAGTGTTACAGATGTAGAAATATATTTCACAACTTAAGCTACGCTGTATAGTTTGATGAAGGTTTCACATTTGCTTTCTCTTGTTGTGTATTATTCATTATAAGTCTGTGTTTACACTTTTCCTTTCTACCCTTTGTATTTTGCTTCTTAGCTACTCTTGTTTTAAGCATAAAGCTCTGTAAATTGTAGTTAAATTTATGTCTCATCCAACAGTGCAAGAAAAATAAACTTAATTCACGATATATTCTTTGAGGAAAAGTCTTCTTATCTAACCTAATGTTGCTTCTCAAGTAAATTTATCTTGTTTTAAGGATGTTTGGACATTTTTACTGGGAAACGAGACTAAAATACATACTTTTGCAGTGCTGTTCTTTGAGGTTGTAGATATTGATCACGTATTGACTGCATGATGCGAGAAATTCAATATGACAAATGATCTTGGGACACTCAGGAGACACTGTAGTTTTATAATGTGCTTACACAAATGTGTTCGGGGATGTGTGTGTGTGTGTTCTTGTATATATGGTTTATGAAGACACAAATGTGTATACGTATGTGTTGGGTTTGTGTGAAGGGATAGAATATACAGTTTGTACAGTATAAAAATCATTATGCTTATGGAGAGTCCCTGTAAACCACATATACAAGTAGTGTTTGTGTAGAGTGTGTGTGTTTGAGAGAGAGAGAAGGTTCACATATGCCACACTATAAGGCATGATATTGTGAAAGCATGTCCTTGTGCCACTCATTAATATGTATCATTTTAAAGTAACAAAATTGGTGCAGTACCTGTCATATGTTATGATGAGACTACACTAAACACAGTATGACATATGTGGGCTGATAACAGAACAGACCAGTTAGTAAGCAACACACATTCACATTAAATGTATCACATTAAATAATAACTGTAAACAATGTATGACTAGTTAGTGCTACTTAAGACAAACTACAGTTTTATTATTGCTCAGGTTAGGGATTTGTACAAACCACTAGTTTTAAGGAACACAGATGATATCAGTAATTATGCACAAAAATATTTGGTTATACTTTATTTCGATGGCCCACTTTAGACATTCTTCTAACTATAAGTAGCTTTGCAACTACATGTCAGCTAACTCTTATTAGAATATTAGTAGACTCTTAGGGTGACCTGTTAGAAGAATAAGTTGATATGTACTTGCAAAGTTACTTATAGTCAGTAGAATGTCTGTTGAGGAACATAATAAAAATAAAGTGTCAGCAGATATTAAGCAGACAGTCTACTAATACTCTAATGAAAGTTAGTTGACATGTAGGTGCAAAGTTACTTATATTTAATAGAATGTCTGAAGTGGGCCATCGAAATAAAGTGTTGCTAAATATTTACAGGTAATTATACTCGCTGTCACCAATACTAATGACATAAATACGTAAAGATTATTGGTGGGTTTTCACTGCAAAAAATGCTGCAAATGTCACCACAATTTTTGAGAATATCAGAGTCACCATGGTGGCAACTTTTGCACTGCCAAACACCATTTTCTTCAGTAAATATAAAAATCTATATATATATATGTATATATATATATATATATATATGTATATATATAAAACCTTATAAGCTTTAAAAATTGAAAGCTAAAAAATTGTTTCTGAGTGGTTCAAAATAGGGACAGGGTGACATTTTTTTAGATATGCAATTTAAAGAAGATTAACCTGACATCATTCGATGTCATAAAGTCACAGACTGGGTATTTCATTTCATTTAAATGACTATAGGAAATAAATGGGAAAGGTGCTAACGCTAAGCATTTTTAAAGGAATTTGTGTTGAATAAAATCTATATATATCAGCCACAATTTTGAATGAACACACACTCTTACAGAGAGAGCGTGAAATGAATGGGAGTATATGAGACTGTCCTCCAAAGAAAAAAAAGAAAAACGACCCTATAGGTCATTTTTCAACCACCTTATTATGACCTATATTTACATTTTAGCCTCTAGCTAGCGTAAAAATAATGACAGTGTCGTGTTACGTCTGTCGTCACAGGGCTCCAGACAAAAAAAATTCATTGAGGAGCCATTGGCTCCTATAGGGGGAAAAAACAGGCACCAAATAATTTTTTCAAGAGCCAAACAACAGTGAACTTAAAATTTTAAAATCACTTACTTTTAGTCATCCTGTTGTGTTTATATATATCTCCTTTTTACAGTTTCAGCTTTTTCATCTTTTCTGGGAAACGAATGTCACTATTTTCACTTAATACTATTATAGTTTTTGTTAATATTTTGACTCCGATTAGATTTTTATATTTTCTGCTTTCATTTTTTGTTAAGTTTTAATTTTTGTTTTTGTTTTTAAACATGTCTGTTTAGTTTGTATAGATTTTTATTTTAGTATTAACATTTATTTCAAGCAATAAAAAAATGTTTTTAATGGTTTTAGTTGACTATAATAACCCTGATGCTAGTAAAATCTTTATATTGAGTAATATGTGTCAAATAATGTTCTTAGTCCTTCATTTCTGAAGCTACAACAGTTTATTTTGAATCAAATGAAAATAAATGTAAATATATGGAAATAAATATATAAATATATGGTAACACTTTAGTATAGGGAACATGTATTCACTATTAACTACGATTTTCCCTCAATAAACTCCTAATTTACTACTTATTAATAGTTATTAAGGTAGTTGTTAGGTTTAGGTATTGGGTAGGATTAAGAATGTAGAATAAGGTCATGCAGAATAAGGCATTAATATATGCTTAATAAGTACTAATAAACAGCGAATATTCTTGTAATACGCATGCTACTAAGCAACTAGTTAAAAAACCCTAAAATAAAGTGTTACCAAATATATTAAATTTGGTTTGTGTAACCAAATAACAAACAGGGGCAATTGATATAAATACTACTTGACTTTGATTGCTTTGGAATACAGCAGGACTCTTATTTTGAAATGTCTGTGCTTTACTTTTGCTGCTCATTCAAGTTCAGATGAGAATTAAAATATTATGTTGCTACAACCGTTTACAACAATATAATATAAATAATATAAAGTAAACTTGTAGAGTGTAGACTTTGTGTAGACATTTATTTAAGTTTACGCATTTGTTTATACAAATGATGGTAAAATAGAGAAATCTACACATAAATAAGATTTAAATAATATCTATATGACCTAAAATACCAACAGATGTGTATGACTTTACTGTTACAACTTTATTTCATTAGAAAAAAGGTTACACTCTTATAGTTCTCGGTCAAAAATCACTGTGAACAGGCCAAGATGTGACCCTTTTTTGAAAAGCTTCAGATACTTTATGCTGATCCTGATATACTATCAATTATTTCAATTTAATATGAATATTAAGTTTTTTAGCTTTGTGATCCCAGCAGACATGTTAAAGATGTGTATTATAAGGCTAGTTAAGAAGGAAAGCCAGTATTTGGCCTCTTAAAGAGCACACAATATTTTAATATCTGTGCATTTCAGATTACAGTAACTTTTCATTGTTGTTTCTCATGCTTACCAGATTCAGGTGATTAAGATTGAGACCGAGGACAACAGAGAGACACGCTCAGCTAAAGATGCCCTACTTCTGTGGTGTCAGATGAAAACAGCAGGGTAACTATCTCACAAACAACCCAGAAACAATCTTGACATGACATGATTTTCCTATACATGATGCTGTGATGTGTTTCCTGTGCTTTTCTCCAGGTACCCTGAGGTCAACATTCACAACTTCACCACCTGCTGGAGGGACGGCCTGGCTTTCAACGCTCTTATTCACAGGCACAGGTTAGCGGTCAGACAGACACACACTCACCTCGTACATCGAACTGACTTTGCTTTCTTTTTACAAAGAGTTGATTTCTGTTTGTATGTTTCACAGACCTGATTTAATTGAATTTCACAAGTTGACCAGATCAAATGCAACACACAACCTCCAGCAAGCCTTTAACATAGCTGAACAGAGTCTTGGACTCACCAAACTACTAGACCCTGAGGGTAACAAATGTCATTTTACTCTCAATAAATACAGTTAATACAATGTGAACCTTTAAATACCACAGTTCAGGCACAGATTTGATATTTGTTGCTACATTGATTCAGCTAAGCAGCTGCACATTTTATGCTTGATTTGATCACTCAAAACCATTTTCTCCCATCCAGATGTAAACACAGAGAATCCAGATGAGAAGTCCATCATCACTTATGTAGTCTCCTACTATCATTACTTCTCCAAAATGAAGGCACTTATTGTGGAAGGGAAGAGAATTGGAAAGGTAAGAGGTTTCTGTGCACATTTGTTAAAAGCATTATTACCTTTTATTGGATACATGCACACTTTTTTTCTCTTTAACACATTTTTTTAGGTGCTGGACAATGCTATAGAAGCTGAGAAGATAATTCAGCGCTACGAGGCTTTAGCGTCCGACCTGTTAGAGTGGATTGAGAGAACCATAAGCATCATTAGCAACCAGAAGTTTGCAAACTCGCTATCGGGTGTTCAGCAACAGCTTCAAGCCTTTACCACCTACTGCACCATTGAGAAGCCTATCAAGTAAGAGAGAATAAATGAAACAGAGGTGTTGGCAGATGATCCATAACTACCAGGAAAATACTCAAACTATGACTGTAAATCATCTGAATCTTTCAGCCCTTTCTTACACTACCATTTAAGGGTACTAGTTACTGTATTGTTGGTCGAAGGTGTGCCTACTCTTGTGAAAAAGAAGTGTGCTTAATTGTATTGAATGTGCACTTGTAGTGTACTTCAAATCTTAAAAGTATATTCTTTAAAAAACTGAACTTGTAGCTAATGTAATATTAATGAAATAAAAGGCCACTTAAGTGTACACTTTTCTTAACACCCTTAAAAATGCATGTTGGGTAACACATATTCACTATTTAGTATTTCCTCTGACTGCTTATTAATAGTAAGGTTTAGGTATTGGGTAGGATTAAGAATGGAGAATTAGGCATTAATATGTGCTTAATAAGTACTAATAAACAGCTAATATTCTAGTAATATGCCGTTAATAAGCAGCTAGTTAAAAGACCCTAAAATAAAGTGTTACCGCATTTTATAATTGTCAAATTAAAAGTTTCACTTTAAAGTACATTTCAAACCCTTGTTTTAGTAATCTTTTGCTGTGCTTTACTTATTTCGATGTGTTGACTAACATACTAAAGCACATGTAAAGTACTTGATTATCATTTTAACTGTAGTGTGTTATTTGATATTGAGTTAATATATTTTAAGTGTACAAAATTGCAAATTCATCATTACAAATGTGCAAGTACAAATATATTTAAATACATGATATAGAAGTTTCAATAAAATTCACATGAAAGTAGTTACCGTAAATGTTCGTTTACGGTACATTCGGCAGTACACTTATTTCAAAGACAGTAAAAGTAATTAAAGATGCAATTAAATAAGAAGATAAGAGATAAGATGTAATTAAATATGTAATTAAAGAAGATAATATAAAGATGTACTTAAGTCCTACTTAAGTGTGTCAAAAAAGCACTCTTAATTTCAACTAATTGCATTTAATATAAATTTAAACTATAATACATTTTCATTTAATTGTAAATAATGTGCAGTTAAGTGTCCGAAGACAATACATTCAGTTCATACTTAAGTATATTCTTTTAAAGTATATTATTTCCGTAATAAGTACTCTTCCAAAATAAAGTATGCTAAAGTGCACTTCTTTTTCACAAGGGTACTGCTGTTTATTGGCCATTAACCTTAGCTATTCAGTGTCTGACCACACATAGTCTGTATTACTGTAATTTTTCTTGCTGCTTAACGTTCTGTCGAGAAAGTGTTTGCATATTCATATCATGAACAAACAGAACTCTTGATGAAACTCTTGTCTGAACTCCCTTTTAGAATCAGCCATTTGCATTTGTACATCAAAACTTCCTTCAACTGATGTGCTAATGTATATTGAATGCATTTACTATGTGCGTCATCATGTTTCTAAAGCTCTGAGTTAATTACATTAGTCCGTTTGGCATAAAGATCTGTTCATACTGTTGCACTGATCAGACATCGCAATCAGGGAATGTGCTGAAACTTGGGAGAGCTGTTACTTTCAATGCGAGTAATACAAGTTGTTTAACATCTACTGACCGAAGTTGCCGTACATTGATAGTCACGTACAGTTTGTTATGTGGCAAGTATCTGTGCAGTTTTTAATAGAAACGCACAGGATGTCTTAGGAAAGGGATTTGTATGACAGATGTAGTGCAGTTTGTGTGGTTATTTATGGTGTGGATTGGTGTTTTGCCAGATTCCAGGAGAAAGGGAACCTGGAGGTGCTGCTTTTCACCATCCAAAGTAAGCTCAGAGCTAACAATCAGAAGCCATATGTGCCTCATGACGGGAAACTTATCTCAGACATCAATAAGGTACGTACTGCTTAGTGAAACTGATTTTCAACTGGTTACAAAATCTGTATAACTAAAGCAGGGCTATGGAAGTTTGTTTCTGGCATGAAATAAAAAATAAAAAAGGTAATTGCGACTTTGTATCTCACAATTCAGACTTTTTTTTCTCGCAATTGGCAGTTTATATCTCATAATTCTGACTTTTTACTTTTTTTGCGAGATATAAACTCACAATTGTGAGTTATAAAGTGAGAATTGCGTGAAGTAAAGTCAGAATTGCAAGTTTTAATGTCAGAATTGCGCAATACAAAGTCAGAATTGCGAGTTTTAAAGTCAGAATTGTGAGATATAAACTCGCAATTGCGTGTTATAAGGTCCAGTTGTGAGGGAAAAGAGTTTTTTCTCAGAATTGCGAGTTTATGTGCCATAATTCTGACTTTATAACTTGCAATTGCATGTTAGAAAGTCAGAATTGCAAGATATTAACTCACAATTCTGAGAAAATTATTTGAAAAAAAGACGCATTTGTGAGACGCATTATAAGACGCATTTGTGAGTTTATATCTCACAATTCTGAGTTCTTTTTTTCTTTTTTTTTCTCATAATTTTTTCAGAATTGTGAGTTAATATCTTGCAGTTCTGACATTATATCACACAATTCTGACTTTGTAAAAGAAAAGGGTCAGAATTGCGAGATAAAAAAAAAGTCCTTTTAAATTACCTTTTTTTATTTAGTGGCGGAAACAAGCTTCCATACAGGGCTGATTATCTTTCAGAAAAAAAGTGAAAATATATAAATAAGTTTATACGTTTTTTGCTGCTTAATATTTTTCTGGAATCTGTGATACATTTTTTCTTTAATGAATAGAAATTTAAAAACAAACAGCATTTATTTGAAATTGAAATCTTTTGTAACATTATAAATGCCTTTTTTCTTGCCTTTAAATCTTGCTGAATTAAAGTATTACTTTCTTCTGTTTTACTGTATTTTAATCAAATAAATGCAGCCTTGGTGAGCATAAAAGACTTCTTCCAAAAACATCTTAATTATTTGAATTTTTTGTATAATATTATAATTTTTGTTAAAATTATTAATGGAACTTATTGTTATATTATTGTTAGCTATTCACATTTTAGATTTTGAATTTTGAATGATTGAATTAATTAAAATTATTATATATTTTTTTACATCGTCCCACAGAATAATCCTTATATTTTGTTTATCTCATGAAAGGCGTGGGAGAGACTAGAGAAGGCGGAGCATGAGAGGGGCGTGGCTCTTAGAAAAGAGCTGATTCGTCAGGAAAAGCTAGAACTTCTTGCTCAACGGTTCGATCATAAAACCACCATGAGGCAAGCTTGGCTAAACGAAAACCAGCGTCTCGTCTCACAGGTGTGGAGAATGGAAAAAAAAAAGTTGTGTACTGTATAAGATAAAACAGGTAAAATTTTGACTTTATCGGGTGCTGCATTTTTCTCAGGATAACTTCGGCTATGACCTGCCGGCGGTAGAAGCTGCCATGAAAAAACACGAGGCGATCGAAGCAGACATCTTGTCATACGAGGAGCGCATCAGTGTCGTGGTGGAGCTGGCGACGGAGATGGAGTCAGAAGGATATTATGACATCCGTCGCATCTCGGCACGCAAAGAAAACATCCTCGGCCAGTGGACTCTTCTGAAGGAGCTGGTGGTGGGACGTAAAGCCCGTCTGGAGAAGAACCTCGCCCTGCAGAAGACCTTCCAAGAGATGGTCTACATGATCGATTGGATGGAGGAGATGCAAGTGGGTTGACTGCATCAATCTTAGTTGATTTGTGATTAAAAAACAAAAAAAACAAACTTCGTCTTTTTTTACATCAAGACAATACAATCAAAATCTAATTCTATGTTTATGCCACTGTCCTGTATTAAAGGGGACCTTTTACAAGATGTAATATAAGTCTCTGGTGTCCCCAGAATGTGTCTGTGAAGTTTCAGTTCAAAATACCCCACAGATCATTTATTATAGCTTGTCAAATTTGCCCCTATTTGTGTGTGAGCAAAAACACGCAGTTTGTGTGTGTCCCTTTAAATGCAAATGAGCTTTCCAGGAGAAGGCAGAGCTTTAACAGTTTTCGGGGGCAGGGTTTATGTAAATTTTGGGGTTCGTGATGTCACTAACCTGGAAAGAAGCTTGTTGTAGTCCTTACCAGCCGTTTGTTGTAGTCCTTAAACAGCGAATTCTTTAAATATCTCCCTTTGCATTGAACTTTGAGCGTCGTAACTTTGCAGACATTGTTTGTGCTCTAACAGCAACATTACACACTAACTAAAGTTAAAAAAGTAAAATCATAATCAAGGACCCCTTTAACACATAAACAGCAGTAGTCAAGGTGACACAATCAAAACATATCTCTTGACCAAAGTGCTATATTCTCACTCCAGGTTAAGCTGCTATCTAAGGACTACGGTAAACATCTTCTTGAGGTGGAGGACATGCTCCAGAAACAAAGTTTACAGGAGGCTGACATCTCTATACAGGCAGAGAGAGTTCAAACCCTCAACACTGCAGCTCTCAAATTCACTACTATTGAAGGTGAGTGCATCTTAAAACAGTAGCATGATGAATATAGTAAGTAGCAAAACTTTCCCGAAAACTTTCTAGAAATGTTTAGAATTTTCTGGAACTTTGTTGAGAGCTTTCTGGAATTCTGAAGAACAATCTACATCTTGGTATACATTATATATTTGCCATCCATGTGATGTAAAAGAAAACGTGATTCATCAGACCAGGCCACCTTCTTCCATTGCTTTATGGTCCAGTTCTGATACTCATTGTTGGCTCTTTCGGCGATGGACAGAGGTCAGCATGGGCACCCTGACTGGTCTGCGGCTATGCAGCCCCATACGCAACAAACTGTGATGCACTGTGTATTCTGACACCTTTCTATCAGAACCAGCATTAACTTCTTGAGCAATCTGAGCTACAGTAGCTTGTCTGTTGGATCGGACCACACGGGCCAGCCTTCGCTCCCCACGTGCATCAATGAGCCTTGGTTGCCCATGACCTTTTCGGCCGGTTCACCACTGTTCCTTCCTTGGAGCACTTTTGATAGATACTGACCACTGCAGACCGGGAACACCCCACAAGAGCTGCAGTTTTGGAGATGCTCTGACCCAGTCGTCTAGCCATCACAATTAGGCCCTTGTCAAACTCAATCAAATCCTTACGCTTGCCCATTTTCCCTGCTTCTAACACATCAGCTTTGAGGACAAAATGTTCACTTGCTGCCTAATATATCCCACTCACTAACAGTTGCCGTGATGAAGAGATGATCAGTGTTATTCACTTCACCTGTCAGTGGTCATGTTATGTCTGATCGGTGTATATGTATAATCTATAAATTCATAAAAACGTATGTAACACTTTCTTATTGGTGCTTATAAGTCAATCACAAGTCATTTTTTTCTAATTTGACAAAACCCATCTATGTTAGCCAGCTAAATATCATTATCTTGATGGCAAATGAGGATTTTTATTTCATACAGTGAAATGCATGCTTTCTTCTTCTGTCTGTCTCTCACTCAGGTTACCAGCCGTGTGACCCTCAGGTAATTTGTAACCGGGTCAACCACGTCAACACCTGCCTAGAAGAATTAAAGCAGCTGGCTGCAAAGCGCCGCTTGGAGCTGGAGGATTCACGCGAGCTATGGGCCTTTTTCCAGGAGGTGGAGGAATCGGAGGCTTGGATCCGGGAGAAAACATCCATCTTGGCCACGCAGAGCTGTGGAAAAGACCTGAGCAGCGTCCTGCGACTGCTACAGAAGCACAAAACTTTAGCTGGAGAGCTGTTGGCGCGGCGTGCGCTACTTCAGCAGACCATGAAGAAGGGCAAGCAGATCCTCACCCAGAAGACCTTTGGTACGGCAGGAATACAAGAGAGACTAATGGAGGCCAAGGCTGAGTGGAAGAGACTGGAGGACCAGGCCGCACAGAGGCTGTGCAACCTACAAGAGGCGCTGGACTTTTTTCAGTTCAGCACAGAGACGGACGATCTACTAGCTTGGCTACAGGACACTTACCGGCTTGTTTCTAGCGAGGACTTCGGACATGATGAGTACTCTACGCAATCTCTTCTTAAAAAGCACAGAGGTGTCAGAGAGAGTATCGATAAACACCGTGTACAAGTGGTGGGCCTTCGGAAACACATGGTTGCGTTGCCGTTGTATTATCGGGAGCTGGATGAGGTGCGAGCACGCATGTCAGAGACGGAGCAGCTCTACACAGAGGTGGCGGAAGTTGCCGTGTTGCGGCAGCAGTGGCTGCATGATGCGCTGGCTGTGTATCGCATGTTTAGTGAGGTGAACGCCTGTGAGGTGTGGATCGATGAGAAAGAGCAGTGGCTGAACCAAATAGAGGTTCCTGAGAGACTAGAGGACGTGGAGGTGATCGCACACAGGTAGGAGCAGGTGTTGCCTGTCTACACTGACCCCAAAAAGGTTTATAAATGTTACTGCATTAGATAACAAACGCATACTTTTAACTTTTCTGAGTCATTTTTGCAATCTTGCAATGTGGCGGTGTGGTGAGAAATCGAGTCCCCCCAGGAATTGGGTCTGCTTTAGGACCCTGAGTGATCCCATTGGTTCAAATGACTTTTAATGTGTAGTATTTTTAGCGCTTGATTATAATTCCTTCAAAATCACGTTATGATTTATATAATTTAAAATCAACTAAAAATGTGTTATGATGACCGTTAATGACTTTTAAATTGCAAGGTTCATAAAATACTATATAACTGAAGCTATAGGTTGTGAAATCAAGCATTTCTCGTTCTTACTGTTTTTTAGTTAGCTTATGTACTAGCATAGCATACTGTACATCTACCTGATTGGCCTGCTAGCTTAGCTTATATTATATTAGGTATGTTTTTTGCTTCCAATATCTGTTTCCAGTTTGTTTTTATGTAATACATAGGCATTCATTTTATATTTTAAGCATGTTGTTTGTGTACTTAATGTAATAAATTAAGGTTATAATTAGTCAAGACATCACGATAACAACTTTTGATCAGGCATTACTGACTGGGTCCTAAAGGAGACCCAGTTCTTGGGGGGACTTGATTTCTCATGACAGTGGCCAGTGTTGCCAACTTAGTGACTTTGTCACTAAATTTGAAAAGTAGTAACTTTTTTTTCTTCAAAAAAGCACCTAGCAACAAATCTAGCAATTTTTTGGACTGCTGGTTAACATGTATACTCATTCCTTTGTCTGACATAAAATATGTAAATGAGAACAGCTTTATTGGACATTCGGCTATGTATTATATTAAAGTGCCCCTATTATGTTATTTTAAAGATTCATAATTTTGTTTTGGAGGTCTCCTACAATAGGTTTACATGTATCCAAGGTTAAAACACTTTAATTTTTTCATAATATACATTGCACATCACCTCATTTCTCAAAGAGTCTGAAAAAGGTTTGTTCAAGGATTCAGTCTCTTATAACCCCTCCTTTACTAGAGCTTCCTCTAATCTGATTGGTCTACCATTTACAGCGCGTGTCGCTCATTACCATATCTGAATTTATATCAGCTCTGGATCTTTCTTGGTACACAGTTGATGGCGCCAATTTTCCCATATTAATTCTAGCGCAAGTCCACTGAAAACATGGCTTATCAACATGTCGACAACACGAACCAAACTCTAGACCTCGTTCACGGGCAGCCAATGAAGACCATAGGCTGGTATTATGCAAATGTGTTACATTGTTGCATACTGTAGGTATAAAACAGGAAGTGACAGCTATTTTACACACTGCATGAAAGGTAATATTCAAAAAAGCATAATAGGGGCATTTTAAAATACAGTATGTGAGCACAGATTAGGAGAGAAAACAGATGCAAAGTGCCAATATTAGGCAGAATGCAAATACGAAGTGATGATGTCAAGAATATACTAATTGGCGCATAACATCATCTAGCGACATTTAGCGACTTTTCGAGCAGCCTTTGGTGGTGACACTGATGGTGACGTTTCTGCAAATTATATTACATTTCTTTCACGTTTCTTGACACTTTCAAAGTGAAATGTCCAGTGAGTGTCACTAAATGTGCGTTCAGTTTGATCCGAAACAGATGAATGTGAATCTGGCAACGTTTTATTATGTCGGTTGTTGTACGTATCACAGCAGTTCTATCACACAAAAGAAATATCCAGTAAGTGGCACTAAAAGATTAATGCTCTACCATGTTTGAAAAACCCATTACCTACTCTAAACTCTGCCCTGAATGTAACTGATAGTGTTAACAAAAGCAAATGTGAAATAAAAACACATTTGCTGAAAGCACCATGCCATGTTATCAGGCTTCAACATGTCTTTTAGCTCTTTTATTGTGACTCACATTTCACGGGACTTGTACCCAAATGCTGCATGTCACAAGTGCAATGCTGTACCAGCAAGTTTACTACGTTGGAAAAGCCATACCATGGAGCTGATTATCTGATGCAGACATCAACATGTATAAGTTTACAAATCATGCTCTCTGGTAAAAGTGTTCTGTGGTCATAACGTAGTATTGTGCAAGGAATCGTGTGAAAATAAGTCTTTATTAATCACTCTATATCTGTGAAGTAATTTCTCTGCATTTTAGGTTTGAGAGCTTGGACCAGGAGATGAACAGCCTGATGGGAAGGATACTAGACGTTAATCAGATCGTCCAGCAGCTTTTAGACAGCGGTCACCCCAGTTCCACTGAAGTCAGGGGCTGTCAAGATCACTTAAACAGCAGGTAACTCCACATCCACACATATGTACAGTTGGTGTGACGTATAACATTAGGCTCGGTTTTAATGTCAAAAAAATTCCTTTTATTAGATAGATTTTTAAACTGTGCGCAGAAACTTTTCAAGGCAGACTTAATGAGCTTAATTAATGATATATGCTTCTGTTGACCTATTGGTTAGTGTAATTTTAACTTGATCAACACAACGATCCTACTCAGATGAAGCACTGAAAACTTAAAATATACACTCATTAGCCACTAGTAGGTACACCTGTTCAACTTCTTGCGCAAATATCTAATCAGCCAATCACATGGCAGCAACTCAGTGCATGTAGACATGGTCAAGATGATCTGCTGAAGTTCAAACTGAGCATCAGAATGGGGAAGAAAGGTGATTTAAGTGACTTTGAACGTGGCATGGTTGTTGGTGCCAGATGGGCTGGTCTGAGTATTTCATAAACTGCTGATCTACTGGGATTTTCACGCACATTCATCTCTAGGGTTTACAGTGAATGGTCCAAAAAAAAAGAAAATATCCAGTGAGTGGCAGTTCTGAGGGCAGAAATGCCTTGTTGATGCCAGAGGTCAAAGAGAATGACCAGACTGGTTTGGCTAAAAGAAAGACAACAGTAACTCAAATAACAAGGTCTGCAGAAGAGCATTTCTGAACACACAACACGTCCAACCTTGAAGCAGATGAGCTACAGCAGCAGAAGACACACACCGGTGCCACTTGTGTCAGCTAAGAAGAGAAAACTGAGGATACAATTTGCAGGGGCTCACCAAAAGTGGACAATAGAAGAATGAAAGAATGTTTCCTGGTCTGATGAGTCTCGATTTCTGCTGTGACATCCAGATGGTCAGAATTTGGTGTAAACAACATGAAAGCATGGATCCATCCTGCCTTGTATCAATGGTTCAGGCTGCTGGTGGTGTGATGGTGTGGGGATTTTTTCTTGGCACACTTTAGGCCCCTTAATATCAATTAAGCAATGACCACAGTGTACACATCTCCTGATGGTTAATTCCAGCAGGATCCAGTAGAGCAGCTTTGGGATGCGGTGGAACGGGAGATTCGCAGCCGGATATGCAGCCGACAAATCTGACTCTTATCATGTCAATAATGACCAAACTCTCTGAGGAATGTTTCCAGCACCTTGTTGAATCTACACCACAAAGAATTAAGACAGTTCTGAAGTGAAAAGAGGGCTCAACCTGTTACTAACAAAGGTGTAACCTAATAAAGTGTCCGGTAGTTATATACTACAAATATATTTATGCTTATCACCAGTGACTATATAAAAAAATATTGAATCACATCATTTGCAGTGCTTCATGGGATTGTAGTTCATAGATGTTAGGTACATGGTCTCTTACCTCTTTTTACCGCCTTTTCCAAGTTTTCATAAATATTTTTTTTTGCTTCAAAAATGTCGTAATCTTGGAGCTCATTGTTTTGGTTCATTGTCATCAAATTCTTTATTGTTTCTTTTATTTTAAAATGTCTATGGAGAAAATGAATGGAAAAAATACACCCATAACCAAAGCTGCTAAAAAGTGGGTGGGAACAGTTGGACTCGAACCAAAAATGCACTATTTATTTATACAAATAATTTACTATTCAGATATCTCTGGCCAGTTGTTCATTTTGTCTTTTAGTAATCTTTCCTTATCCTGAGATATGTATTTGCTTTCAGCTGATCCATTTTTTTAAAAATGGTTTCATCCAGAAAAGCCTGTTTCTGATACTGCTGTTGTTCATCACTTTTAACACACAGCTCTACATGAGCATCTTTAGAAAATGGGCTGCTGCTTTCACAAGCTTTCACTGAAACTGGCAAGCTGTGACGTATGTGTGAAAAACTCCAGTGATCCGTTTTAGACCGACCTTGGCATAAATAGCTTTTCTCAGCGTGCTGCCATCTGCTGTGACTGCCACATACAAGGCGCGCCTGACCCGGCTCAAAACAGAGCACTATTGGCCGTACACAAACACATTCACAGTTATTGTGTTCTTCAATATATAACACCACAGTGTATTTATGGATGTTACATTTAAGCGTGCCCAGTAGTTTCCGTGTGTTTGATTTGTGATATTGTGTCTCCGGTCTTGCGCTGTGGCCCACCGGTGCGCCCTTGGACTGTTTTTTGTGTGTTTGTGTGGGTGGGTCCTTGATGTGTGTGTGTGTGTGTGTGTTACCCATGAACTGAGAATGAATCAGACTGAGTCATGTTTTCTGGAAACAAGTCATTTTTATTATCTATCATTCTAGCCATACTCTAGATTGCCAAGTGGAATGAAATAGAATGATATAAATATGAACTTAACAATGGGATATTGCGACAGATTTTGTATGCAAAGCTGTTCTGAATTAATACTTCCCCTGTGAAAAAAAAGAAGTACACTGTAGAATACATTTAATACAAGTACTTATTATGAAATAATACACTTTAAAAGGATATACATAAGTGTGAACTATTTGTAATGTTTTCGGACACTTAATTGCATTTGCAATTGAACAAAAATATATTAGAGTTTGAAATTCAAATTTGGACCCAGGATTTAAGTACATCAATATATGTACTTTCATAATTACTACTTTGCGCTGACAAGCATTTATGGTAAAATATGGTGTGCTAACATTTACTTTTAATGTCATTTCTATTGAAACTTGTATATCATGTATTAAAATATATTTGTAATTGCACATATGTAATGATGAAGTTGCAATTAAGTACATTTAAAATATATTAACTTTAAATGCAATACTAAATAACACCACAGTTAAAATGATAATCAAGTACTTTACTTGTGCTTTAGTAAGTTAGTCAGCATCAAAATAAGTGTACTTCTTTAGAGCACAACAAAATTTTTTTAAAACATAATTATTTAATGTACTTTAAAGTAAAACGTTTTAATTTGACATTATTACAAAGTGCACTTCAAATCAATGTATAAAGTACAGTATTTAATAGGACAATTTTTATAGTATTGAGATACTATTACAGTATAGTTATTTTTTAATATTTTGAATAGTTTTTATTTTTGCATTTTCTGTTTTCGTTTCAATTTTAGTTAATATTTTTGTCATTTTTTTGTGTGTTTTGTCATTTTATTAGTTATTGTTTTTTAATGTCTATATAAAGTAGTTGGTCATTTTTATTTCATTTTTATTTTTTAGTTATTTTAGTAAATAAAGTTAAACTAAATGAGAATGAAAATCCTAGCAACCTAGCTGGTATCCTAGCTGATATTAAAATAAATAAAAATGTTTATATATATATATATATATATATATATATAATAGTCCAAAAATTATTCAGACATTTTTTATGTTTTTTTTATATATTTTTATTAGTAAACTATAGTTCATTTAAAGTAAACTGTGACATATTATACCCAAAAATTCTTCATACAGTGGACTACCAGTAAAACTGATAAAAATTTGGAACCAAAAATTTGACACTTTGACCTGACCATGTTTTACTTAAGTGTTATCTGACATATTTTTTTCTGACACAGTTTAACTTATTGTAATACCAATACACAACTGTATTAATGAATGAAATGTTTAAGGTGTCTGAATACATTTTGGTTAGACTGTATATATATATATATATATATTTTTTTTTTTTTTTAAAAACAAAAACAAAACAATAACAAAAATGGTTTTGGTTTTAGTGAAGTATAATAACCCTGCTGCGAACACTGAGTCATCAGTATTGTGAGGCCATTTTCCCAGAAGAAAAAAGCTGTATATTTTACATGCACTTATGAATGAAAAAAGCTAATGTAAGCATTTAGGAGTGTACTAATGTATTGATGACCTGAAAGATATCAGAGATCAGTGTTTAAAGAGTCTTTACACGCATTGATCAAACCAACAACAGGCTAAATTGTTTTCTTTTTGCACATCACAGATGGAACCGCATCGTTGAGCTGGTCGAGCAGAAGAAAGATCACCTGGATTCGATCCTGCGCATCCAAAACTATTTGCTGGAATGCACTGAAATCAAGTCTCAGATTCAGGACAAACGGAAAGCCATAGATGCCACGCAGTATGTGGGCAGTGACCTGGGCAGCGTTCTGGCCCTGCAGCGCCGTCTCTCCACCATGGAGGGAGCTCTGGCGGTTCTTGAGCCCAAGCTCCTTCGCCTTCAGGAGGATGCGGAAGAGCTTGCCACATCCCATCCAGACAAGGCCGTGGACATCCTGGTTCCCTTCGAGGGCATCAGTGTGGAGTGGGAGGAACTAAAGCGTACGTTGCAAGGCTGCGAGGACTCTTTAACCGTCGCTGGCCGGTTGCAACAGTTCATCCAAGACTTGGATTCCTTTCTCACCTGGTTGGTGCAGACTCAGACAGCTGCTGCTTCCGATGAGCTTCCCAATGCTTTAGAGGACGCAGAACGGCTAATAAACCAACACGCCGCGCTGAAGGAGGAGATTGGAAGGTATGAAGAGGACTACGAGCGTCTGCAGGCTGTGAATGAGCTCTTGGAGTCTGAGGAAGCGCCGCTGCCTCATGGAGCTCTGCAGCAGTGGCTGCACAAACTGGATGTGGGCTGGAACAAGCTGCTGGAGATGTGGGAGAGCAGGAGGGAGGTGCTGGTGCAAGCTCACATCTTCCATCTCTTCCTGAGGGACGTCAAGCAGGCTGAGGCTTTCCTCAATAACCAGGTGAAGCCCCTTACACCTCTTTATGTCAGTTGCACTGTTCAAATTTGAAGACTTTTTTTCTCCCCGAAATGTTATTGCTCAGAGTTTACTCTTTCATTGCTGAGAAATCTGAATGGAGGTCTCATTTATGGTTCTTAACAATTTTTTTGGAAACCGTGATACATTTTTTTCTAGAATTCTTTGATGTATAGAAAGTTCAAAGGAGCATTTATTTGAAATCAAAATCTTTTGTAACGGTATACAATGTCTTTGCTGTCACTTTTGATCAATTTAATGTGTACTTGCTGAATAAATGTCTTAAAGGGATAGTTCATCCCAAAATTTTCATTAATAATTTTATTCATCCTCAAGCCATCCTAGCTGTATATGGCTTTCTTCATTTAGACAAACACAATCGGAGTTATATTAAGAAAATATTCTGTTTCTTCCAAGCTTTATAATGGGAGTGAATGGTACCCTAAATTTTGAAGCCCATAAAAGCACATCCATTCATCATAAAAGTAATCCATATGACTCCAGGGGGTTAATAAAGGCCTTCTGAAATGTATATTTATAACTGTGTATAACTTATAACTAGTATATATTTATAACTTTATAAACTATAATCACTGGTTTCCTGTAGTCGGAATGTGCATACGCAAGACAAGTTCCGGCGGAAGAGTGACCTATGGGATCATTTTTGGGTGAACTAACCCTTTAATTTAATTTCGTTTGTTTTTTAAAATCATAATTACCTCAAAACTTTTAAATTGTAGTGTATCATGGTTTCTACAAAATTAAGTGGCAAAAACGGTTTTCAACAATAATTGAGCAGCAAATCAGCATATTAGAATGATTTCTGAAGACTGGAGTAATGATGCTGAAAATACAGCTTTGATCACAGGAATAAATTACATGTTAAAAATATTCAATATTCATTTTAATTTGTAATAATATTTATCAATATTGCTGTTGCTTTATTTCTGATCAAATAAATGCAGTTTTAGTGAGCATAAGAGATATTTAAAAACATTTTAAAAATCTGAATTATTCCAAACTTTTAAACAAATTAATAAAAAATTTAAATGCAGTTACATTTCATATATAGTTCTATTTAATTACTGGATTTGTCTCAAAGGTTTCTCATACAATTAAAAATACATTTTAATATTTTTATTTATGAAAATGAATTTGGTATTTGAAAGAATCTGAGACATTTTTTGCATTATATTGAAGTCTCATATGCTACAGAATTTGACATCTTGGCAAATCTGTGCACAGTTTGAGATCTCTTCTGAAACTGGGGTCAACAGGCGATCACAACATGGGAAGTTTGAATACTGCCATGCATGCTTAGTGTAAACCAGTTCACCCTCGGAAATGAGGAAAAACTGAGGGAAAAGTCAAATGTGAAACAGGAAAAATGTAAAATGCATATGAAGTGCAAAATTTAAAAAAATTCTCCATTTGCTCTCCTTTAGATCTCATTGCTGAAACAATTGATATTTTAAAGGGCTTCTTTTCTGTGGATTAGAGTTAGCTGACCATTAGGAGACAAGAACTGATCTGACTGATGTTTTTGGGGTCACATTTATAAATGTCAGGGGCATCAGGGCAGTTTAAGGTCATTGCTCAGATCTTATTCTGAGACATTTGCTGCTTTTATGTCGGGTCATCACTTCGTAAAAATATCTTAAATGCAGTTTAAATGTCAGAGGACATGCATTTCCTCAACCCCGTCTGGGTGTATGTTAGAAGCTGTGTCTATTCTGGTTTGCTAAAAGCCTAGAGTCACTTTCTGTTGCCTGCGGGCACAGAATAAGAGCCATCTGAATACATGTCATTGAGCATGAACTGGTTTGCGTTAAACACACATGGCAGTGGCATTCATTAGCCTCTTTTCTTTTCCTTAAGAACGTTTGAGCTTCACCTTTCTACGCGAGAACACTGTAAGGACAACTAAACAGTTGGCATTTATGGTTTTAAAGGACTAGTTCACTTCAGAATTCAAATTTCCTGATAATTTACTCACCCCCATGTCATCCAAGATGTTTATGCCTTTCTTTCTTCAGAAAAGAAAGTAAAGTTTTTGAGGAAAACATTCCAGGATTTATACTCCATATAGTCACGATCCCAGACGAGGAATAAGGGTCTTTTCTAGTGAAACGAAAGTTCATTTTCTGAAAAAAATAAAAATGATATACTATATATGCTCGTCTTGCACTGCTCTGCGATGCGCCACGCATTACGTAATCATGTTGGAAAGGTCTTGCGTGACATAGGCAATATTCCAATTTTGAGTATAAATTTACAGCTTTGGATGAAAACATAGCTACAGAAGGATATGGGAGTATTGCTATTGTTTCAAAGTGTTTATTATTGCAGTACCACCAACGGCTTGCCATTTGCCATGATTATGGATTTGCATTTAGTGTAATTGATCTGGCCTCATTTTAGATGCTTTTTGTATATTTACCCTTTCCTTCTCTCCTCTCCTCAGGAGTCAGCGTTGGCCCATGTAGAGCTCCCCACCACCGTGGAGACCGTGGAGGCAGCCATCAAAAAGCACAAGGACTTTACCACCACCATGGAGCTCAACCTGCACCGCATTAAAGCCGTCATAGAGGCAGGAGAGAGCCTCATTAGTCAGAACAACATCTATTCAGAGCGCATCAGAGAGAGAGTGGATCTACTCGCTAACAGGTCAAAGCTAAACCCCTATAATGATATTTAAATCCTGTAGAGCTGGATCACTCTCAGTAAACAGTGCCATTTGTGACTGAAACATTCAGGATTTTTTTAATTATTTAATTTTAAAACATTACTGCTTTATGTAAGAAATCATATTTTCTTATGCCTGGTCAAGTCCAGTAATGTCCAATATTAGAATTAGTGGTCAACAAATTCTCCCAATTCTGATTCTGTGGTTATAGCTTTACAATAGTTATTAGTTACCAAGTATAATCATAATATGTATTAATAATCCATGACATATCCATGATATGTATTTACAAATAATTTAAATGTTTTGGTGTTAAACTGTCCTTATAAGTATATTTTTAAAAAGCTGTACTTGCAGATAATATAGCATTAATGAAATAAAAGGCCACTAAAGTGCACTTAAAAGGAGTACACTTTAAATACTGTTTCTTAACACACTTAAGTACATTTTTTAAAAGTGCACTTTGTAGTAATGTCAAATTAAATGTGTCCGAAAACATTACATTCGGTTTGCACAAGTATATTCTTTTAAAGTATGTTTAGGTAATTAGGTCATTTTTGTTTATCCTATCTAATCTAATTTGTACACCTTTTTTTCATTAAAATGAAATGGTGGCTTGTAAAAAAAATTGTGAATTTTCAAATAAAAACCAAACTTTTTTCTTTTGTATCACATATAAAAACATTGTTCTGTGACTATCAAATAAGATCACTAAGCTTAATATACTGTTAATTATATCCGTAGTTGGGCTGGGTGATAAAACGACAAAGATAATTATCGCAATATATTTTTCCTCAAAAAAATTTGAACAAAAGTTCGATAAGTGTTATAATGCAATATAATGTTTATTCACTATGCAAATAATGCTGCACATAAACGTTGCACACCATTGCACTGGTGCCAATACCAATTTTCCTGATAAGCACGGCCATTTCTGTTGCGTATTAGAAACATTAACATTAAACGGCAAACGCACCAAACTGCTTGTTTGAACCGTGCCAAACGGACCGTTTATTAGCTCAGATCAAAACACATCGCAGCTTGAGCAAAGACTATAGATATACTGTAGAAAGATGGTTCACTCCTATTAGTTATGAATGGGAGAAACTGCAACGTGCAATATGGCAGAATACGTCCCGCCTTCTAAGTAAAAGAGCCAATCGCTAATCGATAAAGTCATTGCGTCACTGCGGCTGCTGTTAGAAGCTCCGGTTCCCATAGAAACCTGAGACTCGCATTAAGGACTGCACATGCGCATTGACTCGTCTAGCCTGAAAAATAAGCTTTTTTGAGTTCGCCAAGCAAGTATTGCGGCAGAAATGTGGGATATTCATATCGAATTTTATTATATTAATGTAGACATTAAATGTTTTAAAGGGGTAATGGAATATAATCTTTTGTTATTAAGCTATAGCAGTTTTTGTGCATTTGTATTATACCAAAGTCCCTTTAAGACCAGTCATTTCACTCGGCGGCCATCTTTGAAACGCCTCTCGGGCATGCAAGTGCAACTCCTATCTCTTTGAATGGGGAAACATCAAATTCTCCAAAGCTGTTTGCCAAGCTTTCAGAATTTTTTTCCCAAATGCTCGAATCATGAAAAAAAAAAAAAACGGTATTTTTTAGGCTGGATCAAGCTAATGCGCATGCGCAGACCTAAATGCCCTTGTGCCTCGTTTCGGAGGCGCGTCTGACTGTTTATATAGAAACCGGTGCTTCTAACGACCGCTGCAGTGGCGCGATGACTTTACCAGACGGCGATTGCCTCTCATTTTGAAGGCATGCGCAGACCTAAATGCCCTTGTGCCTCGTTTCGGAGGCGCGTCTGACTGTTTATATAGAAACCGGTGCTTCTAACGACCGCTGCAGTGGCGCGATGACTTTACCAGACGGCGATTGCCTCTCATTTTGAAGGCGGGACTTATTCCGCCATATTGCGTGTTACACTTTCTCCCAACAATACGACACGTCTTGTGTTATTCTATAGTCTTTGATTATATAAAATGTCTTTAGGCTACTGTTTTTCATAGCAAATACCATAGAAACAATATAGTTACTTTTTTTTACCATAGTAGTGAGTTGCAATGTGTGGTTTTACCTGTGGTTAACATGATCCAAAAACTATGGAAGACCAAATTTTACCATATAAAATTATACCCTTCAAAAATTAGATCTTTACCATTTTTACAGATGTTACTGTTTTTGTTAATGAATATAAATTTACATCTGAATCCCAACTGAAACTACTGCTGTGCATTTCTAAAAGACAAAACATGTAATATTAATTTGTAAAGTGTAAAGTATCTTGTTCTGATGATAAAACCACAATTAAAGGCGTAGTTCACCCAAAAATGAAAGATTCCAAACCCGTAAGACTTTCGTTCATCTTCGGAACACAAATGAAGATCTTTCTGATGAAATCTGAGAGATTTCTGTCCCTCCATTGATAGCTGACGGACTTTGACGCTTCAACAAGTTCATAAAGAGAATAAAAGCCTAAATTAAATCTGTTCAACATATAAAGTGATCGTATCTCTTCAGAAAATTTAGACTAAACCACTCAAATTATATGGATTAGTTTTACGATCTCTTTATTAACTTTATGAAGCATCAAAGTGTCAGTGTAGCTGTCAATGGAGGGACAGAACGCTCTCAGATTTCATCAAAAAGATCTTAATTTGTGTTCCAAAGATGAACCAAAGTCTTACAGGTTTGGAACGACATGAGGGTGACTAAATGATGACAGAACTTTAATTTTTGGGGTAAACTAACCCTTTAACTCTCTGGTTTCTACATCTTTCACTCAGGAGCAAAAATCTTGAAAGAAATAAAGATTTCACATTGATCGTGATAATTGTTATCAACTGATATGAAAAAATGTTATCGTGATAATTTTTTGGGCCGTATCGCCCAGCCTTAACCTGTAGTATGTCATAGGGACATAAATGATTCAGAAATGGCACCATTTCTTGAAAATGACCTAGTTGTTGTATTGTGTTCAACTGTTTTTCACTCTTCTTTATGTCAAAACCTCTATTCATTTATCACTTAGCATTTGTAATACAAACGTGTTGCACTTTCATTGTAAAAGCAGTGCTGTTGTTCTTCTAATACGACCCACCACCTGACGTCTGTATCTGCCCTCCATTTCACTGTTATTGACCAGGCAGCTGCTCCTATAGACAGCATTGAATTTAAAATGTTTTTCCATAGAGGCATAACAAAGAAACTCGCTGAGAATCCACAGTCACTGATCTGAATGCAGTCTCGGTGAGGAGCGTGAAATTGGATTTCGAAGCGCATTTGTAAATGGAATCTGTTACGGCACAGTCTACCTTCTATTTCAAACAGAGACTCCGCTATAAAACACCGTTACAATTGATTGATAATAGTTTATTGTTCTTTTAGCACAAATAATAAAAGAGTTTCTGATCGTTTCTGTATTTATGTGTCACTCACAGAGGGAACCAGAACCGTGAACACGCTAAGCAGTGGCTTCATAAACTCAATGACCAGTGGGAGCTCCAGAGGTTTCTACAAGACTGCCATGAGGTAGGATGAGTGCCAACTGAGCACAAACAATAAAATCTGTCTCATACTTTGCCTTTGCTTTTGGAAAATGTGTGAAGCTTGTGTGAGAGATGATTTTCGAACCAAAAGATGTTTGCCTCTCTAAGTAAATGATCAGTTTGCACAGTCGAGTGTGGATGCACCACAGTGCAGGTTTATGAAAGGTTTTTGAAAGAAAGAAAGTACTTCTTGCAAGTAGCATAACAAAAATATAATGCTCTTACAGAGTGTCCTAACCAAATGCGATGTGATAGTGATATGTTTTGTGTGTTATTTGCTAACTGGTCAAGATAGTCAGGACATTTTAACTTTCACTTGGTTTTAATTACAGTGGCGTCATTCTGTGTAATCCCGCCCACAGTGAAATTTTATTGGTCTAAAATCCTGCTCAGTATTAAACATCAAATATGTTTGATTGACTGCAATTGACAGACTTCAGCGTGGACAAATTGTTGAAACTTTGCTGACCCTTGTGAGAACGAAATGCACTTAATTCTATTGAATGCGCACTTGGAGTGTGTTTTAAATCTGAAAAGAATATTAAAAAGCTGTACTTGCAGATAATATAATGTTAAATAAAATGCCACTTAAGTGTACTTAAGGTCATCTATGAGTCATTTAGCACCGAGTTGTTCCACAGACTTGCGGTGCGTGTCAGGGAGTGGGGGCGACGCTCTTTCGGCCGGTTCTGGTCTCGAGAGGCGCTCCTTCTATCCGGGCCCAATCGGCTTCCCGTGGCACTGCGGTATCGTTCTGTTTGGGCAGGATTCTGACTTAGAGGCGTTCAGTCATAATCCTGCAGATGGTAGCTTCGCACCAGTGGCTCTTCAGCCAAGCACGCGCACCAAATGTCTGAACCTGCGGTTCCTCTCGTACTGAGCAGGATTACTATTGCAACGACACGACCATTAGTAGGGTAAAACTAACCTGTCTCACGACGGTCTAGACTTTCATGACTGTTTCTTAACACAGTTAAAGCTGCAGTCCATAACTTTTTTTGGTTAATATTTATCCAGAATTATCCAAAATCAATTTTTGAGGAAGTACATAACCAGCTAGTGTCCAAAACTATCTTCTTACCTTAGCCCGATTCACAATGGTAAGCTTTAATAATGTTTTCTAATTCAGGTGGTACTGGTGGGTTTCTGTGGGAAATTTGAGCATGCCGCCGTTCGTCATTACGTCATTACGTCACGTCTGTTTACATGAAGGAGTCCCAGCTAGTAGACTATATCATGTGAGGATGCTGCAGATGACGGATCATTCATAGCCTTTTCTCACAGCAGCTGGAATAACTAAACTCATCATTTTGATGGCGGATTGTATGGTATGACAAATGGACAATTAGAGATTAGACTGTACAGAAATTGAAATCTACAGGCAATGCTAATACACACTTAATACAAGTAGTCACGCAATGCTGATGTTGTTAACAATTTGAGAACAAAGTATAACAATAATAATTTGCACGGTTTGATGTGATGAGCTAAGCGATTGTTAGATTTAATCACCATTGATAGCGCAATTTATTGTAATGCTTTTTTTTCTCAGTTGGTCAGAACAAAAGTGGCAGATTTGTTATACTTGTTCAGATGACAAATTCTTATTTTGGTCATACTTCCAAGACTACAATCTGTGATTCCACCGGTGTGGTCACTGACAGCCACACATTTTCCACTTTTCATCCGTGCTGTGGAGCCGTGCCGATGCACAACCCACGTAAAGATGATAATTCCGCAAATAACTACAAGTTTCAGACAAAGATGGCGAAAAAGAGGCGAAACTTACGGACTTTAAGTACACTTTTAACGCGCTTTGTAATAATGACAAATTAAATGTTTTACTTTAAAGTACATTTTAAAACATTGTTTTTCATGATTTAAAGTACGCATTAATTTGATGTGTTGACTAACATACTAAAACACATGTAAAGTACTTATTATTTAAGTATTATCTTAACTGTATTGTTTCATATTACATTTAAAATTATTATATAAATTAATTTAAAAGTGTAACTTCATTACAAATGTAATTAAGTATGTATAATTTTATATGTATATATGTATATCATGACACAAGTTTCAATATAAATGACATTAAAATTTTACATAATATTTTAGTTTATATACAATAAATACTTGTCAGTACATTGATCATATTACAATAGAAGTATAAAATGACAAAAAAAAAATGTACTTATGTCATATGTTGTTTTACAAAATAAAAGTAATAATATTAAATAAATTATTATTATTATTATTATACTTTAAAAATACAAATCTTGGTTACTTTAAGACATACAAAGTAACTGAATACGATCAAATTTTGGATGGTATATAGTCAGCCATCAACCACTGAATTGGACTAGATCCAAAAAGCAACAGTATGAACACAAAGAGGTCTGAGACCCACTTACTACTTAAGTGGACCAAAAAATCTGAGTCTGATCCGAGCCCTCTTTCAGGGACCGGGATAGTGTGAACGTAAAGAGAACTTGATGTTTTTCCTCTTGGTTCACGTCTTGGTCCACTTCAAGGGGACACCCTAGACACATCTAATATACTAACACACATCCGATTTCTTTCCCAAATGTTTACGTTCACTTAAGACATATCTGAGTGTGTTTACATGAATACCCATCATTTCAACATATTTTTGTGTGTATTTCACCATTAGGGTTAGTTTAGGAATGGAATGCGGCACAATAAATGTTTTTATAATTACTGGAAGCCAGATACAAGATGGAAACAAAAATTCAATTAATCGCGCAGCCCTAACGTGTGGCATCTTGTTTGTGTTTTGGAATGATTCTGAATAGCTGAGAATTGTGGGTAAATGCTGTGTGAAAGCAGTTGTACAGTAGGAGGCTCCCGGTGTGGCCCAAACCTGAAGGGTAATTTGGGCTGTGCTTGTTCTTCCTTTCTCACATTCAATTATTTAGCAGGTCTCCTCATCACTCATTCAGTCGAAAGAGAGAGAGAGAACTTCAGCAGTGTGTGGGTGAATGCGTGTGTGTTTGTGTTCACTGCAGGGCTGAGGATGGATCTCTGCCTTCACTAAGAGCTGTCAAACACGTGCGGAGACTGAGAACAGCATGATCAGAGTGCATTGGATCAGTTCCTCTTATGCACTGTGGAAATACATCCA
Source organism: Elopichthys bambusa (assembly GCA_037101425.1). Taxonomy (NCBI): domain Eukaryota; kingdom Metazoa; phylum Chordata; class Actinopteri; order Cypriniformes; family Xenocyprididae; genus Elopichthys; species Elopichthys bambusa. The sequence continues at coordinate 3,877,411 of CM074441.1, forward strand.
GTATACAGTATGCAATGCCATATTGTTTATGAACAGCATAGTGTCTTCTTCTTCATAATAACAGTGTGTATCCAGAATGGAAAGTGTTCAGTATGTATGCTGTGCAGTAATTATGCCATATGTGTATGCAGTGTGTGTTAGGCTTGCTGTGATAGTCGGTGTTGATGCAGCACCACCTCCCACCGCTGTTTTGATTTTTTATAGTAATAAAAATAATTTAGTTCAGTTAGAAAACAGACACTGCAATTAAAAACTGAACGTGTCTGCTCAATGCAGCATGAGCTGAACGAGAGTCGCAGCACAGACCAGCAGCAGGAGTCAGATCTCATTTATCACGAGAGCGAGGAGCTGACTGACAAGACGATGGCGGAAGATTTTTGGATTTTTGCAGTATTTTGGATTTAAACCCAGTGCTAATAGGGAACCTGCAGAGGATTAGTTGTGTTTTTCATTAAGAATAATAATAAACCCACCATTCAAGCAATTGCTGCCCTGAATTGGCTCTAATTTGAAAGTGAATGTAAAATGCGCACGGCCACACGGGCATTCATAACAGTGCATGTCTACTGTCGCGGAGAGTTTTTAGTTCATCTATGGAAGCTCAACACATAATTAATTGTGTTGTTTGTGATAATTTTCACAAATGAACACAACTTTTTTTTTAAAAATGGTAAATAACTGTTTATATTTTTGAGATCCCCATCAAAATCAATAGATTTGTAGCATTCTCTGATTCTTTGTAAATACTAGTGTAGAGAAGCCCTGAAACATGCAACGTAGCAAGATCATGTGCCTGTTTACTGGATAACAGCATACTGCTGTTTAAAATGTTTATCTGTGCATAATATATATTATATAGTCTGGCATAGCATGCATTAAACACTATGAACATTGTGACAGAGTGGCAGATTTTGGCACCACATACTGCAGTCTATGCAATAATACACTGAATATAACTTATTATTTTTTTAAAATAGTATCAGAAACAGAACATGCTCTGCAAGAGTGAACATTTTACACAGGACTACATTGTTGTCTTGTAACCAGACTGCACTGCATGTAATAAAACTGTTGTGTTGCATTTTTAATCCAGTTTTGTGTAATAACGTCTTTAACCCTTTAAACCCTTAAAAAAGTCACAAATCACAGTTGGCATTAATTCCTGTTAATTTGTCATACTGGATGTGGATAGCCAAACCAAGCGCATTGCATTGTGGGATGCAATACTTGTTTTTGCAAAGGCAGTGCTGCAAAGATGTATTTTTTAGGCCAACCTGGAAATTAGCATCACCCTGATTCCCTCGACGGAAACGCAATTGGATTTTTTCACTGGCTTTGAATTATTGCAGAAAATAAGCTCTGTGACCAACAAAAGGTTATGATTCTTACACGTTTGTTCATTATGATAATCTTCACAAATGACTTTTATGAATTTTGAAGCTTAAATACAATCACTAGAAGTAAAAAGCTAAACGTAGGCTATAAACAAACTACACCATGGTCACATGTCTTCAGCGTCATTAAGCTTCTGTTAACTCTTTCAAGTCTTTATTCAAAAAACATTTTCCCTGAAAGTTTGAGTTATAATAGTTTCCAAGAGTCGATTATAAACACAACGAAGCTGTGAAAGCGACTAGTGAGTAGATGAGTTTACCTGTTCGGCTGTTCCCGACAACCTCTGTAGTCATATTTAGACACTTGTGAGCAACCAGCTTTTACAAGACAAGTAAAAAATTGAAAAAGTCAAAAGGCTGTACTACTGATGTGCTTTATGTCGTAGAATAAAATATGAAAATATCTTGTGATCACCACAGACCTTATTTCAGGCCTTTAACCAAAAACTCTTTTAAAAAACCAATCGACTTCAGGACGATGGAAACAGAAGTGCTAAAATGATAGCTAGTTTCAAGGTTATGGTCTACAAAAATATATCTTCCCTTCAGCATTTCATGTACTCCAAAAATGTGCATACTGTACAGGATACCATTGTACGATTGAATGCTATTATAAACAGCTTATGTGACACTTTTTCTGATTTGCTTTCCGTTGCTCCTTCGAGATATTTCCTGATCTAAAGTATCACATTACTGTCTTTGGTAGTTTAAATGTCTCTCTCGTGTTGGTGGTGATGGTGTAGTTAACATTCAGTTTACTGGATAATGAATTCCCATGTCTCTAGATGGTCACTCGCTCTTCCTTGGATTTATTGCTTCATTCCCCCCAGGGTCTCTTTGAGGAATAACTATGATTGACCTAAATGTCTTTATGGGTGAGAGCGCCGGGTGCTTCATGAGGGCAGATGTCACTGTAGTGTTTAGTAGGCACTAGAGAGAGGTTAAAAAGCGAAGTATGAATGATTTTAAACGGCCATCTACTAGCTCTTAAAGGATTAGTTCACTTAAGAATTAAAATTTCCTGATAATTTACTCACCCCCATGTCATCCAAGATGTTCATGTCTTTTTTGAGGAAAACATTATAGGATTTTTCTCCATATAGTGGACTTCACTGGGGTTCAACGGGTTGAAGGTCCAAATTGTAGTTTCAGTGCAGCTTCAAAGAGCTCTACATGATCCCAGACGAGGAATAAGGGTCTTATCTAGTGAAACATTTTCTAAAAAATATATTAAAATTTATATACTTTTACCACAAATGCTCGTTTTGCACTAGCTCTGTGATGTGCCACGCATTACATAATCACGTTGGTAAGGTCACGCATGACGCAGGTGATCCAGTGTTTACAAAGCGAATGTGCAAAGACTAAGTCAAACGGGATTTACAAAAAAAAAGGTAAAACGGCGATGTCGGACAATTTTGAAGTTGGAAGAGAAAAAGAGATGGGCCGCGGTATTTCCGCCTACATCACGTGTGACCTTTCCAAAGCGATTATGTAATGCGCATCACAGAGGTAATGCAAGACGAGCATTTGTGGTTAAAAAGTATATACATTTTTATTTATTTAGAAAATGACCAATCGTTTCACTAGATAAGACCCTTATTCCTCGTCTGGGATCGTGTAGAGCCCTTTGAAGCTGCACTGAAACTGACATTTGGACCTTCAACCAGTTGGTAACTATATAGAAAAATCCTGGAACGTTTTCCTCAACAGCCATAATTTCTTTTCGACTGAAGAAAGAAAAACATAAACGTCTTGGATAACATGTATGAGTAGATTATCAATTATTTTAATTCTGAAGTGAACTAATCCTTTAAAATAAATGGAAAAGTTCCATAATGTTAAAGGTTCTTCATGTTAACCATAGATGCCAATAAAGAATGTTTATCATTCTTCCATGGAATCTTTGTATTCGACAAGATGTTCTTTAGATTATTAAAATGTTCTTCACACTAAGAAAAATTGTTTTTTTAAAAGCTGCTCACTGTAAGGTTCTTTGGGGAACCAAATATGGTTGTTCTATGGCATTGCTACGAAAATCCCCTTTTGCAACCTTTATTTTTAAGAGACTGTTGTGATCTGACAGATTATGAGCGTTTGCCACTCATTCCCTTATTTTTGGACCTCTGCTTCTCTGTTTCCCTTCCCTCCGTTTCAATCACTCATTCGTATTCGCTTCCCTGCCCGCTTAAAGAGCCTAGTGTTGTCCTTGTGACGCTTGGAACTACGTAGGCTCCCTCTCTCTCTCTCTTTCTCTCTCTATGTGGTTCTCTCCCCCTCCCTCCGCGTCTCTCTTCCTCGCTTTCCGTCTATCTGTCTCTCCGCATGCTTTTCTCTCATCGTGGATGCTGCAGCAGGAGAAATTGGGTCTTTCTGCTCAGGCAGAAGAGTCACTGCAGTATTGAGTCAAGCTTATATTACAAAACAGGAGGAGGAGAGAAAAGAGGGCAGCGCGGACTGAAAGAAGACAATATGGATTTGTTTGAGATGCAAGATGCTGCACAAACGGGGTGAAGAGTGTGTCTGGATCGCTCGGAGGAGGGGAGGGAAAAACGGTCCCCACATCCTCCCTCTTGGCACTCTCCAACGCCCACTCTCTCTCTCTCTCTCTCTCTCTCTCTCTCTCTCTGTGTCCGTGGCTAGTGTTTGTAATATCAATAATCACTGCTACTGGGCTCATTTCTCTCCTTGCTGTAACTCAGTCAGGCCTCTGCACGGGCTCAAGACTACAAGTCTTGTACCTTTTTTGGGATTTTCTTTGTTTTTTAACTAAGATGTAAACCACTTCTTGTTTTCACTGGATTTAATACAGATGGTCCAAAAATAGTGCATGCTGATTTCTCTGCACATGTCTTGAATATTTCATCCAGCACAGTTTTTGGACTGCTCGCGTGTGTTGTGTTTTGCTGCTCACCTGGGCTGAAAGTGAACAATGTGGATTTGGGAACTTGAGTGACAGATTCTCCACAGCCTGATTCAGGTGGTAATTATAACATGACATAATAATGTATCTATAGTGCACAAATAACATGTTCATGAACTTTTTTTCCCAAAGCATTTTTTTTTATTATTGTAAAACATATTTTTATATATAGCATCATGAAATATGTATATACATTTCTGATGTTATTGTATGTAAAGTGTATATTTTAGGTATTGTGATCATTTTGTTTTTCACTATTTTAGTAATCAGTTTTTTGCAGTTCACTTAAATAGTCCTGCAAGTAATTTTTAAAAGTACAAATATAATAATTAAATGTTGTTTAAAATAGTTTTAGATTAAGTAATGCATGTCACACAGCAGGACACTGCTTCACATTTACTTTAGGAAGTCAACGACTGTATAATATAATAAAAGTTATATAATATATATATGTTTTGTAACGCATTACAAGTAACTTGAGTAACGTAATCAGATTACTTTTTCAAGTAACTAGTAAAGTAACGCATGACTTTTTCACATTTATTGACTGACAGCTCTCCTGTCCTCATGTTGAGAGAAATAAAGTGCAGAGGTGTTGTGTGCGCTGTGTGAACATGATGGTTATTGTCGTTCTACACTAAAAGTGAACATGCATTTACTCATCTCACTTGCACGAAAACATTCAATATTCCTCAAAATGAATACAAACAGTTAAACGCAATCTTAGAATTTTATGCAAACCTGTAATAATTAACTATATTAAATTACACAAATATACTTTATGTATTTAATCTCACTTTATTAACCAATGTCTTTGCTTTTGACCTTCAATGATCTAATTTAACCATACTAATAAGGAAAAATTACTTTAGATTAGATTTAGAAATAAGAGTGTTGAACTATCCTATTCTTCTTCAATCCAGAATGGCAGCACAGCTGAAAGATTTGTTTGAGTTGCGCCCTCTACTGTACAGGAGTAAATGTGCGTTTCCTTCATCCTGAGGCTTACTCATTTCACTTTTGGTGTGAAAGAACCTTAACATTTGCCAAAAATAGAACTTTTTTTGTTGTTATTAAAAAACAAACAAGCAAGCCCAGCCGATGTGTGAAAAAGTAACGCAAAAGTAATGTAACGCATTACTTTTCATAAAAAGTAACGCAATTAGTTACTTTTTTAGGGAGTAATGCAATATTGTAATGCATTACTTTTAAAAGTACCTTTCCCCAACACTGGTGGTTTGTGCAGGAATGTATAATAAAGTGATACATTGTTTGGGATCACTTGTGCATGGGAACATTTTTGAGGATTATTTTTATAGTCTTTTGTAAAAGTAGTTTAACAGTGTTTACCGGGTTAAATGTTTTGTGTTGTTTTCTGTGTGTTGTAATATTATAATTATATGATTTGGTGGAAGCTTGGTGTGCTGATCACATACCGTACATGTTTGCATTTCAATATACATATACATACTTTTTTACAAATATGCATTTTTGGTTATACCACACTGAATTAGATTTTTCTTCAAATGGTAATATATTGATATTATAATATTAAATTTAAAACATTTATTATAGACGAGGTGTATGTAAGTTTGAAATCCATTTGTAAGTTAGTTTGAAATCCATTTGTAATGTTTTTTTTGTTTAAATAAATTAATAGACGCGAGTTATGAGTGTGATTTCTAACACGTGTTTATGGTTTTGTGTGTTTCATAGATTGGTGATTGGGTGGCAGAAAAGATGCTAATGGCTCGCGACACCTCCCGCGACGAGACTCAGAAGCTTCATAAGAAGTGGCTGAAACATCAGACCTTCATGGCAGAACTGGCTCAGAACAAGGAGTGGCTGGACAAGATCGAGAACGTAAGTTCGGCTTTCAAGGTTATGCTGTGCTCACTATCTTTGCTAATAGTAGTTGATACATTTTAATATATAAGCATTTTCTCTGTCAGATAATTAAGTGTTTGAATGCTCAGTGCCCTTCTTCACTTGGCTTGAAAAATGCTATTGGGCACCTTGAAATGAAAACACAAGTCAGCTGAAAGTCTTTCTCTGTTGACTCATATTCCATTCTAGTGAAGGACTCATGTGAAACAGAGCCAGTAAAAGCATTACTGTAATAGCAGAGATGGCATAGCATTTAGCAAGGGCAAATCCGCTTGGTGTTATATTTAGTGGTACGCACGCACTTTCTATATTGTTTAGCTTATATTATATTATATTATATTATATTATTATCTTCTATAACTGAAAGTGTTTCTGAAATGCATTTTAGATAGATGTAAAAGCCCTGATTCTTGCAGTGCACTGATGTCTGATTGAAAGTCTGATTTAATCTGTCAGTTACACTGTTTTATTGACATTGTTGAATGGACTGTCTTCAGCTGCCAAGGCCATCTTGAATGATCATGGGCATATCACAAATCCATTAATCATTATATTCTGTGATCAGCTGCAATAACAGAGCATAAGAGTCTTATTGTTTGTTGTTGTTGAATAAGGTTGTGCGTGTCAGTAGGCGTGAGATACCAGGAACAATTCAGGCACCTTTACTCATTTTAGTCTGCATAAATATGCATGAATCAGAAACACTGAGATGATATGGGTGTGATAGGGCTTGGTGACATAACCAAAAAAAAAAAAAAAAAAAAAATGAAATTGAACAATATATTTCTCAAAATATGATATTTGCTCAAAAGACAGTTTTGTTTTTGTTCAGAAACAGACATTGAAGCAAGGTGTCTGTGAATCTTTCATTTTTTTCACTAAATCAACCAGTGGAACTATACATATGAATGAACAGCAATATTTATCTATATAATTTAACGTACTGCATATTTTGAGTAAAATATATTAATATATTTAAAAATGACACATTTTTGAGTCATGACATACAGTACAAACGGTTAAATCTCTTTGTTAAATCATTGTTTATTGTCAATAAATCAAACCAGTGACTACACGGTCAACTTCACAATGTTTCTCTTAGCAGGATGAAAATAATCTGTTATTTAAACTGTGATTAAATTATAAATAGAAACTGATCAAAGAACGCACCCTTTACAATTGCTGGAGCTGTCAATCAAACAGCTTGAGTGTTCTGGACTCTCACCAAAATACCTGTTAGAAACAACAAATTTTACATTATGTTTGCACTGTTAGTTATGATGAAAGCATTCATTAGTGTGCAGAAATCGAGTTACAATGACGAGGTTAATGCGCTCAACATGTCTGTGATCAGCTACATGCTCATCACTGCAACCTTTCATGCCACAATCTAAATATGATGCCATAGATCTAAATATAATTAACACTTTACATGATTAGTTAACCTTGAGAACTGTAATAGTAAAAACATGCTAAAAGTTTTTGAGAGAATTCCACATGTAATACTGTTTCATATGCATAGATGTCAGCCAATCACAGCAGTGGATGTTACACTGAAGTCTCCCAGCAGACACGCCCCTTAAAACAGAGCGTTCAAATCAGAGGGCTAAAATCAGGGTAGCCTTTTATTTCTAAATTAAGACAATTTTTGATGTAAAAATCATACTAACATTATAAGTGCACCCCAGGAAACATTATAAAATAATAAAATAATGCAGTTCATGACCCCTTTAAAAATGCCACATGCCAACTTCAGTAAATGTTTTTGAGTCATGACACTTATGGTACAAACGGTCAAATCAGATTTCATTGAAATAGACGGTTTGAACTGATTAAACAAGGGAAATAGATATTACAGCCACTATAACATTGACGACACTGAACAAAGAACTGAATGAAGACAGGACGTAAATACACAGAGGAACAAAAGAGCTAATTAATTGGACAAAAGGTGAAAGGACTCATTAATCAAACACACTGGGAAACTAGGTCAAATGACAGGGCACACAGGCAAACAGGAACAGAATTAAAACACAACGTCCCTCATTCATTAAATGAATGTACGACAGAAAATTGGGCGTACAGTTGTTTCCACGCAAAACTTGGCATTTATCAATATGAACATGAGCGGTGGCTATGATCAAATCTCACGTCAGTTCTCAGCTTGTGTTTTTGAGTTGAACTTGCATGGAGCATAGCAAATCTGGTGGAGCATTTTGTTCATTAGGATTATTTTCCTACAAGATTAGAATGTCAAATTAAAATTAAATTCAATTAGAATAGATAGGTGTCTGTGGCCCATTAAAAATACCACCTCCAGGAGTTTAGTTTTACATGCGCAAATAGCAGCATAAACAACACGCTCCACAAACAAGTTCACGGAAAATGAGATGGCAGAAAGCACGTCGTATTTGTTTTCTTTATTTCTTGAATTACGCATTTTCAAGGATGATGTTTTACGTGGATATTATTGGAACATGAGTGAAGTACAAAGCCTTGTTTAGCAATCAAATGTTAGATTGCGAACATGGAAACATTTGGATTCGTGCCGAATGAGAGCGGTAGCCTACGTGAACCCAATGCTGTTTTAGTTTCGCTTTAAATAAATTCATTTTGGTTTGACATTTGTATGTTGTTTATATTGAAAGTCACTACAGCCTAATGTGTTTTATAATTTAATAGCTACTTATTTTTCATTCTTGTACTGTTCTGAATAGCCTACTGATAAATTTAAAGGATTTGATGTGGAGTGAGGAGAACTAAAACAGCCTAGACTATATGTTTAGTTTTTATAATGTTTGTAAATGTTTCATTTTATTTACTGGTATTTAATATTCAGGAAAAACTTTACAATAAGTTCTCATTTGTTAACATTAGTTAATGTATTAACTAACAATGAGCAATACATTTGTTACAGTATTTATTAATCTTTGTTAATGTTAGTTAATAAAAATCCAGCTGTTCATTGTTTGTTCATGTTAGTTCACAGTGCATTAACTAATGGTAACAAATACAACTTTTGATTTCCATAATGTTTACTAAATGTTGTGTAAGGTTCCACCCACTAGCCCAACGACGGCATCTAGTGGTCTGGTCGAAGGTATTTCGCGTGTACGTCCTCTGGCACTTCTGTAAAATTCATCTTAATTTAATACAACTTTGGTTTTTTAATTCAATTCTGACTTCGTAAATAATTTTATCTGACTCCAATTATAACTGACTCTTAGTTTCACAATCTTTCCGATGTAACAGCTGATCATGAGATTAGTTGTGCTTTAATTTAGATCTTTGATCATTCTGGATACCTCATAATGTCAATTATTCGTTCATTACGGACCGAATCACCACTTAGAGAATTTCGCAGCGGCCGTCTGCGTTCTCACGACATAAATTCGCCAGTTTATGATTCTTAGTCAGAGGGTGCAGAGTTTACTAATGCATTTGAGTCGAACCGCCACATGCTTGTTCATACAAAAATACAGTTTTCCTAGTCACGATACTGCAACTTGCTAATTCAATAACAGACAAACTCAAAAAGTCCCATGATGTGCTTCCATGCTCCTTTCATGGGGCTCTCTAGTTTGACCTGTCCTGATGCAGATTTACGGAAGTGAAGGACTCTAATAATCTACTAGTCATAATGATTTTAGAGGAATCCAAGATAAATCAAGATTAACATTTATTGTTTTTGCCAGGCAGGATAAATCATCAATTAAAAGAATTACAAAGAATACATCACACAACTGATCAGCATAAAATGCAAAGTACAACTCACAACAAAATATTAAAAGTCAGCATACCTGGCGAATAGAGAGATACACACAGCAATTGTGCGGGAAGTTCTGAATGCAGATGCTTCCCTGAGTGGTTTGCCAAATCCCTTTAAATACCCCAAGTTATAACAAAAGGGCTATAAACATTTAGCACCCAAATATTTATGCAGCTTTTGCTGGACCTTTTCTCGTGCCCCAAAGGGTCACACGCCTGTTTTTGGGGATCCGAGCAAATTGTTAATAAGAATCTTTATTGGGACATCTCCCACCCCAGGAGAACAGGTTTTGTTTTCTTTATTCTTGTCTGTTCTATTGTTGTGGGAGTGAAACCCTCTTACCAATCGCACCAGAAGTATTTTCACTGATGTCACTTAAAACAACTAAGATAGCAGATTTGTGAGACTTGCATGGCCTGAAGGGAAGGAGAGGGTGTGAGGAGTCAGGAACTCAGCATGGGGGGGAAGAGAGGAGGTTGAACCAGGTGTTGTCCTGTGCTCTTTCTCGCAGATCCTCTCTTCAGATTAGAGAGTTTTATTGTTTTATTACAAGATAGGAATCTTGAATTCAGTAATTCAGTCTTAGTAAAAATCCATCCTTACAGTTGAAATTAACATTAACTAAGATTAATACATGCTATAGAATTATTGTTCATTCTTAGTTCATGTTAACTAAAGTAGTTAACTAATGTTAACTAATGAAACCTTATTGTAAAGTGTTACCAATATTTATATAAATTAATTGATTAATTGTTTGCAATTACGAGGTTAACGGGTGTAAGATTAATTTCTCTTTCATGAGATTACTTCCTCCTCTTGGCTGGGTGACGTTTCTCCATGTCGGCTTCTGAACCGTGAATTTTTAGGGGTGTGATATTTAAATGACGATTGTTTTCAGCCGCCACATTTATCAGTGTACGATCATTCGTACGGTGGGATTAGCAGCATACGAATGTTTCATGGATCACTCGTCATAGGATGATTTCTGCACTCGAATCTGCGCTCGTTTCTACGACAGATTGATAAATTAGGCCCAATGAAACTAAGCCGAAACATAACAGAATATAATCATTACATTCACAGAAAAGATTTGAATTTACTACCATAACTCTAACCTCCATTTTTGCTACTGAAGACTAATTTAAAGTCGCTATTGATATCTAGACAATTAGTGGATACCTAATAGTGGATTTACCAATTAGTGGATACCCAAAAGTGGATACCAAATATGCAAGACGCCTGAACTTTGTTATGGGTTACCATGCTGTCAATCATCTCAATTTCGTGTTACATACACACACAGAGCTATAATTTAGGGGATTCACTCCTGTATTTAAATGTGGTTGTCACTCCTGAAACCTTGCAGTGTGTACATGGCCTTTGATATTAATTTGATATTGCCAGTGAAATGATCATGAATATATTGTAAATATTTGATATTGCCCAGCCACAGTGTGTGATAGTATGTGAGATTAGTGTGTGAAGATTTCTCTTTGCTCTGTCTTCTTGACCTAGTATTTCCTGCAGACAGCTGAATGCTGGAGCCCATTTCTCTGTCATATAACCTTAAACTAGTTACCAGGAATAGAAATATGCTGAACTGTGCTGGCTACATATTTATAAGAGCGCCCTGGATACATGTACCAAGCTTGTATTTTCTGCTGAATTTGGCCTGTTTGGACCGGTTTACCCTGCTTTTTAAATGATTCACGCATTCACAGGTGTATTCACAAACGTCAAGTCAATCTTTTGTTTGGACAGATTTTTCTTTTCATAACCCCAAATTTGCTTATTCCTATTGTTCAGCCAGAAGTGTTCATATCCAGTGTCGTAATTTAATAATTCATGGCTAAGCTTTAGCCAAATTAATTATAAATTACAAATTCACCAACATGTATAATATCGGATAAATTAGCTTTGATATTAAATGAATTTTACCTGCCATGTTTTAAGCATTAAAAATACTTTTCTAATGTCCATCGCTCAGTCACGGGCAGCTGTATATGACAGGTACTTTCTATATATGTGGCACTTTCTATATAGTGGCAAACAAATCGGAAGTCTCACACATTCAAGTCAAGTCATCTTCATTTATATAGCGCTTTTCACAATACATATTGTTTCAAAGCAGCTTCACTGTGACAATAGTTAAATTATTAACGAGCTAAAGTTGTTTTTTGATTGAATCACTTCCGTTTGTAAAAATTGTTTATTATTACTTTAGGGGCCACTTAAATGACACCTTTCCTACTGAAAACCGAATACCTTTAATGCATTCTTGCCGTTCATTTACGTGTTTAGTCTATAGGTTTGCGTGTTTAAGTGTACGTGCGCAGAAGCTTGGTCTTTTTTAAAAAAATTATATTTGCCAAATTACCTGTCTGGTCCGAATAATACAGAAAAATTAGTTGTGTCCGTGGATCTATGCGAACTGGAATAATTTTGATAGCGTTTTATCTATACATAGGGAAAGGAAAGGGATGGAGGCCTTCGCAGGGGATAGTTTAGTTGACGCTGCGTTATCATCATGTCTAGATGCAGGTCCTTCATCTCATCTGGATACGGCCTGGATCTGGCAGCCTGCGGCAAACCTCGTGATAAACAGAGAGAGACTAATATTAGCATAGATGCTATTCTTTTTATGATGTAGCGAGTACATCAGGTGTTATGGGAAGTGTTCCCGTTTCAGGCTGACCTAATCTTCGCAGACTAACAATTTACATGATTTGAATTATAGAAGTAGATAATGGTTTATGTGTATGCAAGTTTAAACAGATGTGTTTTTAGTCTAGATTTAAACTGACAGAGTGTGTCTGCTTCCCGAACAATGCTAGGAAGACCGTTCCAAAGTTTAGGTGCTAAAACAGAAAAGGATCTACCGCCTGCAGTTGATTTTGATATTTATAGGTATTATCAACTGTCCTGAATTCTGAGATCGCAATAGACGTGAAGGACTATAATGCGTTAAGAGCTCGCTCAGGTACTGGGGAGCTAAACCTGCTTTGTAGGTAAGTAGCAAGATTTTAAAATCTATACGATGTTTAATAGGGAGCCAATGCAGTGTTGACAGAACCGGGCTAATATGGCCATACTTCCTGGTTCTAGTAAGAACTGTAGAAAATAGGCTCATTTCGTGTTACTAAATAAGATACGGACCCTAGAATTCTCCTCTCTCCTGGATTTAAGGTTGCCAGAAGTTATCAACCAATCAGAACAGACTTGCAGGGGGGAATGTTTGATTTCGCCTAGGACACCAAATAAGCCAGAACCATTACCGTGCACAAGAGAGTACCAGTTTCCAGTTCATGCACTGTTTAAGGACACAGTTGCTAAACAAAATATGCTCAGTGCATTGATGCACTGAAATGTACCTCTGAAATGTCACATTTTTGCAATACAGTTATCCCTACTTTCTCCAATATAGTAATATGAAAATAAAACATCAAATTATGATATGGTCTACTATATCCTCATGGATATGGAAGTGTTTGACATTTAGACAGGCAGAAATGTCAAATTTATAGTCAGTCACATTGATGCCTCTGAATTAGGATACTCAGAGAAGTTGCTTTTGTTGAGTTTCCATTATCTACAATTCATTTCGTGTTCATACACAATCTTGAGTTGGTGGTATTGAGTGATAGTGGGTATAAATCTGACCTTCATTTTGGGATAGTGTTCATTCTTTTTGAGAAACTTCATGAGGTTTTCACTATATATATGTTGAGAAAAAAGTATTTTACGAGGAATGTGCGTGTAAGAATAACACTGTTATGAAAGGGATAGTTCACTCTAAAATGAAAATTGAGTCATAAATTACTGTTGTTTTAATGCCGTCTGTCCTTCTTTCTTTTATGGACCATAATTTTTTTTTTAAATGTCCCGCTTGCGTTCATCCATATAATGGCAGTGAATCGCGACCAGCATCAAAAAGACACAAAAGTATCACAGAATGATCCCATGCGACACGTGCTATATATTCTAAGTGTTCTGGGGGTATATGATATTAAATTTAATGTACTATTTAATGAAAATCCTGACCTTGACCTTCTGAAGCAATATCTTCTTTACATGCTCATAGTCAGAGCTTCTGCTTATTAGTCTGTATTTTCCAGTAAACAGTGTTGTGCAGTGATTCACCCTTTGCAATGGACACATGCGTTATAATTACAAACATGCTGTTTTGACTAGTTCTGCTCCAGTGTCACTAACCCGGCAGCTGTCAGATAGAGCAGCCATGCCAAGTGAAGTGAAGGGAAAGGGAGTATCTGTTGCTAGGTAACAGTTTCCTCACACCCCCTACCCCCCAAACCCTAGAGCTCCCATGTGTGAAGGTCATTTGTACTACCTCATCCTCACACATCCTTTTTTTTTGTAGCTCACAGGAAGTGATGAGATGCACTTCCAGGTCAGAATGAACTGGAATAATGCTGGTGCCAGAAAACAAATCTAACACATTTTATTGAATTTTATGCAATATCTGTAGTTAATAGTAGTTGATCCGTTAGTTAATTAGTTAACAGTAGTTAATGCATTGATACTTTACTGAAGTGTTTATTAATCTTTGTTAACATTATTTAATAAAAATATTAATGTTCATTGTTAGTTCATGTTATAGCTCAGGTCCATTAAATAATATTAACAGATAAAACTTTTGATTTAATAATGTATTAGTAAATGTTGAAATTAATAAGTATTTTTCATCGTTAAGTTAGTTCATCCTTATATAGTTAACTAATGTTAACAAATGGAACTTAAGTGTTACCTTCTATATACAGAAATGTTTCTTCAAAAAGCAAGGAAATATATGAAGTAATTTAGGGATAATGATGTTTATTTGTTACAAAAACATTTTTTTTTTATACTTAAAACACATAAGATGGTGTGTTTATCATGGCAGATAATTAAACGACCTCATTATGTAATTGGGATTTATCTAGTAAGCATGTCCAATTAACCATACAATTTCCTGGACCTGTTTGTTTTAAAGCCTGAGGGAAGATCTGGCAGTGTGATCTCTCTCTCTGTTTACAGCTTTCTCCTCCATGCAGTTTCTTTGCTCTCTCTGGTTTTAATGTTTGTTATATTGAGAATATACTGTATATTAATGTATATACTTTTCCTGAAATGACCTTCTCTGTTAAGGGACGATGTTGGCACTCGGGATTTGATTGTCAGATGCATTTTTAACATTCATGACGGCACCAGTTTTTTTTTTTTTTTTTTAACAATATTAGGGCTGTCACAATTCCTTGATTAAATTTGAGTACTCAATTTAAAAAAAAAAACATTATTGATTGTCGAGTAACTGGCTGCATTCCACGGACAAAGAATCCATTATTAGACCGTTTTCTAATGCTGCACCATTTAAAAACTATAGCATAGTGCCCTCTGAGTTTGCATGTTTGAAATTACAGTGGCTGTAGCAGAATTGGCCAAATATTAAAGATTAAGTAAACATTTAAATGTCCTTTGGCCAATATTAAACAAGGATTTGATCTGCTGTAAAGTGTAACAAAACCAGGCCATTGGCGCCCTCTGCAGGCATTTGTAATAATACATAATGTACATGAGATGATTTTTTTATATTATGTATATTATGTATTTTAACAGTGTTGTTTTATAAAACCATATGATTACTTATTTTTATTTGAACCAAATTGTATTGCCTCATTGTTATTATATATGTATTATGTATGTATTAAGTCAATTTTAAAGGCTTAGGTCTATTTTTATTACCACAAAAAAATATCGGATTACTTGATAATTGTCAAAATAATCAACCGATTACTTGATTAACCATCAAACAATAGACCGATTACTCGATTAATCATCATACCAATGACCAATCATG
The DNA here is from genome assembly GCA_037101425.1 of Elopichthys bambusa. Lineage (NCBI taxonomy): Eukaryota > Metazoa > Chordata > Actinopteri > Cypriniformes > Xenocyprididae > Elopichthys > Elopichthys bambusa. Next base: position 3,893,238 of record CM074441.1, read on the forward strand.
ACTCGATTAATAGAAAAAAATAACCGCCCGGCCACTTGGTTAACCGCCAAAATATTCGACCGATCACTCGATTAATCACCCAAATAATCGACTGATTACCCAATTAACCGCCCGCCCACTCGATGGAGCGTCAAAAATAATCGTCCGAATAATCGACAAAAATAATTGCCCGGTTACTCGATTAACCGGCAAAATAATAGTTCGGTCACTCGATTAACCGGCAAAATGATTACCAGATTAATCGTTCGGCTACTCGATCGAGCCTCAAAATAATTGCCCGATTAATCAACAGAATAATCATCTGATTACTTGATTAATCGCCAAAATAATTGACCGGTTGCGTGATTGATTGTCAAAACAATCGACCGATTACTCGATATAAACCATATACACTGTTGTCCGTCTCTGTTAAATACTTCAATTTAAGTAACTCATAAAGACAAACTGTCAGTCTAAATTAATAATTTATTACCTCTTGCCCATAAAATAACATAACTAGGCCTAGAACATACTATTAAACTACATCAGATGTTTTAAATTAAAAACAGAGGAATTCACCAAAATAAGATTTTTTTTCCTGGCCCCTCTTAAAGGGACAGTGTACCCAAAATGTAAAATTCTGTCAACAATTGCAAACTATCCCTATAAATTCTTAATCTCGCTTCAAGTATTCCTGCTCCATTTCTGAAACTTGTCCTTAAATGATTGTTTACATCCTTGAAGGACTTTTTTGATATTAGCATAATGTATCTCTAGCCCGGAGGGTATTTATCATGGTTTGCTCCTCTGGGAATCGTGCTAACAGCTGGGCCTGGGGTAACTAATTCCCAGAGCAATATGGTACCTCACTAGTTCAATGTTGTGTATCATTGGTTGCATGTGGACTCACATACACATGATTTGCTGGTATTCTGCATATTAATTGCCAATATTTCAATAATCTGATTTTAGTTTGCCACCATCTTGAAAGGACTCACAGAAATCACAGTGATATCGCTTTGATGAAACTTCAAGAGTCCTACATTGTGACTCATTACACACTCAGACACAGATTATGTCTTATTCCTCCTACCACCCACTTCTCCCACACCAATTCTTCTCTCAAGTGTTCACTCTTTAGTGTTTTGTCACCGCCACAGCACGGTGACACAGAAGTCAACAATGTGACTTTGTGCACATCCAGTGCATGTTGGAAGAGCTCAGGCCAGATTCCTGAGGAGGCAGAGAACAAGTAATGCCGTCACCAAGAGAGATGTTACATAAAGCCTCACGCAGCACCATTTTTAACCCAGTTCTGTTGTGTGAAGCGGCTCTACTGCAGACCAAAACCTCTACAGTCATCGTCTCTATAGCTCACACACTCAGTTCACCCCAAAATCTTCACTAAACTTTGTCAGTTGTATTTGTTTTAAGGTTTTCCAGTTTGGACATTCAAGCGATTTTAGACGATTGGATGTATATTATTTCGAGCTACCATGCTCACGCAGCTGCATTGTGGCACGACCACTCATACAAACAGTAGCTCGTGAAGATCACGTGCACAGAGAGGAACGCAGAAACTAGTTGTCTGCGCTGTCCTGTGATTTATCACTAAAGTAGCTTAGAAACTCAAAACTTATTATAGCATATACTTTTGAAGGAACTATTTACAACCCACAGCTTCACGATTAATAGAGAGACGGTATGACTATTTCACACACGCTATCTCTCTCATTAGGTACTGGGCTAATTTATCTTTATATGATTTACAACGAGCAGAAATCTGTAAGAAATGTTAAGAAACGTAGATAAAATAACTGCTGAAAGTGAGCTGTTATGTCAGATCACTTTTTCAATAGGAAAAAATATCCCACCTTTAATAGTCAATCATATTTACAGTACAAACCTTGTCAGTGAAAAAAAAAAAAAAAGAGAAGCAAAATAATCGTTCATTAATCGTAAAATGTTCAATTAATCAAGGTTTTGATTATAGGCCATAATCGTTCAGCCCTAATTCTATGTAAAGTTTTTACTGTGGAAACGTGACTGGACATGTGATTTACCCATACAGTCTGTTCTGTCCAGGCATACAGAACAATAAAAATGTCTGTGAATCCATTTCTAAAACCACAGCTAATGTAACCTTTAGAGATCACTTGTCCTATTTCCCAGCTCTCTTCTCACATCAAAAAAAAAAGACTGCGGCAGCTGTTGCAATGTGACATGCATGACTGGCACAGACTCCCATCAGATAACACATATGCAACATCACTGAAGGGCACTTACAATGTGGACAGACACTGCCGTTACATGCGTCTATACTGGATGCAAATCTCAGGTGATCACCTCAGACTCATAATAAGGTTTCATGCTGATGAGTAGTAAGCTAATACAGTACTAATAATTTATTTTTATTATATAAGTCTGTGTGAGGTAAATTCTGTTTGGCCGTCATAGTCATCATCCTAGGTTAAGCTGTCATTTACATATTTAAAAAAAAACGCATGAATATTTAATGAAATAAGCATAGTTTAATTTAGCACTGCAGTGCGGGCAGGACTCATAAAGGTGCTAACCTCTTTTAAAATTACAAATGTGAAAACGTTGCTTAATCCAGAGATGAAACTGTCTGAACCCAGGGTTTAAAAAAGGTCAAGGGATTAATTAGCTCATTTTTCTTTTATTTGTATATTATGTAATTAGGCTTTAACATATTGTTGACTGTACGCTGTACGTACACTGTAAAAAATGCTTTTCGAAGTTGTTAAAACAGAATATTGGAGTACGTTTTGCAAGAAGAAACTGTTTTAGTCTTGTTGTGTTCTTGTTCCATTCAATTAGATTCAAATCCTGATTGAAAATGGTTTCAAAGTAAATCCTACGCAATTTTTTTCACTTCATTGTGCGTAGCTACATACTTCCATCTTTGTTTTTTCACACACACTTCAGATAGCCTGTGATGTCATTGATTGGCTGACGGCATGTGTGTGTGTGTGTGTGTGTTTGAGTGGGAAGCAGCCGATCTGATTCCTGTGCTCATGGGCATCATTTCCATGGTCACTGCTATATCGCTGTACCAACCCCCTTCCCCCTCACCCAGTCCTGACAGAGAGGATGAGTTATAATGGTTCACTGTGTTGGGGGAGAAATGCTGCATGTCTGTGTTATGTGCATGTGTGTTTTAGGATCCCATGGTCTGTGTGGAGATCAGGTGGGGGAACGACAATGTGTGTGTGAGGTGTACCAGTTTAGTCTGCGCTCATGCCAGCTTCTGTAGAACTTGGCACTGTCTGTAATATGGAAAAATGTTTCAAAAAAACTGCCTGTGCACAAGAGTATTTGTAATGAACAAAGAAAAAAAAACATGAGCTATAAATAGGTTTTTACATTTTCTACAGAAAAACATGTGTGGTGTTTGACCTTGCGCATGCAAAAGTTGTCGCCATTGTGCTAGGGTGTTGCCAGGGCATTGCTATGTGGTTGGTATGAGGTTTTGAGTGGCTTTCTGACTCCTCCATAGACAGCAATTTAATTACCACTTTCAAGGCCCAGAAAGTTAGAAAAGACATTGTTAAAACAGTTCATGTGACTACAGTGGTTCAACCTTAATGTTAGGAAGCAACGAGAATATTTTTTGTGCGCAAAAACAAAACAAAACTTTTTTCAACAAATTCATCTCCTCCCTGTCAGTCATACTCTGACTGAAAACATACTTTAAAGGGATAGTCCACCCAAAAATGAAAATTATCCCATGATTTACTCACCCTCAAGCCATCCTAGGTGCATATGACTATCTTCTTTCAGACGAACACAATCAGAGTCTTCCAAGCTTTATAATGGTAGCAAATGCGATTTTGAAGCCCAAAAAAATGCATCATAAAAATAATCCATACGTCATTAAGTATAATAACTAGCTTCTAGCAGACAGCCGTATGCATTGATTTGCGGCAGAAGAGTGACCTCTGACCCGACGCATGACGTAATGACGAATTACCTTAGAGGATAGAGCGAAACAAAACACCGGTCATGAATTAGAAGTCTAAAATTAGATATTTTAAAGAGAAATGTCGGAGGATTTCAATATAAGAAGAGAAAGTTGAGTTTGTTGCCCAGCCATATTTGTTTAAACCTCGAGAGCTTACGATACTCCTACATCCTGCGTCATACATCGTGTCAGGGGTTACTCTCGTGGCGCAAGTTGACTTGCGCAGTGTGCGTACGGTCGTCTATTGGAAGCTAGTTATTTTAGTTGACAAAGTTTTAAATATGGATATTTTTCTTACAAAAACCAATCGCTTCGCTTCAGAAGGCCTTTATTAACCCACTGAAGCCGTTTGGATTATTTTTTATGATGGATGGATGTGCTTTTTGGGGCTTCAAAATGGCTCCCCCCATTTGCTACCATTAAAAAGCTTGGAAGATCCAGGATATTTTTAAATATAATATACCTGTGTTAGTCTGAAAGAAGATTCAAATACACCTAGGATGGCTTGAGGGTGAGTAAATCATGGGATAATTTTAATTTTTGGGTGAACACTTTCATTACACAATAAGTGTATTCAATATAATAAAGCACATTTCTTTTTCACAAGGGTAGTAATAGTGATAGTGGCAGTAACAGACCTAAATGTCAGATATACCTTCTTTAAAACTGTGTTCTGTTTGTATAGTTCTAACTTTTCAAGCTAAATGTGGAGCACAGATGAGCGTCGAAGAACAAATAGACTTCAGCAGTTTTATAATCTATGTGTGTCTGTGATGAAGCATCTGCTCTCATTGTTAGATCAGCTCTCTGTGTCCTGAGCTGATCTGAAGTGACGCAGGTGCAATTTTCTTTTAGGTAGGCTGAAGTCCAGACACGGCCAACTGTACTTGTGTGAATCACAGTCCTCAGCACTCTGTTAAACTGAGCTGTGATTACTGTGATGTGGTAATGACTGGTTAATCTCTCAGATTTAGCCAGTGCTTCTTTTTTTTACAGATGTGTCGTTTCCTTTGTTAGAACATGTTGGCTTTCGTGTGCTGCGTGTCTTGAGTGATTTGAGCTTTCAGTTTAATTGAACTGTTTTAAAAATGATTCATTGATTTGATTCGATTCATGACTCTACCAGTAGGCAAATCTCCAGAACGAGCTGTTAAAGCTCCTCCCTCTTCTGGAAAGTGGGCCGGGAGCAGCAGCTCATTTGCATTTAAAGGGACACACACAAAAACGGTGTGTTTTTGTTCGCAAATTGCAGTGGCCACAAGTGGAACAGAAACAGTCTTCACCTTTCAGTACTAATGGTTCTCTCTTCCAATCTGTATTCTCAGGAGGGCCAGCGGTTAATGCAGGAGAAGCCAGAGCTGAGCGCGCTGGTGAAGAAGAAACTGGAGGAGATCCGTGAATGCTGGCAGGATCTGGAGAGCACCACCCAAGCCAAAGCCCGGCAGCTGTTTGAGGCCAACCGGGCCGACCTGCTGGTGCAGAGCTACTCCAGCCTGGACCAACGCCTCGAGCAGCTTGAGGGACAGCTGGCACATGTGGACTACGGCCAGGACCTGACCACTGTCAACAAGCAGCTGAAGAAACTACAGGTCTTGACTCTTTCTTTTACAGACACATGCGTCAGCAGCTTTCAGTGTTTAAAAACTCTTTGCGCATCAAGATGATGTTTCCTCCAGAACTTGCTTTTATCAGATTGCTGGTTTCCAACATGCCTTTAATTTGCTCTTTATTTCTTTCTGATTCCTGTGCTGAAGACTTTTATTTTGTTTTCCACTGCTGCATTTACTGGTAATATGAGCCTCATCATTGTCCACCGTATGAGTGTTATTCATGTCGCTGGTGTGGCTCTCCTCTCTGACAGCATGCCATGGCTCTCAGCTGATCTGAGTTCAGTTTCAGCTCTGTTCCCACGTCACTCCACCCACATCACCATCAGCGGTATTGTAGCATCTTCATTTCGCTTTCTTGATTTGCACACACCCTCTCTTTCTTTCAGTTTGCATTTTTTCTCTCTTTAAATTCCCATCAATCTTCACCAGAATATTTTTCATATGTGCATCATATGTGTGTATGGGAGTGTGTGGTTTTTATTGTGTTATATTTCCTGTCCTTTTATACATCAGCATATTTCAAATTGTCACTAAAGAAACATTTGCCTTCAGTAAGAGTTACTGTAATTACAAATTGAGCTCTTGTAGTTTGTTAGCTTTCTGTCTCTTTCCATATACTAGGTGTGCATGTCAAAATTAGTATAGTCATTCTAATTCTATTTTCTTTTTAAGGTTCAGTTGCATATTTTTTATAATACTAGTAATAACTTACAGTTATAGGGATGCAATACAGGAAGTCTCTTTTAGTTTGATGTTAACTGTGCTTTAACTCAGTGAATTGCTGCTTCTCATTTCAGAGTGACAATAATAATGGCATGTTTCCAATAATAGGCCACAAGTTTAAATCTCATTATTGTAATTATGAGAAATGCCCTTGATATATGAGTTTGGATTGGTCATTTACTCTAGTTCACTTCACTGTCTTAATTTATGTAACATCTTAAACGAATGGGGCATGTGGATCTTTCTCAGAAGTTTGGGATTGGTAAGAATTTTTTAATGTTTTTGTCTTAAACTCACAAAGGCTGTATTTATTTGATCAAAACTGAAGTAAAACAGTAATATTGTAAAATATTATTACAATTTTTATACATTTTACAAAATGTACTTTATTCCTGTGATAGTTAAGCTGAATTTCAGCAAATCATTTGAATATGGTGCTATTATTAATATTATGTTGAAAACAGTTTGTAGTGCTTATTATTTTTGATATCTTCTTTTTAAGATACATTGATAAATAGAAGGTTCAAAAGAACAGCATTTATTTGAAATAGTAATCTTTTGTAACATAAATGTCTTTACTGTCACTTTTGATCGATTTAATTAGGGCTACACAATATTGAAAAAAAATACAATAACTTAATGCGATACGATAATGCTTTAAATATGTAAAACTTAAAAATTTAAAAACTGAAAATGATACAACCGATATATATATATATATATATATATATATATATATATACAGTGCTCAGCGTAAATGAGTGCACCCCCTTTGAAAAGTAACATTTTAAACAATATCTCAATGAACACAAAAACAATTTCCAAAATGTTGACTAAGACTAAGTTTTATATAACATCTTTTTAACTTCAAACATCAAAGTAAGGTTAATAATATAACTTAGATTACACATTTTTCAGTTTTACTCAAATTAGGGTGATGCAAAAATGAGTACACCCCACAACAAAAACTACTACATCTAGTACTTTGTATGGCCTCCATGATTTTTAATGACAGCACCAAGTCTTCTAGGCATGGAATGAACAAGTTGGCGACATTTTGCGACAACTATCTTTTTCAATTCTTCAAGAATGACCTCTTTTAGAGACTGGATGCTGGATGGAGAGTGATGCTCAACTCGTCTCTTCAGAATTCCCCATAGGTGTTCGATTGGGTTCAGATCAGGAGCCACTGAATCACTTTCACCCTGTTCTTCTTCAGAAATCCAACAGTGGCCTTAGATGTGTGTTTAGGATCATTGTCATGTTGGAAAAGTGCACGACGCCCAAGGGCACGGAGTGATGATAGCATCTTCTCTTTCAGTATAGAGCAGTACATCTGTAAATTCATGATGCCATCAATGAAATGCAGCTCCTGACACCAGCAGCACTCATGCAGCCCCACATAAGGACACTGACACCACCATGTTTCACTGCATCATGCATTTTTCTTTGTATTCCTCACCTTTGTGACGCTATACAGTTTTGAAGCCAGCAGTTCCAAAAACATTTATCTTGGTCTCATCACTCCAGAGTATAGAGTCCCAGTAGTCTTCATCTTTGTCAGCACAGGCCCTGGCAAACTCTAGGCGGGCTTTCTTGTGCCTGGGCTTTAGGAGAGGCTTCTTTCGTGGACGGCACCCATGCATGCCATTTCTCTGCTGTGTACACCGTATTGTGTCACGGAAAATAGTCACCCCAGTTTGGCTTTCTACTTCTTTAGATAACTGCAGTGAACTTGCACGCAACTTTTTTATCAACCCTTCTCGTCAGAAGACGCTCCTGTCGAGGTGTTAACTTCCATGGACGACCTGGACGTCTCTGTGAGATGGTTGCAGTTCCATCTTTTGCTACTGTATTCTGACTGATAAGTAAAGCTTTGCTGATCTTCTTGTAGCCTTCACCTTTCTGGTGTAAAGAAATGATCTTCTTTCTCAGGTCTTGTGACATTTCTCTTCCATGTGGTGCCATTGCTGACAGCATGAAATGGGAAGGGGTTTTAACACCCTTTTATAGTCAACGGTCTGCTGGACACCTGTGTAATGAATTAAACCACTCACCTGTGGTTGAATTCTTGTTAAATTAGACATCTGTAATCTAATATTTAGCTTTGCTCCAGAGACTTTCAGTGGGGTGTACTCATTTTTGCATCAATTACTAATTTGAGTAAAACTGAACATTTTGTTCTCTAAGTTATATGATTAACCTTACTTTCATGTTATATGTTAAACAGATGTTATATAAAGCATAGTCTTGTCAACATTTTGGAAATTGTTTTTGTGTTCATTGAGATATTGTTTAAAATGTTACTTTTCAAAGGGGGTGTACTCATTTACGCTGAGCACTGTATATATATTCTGTATATGTTTCAACAATAGGACAAATACAATAAAATGAAGATACAAATGAAATATGACATACTGTAAACAGAGCTTGAAGTTTTTCAGGTAGGTCTACATTAGATCAATTTAACAGTAGCGTTCAAGTTAAAAACAATACAGAAACTGTATAATCAAATGTAAAATTAAAACACTGCATAGTTTTCACATGAATTAAATATACATTGATTCATATTAAAGCTACAAAAGTTATTCAGTCAAGATTAGTGAGTGATTTTCTCTTTATGTTTTGTTGTTTGACAGACAGCAGCAGGTTTACTGTATTATGCTGCTGTCACTTTAAGACCAAATGGATGGATCCTATTGACACACATCCGATTTCTTTCCCAACTGTTTATGTTCACTAAAGACATAACCGACTGTGTTTTCATGAACTATTGACATAACCGTGTGTGTATTTAAACGTTCGAGTGCAATAAGCCGCGAAAGAGAACTGAATTTGAATTTGAGAGACTAAATTTAATCCATCCCTGCTGCATAAAAGTATTAATTTCTTTCCCCAGGAAAAAAAAAATCTTACTGAACCCAAACTTTTGAACCGCAGTGTATGTGCTGAAGATATCTTTGCTATTATACCTAGTTTGCAATTTTCAATGACTTCAACTTTTAACAAGCACATTTTAAGCCAACACGTTTTCTTTGGAAGTTTGAAAAGTTTATGATGATGTCATAACTCACTTCCTGTCTCCTCTTGTCTTTCTGGTGTTCTTCGTCTCCTCTTTCCCACTGTCTGTATTGTCATAATGTTTAACTGTGTATTTCTCTGTCCCTCTCTCTTGGATGTCCACTTTGTTCTCCTGACTTTCTTTCCTGTTCTACACCTCAACCGTTGCTCATTCATCATGTTCACTCCACTTCCACCACTCTTGCTTTCAGACGATGGAGTGTCATATGGAGCAGTGGTATAAAGAGGTTGGAGACCTGCAGGCCCAGGCGGCTTCCATCCCTCAGCAGGGGGAGGTGATGGAAAAGGTGTCCGAGAAACAAGTCGGTGTGGAAACACGAATTGTACGACTGATTGAGCCTCTGAAGGAGAGACGTCGTATCCTGCTGGCCTCTAAAGAAGTACACCAAGTTGGCCGTGACCTTGAGGATGAAATTGTGAGTTTAACAACCTCATTACAACCATTAACTTTAATTTTGATATTTTTAATGTGCATATATTGCATATATTGTGTATGTGTTTGTCCACAGTTGTGGATACAAGAGCGTCTTCCAATGGCCAGTTCTCAGGAACATGGGACAAGTTTACAAGCTGTACAGCAACTCATGAAGAAGAATCAAGTAAGCAACATTAAAATCTCTAACAGCTTAGCTGGTGCCGGTTTAGGTTAGTCTGGTGCTGGTCTAGCTGGTTCACTTGAGGCTGGAATACACAACATATTGTTGACCCAATTTTCAGTCTGGACTCAACACTAGGGGCCCTATTTTAATGATCTAATCACATGGTCTGAAGCGCATGGCGCAGGTGCACTTAGGGCGTGTCCAAATCCACTTTTGCCAGGCGCATGGTCCAAAAGGGTTGTACTTAGTCTCTGAATGAGTCATGGGTGTGATTTGGGCATAACGTGCAATAAACCAATCAGAGTATCATCTTCCATTCTCTTTAAAAGCCAGGTGCACTTGCACCATGGCAGAATGCTATTTACATGGCGGAATTTGCAAGCGGAAAGACTGAACGCTTCTCCAGAGAGGAATCCTTTTATTTTTAATAGTTGGCATGTTTGTGTGCTGCTGTGCGTCCCTGTGTGTGTAACAAGCAGAGTGTAATAAGTGTAACGCGCCCTTTAAATAAACAAAAAAATACTGTGTCATTGACTTTAGACCAGGTTTTTGTTGGTCAATGGTGCAGTCGTTTTCAGTTCCCTCAAAATAGTAACACGCCAACAATGCACCTGAACACACCTTGTTTAAACAACGTGGGCGCTGGAAGTGAAAATGATAACTGCGTCGTGCCTGGCATCGCATTGGGCCAGGTGTATGATAGGGCCCTAGTTATCAAAATTCAGAGGCAGTCTGCAGATTTTAGGGAGTCAAAGTTGACAGATTTCACAGAAAATTGCATAGTGTATGATTGTCACAGAGTCTGATTTTTTTTAGCTTCAGACTATGATTCCATCCAGTCGGCGAAGATCAAACATGCTTGATATTTCGAGCTGATTTTAAAACACATTGTTTTTATCCACCTGGTATTAAAATGTGTTTAGATCACAAGTAGACGAGGGAGACACATACCCGTTTAAATTAGCAAAAACTGCATATGAACGGAGACGGAGACGATAGAAAAACATACGGAGAGCAGCAACTTTCATTTCTGCTCTGATAGCTGCAAGACCATGACGAACTCAGTGAGTGTGTGTTAGAAATCAGGAATGGTGGAGGAACATTGTGCTTGGTATGTTTTTCGTTTTCAAACCAAACTTGGGTCTTCAGCCAACAAAGTTTAAATCCCATCTGGCTAGCGCGCTTCCCATAATGTTTACGCGGTCAGTAGGTGGAAAGTAGGTGGTCTTTTTGAACACATTCGACTACATGAGCGTTTACACTACGAAAGCAATCCGGTCAAATGCGTTTTCGACTACCTCTGGAAGTGGTTGAAAGTGGACAAGCTCAAAAACGTTTTAGACCCTGTTTACACCTATATTTTGTAATCCGATCAAACAAAATGCATCTTAATACCAGGGCCACCTGAGTTTGTCCCTGTTTACACCTGGTATTAAGTAGTGTTTTCATCAATCCAATCACAAGTGGACAACCCTTAATTTTGACCACTCCCAGAGGTAGTCAAAAACGCATTCGACCGGATTGCTTTCGTAGTGTATTGTAGTTCCAATGTGTCCGAACAGCCAAAAAAGACCACCTACTCTCCGCCTACTGACCTAATGCGTAAACATTATGGAAAGCGCACTAGCCAGACGAAATTTAAACTTTGTTCCTGACTTCTAACACACTCACAGCATTCGGCATGGTCTATCAGAACAGACGCAAAAGCTGATGCTCTCCATGTTTTCCATGATGCTCTCCATGTAAATTGCGCAAGCTTATTTTGTCTATTAGATCAAAAGATCTGAAAAAACCCATACATTTACCCCCTCATAGATCCTCCCCTCGAATAAATCAGAACAGAAGTGGTTGAAAGTGGACAAAGGTGTGAACAGGAATGTGTCTCCCCCTATTTGTGATCTGCATCTTAATACCAGGTGTAAACAGGACCTTTCTTGTGTTTGGAACTTCTTGTGTCTGGTAGTGTATGTCGTTTAGCGTTATGATGCCCAGATTTTCTCTATACAGTTTACGAAGTCGGCAAGTGTATTTTTTTAAAACGTGTTCCGATGTGTAGTGTATTCCAGCCTTTAGTCTAACAACATAATCTTTCGAGTGAAACTGGCTGACCAAGGATGTCCTGGATACTTAAAACAGCTGTTATTAAGGCCAATTCACACTGCACAGACAAACGGATCACTGTCGGAGTCTGTTGCCATTGGTCAAGGTTTGTTTTCAAAACCGACTGAAAGTGATTGAAAGTGACATGTGGCCAAGTATGGTGACCCATACTAGGAATTTGTGCTCTGCATTTAACCCATCCAAGTGCACACACACAGCAGTGAACACACACACAGAGCAGTGGGCAGCCATTGCTACGGCTATCCGGAGAGCAGTTGGGGGTACGGTGCCTTGCTCAAGGGTCTCACCTCAGTCGTGGTATTGAGGGTGGACATTCACTCCCCTCACCGACAATCCCTGCTGGAACTTAGACTCAAACCCACGGCCTTTGGGTTACAAGTCCGACTCTCTATCCATTAGGCCATGACCGGCTGGGCAATGAGATTTGTTTGGGCAATGAGATTTGTTGGGGCAATGAGAACATGACAGTTATTTTTCATAAAATTCTAAATCCAACATCCAACTTGTTTGTTGGTGTTTGTCTGTGCGGTGTGAACTGGCATTTAGGGACACCAACATCCCATGTTATTTTTGCCACTAAGCACTCTAGAGAAAAATATAAATATATGGATTTCACTGAATCTGTTTCATCTCCTCTCAGAGTCTGCAGAAAGAGCTTCATGGTCATCGTGCACGTGTGGAGGATGTTCTGGAGCGTGCAGGGGTGATCGCGTCCATCCGCAGTCCAGAGGCAGACAGCATCAGGGATGGCATGGAGCAGCTCCATCACCTGTGGGAGGTGCTGTGGGCCGAGACTGAGCGCCGGCAGCTCATGCTGGATGCCATGTACCAGGCGCAGCAGTACTACTTTGATGTGGGAGAGGTGGAGGCTTGGCTCAGCGAGCAGGAACTGCACATGATGAACGAGGAGACGGGAAAGGTAGGAGAGGAGAACAGAGAGGTCATGTGGGGGTGAGAGACTCCAGACAGCCACACTAGGATGATGTTTCAATAACTCTTAAAAAGATATAAAATATTGTTCAAATTAAATAGTATCAAATAAATAAATAATAATAAAATGTTGGCCCTCGTCAAACTCTAACGCTTGCCAATTTTTCCTGCTTCTAACACATCAACTTTGAGGACAAAATGTTCACTTGCTGCCTAATATATCCCACCCACTAACAGGTGCCGTGATGAAGAGATAATCAGTGTTATTCACTTCACCTGTCAGTGCTCATAATGTTAAGACTGATCGGTGTAGTAGGATAAGTACAAAATCTGAACTACTGTTCCCACTGGGCGAGCAGAAAGAAAAATCCTCATTGTTGTGACCTGTGTAGACAGCAGTTTTCCAGGAACCTTTAGTTTCTGGCAAGGACACCAGCAGTAGGTAGTTTTCCGGGCTGCTGTGATGTTATAGATGATGACACAGGAGCAGGATGAATGTATCTGAGCTGTGTCCTCTCTCTTAAGGATGAAGCCAGCACTCTGCAGTTGCTGAAGAAACAGCTGGCGCTGGAGCAGACTATAGAGGACTATGCCGAGACCATCGGACTGCTCTCTCAGCAGTGTAGACAGCTGCTGGAGCTCGGACATCCCGACTGGTAAATGTTCAGCAGTCGCCTTACAGTCAAAGAGAAGCACAGATCCCTTGACTGCCATTATAAAGAAAACTGTATTTCTATGTAGCTGCTGACCGAATCAAACACACAACACTCTTTTAGCTTTTCACTTTTGAGTAATAACAGATGTCATTACCATCAAACATTTATTTGTATTCCAGTGATAAAACCTATCAAGAGTAACAGATTTCACTGATTTTTTTTTCCTTTGAATGAAATCCAAGTATGTGTGTGTATGCTTGTGCCTCAGTGAGCAGATCAGTAAGCGTCAGTCTCAGATCGACAGGCTGTACGTGTCTCTGAAGGACCTGGTGGAGGAGAGGAAGTCTCGTCTTGAGCAGCAGTACTGGCTCTTTCAGCTCAACAGGGAAGTGGATGAACTGGAGCAGTGGATAGCAGAGAGGGAGGTCATCGCCAGCTCCACTGAACTCGGACAGGACTTTGAGCATGTCACGGTCAGTTTTACACCGTTGCATCAGGTGATCAACAGTAGCTCTTCTGTTTCTTAACACATCTGTCCTGTCATGATCCTCAGATTCTGCAGGAGAAATTTACAGAATTTGCAGCAGAGACAGGGAGCCTGGGGCAGGAGAGGGTCACAGCTGTCAACCAGATGGTTGATGAGCTCATAGATTACGGCCACGCGGATGCAGCCACCATTGCTGAATGGAAGGATGGAGTGAACGAGGCCTGGGCGGATCTTCTGGAGCTGATGGAGACGCGTGGACAGATGCTCGCTGCTTCACACCAGTTACACAAGTTCTTCTCAGACTGCCGAGAGGTATGTAGAATTGCAGACTGATTAATTTGAGCATATAAAATTAGCATCGAGCATCTAAACTAGAGGAGGCTTAGTCGACCAAAATTGTATTAACCTGCCAAGTCAGCAGAGATTGTTAACAGCAGGTCTTCGTGGTAATTATGTCTGGTGGTATATCCAAACATTCACCTATCGTCCATCGACCTCAAATATGGCTTATCATTTAAAACATGTAAGTAGTAGCAACTTTACATGGCCACTCGCTCTAACATTAACCTAGATAAATGTGCGCTATTATTAGGTGCATATCCAAGTGTTTGTGCGGAGTGTGGAAGTATAGCGTGCAAGACATGGATTTTTTTCTGATAACAGCGGAAACAACTTAAAATACTTTTAAAAAAATCAATTTAAAGGCACAATATGTAAGATTTTTGGATTCAATTTTTCAAAAACCATTAGAACAGTGTTATGTTATGTTTGTTGACTCGTGTGCTTACATTATCCCAGATGTTTCCAAGAATGTTTATATCCAGAGAAATAAGCGATTTTAACTAGGACACGGACCGTGTCCGTGAGTCACCTATCAGTCATACGTGCATTATTTTGTAGAAAGCATGGAAACACCAAAGACACTTTAATATATTACCTGTTTTATTAGACAATGAAACAACTGTTTGGATACATTTGTAGACAGAAAACGAATTATTGTTATATAGCTCAACACGTTTAGTCTTATTGTTTAAATCTCATTTTCTTGATTTTCCACAACTGCATGTTTCCACCATGCCAAACACTATTTTGTCAAGTGGCTAACATAGTGTTCATACTACAGTAACGTTAATTAACTCATCCATGAACATGATTTCTGAGTCCTGTCCTGATTCGTTTCCACCGGCTGTGAGGTGAAGATATTTCCCATAAATCCACGCTCAATCTCTGCGTTTTAAATAGGTGACCTCTAGCGGCGAAAATCTACATAGTGTGCCTTTAAATCAACTTAAAAATAATTTTTATTTATTTTAATACATCATTCAAAACTGGTTCAAATAAATTTGTGTAAACTCACAATAACAAGAAAATGTTGTGCCTTTATAAAATAAAGAAAACACACAGGATGCGCTTTCTGCCATCTTGGTCTCTCTGAACTGGAGCGCGTTCCAAAAATGAACCAAAACTCAGCATATAGACCTTATGTAGCTCCGCCCCTTTTCAGCGCTGCGCTCGTTATCTTTTGACTTCCGGTTTGTATTTCCACAGCGATCTTACATATTTATGAATGAACTGCTCGTTTTAAAATCTTCCCGGTCTATTGACATTTGTTAAGACATCTGCTTTAAACATAACAATGCTCATGATAACTTTCATTAACTCTACGACAGGTAAATCCACTTCACCAGCTAATTATTCTTCAACAGCGATGCCATAGAAATATACAGGGCTACCGCAAAAACGGAAGTTCAAAGACAATATTCTAAAGACGGCAGCGCGCTTGTTTCTCTGGTAAATAAAGTCTATAGGCTACTTGCCTCACAGACGTGAGAAATATATCTATAGAAAGCTTAAAATATATCTACTTTTAAACGAACCAATTGAAATAAAAAACAAATACTCACTGATTATAAAATCTGTATAAAAAGGAGCATTTCTCTCTAAAGGCGCGTTCACTATACTGCGGAGATGGAGAGTCAGCATCGTCAACTTCATCTTTGCAGCCGACCCTGATTCAGAAAACACTATTTTATTAATAAATAATTAAAATGTCTTCTTGCTATTTTTTTTTTTCTGACACATTCATAATCATTACTTTTACCGGTGCTTTGCGGCAAGGCTGTATTACGCCTATATATATTAAATGCTTATTATGGTTTAGTATTCTCCTTAGTATATATTTAAGTAATTAAATTAATGTATAAATGTGCAATTAGTCGACTAATGGCTTAAACGAACGATTAATAGTCGACTAGAAAAATCTTTAGTCGGGGGCAGCCCTATACTTAACTATCACTGTTGCTCATGGGCTTTATCTGTAATAAAAATGGAAGTTGCTGCAATCAGGGAAGCCACTGTGGCTCTTTTTTCATACATCATAATTTACTTGCGCAGATGAAATGCAATAAACACTGCCGTGTTATGTTGCGTTTATACGCATGTCTTCTTATCGGATAAAAAAAAAAAATCTGCCTAAATTGAGCACATAATGTTGTTTTTATGCGATAACCCAACATTCGCAATAGTTGGATGGAAACAGCTATTGTGGTGCCAACTTTTGCAGGAGTAAGCATATGCATGGACAGTGTACTTTATATTACTGGCTGAGTAACAGTCCTAGTTCTCCTTGATGTCCTGGGGTGCTTTATGTGTATATATTTTAATTTATCACAGTGACATTTGTGGGATAATGCTGAGGTATGTTTGCCCTTCTGCTGCAGGTGTTGGGGTTCAGTTTGTGTGTGTTATTGTGTTTACTGTGTGTACAGGATTGAGAGCAGGTATATGTGCTGCACACAATGTGTCTGCATGTGTGGAATAACACAAGTCTGTGTGTGTATGTGTTTCAGGTGTTTGCACAGATTGAGGATAAGCAGCGTAGGTTACCTGAGGTTCGCGCCTGTCAAGGAGGCACTTCAAACACCAGCACTCTACAGAGACTCATGCAGACTTTTGAACATGATATTCAGCTACTTGTTGCACAGGTGAACTAATGCAACACAAGGAATACAAATTAAATAGTTATATATGTAAAGTTTGTGGATAGATCTCTACAATAAGGTGGCAACATTTTTATAAAAAGAGTTGTTTTCCTCAGGTAAGACAGTTACAGGAGAGTGCAGCCCAGCTTCGAACCGTTTATGCCGGCGAGAAAGCAGAAGCCATCGCCATGCAGGAACACGAAGTGATGCAGGCATGGAAAGAGTTGCTCATATCCTGTGAGGACTGCCGAATGCAGATCACCACAGCGACTGACAAGTTACGTTTCTTTGGGATGGTGCGTGATCAGCTGATGTGGATGGACAGCATCATCTGTCAGATAGGAACTGGGGAGAAACCAAGGTAAGACACATGCTGGGACACCTGTTCTCTGCTTATAGGAAATCATTAAGTTGCATTAACATTATAATGCATGAAGGTTTGCATCAGGTCAGCTGGAGAGCAGCCTCTGTGGCCGCTGGAGGGTACTATAGGTATCATACCACAAGCACAAATAAGTGATAAGTTGGTAAGTGCATGAACCACAAGAGTATTTACACATCATATTATGATTAAGTGTAATAGTATCTATTAAGAGCTCTGTTTAGGATTTCTGTTAGAAACACAATAGATCTGTTACAAAATTTAGTGAGATGCTTTGCTGCCTACTAGGGCTTGCAAAATTCCGTTAATTTTCAAAGTTGGAAACTTTCCGTGGGAATCAATGGGAATCAGTGGGAATAAACTCTACATTTTGCAAAATCTTGCAGTATAATCTTGGTTAAAACAACTAGATTTAATGCAAATTTAGTTGAATTTCTACCTTCCTCAATCACATACTTACTGCAGGGCTATTGAGGCCACACCCCCTGCATGCACTGTGCATTCCTTCATCACATGCACAGATCATTTTTAGAATCCTGCACACTACAGCAGGACTGTTGAAGCCACACTACTTCATATGAGCCCAAGGACTACATCCAGTCATGTAAGTTTTGATGATATTACTAGGGTAAATATATTTTTATAGTTTTAGCATACTGATTGAGGAGTGTTCATCTATTCATCTAGTCTATTTTTATTCATTTGTCCAGCATCAGTTGTAAAATTGTAAAATATTTTTACCATTCCAGAATATTCCAATTGTTTAGCTAACTATATGTGCATGGCATTAGTGTTTTTTTACAAGCTTTTTTGTAATCTTATTCTACAGAACAATGCCACGTGAGCCATCTGATGTGTGGATGCATTTCACCTCAGCCAATGTAGAAGGAAAGGCTGTGTACATTTGCAAACATGTTTATTTTATTCAACATTCATGCTTTTCTGTTTTTCAATGAAAGAATCGATTAAAGTTCTACTCACAAATAAATCAAAAATGTCATTAAATGTCATTACATTTGTATTAGTTTGCATGCATGTCTGCTTAAGACCAAACAAAATGTTTATATTTTTGTTTGTATATGATACAGTTTGTATGAATTACCCTTAAATTTCCAATGAATTCCATTTAATTCTCGTAAATTTTTCACCTTTCAATCCCCTAGTTTAACTTCCCATGGAAAGTTTTCCCCTTTGCAACCCTACTGCCTACATAGGCAACTACCTTCTTAGGCTACAACCTAACCAAAGAGAATTTGATATGCTTTTCAATTGGCACTTTTCATGTACATTTTTTTTTTTTTTAAATTGATTCCAATAGAGTCTGATGTTGCAAGTTGCTAACTATCTATATATTTGCTACTAGTGTGTCACACGAACCAAGATCTTTGACTCTAACATTCAGGCAGGGGTGCCCCAAACTTAGTGATTCAGGCCGTTAGAGATTGATTCAGGCAGGCTTTACTTAAATACGATTGTTATTTTTATTTCCCATGCATGATATTTTTATTTCTTATGTATATGTTGCAATTATTTTATGATTATTTGAACTCCTCTTCTATGTAAAGCACTTTGAATTACCATTGTGTATGAAATGTGCTGTATAAATAAACTTGCCTTGCCTATCACAGTATGCACAATAATTAGATAAAAATAACTTTTTATTGATACTTCTCAGTATTTAATGAATTATATTTATATTCAACATTTTTCTTGACTCATCCACCATCTTTCCACCACTGAGTTTGTTGTAATGCATTCTAGGATGGCCTTCTCTGCAAAGTGTACATGCCTTGTTGCCTAAGAAGGTATTTTGCCAAAAGACCCTATCTTAGAAGACAGCATAATGTTGCTGCCTACTTAAACAGCTTTTGCTATTAAAATGCTGTCTAGGTAGGCAGCTAACTGGGTTTTGGAACACAGCTATAGTGCTTATCTAGGTTTTATATATATTGAAAGCCTTAATAAAGAACTTATAATACTGGAGCCACTTTTCATCGTGTTAAAATGGCCTTCTGTTGCTGTTTCTTTCTGTGGGCAGACATGGCCCATGAATTCTTGCTTGAGTAACTCTCTCTCCTCTCACTGTCAGCTCTTTCCTCAGAGCTTTAATGGGATATGGGCTCTCTGGTGCTTGCAGGGATGTATCATCTGTGGAGGTCCTGATGAACTATCACCAGAGCCTCAAGAGTGAGGTGGAGGCCCGCAACAAGAGTGTCCTACAGTGTATCGAGATGGGCAAGACTTTACTGGCCGCCCGTAACCCTGCATCAGAAGAGGTGACACACAAAACAGCCAGCACAACCTGTTCAGAAACTGTTGTGACTTTTAAATCACTGCAAGGCCCAAAACATACTCTATATGCATGTTCAATTGCACGCATTGTTGCAATCCGAAATCTGTCAGACCACAATTACACTGCATTCTCAAGTGTCTATTAACATAAACTCTTCATCTACAGTCAGTTCTCTTTTTAAAAAGTTGACATGTTTATAAGTAGCTACCTGACTATTAATATATCCTGAATGAGTATATCCCCCCTTGAGTACTGCAGTTTGTTACTACCACAGCAATTCAGAAAAGCATGTCGAGTATGTAGTGCATTGGCCAACTGTTTGTTTCTGCGTTGGTGTACTTGTGTAAGGAATGTTTCCAGCCTAAGAGATGATGAATGACTGCATGATATTTCAAGCTGTCTTCTGTCAGTACCTGATGATGGAATTGTTGAATGTTTCAGATCAAAGAAAAGCTGGAGAAGGTTTTGGCCAAGCAGCAAGAACTGACTGAGAAATGGGACAGACACTGGGAAGAGTTGCAGCAAAGTTAGTGAAATAAGACTAATAGAGATCAAATATCATGTAATCAGTTTCATGCTCTTTCCAACATGTCACTATCTTTCTGCGTCTTCTCAGTGTTGGAGGTGCATCAGTTTGCTCAGGAAGCAGTGGTAGCAGAGGCCTGGCTCACTGCACAGGAACCCTTCATAAGTAGTAATGAACTAGGCGGCAGTGTGGATGAGGTTGAGCAGCTGATTCGCAGACACGAAGCCTTCCGCAAAGCTGCTGCCACATGGGAAGAGCGCTTCAGCTCTTTACGTCGTCTTACCACGGTAACAGCGACCAGCCAACTAAACCCAAGGGGCAGGGGCGTTCAATTCTGCTCCTGGAGGGCCAATGTCTTGCTGAGTTTAGCTCCAGTCTGGCCAAACACACTTGGCTAGAAGTTTTGAGTAATCCTGAAGATTAATCCTGGAGCTGAACTCCAAGAATAATGGCCCTGCAGGAGCAGGATTGGACACCCCTGGCCAAAATTCATAACAACAAAATAGATACACACAGCTTCAGAAAATTCACCAATATCAAACAGTATGTGTACCTAACTACCTTTGACTGATGAGGCGACTGCCATTTTGTTTTTTAACATGACATTCCGGTGGTCAGGCAAGAGAAGTTGGCAGTCACTTTCAACTTGAACAATTTTCAATTTCAGTCAAAAACCTTAACAAAAAGTTAATTTGACCATAGTTTAAACCAGTGATGGGCAAACTCGGTCCTGGAGGGCCACTGTCCTGCAGAGTTTAGCTCCATCCCTTATAATAACTCACCTGACTGTAGCCTTCTAGTAATCTTAAAGACATTGATTAGCTGTTTCAGGCGTGTTCGATTAGGGTTGGAGCAAAAGTCTGCAAGACAGTGGCCCTCCAAGACCGAGTTTGCCCAGCCCTGGTTTACATGCATCGATAGTCTACCTACTGAAACTCAAAATTTTACTAAGAGATGAATTATGTGTATAACATAATGTCCCTTTTACAATTATTTTACAGAATGCAATTGTGGGCGTATAACATATTTTCTCGTTTAATGGTTTAGGTAGAGAAGATAAAGGCAGAGCAGAGTAAGCTTCCCCCAACTCCTTTGTTGGGACGGAAAGTTTTCTTGGACCCTCAAGACTCTTCTCCTGCTCGCAGTAGCCCTTCCTCCATCATAAGACAGACAATTTATGAGCAGGGTGAGGCCCGGTTGGAGCGCATCACCCCTCAGCCCTCTCCCTCTTCTGTGGCCCGCAGACTTGGTTCTACTGTGGCCAACTACACTCCCATCATGAATGGAGCTGCTACTTATCGCCTTCAGGAAGCCAGGAATGCTGGGATTGTTGGCGTGGCTGCAGGACTGGGCACTGCTATGGAGCATAAGGTCACCCAATTGCGAGCTGAATTCAAAGCTCAAACCTCACATCAGAAGATCGAACACATTCACGAGGTGGTCCACCCCCTACTGGAGAGAGAGAGGGAGCGGTATCATGAGAATGTGATGGCAGAGGTGGTGCTTCAGGAGCCGGGCGGAGGAAGGGAGCGGCTAAACAGCGTGGTGGGAGGGAGCGGGAGCAGTCGCTCAGAGCTTCTCGTGGAGCAGCATCCCCCACCGAGGGAGTCGCGGTTGGAGAGACAACTATCTACCGAGCAGCTGATTCAAGCACGGAGGGACGAGCTGCCTCAGGAGGTGTGGAGGGAACGAGCTGAGAGGGCAGAGAGGAGGCTGGAGAGGCAGACATCTAGTGAACAGGAGGGTCATGAGGTGCGCCGTAGGGACAGACATCGACTGGAAAGACAGGAGAGCAGTGAGCATGAGGCCAGGGAGCAGTCGGACAGACGCTCTGGTGGCGGGTGAGTGAAAGCAAACAAACCACCTTAGAAACAACTTCCCTTTTCAGCATCACCTTGGATGCACCGACTATTAATCTTACCCATTATTAGCCAAATCAAACCAGTTTAGAAACTGTTTTAGGCTACTTGGTAGGGATGTAATGAGATTTCTTGTTGAGGTGAAAAGCTGTCTCGCGATATTGCCATGACGGAGTGTGAGGGTGAAATTAGGATAGAATATGACACCGCTACATTTACATTACGCCTCCACTGTCATTTTGCTTTTTATAGAAATAAAATTTCATTTAATTCAGTTGGATAATGGTCGCTACAATTCCATCCAGCTCATCCGACACAAACTGCAGAGTCGTATGTAGTGCACCAGGAATCTGAGTACACTAACCATGTGATGAGAGTAAGTGACGAGATGACTGACAAGACCATGGCAGAGGATTCGTTGCACAACAGAGCCTGACAAATGTCTGATCTTGTAGAACGCATGCTCAGCACTACCGCTCCCGATTCAGAGAGTGAATCAATACCCCGTCAGATGACTTTGTGGCGAAACCTTTTACAGTGCTTGGATATTGTTGTCTTTACTGCATATGATAATTCATACTCAGAAAGTAGATCTGAAATGTCATTCATTACAAGATGGTTAGTTAAAATATTTCAAATGCACCGGCAGACTGTTTTTCTAGATTTCTTAAAAATATTCTTGGTTAAAAAAACATTCTCGTGAACTCAGTCTCGTTGTCTCGTCTCGTGAGCTAACTGTCTCATCACACCCCTTCTACTTAGCCTTTCTAAAATCTTGCCAACAGTAAAAAGAAGTCATTTCCAGTTATCCTTATTGAAATCAAGTTACAGCAGTGATAACTCTAAGATTTAATTTTAAAAAGAAGTATTATAATAGTGACATGTCGAGATTCTGTTGAGGTTGAACTTCACCTTTAGGCTTCCACATGCTGGTCACCAAGTCAGTTCACAGATACCTAAAAAAAAATACCTAAATCATGTGATGACTCATTGACTGTGCATTTCTCTTAATCCAATCAATTCACAATAGATAAAATCCTCCTGTTGTACATTGTCTTGTTGAACATCCTGTTTCACTTGTCTCATTAAGGAAGTAAAAGGACTGTAAATGCCTTCCCGTATTGACTTTAAAGCTTTGCCGCAGCACTTTCTCTGTTTATGCAAAATACCATTTCCAGGTCTCAGATTTCCCTTTTTTTGTTGGCAGGGAAAAAAGGTCCACGCTAGCTGAGATTGTGGAGCAGCTTCAGGAAAGAGAGGCAGCACAGGTGTGTGAACAATCTAATGTTTGTCTTTTGTTTTAAACTACATTTTATGTCACATGCACATTGCTGTGTATTTCAGGCCCGAGGAGAGATTCCACGTCTACCCAATGGTCTTCCTGAGAAGTCTTCTCGACCTGACCGGCCACGGGCTCGCGACAGACCCAAACCGAGAAGAAGACCACGACCCAAGGAGACAACAGCTGGCGAAACGCGACGCTCGAGGTCTGCGCCAGCCCAGAGCAGCCCACCAGTACCCCTGCCACCAACCCACACGGCCCAGCACGAAGGGTTCCTCTTCCGCAAAATAGACATTGATGGCCAAAAGAAGAGTTCAAACAGGTGGGGTTTTGTGGTCTAAAAATGATGGGCACATGGCATGGAATTAGCATGGAAATGGCTAAATCAAATATGCCAATCAGTATGATTGGTTATTCAAAGCTATGCTAATGTTGTTATTAGCATTGTGTACTGATGCTGAGAGCATTAACATTTGTTAATACAAGGCAGCTCTTATTTTCATTCACCAAGATTCAAGTCAAACTGGGATATGCTTGAATGCTTTACAAGCCTAAAATGTTTCCTGAAATGAAACTGAGGAGCAGCTGTTTGGCTGTCATTACTGATTACAAGTTTCATATCCAGCAATGGCAGAAAATAGCTAGCTGTTAGCACTGCTTGCCACTTGCATGGTAACATCTAAAATCTGGTTGGTGGATGATGCTGTGTCAGAAGACCAACAGATGCTGGGTTTCTGAAGCCATGGCTAGCAAGGTATGAAGCCTTCACCCTTCACAGCTTTATTCAGCCGTTTTTGTACAAGACTGGATACACCGCCTCTGCAGCCCAAGTCACAAAAAAATTCATTGCTTTGAGGAGTTTACTGAACTCAAAAGAATGGCTGTCTGTTCTTTTGTAGCATGTATGTGCACATAATTTGCCTGTCCACTGAAGCCATTTTTATGCTTGCATAGTATATCTCATTAACCAAAATCTCTCTTCTTTTTTGTGCTCTCTTTGCCGATGCCTGTTCTTCTCCCTCTCTACAAAGGTAAGTCATGGTCTGCCTATCTACGTCTAAAGGTCTTGTAATGATCTCTGCAGCAGTTTGGTCTTGGGGCTGGTCATCCCAGACTCAGTAGGTGAGTAGCTAGTTGGCACATGGTATCAGATGGGCTCTGATGGCCAAATCTTCTTTCTTTCCCACATTACAGCAGATCTTGGGTGAACCTGTACTGTGTGCTGAATAAAGGTGAGCTAGGCTTCTATAAGGACGCGAAGAACACCGCCACACCTTACAACAATGAGCCGCTTATCAACCTGAGCCGCTGTGCCTGTGATATCAACAATGGTTACAAAAAGAAGAAGAATGTCTTCACGCTTAAGTACTTTATTGGCTTTTTCATTAGCTTTTCCAAAAAGATGGTATTGTGTAGTGTTCACTTTTCATAACATTCATTTTGCTTTATAATTTTAGAACTAAGGATGGAAGTGAGTTTCTGTTCCATGCTAAAGATGAGGTGAGTTGCTTTTTTATACTAGTTGGTTTCACATGTTGTGGTTTTTTGGGGGCAAAATCCGTGTATTTAAGTGGGTAATACATTTAGTCATAACCAGGCCTAGATGGGATGTGCAGACCTTTTCTGCAAAGTAGACTTTTGGAGCATAGAGTCTGTGCTGGTCTGTTGCTGTTTTAAGGTAGTTTACCAGCCTACCAGTAGCCAGTCCACCTACTAGTAGCCAGTAGTCCAGCTTGGAAAAGCTAATGACTATGGCCCTGTTTACACCTGCTATTAAAGCCACGTTTCCACCGAAATTGCCTGGAACAATTTGTCCCAGGAACTTTTTTCCCAGGAATTTTTTTTCACCCAGACCTGTTGCTGTCTGCGTTTCCATCACGGTCTAAAGTACTGTGAAGATTAGCCAAATTGGTCCGGTGACGTAGGACTGCGCGCGACTTTCCAGTTTTTAATAAATTCTTAATAAAGCCTGAACCTCGTCGTCGGTTTTTTAACTCCATTATAAGCCTCATTTCCACCACATGAACTTTCCCCAGGAACTAGGGACTAGGGGTGGTACTCCATGTGTTTTGACCGCAGGAACCAGGGTCTAATTGAAGTTCTGGGTAAAAATTTTCCTCTCAGAAATTCCCTACTCACGGGGTAGTACTTTTTCAAAATTCAGGAACTTTTGGGGAGTAAATTGGTTGACTTCACACAGCATTTTATTTCAACCACCATTTTAAAAAGTCTGTTGTGGTGCGTGCAGTAAGAGTTGTTTGCTATTCAAATCAACAATGGAGTTTAAAAAATATGACAGATGGACCGACGACGAGGTTCAGGCCTTTTTAAGCTTATATGCGGAGGACGAAATCCAGCTGGAAATGGAAAGTCGCGTGCAGTCCTACGTCACCAGACTCTTCACAGTACTTTAGACCACGATGCAAACGCAGACAACAACAGGTTTGGGGGAAAAAAGTTGCTGGAAAAAAGTTCCTGGGACAAATTGATCTGGGTAGTTTCAGTGGAAACAAGGCTATGTGTTTGTCCTCCATATATAAGCTTAATAAGCCTGAAGCTCGACGTTGGTCCATCAGTCATATTTTTTAAACTCCTGTGTTGATTCGAATAGCAAACAACTCTTACTGCATGCACCGCAACAGACTTTTAAAAATGGTTGTTGAAATAAAATGCTGCATGGAGTCAACCAATCAAAATGCTGCGTAAACTCAACCAATCAGCATGTTCAGTGCCCAGGTCCTGCCCCCGAAAGTTTCTGAACTTTGAAAAAGTACTACCTTGCGAGCAGAGACTGTCTGAGGGGGACATTTTTACCCAGAACTTAATTTAGACCCTGGTCCCTGCGGTCGAAACACACTGAATACCACCACAAAGTCCCTAGTTCCTGGGGAAATGTCCTGTGGTGGAAACGTGGCTTAAGATGCGTTTTGGTCAATGGGATCACAAGTAGACGAAGGAGACACATATCGGTTTACACCTGGAGTTTTAATCTGTCTTTTTTGTCCACTTTCAACCACTTCTGTCCTGAGTTCTTCAAGAGGAGGGTCTATCGGCGGGTAAATGTATAGGCTTTTTCAGATCTTTCGATCTAATAGACAAAATAAGCTCATGCAATTTACATATGAACATGACCAGAGATGACGGAAAAGCATACGGAGAGCAGCAGCTTCCATTTCTGCTCTAATTGCCGCAAGATCACGCCGAACACAGTGAGTGCATGTTAGAAATCAGGAATGGCGAGAGAATGTTGTGCTTTGGTTTTTCGTCTTCAAACCAAACTTGGGTCTTCAGCCGACAGTTGAAATCCTGTCTGGCTAGCGCACTTTCCATAATGTTTACGCATTAGATCAGTAGGTGGTCTTTTTGACCACTACGAAAGCACTATGACCGTTTACACTACGAAAGCAATCTGGTCTAATGCATTTTCGACTACCTCTGGAAGTGGTCGAAAGTGGACAAGCTCAAAACGTTTTAGACCCTGTTTACACCTGTATTTAGCGCTGCCACTTGTGATCCGATCGACCAAAACGCATCTTAATACCAGGTGAAAACATGACCTATGAGTGACAAGCTTGGACCAGTTGGAATCCATGTAAAACCAGTTTCCACTTTCAGTTGGAGGGACTTATTGAAAGCAGAAAACAAATTCAAGGGATTTGAGGAATGTGTAGAACTTCATGAATGACACCTGTTCCAATTCTACAGAAATCTCCCAAGCTTTCTATGGAGGCCTCGGGTTCTGCGTGTAGCTCATTCAATTGATTGGGGAAACTTTTTTGCATGAAAACATGTTCTGAGTCTTCAATCTCTCTTTGGCTTGCAGGACGATCTGAAAATCTGGATCACAAGTATAACCGCCAGTATAAGCGAGCATGAAGAGATTGCCAAACGGGGGCAGACCCATCCAACTACCTCATCTACTGACGAGGGAACACGCAGGGATGGCAGCAGGGCAGGCGGTTCGGAAAGAGGCGAAAAGTCAGACCGAGCCGACGGGGGATCGGTGCGTTCAGACAAGGGTGAAAAGCCTGAGAAAAAGACAGGCAAGAAGAAATGAGGCACCCGATAACAGCGAGACAGGAGCCAGGACTTCGGAAATCCTGGAAAGTGCTCTGACGGAATCAGGAAACGAAGGCGCCACTGTGAACTCCCTTTATGTCTTGCTGTCCGGCTGAGTATGGAATCAGGCAGCACGGAGGTGCACGGAGCTCATGTGTCAGTGAGCGCCCTCTAGTGGCTGCTGAGGACTATGACAATTCAGGAGCTCCATATGGGCCAAAGAGCTGATAGCATAGGCAAATGGAGGATAAAAGAGAAAGATGTTATAGTAAAGTAGCTCATGAAGATTATTTTCTAATCCGTCTGTGAAAACGATTACCCATATGTATGTGTACCCGTCTCTCTCTTTGTATATTGTACGTCTCGACATCAGTTCTATACAATCTCACGCTGAAGAGAATGGAAATATGCCAAATTCTTTCTCAAGGTTGGTCTTTTTTCTGAAGAGCATGTTTTGTCTGTTTATTTGTAAGTTGTTTTGCTCTTTTATACTATTAATGTGTTGATTTGTATTCATTGGCTCTTCCACACGATTTTGATTCTCGTCTTGCCACTTTGTAGACCACATGTTTGAACGCCATATGACATATCAGAGCATGCCTACAAGGTTTAACTTTCAAATGAAGAACGGTTTGTTTCAAATAAAGAGAAGCAGCTCATCTGCTGTGAGTGTGTATTCTCAGATCTGATTTCTAGGGTTTGTTGGTTTCGTACAAGTCCCAATCATTAATCTCATATTATGCATTAAATGTCGAGTTCATTTGCTCTTATAACGACCAAATCAGTTGTGTATGTGTCTCTGCATGTACGCACTGCATCCGTCATCAAGCTATTCTGAACGCGAGATCGGGTTTACATCATTTTATTTATACTCAAAAGTCTTCCAAGCACAGAACTTGATTGTTTTGTAAAACTCCAGAAGCTCATTTAGTTTAACTACAAATTATGTTTCTCTCGACATTATTTCCAAGCATTGCACTGAGGACTGAATGGATGCAGGCGTTTAAATGGTGATGTATGTTTGTTAGATAACAACCGAATGCCATGTAGATGTTATTATGTGACTGTCTTTCCTGATTGGCAGAAACCGGGTGAAATACGTCTTTGAATTGTGTAGTTCTGCAGGTAATAGTATAGAAAGCCTATAGCTAGCAAAAATGCAAGGTATATTGCAAGAAAAGCGGTATATGCTTTAGACAAATGATGACACAAATCTAATTTTGTTCTTTTGAGGTCCATCAATACACATGCACAAACTGCAGTTGAAAATGAGCTGATTTTTCATGCAACATACAGGGTTAAAATGTCCTAGAAATGGAAACGTAATGGTTTCAGGTATCATATTTGTGCCTCATTGTCCTAAAGTCTGTCAGCTGTGGTCCTTTAAATGTAAAAAAGGCTAAATAATGTTTGAAGCAATGGTCCTAGAAATGTAAACCAGAGGGGGGAGATCTCTGAGTTTTGTTCAATCAACAAGTTGATTTCTCTCTGCAAGTTCATGTTTGTTCCTTGACAGCATCATGCAAATGCTTTTGTAATGTCCCTGCTTTGAAATATACAATTGTCAGCTCTCATTTCTCTATACAAACTCAAATCATTGTATACTGTATATATCTAAAGAGTTTTCTGTGTCTGGGTCTGTATTTCTCTTCCTTTGACGCCCTTGGTTTTGTCTCCAAGTCTAATTTTTGGTACAAAAAAAAAAAAAAAATCCTATTTTTATGCAATAGAATAACTTATACAGGCAGAGGGTATGCAGATAAAGTATCCAACGTGGTGGTGAATGGAAATAATGTATACACTTGCAAGTAGAAAATTTATGCAACTTTTCCTTTGCACTAAATTACTGCCCCATTGCACAGTGCTATTGTGAGCAGAGGATTGGTGCTTGAGGGTCTGGGATGAGCATTACTACAAAATGCATTCATTCAGCTACTTATTCATAGATATCTTGCGAAAACTCTGCTCTAATGACCCCCGACTCACACTCTCGTTCATACAACTGCATATACACACATTTATACCTGCTGCTTCTACCACATACCAATTGATGGGCATGAATCTGTTGAGATGTACAAGTTGACAGGTTTGGAAACGTTTATAAAATGTTGGATCTGATCCATTGAATCAACAGAAAGCACAACCCCAGCAGTAAATATTTGTCTACTTCAGCACCTGCTCTAATATTTTAGGGATTTATTATGATATCTATATTCTTAATGTTCTTTAATTACTTTTATATATAAAGTATCACACATGTTATGTGTTTTTTTTTTTGTTTTTTTTTTTGGCAGATGAACCCTCGTAGTAATATCTTCTTTAAATGTGTTGGTACGGCTGAATCTCACTCCCCCTGTCCTGTCAGTAGTGTCAGACCCTTAAGCACCACTGGTTTTAGCTCAGCAGCTCGATGACCTGTACAAATTGTAATCGCTTCTGTACAGACAAAAAAAATGCTCTTTTTTTCTGCTGTGAAATAAGAACATTTTATGGGTTTTAATATCAGTTTTGAATATCAGTGGGGTTATTTCTCCAAAGCTCAAAGGAAAGAAATTGAAAGGAAACTGGGCAATTCAGGTTGCATGAATAACATTGTCCCTGTAATGGTACTGCTGTGCATGATGAAACCACTGTCATTCTCACTCACAGCCACTGTACAAGGGTGACACTAATACACATGGAAACAGTGAATGAATGAATGCTGTATAATTCAGATCCTGACTGACTCTGTACAGTTAATTCCTTGATAAATACAGCTTGTGATATGTCAAATGTCTCATTTTTCATTTGTTCTGTAATTGGCATCCTCATGTCCGTGTAAAGACCTTGCTACAAGTTAGAGCTGCACAATTCTGGATAAATTGAGGATCATGATTCTTTTTTATTATTATTAAAATAAAGATCACGATTCTGAATAGAACACTAAGCCCAAAATAATAACGTAATTTACTAAAGGTTCTGACAAAATGTTAATTATTGCAGTCTATTAAAAATATCTAATGAATTTTTTTTTTTTTTAAATCGGGTTTGAATGAATGATTCAATGACTCACTCATAAAGACTTGTTTCATTAATAAATGAATCAGCGTTTTTAAACAAATCTCTTGAATAATTGATTCGATGGCAAATATATTCTAAGACAAATAAGCAGTCACTTGTGGCCAACTACTGGTGTAACGATGTAATTGATACAATCATTGAAGTGTCAAGATTCAAAACTTGATTTACTCTCTTTCGATCGGTAACTTGGACAAATTTGAACTATAAACTTGTATCCCAGTACTACTGTGACCATTTGAATTATTGTTACAGAAATAGGCTACTGTGTGATTGAAAAGACTGAAGCTGTTTCATACCTGCGCGAACACAGATCTGAATGTTCGCTGTGATTGTGCTTGTTAAAAGTTTAATAGACAGACGAATCGTTGTCATATAGGAATGAGATCGTGTGGGTATTTGAATCGAGATCGCCATCTTTTAACGATTAATCGTGCAACTCTACAAGTACTATGCATGTAGTTGTCTTTAATTTGTTAAAGGGTTAGTACACCCAAAAATGAAAATTATCCCATCATTTACTCACCTCAAGCCAGTATATGACTTTCTTCTTTCAGATGAACACAATCAGAGTTATATTAAAAATATTCTGGCTCTTCCAAGCTTTATAATGGGAGTGAATAGTAACCAAGATTTTGAAGCTGAAAAAAGCACATCCATCCATCATAAAAGTAATCCATACGACTCCAGGGGCTTCTGAAGCAAAGCAATGGGTTTTTGTAAGAAAAATATCCATATTTATAACTTTATAAAACGGTTAGTTCCTGTCCTTGATTCTGATTGGTCAATAGCTGTGTTTTATTCACGATAAAACACGGCTATGACCGCTTCACCCAACAGTTCTGTGTATCACAACACAACACCCTTAGCAACCACTCTTGGCAACGTAAACTGTATGTTCTCAATTGATATTGTTCATTGAAGCTTACTGTATTATGTAGAAGAGTATTGTGAGATCGAGTGAGCGAGTTTATTACCTGCATTCAGATTTAGCATTTTCCTTCAGGTCAGTCCTATGTTCATAAAAAATAATTTGTCCGATGTTTTATCTTGTCCTTTTAACACTTAAGGGGTTTTCCCGTGTCTGACAGCGCTAGTCAAAGCATTTGTCAGTTGCGTCGTTCCGTGTTCGCAACAATTCAGTCTTTTCAATGTAAAAGTCTTCGCTACTGACTGACACACTCATAAAAGACAGTTTTTGCCGCCATCTAATGGAGTAATAATGTAACTTCTGTTGCTGTTCACGGTCAGGAACTTTTTTTTTCCTGGCGGAAGGAAGGCTTTTAGTGAAAGTTTACTTCATGAACGTTGCTTTGATACATATTTTTGGCTTTAATATTTGTATTGTGTGGTAACCGTTTTATAAAAGCAATAAGGTATTCGATGTATCATGAATACATCACGGCTAAAGGGGTTGCAGGCTTGCAGGTTGCATGTTATATTATATTTAAGGCTGTGGACTGATTAATTTTTTAAATCTAATTAATTACATGATTTTACGATTGATTGATTAAATCAATCACAAATTAATCGCACATCAAATTTGGCTGAGAAATTACCCCCAAAAGGTCATTTAAAGTCATTATTTTGTTAAATGAGAAAAGCATCAGATAGACATTACAAAAGGTAGCTTTAGAAAGAAATATTTTATTTGGTTAAACATAGAATTTATTACACATGAACTTTTACGCTACAACGGCCATGATTATTTTCAGAAGCTGCATTTGAATTGGTATATTTAGATATTTTTAGCCTACAGACAAAAACAGTTTTACAAACATTCTTAAAAATATCTTTTTATATTCTGCAAAAGGAAGAAAGTCATACAGGTTTGAAATGACATGAGGGTGAGTAAATGTAAATGAACAGAATTTTTGTTTTTGGGAAAACTATCCCAAAAAATATTTAATTTTTTTAACTAAATTATACTCTAAATAAGAAACTAAAATTTCCAGTAGGTGGCGGTAAATATCTAAATGTGTAAGTCATTGAGTCATTCATTCATTTGATTCGTTCAAACGGTTGATTCATTCTGGAATGAAGTAAATGGCTCTCTTTATGAATGGGCCATTGAATCGTTGGTTCACCCGATTGATTCGCTCAAAACGCGCGTTCATTCAGCTTTGTGTTGCTCGAAGCCGCACAACAGTTCTGCTCTGGCTTTATAGGTACTATTTTCTTTGGCAAAATTGAGCAAAAACAGACAATATTGCGTGCAAAATATGTCACAATATTAACTTCTTATTTATTGAACTGATGTATAATCAATATCACATTTGAACTGACTGAACAAAAACAGCACTTGTGTGATTTTCGTTACTCGTATGATATTGCTTTAACTATATCATATGATAAAAAAAAATAAAATAAAAAAAATTTTTTTTGCCCTGATATCTTGAATTTTAGAGGCATCCTAGCTGCATTTTGTCGGCTCCGTCACGCAGTGAGTTGTTGCCCTGCGCAGCTGTATTTTATCGGTCTGACTCTGCATTTTGTAGTTTTATTAGCGGTTGTTGCAGCAAGGGACCTCTAGATGTCGTGATTTCAAAGCGGAAGTGAGACTTATGAGCGGAAGTGTGCGTGTTGGTACAGAGCAGTCATGATGATGATGATGATGATGTTAATGTAGTGAGAAGGCAGAGCTGTCATATTAGCAGCATATGGAGTATCATCTCTATAAAGTCTTTCAAACAGAAATGGGTTGTTCATAAGCCAAGTGATGTCTTCAACCCATGATACTGAGGAAAGGAGCATAGAAGGAAGAAACCAGCTTCCGAATCGAGGTTTGTACTTTACATCTCTTACCATATTTTAATATAATATGCTCTTTCTTACTTATAGAAAGATTATAAATGTATGTGATATTGTTAGTTGTGTTTGCTCTCCTCTGCACTGAGGAAAAAAGTCCTTTTCATACGCTTGATACTGATACTTCTGTCCAGTAACACTGTTTTAATATAGTTCTGTTCGTTTTTATTTAACGTTTGTTGTTTGTTTTTTTTAATAAAAATAAAGCAATTATTTTATGTTTAGTTGAACATAGTACTTTAAAGAGACAGTGAAAGAGATTTAAGGTCCAGGAGTTTTTAAAATAGAAATAATAGTCATGGAAATGTCTACAGTGAATATACATTTGCTCTATTTTTGAATCCAGTTACTTTTTAAATGATTTTTAAAAGTCTTCATTAAAAATAAATAAATAAAATAAAATAATACGGTCATGGTTCACAATTGTCTGGACAATGGATTGGTCATAGGTATGAGAACCCTGGATTCATGTCTGAGGTTTATAGCTGAACATATTGAGGACATTTAAGTGAACAATAGAGCAATTTAGAAGGAAGAAAGGGGGAATGAAAACATTGATTGTTTTCTGCTCTAGTGCCTCGTCCCTCACTGTCCTACATCATCATCATCATCATGTTGAGATGATCTGGGTCAGCCTGGCGAGCACTTTACTGTCTATGTGTATCTACTGACCCATCATTAAAGGATCATTCCTGGTTAAAATCATTTGACAGCATCTGTAACATACTGTACTGTCGATTACTACAGAAAATATAACTTGTTCCTCCAGTTATAAACTTCACTGTTTATATTTTTAAAAATGAATTGGCATAGACACATAATTATATCATTAAAAGTTGAGCTAAAAACTATTATGTGTGATTTAAAATGTTTGTATACAAATCAGTTTTAATTTGAGTGTTGATTATTATATATAAAAATTAATTGCAATTGAAATAGGACACTTAACTGTTTTAAGAAATGTACCAACTGACATGATCCCCTGTATAGATTACAGCTTTAGTTTACATCTAAAAGTCTACTTTACCTGATTTATATCGAAATGAATTAATATAAATTTGATTTGAAATCAGAATCAAATGTAATCAAGAGCTTTTGATTTAAAATTGATTTGAATTGTGTCAAAACCCAGCCCTAATATAAACACTCTTTGGTAATGTAAATGAGCATATTTATTATTTCTATTGATTAAATTGAAACATTTATTATCTTAATAAATACTTGTAATATATATTAATGAAAAAAAGTGGCTTTCTTTTGCATACTATATTTACCAATTGGGTTATCTCACCTAAAAATGAAAATTCTGTCATTAATTACTTACTCTCATGTCGTTCCACACCCATAAGACCTTCATTCATCTTCGGAACACAAATTAAGATATTTTTGATGAAATCAATGAGACCTGCATTGCCAGCAAGACCATTTCCTTTTTCATTGCCCAGAAAGCTACTAACGTTATATTTAAAACAGTTCATGTGACTACAGTGGTTCAACCTTAATATTATAAAGCGACGAGAATACTTTTTGTTTGCCAAAAAAACAAAATAACGACTTTATTCAACTGTTTTAAATGTGTCTTTAGTAGCTTTCTGGGCGTTTGAAAGTGTTAATTATCTTGCTGTCAATGGAGGCCTCACTGAGCCATCGGATTTCATCAAAAATATCTTAATTTGTGTTCCAAAGATGAATGAAGGCCTTACAGGTGTGGAACGACATGAGGGAGAGTAATAAATGACATTATTTTCATTTTTGGGTGAACTAACCCTTTAACATGTTCAAATTTAACTGATTATTTATGTATGTATTTAATAATTCACCTTTTTTTTTTTTTTTTTTTTAATTCACACTTTACGGATATTTCTCGTCTCGTGGGAAAAAATATAAATTACTGCGGTTTCCAGATGATGAAGATTTTCAGTAAATACTTGAATTTGTCTGTATGATTTCAGAACACTAATATAAAACAAAAGATTAAAAAAAATTTCTATGCAGGGATGGATGCGCACAGTTCAGGCCTCGGCAGAAAGAGGAAGAGACAGGAGTCGAATGGCGAGATCAGGGAGGCAGAGTGTTTCCGGAAAATTCCACGGAGAACTTTGGTGAGTGTTGGGAAGGTCGCTGTCAGTCGGCACTCGAGTGCGATGACGTAATTTCCTTTGCAGATGATGCAGTCGTCTTGAGGTGTGTGTGTATGTTTCAGGGGTTGAGTGAACCTGCACCGTTCTCTGATGAGCTGGTGGCTGCAAAAACACCATACGTTCGTGTTAGCATGGAAGAAGCCCGTCATGGCACTCCAGGTGCGTAAATAGAAGTTTTACCCACACTGACACATTCTCTGTATGACCTCTCTCTTTTTCAATCCTCCTCTTTTCAGAGGACCGTCCAGTGCGCGTCTATGCCGATGGGATCTTTGATATGTTCCATTCCGGACACGCTCGTGCTTTGATGCAGGCCAAGTGCCTTTTCCCCAACACACATCTCATTGTGGGCGGTGAGTTTCAACAAAGGGCCGTCTTTTGTCACGTGCATTCCTGCAATAGTGTGATTCAACCAGGAAATCAGCTCTTCGTTTCATTTATGTGCCACTAGTGTCACCAAACAGAATTACAAAAGTAACACTTTATAATAAGGTTTCATTAGTTAATTATATATTGCATTAACTAATAATGAGTAAAGTGTTACAGTAATGTGTTTGTCTTTCAGTGTGCAGTGACGATTTGACGCATAAATTTAAGGGTTTCACTGTCATGAACGAGGATGAGCGTTACGACGCAGTGAGTCATTGTCGGTATGTCGACGAGGTGGTCCGCAACGCTCCATGGACGCTGACTCCTCAATTTCTGGCCGAGCACAGAGTGAGTATCCAGATGGCAATGACATATTTCCATTCCTGTAACTCAACCAGTAAAGCATGGCGCAAACAATGCCAAGGTCATGGGTTTGATTCCCAGGGAATGCATGAACTGATCAAACATATAGCTTGAATGTTTTAGGGGGAAAGCGTCTTCCAAATATGAATTTCCGAAGGTTACCACATGACATTGTGAGGTGTGTAACTGTTAACATGTTGTGGTTAAAGGGATAGTTCACTCAAAAAAGTGAAAAAGCGTTATTTATTTACTTACCTTCATGTCCTTCTCAACCATGTGAAGAATCTTTCTGCAGTTATTTTCCATTCAGCAACTCACAGGGAACACGTCTGTTAAGTAGTGAGGGGAGAAAGTTTGAATTAACTGGACCAGTTTCTTCACAAAATGATTCACTGTTCAAAACGCTCTAAACGCCACACGCTGCTGACACCTGCTGGTCAGAACGGTGTAAATGCAACAAAAACTCATGCATAAATACACCTTTACAAACCAATTGCAAATGTTTTATTGAAAATGTAATCTATTAAACGCAATTAGCAAGTCGTCTAATACCATTAAATATGAAGTGTCTGTAAATTGTGGGTTATTTTATTAAATTGTAGGGCTTTATGGAGAGCTTGGTTAATCAGGCCAATAAGAGACTATTAACTAAAACTCTTCATTCTGTTATACATGTTTATTTAAAAATGTCTACCAATGCATAGAACTGATCCAAGATCAGGTAAAAACCATATAGACACTTGTTCATGGCTTCCCAGAAGAGACCTAGCAGCAAACGATTACAGTATCGAAAAAGTTCTGACGTGTTAGTTCATAAAAATCCAGTTGTTCATGTTACTTCACAGTGCATTAACTAATGTTAACAAATACAACTCTTGATTTTAATAATGTATTAGTAAATGTTGAAATTAACTAAGATGAATAAATGCTGGATAAGTGCAGTTCATTATTATCATGTTTTATCATAAAGCGTTACCTGTTATGCTCCAGAAAGTATCCATATGACCCATTTGAATCCTTTTGAGTTTCACAGGAAAAAAATAATATAAGTTTGGAACGACACGAGGGCGAGTAAATCATGTTTGGGTGAACTTTTATCCTTGGTTAAACTTTATTTGAATGTGTCCTTGTTACAGTGTGATTACACAAATAACAATAGTGGGTTACACTTTATTTTAAGGAGTCTTTGTTACACTGTAACTAATCATGTAAGTATACAGAGTAATATCAAGTAACTACATGTACTTACTATTTGGTTTAGGGTTAGTTGCATTTAATTATACATAATTTATAGTTATTACTATAGTAACTACATGTAACATATGTAACAGTGACACTGTAAAATAAAGTGTTACCGAAATGAGTAATATTAGTTGACTACATTTACTTACTACGGGGTAGAGTTAGGTTTGGTTTAGGGTTAGTCGCTTGTAATTATGCATAGTAAGTACACATATCGTGTAACATGGACAGTGTAAAATAGTGTTACCTTATGCCTTAACATTAAAAAATAATTTATAACAAAAGTACAATAGATCATTAGGTTACACTTTATTTTACAATGCCGTAATTACTCAAATATATTAATTAACTACATGTACTTACTATAGAGTTACAGATAGGGTTAGGTTTAGGGTTAGTTACCTGTAATTATGCATAATTTACTGTTATTACTATAGTAAGTACATGTAGTAACGCATAACTACGGCACTGTAAAATAAAGCGTTACCAATCATTAAGATAAATATTTTTTGAACTGATTTCAAGTTTTGTCCTGAATGTGGTTCAGTATTACTGTCTAACTCGGTGGGAAAGAGATTGGCTGCATCCGAAATCGCATACTCTCTTGAGTAGGTACTTATTTTGAATAAGTAATTACTTCTCGCCCACTAAAAAAGTATGTTGTTTGTAGAGTGTGTGTAGTGTGAATGTAATCCGGACGTACTACGTTCGCCATGTTGCCCTTATCGTGTGACCTACCAGGGTCAGTTGTGTCACTTCACCGCCATTCACGAATCCTCTCCTGTGGCCTCATGGAATAGTAAAGTGTCCATCATATGCACACTTCAGAATCTTGATGGAAGAAGTAGTAGGTCATCTGGGTACTTTTTGCTCCTCTTTACTGTGAATTCGGAAATAATTATTTTGTCACATACTGTTTTTCACCTACTATATACTAGGGAAGTATGCGATTTCAGATGCAGCCATAGTCTTAATAAACACTGACATGATGACATGTTCTCCCTAGATAGACTTTGTCGCCCATGACGACATTCCGTACATCTCAGCAGGAAGTGATGATGTTTACAAACATATAAAGGATGCAGGTAGATATCAAAAACTTCTGCATAATACAGTTAAGGTAGACAATAAATCAGTTTTTATTTGTCAACAGAATCACCAGATTTGTTCTTGAAATTCTTTTTTTAAGGTATGTTCGCACCAACTCAAAGAACAGAAGGCATCTCCACATCCGACATAATCACACGAATCGTACGTGACTATGATGTTTATGTGCGCCGCAACCTCCAGAGAGGCTACACTGCGAAAGAACTGAACGTCAGCTTCATCAATGTGTGTGTGCTTGACTACATCTTTTAATAAAGCCATTGAAAGGAAATAGTTCTTTTGAAAGCAACTTGACTCTGTTTCTCTTTTTTTCCCAGGAGAAGAAGTACCACCTTCAGGAACACGTCGATAAGGTGAAGCAGAAGGTCCGAGATGTGGAGGAAAAGAGTAAAGAGTTTGTGCAGAAGGTGGAGGAAAAGGGTATCGACCTCATTCAGAAATGGGAGGAGAAGTCACGCGAGTTCATCGGGAACTTCCTGCAGATGTTCGGGCCTGATGGGGCGCTGGTGAGTATGGACGCGTGCAGCTATTCCATACATCTCAGAGATTGTTGTTTTAGTATGTGAAGCATGAGTTCTCAACTCTGGCCCTCGAGGTCCACTTTCCTACAGAGTTCAGCTCCAACCCTAATCAAACACGCCTGAACAAGCTAATCTTAAGGTCTTCAGGAGTACTATAAAGTCACAGATGGGTGATTTTGATCAAGATTGGGGCAAAACTCTGTAGGAAAGTGGACCTCGAGGGCCAGAGTTGAGAATCCCTGTCGTAAAGCAATAGTTTAGGCAAAAATGAAAAATCTGTAAGTTGCTCCAAACCTGTATGAATTTCTTTCTTCTCCTGAACACAAAAGAAGATATTTTGTTGAATGTCTGTAACCAAACAGTTGATGGACCCCACTGACTTCCATAGTATTTTTTTTTTCCCATACTATGGAAGTCAATGGGGTCCATCAACTGTTTGGTTACATCAACATTTCTGTCATTAATTACTCACCCTCATGTCGTTCCACACCCGTTCAAAGACCTTAGTTCATCTTCAGAACACAAATTAAGATATTTTTCAATGAAATCCGAGGGTTTCTGAACCACAGGCAGCAATGTCATTGCACCTTTTGAGGTACAGAAAAGTAGTAAAAACATTGGTAAAATAGTCAACGTGACTACAGTGGTTCAACCTTAATGTTATGAAGTGACGAGAATACTTTTTGTGCACAAAAACAAGAACAAAATAACTTTATTCAACAATTTCTTCTTTTAAGTCATTATTTTGTTTTTGTTTTCGTGCACAAAAAGTATTTTCTTTACTTCGTAACATTAAGGTTGAACCAAAAAAGATCACAGTGCTGCGCTTCACTCTGAAACCCAACGCCTCTTATATTTATTCAAATCAAGCGCAGCCTTTGTGTTTTGATAATCACACTAAGCCATATCGGGATTTTGATTTTAATTCGATTCATCTTGCAGCCCTATGATGCACTATTTACTACTCCAAACAGGAAAAAAAAAAAAAAAACACCATAAAGTGGTCTTCCACAAGTCATACAATAGCCCAAATTTGAGTTGTCATCTACTGATAATCCACAAGAACTAATTACATTTGGAGTCATGGACGCCATATTTGCAGCTATAGTGGAGAAAAGCTTTTTAACAAATATAAGTACATTTTCATTTCACTTATTTCTTAAAATATGTTTCTGTCCACAGATAATATTCTCTAATATCATTTATTGTGTCTAACAGAAGCACATGTTGAAGGAGGGAAGAGGACGGATGTTACAGGCCATCAGTCCCAGACAAAGCCCCAGCAGCAGTCCCGTACGTGAGGAGCGCTCTCCGTCCCCCACCTTCCGTCTTCCCTTCTTCACCTCTTCACCATTCTTCTCGCCCCCTCCTCCTCCTCATCCTCATCATCATCCTCATCATCATCATCATCATCATCACAGCAGCGCAGACAAAGATGAGGAGGACTAGGATGCATCTGTTTCTAGAAAGCAGCTGTTGGAGTTTTTCCACATTGTTTGTGTTTTATATGCTTTCTTAAAGCCATTGTGAACAGCCAAGAATATAAATGAAGGATGGACTAGCTTAAGATTTATTTGAATAAGGAAAATGCTTTGAACCAGCGTTTACGAAATGCACAATAGTGACCAAATTATTCCACCCGTACTTTCTAAAGGTTTTGATCCCACGTCTCCCTCTCGCTTCAGAGAGATTTGCCACACGCCACTAAACCAAAAGGCTTCATATTGTTGGCCTATTCCTTGGTTACATTTCGTATTCAGCCTGTACCTTGAATAATTATGCATTTTAGCGCTTCTCTCTCTCTCTCTCTCTTTTTTTTTTTTTGGAATGTTTGCACATAATCTCATTCTCGGTTGTGCATAAAACTCACCCTCACCTGCCTTCATTGTCTAGATCTTTTCATACTTTAACAGGGGCCAAATTTGGGACTAATTCTAGGATGAGGGAGAGATCCCGGGATCAGTTGTCTCTGTTTGGTTATTTTTCACTGTATTTAGTCTCACAGTCTACTTTTATTTTTCACTCGTACGTTTATAACATTTTGTCTTTCTGATTTTTTTTTTTATGTTTCTGCTGAGGTTCATTAGCTGTTTCTCCTCATATGAACTTCTCTCTCAGACTCCGATGTGAAGTAATAATTTTGAGGCCTGGCATTGATGCTGTCTGGCACCTCCATTTAAACCCTGTGCTATTCTGTGGCATGGGTCCCAGCCTTTTTGGAAAGGACTTGCCTGCTGAATGTTTACATTACCCAAGCCCAGTGAAGGAACAGTGTTAACACGAAAGGCTACGAGGACCTGTTTGTTTACAAGTTTGCGTAAGACAGAAAGACGACAGTAGGATTACTGTACATGTTTGCCAGCAGACAAAAAGATGACTGTGGTCAGGAACATTATTAAGACTTGATTTGTTTTAGATGATCAATGGGAATCAAAAGAACTGTGAACAATAATGCCAGTGAATCACTAAACCATATTGAAAGAATACAACATTTGTCTTGTGGTGTGTTACTCATTCACAGGGACCAAAAGACACACGCTATGAACCTTTAATGTCCAATAATATAAGCTTTTAGAAAAAGATGATTAAAAAAAACTAACATACATCAGATACAGTGAACATCAGTTACATTTATGCTTTCCAAATTCTATAACTAGTTCTAGCAGCTGCATACCTTCAGTCGCCCCAGGTGTACAGTAGGAATCAAGCAGCACATGTAAACAAGGCCATATTTCCTAACAGAGATGACATGCCCTTCACGACACACGTGTCTGAACTCCTTGTAAAATGTATCATGTCTTGGGGAAAGGAATTCAGGAGTCCAGGACATAGT
Source organism: Elopichthys bambusa (assembly GCA_037101425.1). NCBI lineage: Eukaryota > Metazoa > Chordata > Actinopteri > Cypriniformes > Xenocyprididae > Elopichthys > Elopichthys bambusa. The sequence continues at coordinate 3,935,232 of CM074441.1, forward strand.
AAGAAAAGTTTCATAAGCTACTGTTCTCATATCTGTCAGTCACAGATCCACGTCTGCCTCAAAGTGCTTCTCAACTGAAGGGCTTCATTCATAGAGGCAGTGAGTGAACTTCATTTTGTTTAAATGAAATAAAATAAAGGCTAAAGGCCCATTCACACCAAGAAAGATAACTATATTGGCCTCCAAACCAACATTCTGTTTATTATAAATGCCAAAGAAAGACTATAGATATAGAAAGATGGTTCACTCCTATTAGTTATGAATGGGAGAAACTGCAACGCGCAATATGGCGGAATATGTCCCGCCTTCTAAGTAAAAGAGCCAATCGCTGATCGATAAAGTCATTGCGTCACTGCGGCTGCTGTTAGAAGCTCCGGTTCCCACAGAAACCTGAGACTCACACTTAGGACTGCACGTGCGCATTGACTCATCTAGCCTGAAAAATAAGCTTTTTTTTAATGCCGTTTGAGCATAAGAAAAAAAAACATTTATGGGACGGTTCATGTCAGATTTTGTTGTATTTGGAATATGTTATTTAATTGTGAGGTCGCCAAGCAGTTGAAGATTTCAGGATTCCCCAATTCAAATAGATTGGATGGCCAAAATAGCTGCCTGGAGGCGTTGCAAATATGGCAGCTGAGTGAACAGACTTTCCTTGAAAGGGATTTTGTAAGTTTTGTCATCTGCCACTTTAAATTCTCCAGCTCTTTAAAGTCAGGTGGATTCTTATTGGCTCTCAAAGTTTTTATCATTTATCAGCTGGAAGAAAAAAAAAACTGGATTCCAATTATATTGTTCCTGTGTATAAAGTTATAAATTATTTTATTATATCTAACTCCGCATACACACAGTACACTTAGGATATATAGTATATAGCAAATCTCACCTGCTTGATTGCTTGTATCGTTGCAAAATGTAAAAATAAAGAAAATCTAAAAACGTTTTACTAACGTTCCCATTAAGTTATGAAAACGTTATTTTTGAATGTTCTGAACATTCAAAGCGTCCTGTTTTTAAAATGTTTTAAAAATGTGTTTTTCTTGGTTTTCTTATTTTATCATAATGCAAACATTGTGGAAATGCTACTTTTGAATGTTCTCTAAACATTCTGAAACAAGTAGTTACATTTACAAAATGTTGAATGAACATCCAAGTAAAACATTTAAGGAAGAAAAAAAACTTTAGTTGGTGTGTAATGTTGCTGTTTGAGCATAAACAACATCTGCAAAGTTACGAAGCTCAAAGTTCAATGCAAAGGGAGATATTTTCTTTAGAAGAGTTCTCTGTTTAAGGACTACAACAAACGGCTGCTAGGGACTACAATAAACTTCTGACATAACTAACCCTAAAACTGACATAAACCCTGCCCCTGAGAACACACAACAAAGGGGGTGAGGTCATGTTGGGCTGCTTTAGAGAAGAGGAAGAGTTGTTGTAGTAGAGTCTTGTTGTCATGCTGTCATGTTACGCCGGACTGCGTTACAAACGAGGGTCAATTCAGAAACGTCCAGTTTCATTCTAAAAGTTGTAACTTCTTCCTGAGTCTCTCCATCAGTGTCGACTCCGGTTTGAACAATGTAAGGCTGAACACCGTTACTGACAATCCTCATTTTGGCTGCGTGAGATTCTGCAGCTTTGTTGTTGTTGAGCAACCGAAGCGTGAGCTGTTAAAGCTCCGCCCTCTTCTGGAAAGGGGGCCGGGAGCAGCAGCTCATTTGCATTTAAAGGGACACACAAAAATGTTTTTGCTCACACCAAAATAGGGGCAAATTTAATAAAAGATCTGTGGGGTATTTTGAGCTGAAATTTATATATTATAAGAGACTTATATTACATCTTGTAAAAGGGGCATTATAGGTCTTTAAAGACTAGATAACTTTGAACATTAATGTTACTGGAATAATGTTTGTTCATATCTTTGAGAGAACCTTGCCAGAACATTAGCCAAAGTTTTGAGAGCATAGCTGGAAATCTGCTGAATGTGAATACAAGGCATGAAGAAATTAAGATATTATAAACATTAACATCATGATTTTCTGTAAAGCTGCTTTGAAACAATGTGTATTTGTGAAAAGCGCTATACAAATACATTGGACTTGACTTGAGTTTGACTTGTGTCGTTATCGCTGTGGTGTGGAATTTCATAATCTCATAGAATTAGAAAGATTATTAAAACATTGTTATAGTCCTTGGTGTGAACAGCCCTTAAAACCACGAAAAATCAGGGACTTCACATGCACTACTGATCTTTTTTCACTGCAGAGAATGAAATTGTACCCTTGCAAACAAAATTGAGATGATTTTGAATTTGTTTTGCTCACAGTTGATCTACAATGTTTATAATGGAAAATTTTAAGCATTTATGAAACTATTTATTATACCTCAGAAGTGGAATTTATGTTAATAAAAAAAAGCAAGCACCTTTGTCGTTGTGCAGCGGAAGTACAACAAGAAGGTGGTCCTTCCAAATATTGTCTTGGACAATACGGGACCTCAGAGTTACGAAGGTCAGGATCCACTGCTTGTGCAGGTCGTCCATTACAACTCTGACCGCCAAACAGTGATGTGTGCGCTGCAGCGGAGGAGAGCAGGTCTGAGTGGTCTTGAGCCCTGGAGGTAGAGCAAGTGTCAATATGTCGAGCTTCAGTCACTCCATCAGCTGTTGTTGGAGGACTGCTCTGGTTTCAGCCGGATGGCCCAGGAGTTGGCAGAGACCACGTTACCGCGCCGATGGATGCGGCAGGTGTACGTGCCTTCGTTGAATTCGTTGGCCACGAGCCGCAGGTCCCGATCTTTAATCACAATATAGCCAGGAATGGATGTCAGCAACTGCTCGCCATCCTTATACCAGCTGCCGAAAGACGAAAGAGAGGATATTGACTGAAAATAAGCTTCAAATATGATGCATCAAACAGATAAATGTATCAACATAAGACTACATTTGCACAAGAATGGTGAAAACAAAAGCGACTGATTTAGCACTGACATTATAAGAAGGAAAAAAACATTTAAATAATAAAAAAAATGATATAACAGCTTTCTTCTCAATGTATCCCTTGATCTGTACATTAGGAGTTAACCTTGTAAAGCATGACATGAAATAATAGTCAAATAAATCCTATTTTTTATGAAATGGAAGAGTTTCTTCAACCTTTAGACAAACTCTAAAAAAAACAACAACAAAAACATTTTTTTGTGTTGAGTATCATTTAATTTAATAACATTTAATACATCAGGCCCATATATTTTATACCCCATACAATATAATATAGTGAGAATATGGTATGGAAGCTTGTTTCCACCACTAAATAAAAAAAAATAAAGTATTTGTCACTTTTTTCTCAGAATTGTGAGATTTAAACTAGCAATTGCGAGTTATAAAGTCAGAATTGTGAAATATAAACTCACAATTGTGTTATAAAGTCAGATTCTGACTTTTATCTCACAATTCTGACTTTATAACACGCAATTGTGAGCTTATATCTCGCAATTCTGACTTTATTTCTCACAATTCTGACTTTACAAAATTGTTTCTCTCACAATTCTGACTTTATAACACGCAATTGTGACAATACAGTATGTCTGATATTTAAGTGCTTAGATTTATGATCAAAGCTCTGTAGTTTTTATTGTCCAGTACAATGCAATACTATGATGATTGAGAGATGAACAAATAAACGTTCCTCAAAACCCTGATGGATCAGGTTTGATACATGCATATATTAGACGACAGAAGGCATGTAGTAGATTGTGTGCAACAGGTTTTTCAGCAAAGTTTTGATCATGTTGATCATTTAGAGGCCTTAGAACTTTGTATATCATATATGATCCAGTAGGCTTATAGGTTAAGGATACTCTACCTGACTTTTGGAGGCACTCTGGTATTTTTTGTCCCACAGCGGAAGCCCACAACTTTTCCACGAGGCACAATTTTAATCTTCACATTTTCAGGAGGAGGGGTCGGGGTAGACACGGTATCCAGAGGCTCTGAGGAGCAAACAAGCACTTTAAAGAGTTATCTGTACAAGTGTGTTCCTCCATAATATTCGCTACTAACTACTTTATAATTGTTTATCTAAAGTAGCTGCCAAATCTGTCCACCTGCATAAAGAAGAATATTGTGTGTGAGTGGAAGGATTTGGATGGGAAGTTAGCGCTGCAGGAGATGTTGGAGGAGGATGTTTTGAGCATCTCACCATAGCACAGGTCGCACCGCTGCGGGCAGTTTTTCTTCATGAAGCTCCGTCTCCTCTCACAGAAACCCAACCGGGCCCAAGGATCACACACACGCTTCTTGTCTAAGCATCCTGAAGCAATGATAGAAACAAGCATAAGTTCCAAAACTCCAGAGAGATGTGAACATGTTCAACATGAATATTTTTTAAATGAAATTGATGCACCTCTTGATGGAAATAAATGTTGTGATGTTATTTCCATCAAGAGGTGCATCAGTTTTTGGTCAAGATCTTGTATTAACAATGCAAGAGGTGAGCACTCTGTAAAGTCTACTCCAGCACATCCCAAAGACTTTCAATGAATTTAAGCTCTGGACTCAGAATGGTTCAGAGAGCATGAAGAATCACCTCTTTCACAATTTTAACCCTGATAAATATTGGCATTGTCATCCTGGAATATGGCCATGATTCATCTTCCTACATGGTTGTTTAAGAAATGAAAAGCTACACACTCCATCTGTTAGGGTTAAAAACACTGCTGCCAAACATATAACATGCTAGAAACATAATAATCACTTTAATAATGATCCATTGATAGATTCTTAAGTATTTGCCAATTAAAATCCAAACAGCAACTTTTTTTTTCAGTGTATATATATATATATATATATATGCTTAATGTACAATACTAATGCAATTAATATCCAATAAAGGTTAGTTTAAAGCACTTAATTAATGACATTTCCGGATCTTCTGTGACCCAATCTAAAGTGGGAACTATTTACGGTTAACAAAGTATAAAAAACATTATCGAACTCTTTACATATGAGCTAATTAAACAATAATAATTTGGTTAATTACAGTGACAATGAATGAAAAACTCACTATTTGTATAGCCTATTAATATATTAACAATGTAGAGACTGCAATATATAAACTATGAATTAGCTTTAAACTAATTGTTTGCAAATGTTTGTAAGTACCTATTATAAACTGTTTTGAATGTTGAATCAGTGTCATGACTGACGGACGTCTCTCTGGTGGCGTATGCAGGACTTGAACTCACTTAAACTCAGCCCCTTCAAGCTCACGTTCATCTGTCTCCAGTTTTGAGTGCCACGCCCTTAATTTTAACATCAAATCAACAACCGATGCATAGAACCAAGTCTCCGCCCAACATTTTTTTCCGTTACAATTTTTTCCGTTTTTTCCGTCACAATACAGAAGAAAAAAATCTGTTGCTACTTCCGTTTCATTGCTTACCATAAAGGCGCTGGATGCCCCAGATATCATCCTGAGCGATGTTCCGCTGACCCGTGTACGTTGCATTGGGGTGCATTAATGCATTAGGGTCCTGTGAATGCCAGAGGCCTAAAGCGTGACCGATTTCATGAGCAGCTACCTGAACCAGGTCATTCAGCCACACACCTGTGCAGAGACAACACGCCATCAAATCAAAGAGTAAAGGGAAAGAAGAATGGATGCGGAGTTTCTCTTCAGTTTCCTCAGTTTTGAACATGACTATCAAGTCATCTATATCTCCTCAGTCTTTTGTTACTTATATGTGATTTTTGAGTTTAAACATTTAAAATTGAAAGTGAACTAGTGATGGGTGCTTTCAAAACACTGCTTCATTAAGCTTCGAAACATTTACAAATCTTTTGTTTTGAGTTAGTGGTTCAGAGTTTCGATCAAACTTCGCAAGTCACGTGATTTCAGCAAACAAGGCTTGGTTTCGAAGCATTTCAAAATTCAATGGTTCGCCACTAGTTGACATTGATCTGGTGAACCTATTGCATTTACAACATTTTGACCAGCAGTGAATAATTTTCATCTGGTTCAGTTGAAGTTTAGTTTCTCCCATCACTAAAGTGAACTCACTAACAAAAGGCTTCTCAAGCTAGTGGCAGCCATCTTGAAAGTGTTCTGTGAAATCCTCAGTATCTCAATCTCTCTAGCACCACCTACAGTCCAAATTTTTATGTACATTTTAATATTAAATTTCAAACCAAACCATATGGTCTAGAAACAAAAATCAGTAACACTTTATTTCGAAGGTCCAATTCAGACATTCTACTAACTATAAGTAACTTTGCAACTACATTGCATACTACATACTACATACTACATTGCAACTAACTCTCATTAGAGTATTTGCTTAAAAATCAAGTTTTTAAAGTTGTTTATACGTCTATGTGGTGTTTTTAATATGCTTTAACACAAACTATATGCAAATTCATAAGTCAACACCATTGCTGAGTATTTTTTCCTTAAAACTGCAGTAAACCAAAGACAGTCTCAAAAACACAGTTTGAAATCGCTGGCGTTTCTGACGTCACAAACTACCTTGTAACAATCAAGTCAAAGTGTGATCGTCAACAAGTGGGACTCTGAGCTGGTGTGAGTCGAGGCGGGGCTAATTTGCATATTCATAGAACCGCGTATACTAAATGAGGCAACGTCTAAATGAGAGTTAGTTGACATGTAGTTGAAAAGTTACTTAAAGTTAGTACAATGTCTGAAGTGGGCCATCGAAAATAAAGTGTTAACCAAAAATCACCTGGTGCTTTCGATTTCCATAATCTTTTGTCTGAAACGGACTTTTCACACTAAAAATGTACAGAATTGTGGGTCAAAAGTGAGTCAATGGAAAGTTACACCAGCAACACTTTTGCATATTCACACTATTTTCTATTATCATTATAGCGCCACCTATCTGTCAAAAGTTCTAAGTTCTAAAAACGTATAATCACTGAGCAGAGTGCTATCTGTATTCTGACCAGCACATCCACCCACTTTCATAAATAAATGTATTAGATCAGCACCTTGTTTCCAGCTGAAGCGGGACTTTCCCAAAATCCAGAATTCATGGTTGTCAAAGTGGATCTCTCCACGTGGAGGAAGGAAGGCGTGGGCCAGCTCACCGTTCAGTCCGTCAAAACACGGGTGCAACGGAGACCACCAGCAATCGGTGTGATTGTACGTGTAGAACCCTGTCTCAGGAGAAAAGGAGAGTTTCATGCAAAAATGGGAGATTAAAAAACTGCATAAAATAAACTGTCAGCCTGCCAAAGTGCACATCCCTGATATTTTGGCTCTTTTCCTGCTGATTTATTTACCTATAGTGATGTCAGCACTTTTGTTGGGGTTGGTGATTTCAGTGAAAGTCAGAGGAGAAACATCACTCCATTTCGTGAAAGCGATGCTGATAGCTTTGCGGGTATCATCTTTATTCAGTGTGTTGGGGAACTTTGTGATCCTTTAAGAGAGAGAAACGTAAATTACTTCCAGCCAAAAACGAATGACACGCTTTCAAAGGGTCTTTGTGTCTGCTATCAATCAGAAAGCACATTTACAAAAGCCCAACACTCCTGAAATCAATCTGCTGCTCCCAAAATATCATCTGAACCCCAGATTACTTCTTTTCTGCACCTCCTGCATCTGTCTGTTCACACTTTAAGCATTCACCAATCATGGCCATTAACAGAAAGGCTTTCCACCAGAAAGTCAGTTATGAAGTATATTAAATTAATGTCTTAATTGATTTTTCTGGTGTCTCTCTCTCACTTGTAAGTGACGTTGAAATGCTCCCACTTGTATCCCAGTGGGTTGATGGCATAGCGCTTGGATCGGGCCGGACCTCGATGAGACCTCGTGTCTGCAGGTGCTGGTACCTGCACACATGGCTTATGCAACTGAATACTGGCCACCTGAGAGAAAGATAGAAAAAGGCAAGCTTATATATTGTGTGTTTTATTTTGTGCATTGTTAACGTATAGTGTGTAATGTCATCATTTGGCAAACCACCAAGTCAAAAGCGTAACACAAATTATGATTCTGATCCATATGAGTAATTCTGATCATATTTTAGAGGTGATTCTGGAGATTTGAGCACCAACCCTGATATAACCTAATTAATTTTCAGGTGAGATGGTGCGTTCAAGTCGTATTCACGAGTTGGGAAGTCATGTTTACGATGTCAGGTTCGTTCAAGTCGGAGCAAGATGGCGGTGTACCTTCTCTTGATTAACAACATAAAAATACAGCAAGGTTTTTTTAACTCTACTTCTTGAAAATGAAGAACAAAGAACCTGCATCAGGAGTGTTTTGCTTTAATTAATACCATCTTTCTGACATGATTTGAACACACCAAGAGAACTTGGAATGAAACGCTGCAGGAAGCTAGATCTCCATCCAGGTGCTCAGATAGTTAAGCTTATCCCTATTCAAAAGAAGTGTGCTTAAATGTATTGAATGTGCACTTGTAGAGCACTTCAAATCTTAGAAGTATATAGAAGGTTTTAATTATATTTTGTTACATATAAAGGTATTTTAAAGATTTTGTCAAAACGTCATTCAGTTTAACTGTCCAAAGGCCAATACAGCCATTTCATTTGTGATTAAAATATCTTAAAATGTAATAAATGTATATATTTTTTTATTCTGGCATGATTTTATAACATCATATATCAACATAGTGCAAAATGTTATTAAAATGATGTGTTTATATGCTTTGTTATGAGAAAGAATGTCCGGAAAAATGAATTTTATTGATGTCATTCGGAGTAACCAATATAAAGGGACCATTTTGGATCAAGTCATGCGGTCAGTATCATGTGACAGGATGTGACATCATTCAGACACCTGCAAAGGACCACATGGTCATGAAGCAAAGTAACTAACTCTCTTTAAACTATTTGAAAAATTAATGTTTTCACTTGCTCATACGCATGTCCCGAAATATCAGGTCATTTGGTACAACCGCTATAAGACATGGAAAATGTGGTAAAATTTTAAAAACTTGTACAAAATATAAAACGTTTGACTGTCCTTTTGCTAGCTAGCTTGATATCATCCTGTTAGCATTGTTTGAAAATATCATCATTCAGTATAACCAAAAGTGTCATTCAGTAATACCGAAATTTTAGTTAAACCGAATTACTTTTTTGGTGACAAATTTTTCAATCTTATAAAAAAATGACAAAAGCAGTGTTAATTGATTATAAAAACCACTTAATCTCATTGTTAACACTTAATAAAACTTCAAAATTAATTATATCTCTATTAACTCACTTAAGTACCCTTTTAAAAAAAAGTGCAAATGAAAAGTACAGGGTATTTAATAATCTTTTGTCATGCTTAGAAGTACACTTTATGAGGTGTTGACTAACATACTAAAGTACTTTAACTGTAGTTTGTTATTCGATATTACACTTTTGGAGAAACAAATAATAAACTAAATCAGGAGAGCTAATGACAGCTGCTTCCTCATTCTGCTCAGATGTTCAGCTGTTCTGTGTTTTGGTTCTGCTCATCATATCAGTAGCTGTAGTCAGTAGCTCCATGCAGGCGAAGGTTTGGAATATCTGTCACCCATATGTGAAGGCCCCGCTCCCCCTCCCCCATGACCTTCAACACTGCTCCTCTCTCTCTTCCTCCTCTTGATCTTTGCAAAGATTTTACAACTCTCTCCAGAAAAAAAAAAAAAAAAAAAAAATGCACGTGAATGCACTTTCAGTGTGACATCATCAAGATTTTAGGTCAAATATACTGTAGAAAAAGACAGTTTTTTTTCGAAATTGTAAATGAAACAAAATACTATTTCATGTGTTACTTGCAATCATTTTTTGAAATTTGCAAGCAATGTTTTGAGTGAAAATTGCTTGTAAATCCTACACCATATATATTAAAACCATATATATAGATATATATATATATATATATATATATATATATATATATTAAATATTATCAAAGGAAAGTGTATTTTTTTAGGCATAACCATTTCTTTCAAGATCAATTTTTCTGTGGTTCACTTTAATAGTGCTCTGTGGGACAAATGCATTTTTAAAAATAAATATATTCCATGCATAAAAATGCATGTGTGAAAATGACAACATAATTAGAAAATGCTGCTTAAAATCATTTTGATGATACGCAGGCATTTCAGATGTCACTGTTACACTTATGCTGAAGGGTCCTCTCCACTTTCAGTTATTTTATGAGCACTACACCAAAAAGCAAAGATCATAATATCAAGTTGACACGGTATTGAGCTCTTACCGGGTGTTTTGTCCACGCAGGCACGGCCACAGCGTTATCCAGCACCATCAGCAACAGCGCACAGGAGCAGACCCAGCGCATCTTCAAATCACACACACACAACTTCCACTTTTTTACCTTCCACTTTGGGTTTGTGTTTCATCCATAAATTCTTGAGCAAGAAAGTATTTCCACAGAACTAACCGCATCCAGACGCGCGCGCACCCGTGCTGAAGACAGATGTGTCCGCGCGCCTCCGGACGGACAGATTCGCGCGAAATGTTTCAGTTGAATGTGTTTACACTTTATTTAGTGCACTTCTGCCTCTTGCTCTGAACTTTCGCTCTCTCTAGGGTGCAGGAAGGATCCCGCAGGAGCATAAAGCGCCGCCCTGCTCCAATCTGATCTCCTCATCTCCTCCCTTTACTCTTCAAGCATGTGTAGTCTCTGTTTATCCACTCACAATGACATAATTATCCGAAATGCTCCAAACACGTATTTGTCTTAGCGCCTTGTCTTCTCGTCTTGCAAAAAAGCATACATTTTCCCCTCACACTGACTTGATATAGAAGTAATTTCAGCTTTTCAAGTTCGCAAGTTCGGGAACGCCAATATTCAGATCACGTCACCTGAGTGACGTCACCACGTCAATGTCAACGCTATTCAATTAGCTGAAATAAAAAATCATAGAATTGAAATAGTCATTTCTTCAGCAAAATTCAGTTGTAGGGCAAAAAGTAAATGTCTTTTTGACTGGCCAAAATACATGAAAATCTGTGAATTCCTCTTGATTTTCCCTATAGAAATGGTAACTGGGATTCGTTTTCCCGCTCCACAACCCTAGTAAGTCACAACAGTTTTTATCCCCCTCATGTGCCTGCAAAAAAGTATTTGGCAAGAGGTATAAATCATTAGAAAGACTGAAAGTAGGAAAGCTTACCTCACTTTCAACACCAAAAGATAGTGTCCTAATTTTTGCACTTTCACTGGTATCATGCTAGAACTCAAAGTCAACATGCAAGGGAGCATTTTGAAAGGGCCACAAATTAAGCATGCTTAAGCTGCGCTCATTAAAAATCCATTGTGTAGAATTGCAGATTTTGGCATAACACATGGCATTCATGGCCAAATGGCCCTCAGTCTCTAGCCCTAACCTCATTAGTCTGGTTGACCTTCAGAGGGTTCAGGAACAGCCTGGGTTTTTTCACAGAGCTTTACTTTAACTCTCACATCACTATGGAGAGAAATCAGTCTTTCTGAGAGGAAGTCAGTCGCTTATGATGGATTTATTCCTTCGACCTGCAGGGTCAGTGTACAGGCTGTTCAGTGCTGTTTGGCTTCACATTCATGATGCACCAGGCAGCTTTTTGTAGACATCTAAAATACGCTGCATTCAAAAGTTAGCCTTGTATACAAAACAATGGCTGGGCACCCATTCAGCCGCAAACTGCTAATCTAATATTTTAAAACCAAATTATGGCATATACGCAAGCACAAGGCCATTAAAGGTTCCTCACTCAATCCTAGCCCGAAGACAGCAAGTTACATTTATTTATATAGCGCTTTTTACAATACAGATTGTTTCAAAGCAGCTCCACATTAAAGGCAGGGTAGGTGATTTGCTTCAAAAACTTTTTTTTGTGTTATGCTTGTTGAAAGTCTCTTCATATCCGGATAGCAATCACTAAGTTAAGTGGTCTAAATGTATATGTATATCATCAGTGGAAGGCGTAGGATCATAAAATGATTGTCCAATCATATCCCTCGGTTCCAAAACAGTGGACCAATCAGAAGAACTCGGAGGGGTGCGCTGCGATTTTTAGATGCAAAGGCGTGTTCTGTGTGAACGACCCCTTATAGGTGTAGTGTGTAAATTTTAGCGGCATCTACTGATGTGGTTGCGAATTGCAATCAACAGCCCTCCCTTTCGAAGCACATAGAGAAGCTACGGTGCCTGACACAGGACAAAGATGTCGTCGCCTGAGACAGCAGAGAGTAGCCAGTCAAGCAATGAGGTTTCTTACTTCTAACAAAGAACGGTCAACCAGATGACTACTACTACTACTTCTTCATGCATATTCAACGTAGTGACGATGCAAGCTGCCTCTAAAAACACGCTAGTAACAACATAGTGATAAAACAAGCTCTGTAGAGCAGTTTGTCCGTTTAGGGCTACTGTAGAAACATGCCGGCGCAAAATGGCGACTAAACATTTGAGGGGAGCCGCGGTGTATGTGGATAGCAATGGATCATTCTAAGGTAATAAAAACATAACGGTTCATTATGTAAGGTCTTTATACACCACTGAAAACATAGTTATGTATATTATATTGCATTTCTGTCAATAGATCCTCCTAAAATGTATGCAGTGCACCTTTAAGACAGACGCCAGTCACGAGCACCGCAAAAAAAACAGCAGCAGTTCCTCTTAAACCAAAACAACAAGCTTATGTTTCGTTCACGCCATAACTACTATAATTTGGAAGAGATAGAAACCAGTGACGTTATACACGGTTCATGACTTGAATTTATGTTTCAATGGCAACACTATCAACGGAGAAATTTATCTGCAGCAGTCAGGTGGTACAGGTCAGTGCTCTTTAAGTTGTTTATGTTCATTATTATTGTAATGTTATGTTCTTTGAGACATGAGGTAGTCTCTCGTAACGCTTGTTTGCTGTACGCGTTCATGTGTTTTGAAAGAGGCGTGGCTTTGGAGAGCGCTCTGAAGGGAGGGTGGGGTCTTATGCTTTCCAAAAAAAAAAAAAAAGACCTAGTAAAATTACGGTGTAAACGTTTTTATAGAAGCTGCAGCTCTACATTACTCAGTGAGCTGACGGTTGGTTTTCAGTCAGTTTCATTCGAACTGCAGCAACACCGCTGTATTAACATAAAGTATGGAATTCCTGAAGCCAAGAGAAACATGGATTTGGAGAAGGGCACCTGAAAGGCAGCCTCATATCTTTTGCGAATCGTTTTGAATCTGGCTGGAGGCCCAGGCTTTGGCTGCACTCCAGGTGACTGCGGAACCGGGGGCTGCTTGACCCTTCGCTGTCACTCACTCTGGGAAAGAGCGAAAAAGAAAGGGAGAGGGAGACGGAAGGACAGAGGAGAAAAAGAGTAGCAGGACAGGAGATTCTCTTTCAGGGGCCCTGAGAGATGAGAGTTTAATTGGCCATCGATCCATCAGTAGGTCCTCTGGCTCCTGCACCCACTTAATGATTGGCCATGACGTCAGCCTAAATACTCGCACTAATGAGTGACTTCCCACACAAACACCCTCTGCCCATCCCTACTGCAGGAAAAGAGCTCCCAACCAGCTATAACGGTTCAACAAAACATGTCTTCAGACCACAAGCAATGTGACGAACACAACAAATACAGCGCTGTGTAAAAAGTATGCATTCTTAATGGACATTTTACTGAAATATTGTTCTGTTATTTTATGTTTGCTCACCAAAGCTGAATTTATTTGATTAAAAATATCATTTTTGATTAACAGTTTGCTCTCCATCCAAACAGACTGATGCTACACAGAACTCTTGATATGTTTGACTAAAGCTCCTTTACTCGTAAACAAAGCCATTGAATACTGAAGTCTCACTCATGCTGAGGGTTTGGGTGGTTGACGTAGCTTCTACGTCATTTGACTTTTCTACACAGATGTCTTCAGAACTTAAACGATTCACAAGGTTCTACACATTCTTTGCAGCTTGTGTGTTCACATATTCAATATTTTGGCAAAGTTGATTAAAAGCAAAAAAGACTGCTTGGAACAAGCGTTTGGAGGTTTTCCAGTTCAGCAGGCCCAGATGCATCTGCAGACCTCTTTCTGAAAGTTTTTGGCAAAGTTGATTAAAAGCATCTAGAGTAGAACAGTACACTGCGCTGAATATAAATCAATATTTAAACCCACCCATAAAACTTTCAGAAAGAGGTCTGCAGAAAACCTTTTAAACGCTTGTTTGGAATGGTTAGTTCCAAACAGTCTTTTTCCTTAATTTGCACAGATATCTATGGAAGCTTGTTTCCGCCACTGAATAACAAAAATAAAAAAAAGGTAATTGTGACTTATGTGAGGTAATTACAACTATATCATGCCATTCTGATCTTATAACTCGCAACTGAGAAAAATTATGTTGCATGATATAGTCGCAATTGCGAGAAAGTCAGAATTGTGAGATATAAACTGACTTTTTTCTTAGAATTACGATATAAACTCGTAATTGCGAGTTATAACGTCAGAATTGCATAGTTGCAATAGTGTTTAAAAGTTAGAATTGCGAAATAAACTTGCAATTCTGAATTTTCTTAGAATTGTGATATAAACTCGTAATTGCGAGTTTAAAAAGTCAGAATTTATATAAACTCGCAAAATTTAAAAAATAGTCAGTTTTTTCCCTCTGAATTAGACTTTATAACTTGCTAAATTCTGAGAAAGTAAGTCAGAATTGCGAGATATAAACTCACAACTGCGAGAAAAAAAAGTAAGAATTGCGAGATATAAACTCACAATTCTGAGAAAAAGTTAGAATTGTGAGATAAAGCGCTTCCATAGATATCTAATAGATTCACATCCTTAAGAAAAAAAAAAGTGTGGGGTAGATACAAACCTAACATTTGATGAATTCTTAATTGTCAGTCACGACAATGATTGAGAGAAGACTTAAATACCTTATTTAAAATGGCATACAAATGAAAAAATATTCATATAATATATATTTAAAAAAAACAACTCCACTGAGAGTAATTGATTACACATTTTATTAGGATTAAGACAACATCACAAAGTTACCAAATGAAGACAATACACTGCAAAAGGAGCCTCATCATCTCTCAGAGCTGAAACACACTGAGGTCAGACGGTGTAAGTTTATGGCAAAAGTGTTCAAGATGATGCATGCTTAAATCTGGAGGGTCGAGTTTGAAGTGTTGCCTAAAACATAACGTAGATAGCACAAATGTCAAGGCCAGACAGTTTTTGTCAACTAAACTGTGCTTCCATCTCTGTGCTGTTCAACCAAAATGCAGTCGCATTAAGATAAATCCTCCGGAGTCTTCCACAGAGTGAAGAGTTTTAATGCACATGAAAGGAACGAGCACGGTGTTATAGACCTTAAAGGCAGACACGGCTTATATGTTTTGACATCTCCCAAATCTCCTGCCTTAGATCAGGACTAAAGAAAGAGGTTTAAAGATCATCCCTAGGAACAATCCGAGGGACTCCCTAATATTCTAGCCCCTCTCTTATGTATTTAGTGAAATGCGTCCTTTTGAAGTTGCATTTGCAGGCAAACTAATCTCAGGAGAAATGTTGAAATGCACAGTAAATTTCCGTCAAGTAAACAAAGTGTTGAAAGTTAAAGTGTGACACGGAAAGAATGTTAAGCACACAAATGCAAAGTCCCTGAGAGATGTTGGGGACCCCTGACCCACACACGTACACACCAGTCACTATATGACACCAAATGAAAGCTGAAACTCGTCTAAATCGGCGTGGTGGTTTTGTTACAGTGTATATAGTATTGTAAATGCACACAGACAGCTGGACTTAAGTATTAGTACGGTTTGTTGCTTTAATTCAAACATCCTCGCACCTCATTTTGGTCACATTGAGAAATGATTTTATATTGAGACAAAAAAAAAAAAAAAATTAAGACAAAATGGTAACTTGCGTACATAAAACCAGTTTTATGGACAACGAAAAGTTTACGCTCAAGAACATTGTGGGGCCATTGGCTTAACATTTACACCAATTCACTGAGAAGAAGAACATGGACGATACCTAACTAATACTCTTAGGAGACACCACTACAAAAATGAAGTATGAAAGGTAATTTTTCCAGGGTCCAGATTAGCAGACAGAAGGGGCTTTCGCACCAGAGGAGCCTTTTCACAGTTCCTAGAACTATTAGCGGTACCCGCATTTTGCCGTGTTCGCACCGCAGGAACTAGGAATGATTTTAGTTCTAGGAACTCCTTTTGGGGGAACTAAATTAGCTCCTACTTCAGAGTAGGGTCTAAACTAGCACTATAGGAACTATCAGTGACTTAAGTGTATGTTGATTGGCCAAACGCACGCAAAACACCGGTACCCGCCTTTTTTTTTTTTATAAGTTGTGTACACACACAGTTTATAGCCTATATATTTACTCCACAAACTAACTCTACGAAGATGGAAAACAATGACAGATGGACCTCTCGAGTTAAGGAGAAAATCCAATGCAACTTTGAGGGGACCAAGCGAAACATGATTGTATTTCTGCTCAGCTAGTGACATTGGACATCAACCACACGGCAAACGCTAATGTTTTTTCTTTCTTTGTATAACAGTTCTATTTAATAACAGATATTACACAGGCTGTTAAACAAATTGTAAACTAATTAAGACGGAGAATGCGAGCACTGTGTTCTCAGTGGCATCAAAATAAAGGTCCGCCATGTCGTCAAAATAAAAGTCACAACAATAAGCGCATCTTACATCATTTGGCGGTGCGAATGCAACCAGGAACACGGCCCTAGGGGAACTATTAGTACCACCCTGGTGGCTACTAGATCCTAGAACTATCCGGTGCGACAGCCCCTAGAGACTAAGGACCAGGAAACGGCCACACTGATAGTGCCTGTAAGCAGAAACCCAGGTCCAGTGCTAATCACGGGATGAAAAGGGCCCCACATTAGCTGGGATTCAATGGGGACTGAGGGTCTGGAATGCATGTTGTGGAAGAATTAGAAAGGAGAAATGAGTGGGGGTTTACATCTCATAGCAAGTGAACTTCTGGAGGGGGCTCATGAGGATAAACTTTTTATCATTACAGATAAACTTTACGTTTTATTCTGAAGGGCACATTTGTTTTGATCTGTGATGTTGTTTTGGATGTTCTTTTAGGGTTTCCCTTTGTTGTTGTTTTCGTTGTGAACAGAGCCCCGTATAAAAAGTTGAGGGAGGGAGGGGAGAGCGAGACAATGAATAACTCCATTCTCCTCGTCCTCTGTTCATCCCGCCCGACTATTCGTCTACGTCTCTCCCCCCTCCTCACGGAGGGGCTGCTGTTAGCAGCGGGTCTCATAGATGCCGCTGCGGCCGATGTAACGCACCCATTTGATGACATCATGGTCGCTGTAGTTCAGCTTCGGCTCGAAGACCTTCAGGTAGCGCACTTTCAGTCCTGATGGAGCAAAAGGTACCTGGAAAGAGAAAGAAAATTCACACTTGTTTAAACAGACTGCCTAAAGAAAATCATTCATCTAAAAGAAAATCTCAAAACAAAACAGGCTAACACTTTACAATAAGGTTTCATTTGTAAACATTAGTTAACATTAACTAAGATTAATCAATGCTGTAGAAGTATTGTTCATGTTTATCTTAGGATTTACTAATACATTTTTAAGATCAAATTAACAGTTGTTAACATTATTTAATGCACTGTGAACCAACATAAACATTTGTATTGACTAACATTAACAAAGGTTAATAAATGCTGTAAAAATATATTGTTAATTCATGTTAGTTAATGCATTAATAAATGAGACATTTTTGTAAAGAATTACCTAAAACAATTTTTAAACTGCTATACTATTGTATCAGCATAATTGATGTGTCACTTGACAGAACATAAAACATTTTCCATCCAGTTTTAGAGATCAAGCTGTTGTAGAATAATTACAGAACATCCTGAACAAGAAGTGTCTGCATTTAAAGTCTGCATGTGTGAAAGTATTTTGGGGCTCTTCAGGGATTCAAGCTGACCTCAAAGTTCATGGAGATGGGTGGGCGAGCCCACTTCTTTTTGTCATTAGTGGGTAGCAGCTCAATCTCAGCGCTGATCTGAGACTCCTTCATACCAGCCATTCGCTTGATCCTACAAAAGAACAACAAAAATCAGCTCCATGTAAAGCATGGATATCCGACATCTTTTTGATCAATTCACACAGCTTTTCCAGTTGCTCAAAAGTATTTCTATAATCATTTTAAAGTAGGCATGAAAAGAAAATTCACCCCATTTTCTAAATGGATGTTATAGATCTTAGTGTGAAAGATTAATTCATTTTTTAAGAAAACAGACCTCGTAATTTTGATCAAAATGTCATAACTGGATCCGTTATGACATTTTATAATGTAACCCATACTCTGCATTTAACCCATCCAAGTTAGTGCACACACATTAGGAGTAGTGAGTAGTGAACACACACACACACACACACAGTGCAAACTGTGGACACACACACCCGGAGCAGTGGGCAGCCATTTTACTGTGGTGCCCGGGGGGCGTTTGGGGTTAGGTGCCTTTCTCTCTGGTTGGTCCTAGTATAGGTCATAAACCCTGTACTCTGGGACGTGAGAAACTAAAAAATTAAATTACATTTCAAATAATTTTTTTCAAAAGATGGTTTCTGTCATTTTATGTAGTTTATAATCACGCTGATGTAAATTCAAGTGTTAGTTTTTTAAAATAAGTTTTAGTAAAATGGTTTTAGTTAGTTATTTGATGGTATAAAAACGGTGGTGTGATATCATGATTGACAGCTGAGATTGACAGCTTCTCTGAGCGAAGTTTATTTTTGGGATTTTCAGGATGAGATTGGAGCTTTAACTTTAATTTCTTTATTTCCAGAACTGTTTATTTCACACTGACATAATGAGTTGTTCCTGCAGTAAACTGTACTAAATGATTCTGTAGGAGTGTGGGCGGGGTCTTGATACTGCAGCTCCACTTCACTCTCACTACTGCACAGACTCGGGTCAGACAGTACAGACAGTTTCAGTGGGATTTGAAACTGAACATTTTGAGGGTAATGTGAGAATGGCCTGATCCCTGTTTACCATGTCAAGTACTGATTACTTTATCCCTGAAACAAATGTCTCACCATCTGCACTTGGCAAAAATTTGCCAAAACAGATGAAAATGCAAATGAAGATAATGAACTTGTACAAGTGCTGGAGGTAAAATCAAGCCGTACTTCCAAACAATGGCATTCTCACTGGCTTTGTACTTGGCTTTTCCCTTCATACAGATGACCTGAACCCCACTGGTGTTGAGTGGAGTAGGAATGCGCACCTGTAGAGACACACAGAATATGTACAACCAATATAGCATATCCATCTGTCATTTTAAGACTAATGAAGGTTATTTCTGCTGTAAGTCTCACCTCTATTTTCTGTGCTAGTAGGGAAGGCTTGAAGTTGGACTTGATCACCACCTTTACCTCCAGCTTGGTGCGGCCCACCTCACGGACCAATGGGATGACGCGGAAAGGGAGGATGATGTCTTTAGTGGTGCGGTACCTGAGACAAGAGCGCTGTCATTGCGTGCTTGCATTTGTGTCACACAGCACAGACATACACGCACACACACTTTTCACTGACCTCATGAGCTCATACTCTCCGTCGGGAGGGATGAAGCTAATACTCCGCTCCGAGTCAAACTTGCTGAGACGGACACACTGGTGGAACGTGCAGTCATCGATCGCAATGGACTGCTTCCCACTGCAGCAGGGGACACAGAGGAGAGAAACACAACAATGAAGCAATGAGCAGAGACTGCAGAGAGACCACACACACACACACACACACATACATACACACACATACACACACACCTTATCAGGGGTGGGCGGCATGACGGTATATACTGTATGACGGTAGTAAAGTGTCAACTGGTAGAGATTTTGATATAACGCAAGACATATATTTAGATGGCTATTGGTGAAAAGGGCTACTTTATGTATTATGTATGTTAGAGTGATAAAGAAACATGGAATAATGTGAAAATACAAAGTGTGATGTTTCCAAAACAAGTCAAAATGAGGAAAAAAACTAGGCACAACACAAGGCGGGCTTAACATGGTTTACGATTGTCAAGCAACCTCGCAACTTGCCGCATATATGGAGATTTTAACTGATACGTGGAGTACTTTATAACAGCTTTAAATGTGGCTCATCCAATGAGAATTTAGAGAAAACTTTGTTTTGTGTACTTGCGCTTAATGTGACATCAGTTTGTTACAATAACATAACTGAGTACATGTCCAAGATCCAAAGAATGTGAAAATAAATTCAATTAAAAATTTAATTAAGTATCTTTTATTCAGTGAATTATCTAAAAATGTCTTATATCTAAACCAGGTCACACTTTATTACTTTATTTTAAGGTGTCCTTGTTACAGTGTACTTATACATTTAAGTACAGAGTAAAATTAACTGACAACATGTACTTATTATAAAATTAGGGTTAGGAATAGGGTTTGGTTTAGGGTTAGCTACAATTACAGTAAGTACATGTAAAATGTAACGAGGACACAAAAATAAAGTGTTATTATAAACCATTTCAAAAGTTTTGGTGTCTTTTATGCTCACCAAGGCATTTATTTGATAATATAAAAAATAAATAAAAAAAAAAGTCATCTGTATTGTGAAATATTATATGCAAACAGCAATTAGGGCCCAAGCACAAAGAATAACTATTTCTATTGTAATATTTTAAAATGTAATTTATTCCTGATTCAAAGCTACATTTTCAAAATCATTACTCCAGTCTTCAATGACACATGATCCTTTATTTGATTAGAAATCATTCTAATATGCCGCTCAAGAAACATTTCTTATTATTATAAGTGCTGAAAACGTGCTGCTTCATATTTTGTCAAAACATACATTTTTTTTCCAGGATTAAATAGAACGTTCAAAAGAAAAATATTTATTTGAAATCTTTTGTAACATTATAAATGCATTTACTGTCACATTTGATTAATTTAATGCATCCTTGCAGAATAAAGTATTAAAGGATTAGTCCACCTCCAAATAAAAATTCCTGATAATTTACTAAAAAATATATACGTTTTAACCATAGGCGCTCTATTAGAATTCCGGCAGTGTAAAATTTACTGCCCTCTACAGGTCAAAGTTTGAAATAATTGTTATATACTTGCATATTGTATATGACAATTTAGTTATTCCTAGTCTGGTATCGTTTAAAGCCCTTTGAAGCTGCACTGAAACTGTAATTTTGACCTTCAACCGTTTGGGGCCAATTGAAGTCCACTATAAGGAGAATAATCCTGGAATGTTTTCATCAAAAACCTTCATTTCTTTTCGACTGAAAGACATGGACATCTTGGATGACATGGGGGTGAGTAAATTATCAGGAAATTTTTATTTGAAAGTGGACTAATCCTTTAATTTCTTTTAAACAAATTTGTACTGACCCTTAAACTGTTTACCAGTAGTGTATATTTTAATATATTCAGTTTAGATTATGATTATATTATGCAGTGTTTTTTGTCATACCGCCAACCTCTATTACCCATAATGCACAACATGTCTTCTATATTGCCATTATGTTGGGAAAGATGTTTGCTTCCAGCACTGTGACCACAACATAACTGCAAGGTTTGTGATTTGCTGATACCAGATTAGAAGAAATAAAGCATTATGCTGTGGTCAGAGCAGAGGAGGGGAGGCGTTTTGGGGGGGGGGGGGGGGGGGGGGGGTCACAAGAAAAGATATCCACTTTAACATATACGTTAAATATGGGGGGGGGGGGGGGGGGTCACAAGAAAAGATATCCACTTTAACACAGACTCTAATGAGAGTGGCTATCGGTTCAGGTAAGAGGTTCTTCAGTAAAACAAGACAGGGGAAAGACTGTCGGTATGAGACGAGACAAATTAACTAAAGAAAAAGCTACGCTCCTTCACTTAGAGCCGCTAAACACCTCACTCACACATTTCCTTGCATATCAGGAGGCAAAGGCAGCGTCACCCCATGCAAAAAGATCATCTTTATTGAGACGTTTGATGGCATGACACAAAGACAGCTGACAAACGGCTAAGACAGGACTGAGTGGAGGTGATAGATCAGGTGATGTCAGGAGTGAGAATTACGCTACCTGCCTCCCAACTCACTGAAGTCCAGCGGGAGAGAGGAGAGAGGCACACAAATCAACAGAAAAAAAAATGGAAAAAATAAAGGGCTAAAACAAACGGCACCTCAGAATAAAACATTCCTCAATAAAGATACAAACACCTTCCAGCACAAAAGGCAACAGGGGGAGAGCAAGACTAAGACGCTATGTTACAGAACATAATGGGGCCAGGGAGAATGAATTTGCTCCATGTGAGATTTCCTGTAATTATCGTGTCCAAATGTTCTACACTTCATTGCACATCTTACCTTTCAGCACTTTTGTTCTGCTGGGTGCTCATAAAGCTTTATCAAAGAATATTCTGAGGAGGATGCTATAATCAAAACATGATTATAGCATATGCTATAAATTATTTAGTCCTTAAAGTCAACATAAAATGGCTTTCGCAGCTCATTTTACTTCAACAATGGGATGCACTTCCAAGTAAAACAAAACATTCAACAGGACTTAATTAGTCGGAACTGACTGGACTGTGTAAAGTCCCTATTCTTGAACGTTACACACTTATAAGAATGCCCACCTGAAGGGCAAAACAAAGCTTTCCTCTGCTTCCCACCAGTTATTCTCACCAGGTTTGTACTAATGTACTAAACAAAAGACCAAACTCAGCTTAACGCAGATGCACACAGAATATTAATGCAACACGCTAACTTCCATGTTAAGAGTTTTCCCATAGAAAACCATTATAAAAAAAAAAGTGCTTAATGCATTAAGATATAGTAATATTACAGGACCAAATTCAGTACACACCTTATTAATAAAACATGCTATGTACAGGTAAGATCAACCCAAAATATGAACAGTTCAAATTTCACGTTAAGCATTTTCCCATAGAAAACCATAATTAATAAAATGCTTAACGAACAAACACTTTATTTTCAT
Source organism: Elopichthys bambusa (assembly GCA_037101425.1). NCBI lineage: Eukaryota > Metazoa > Chordata > Actinopteri > Cypriniformes > Xenocyprididae > Elopichthys > Elopichthys bambusa. Next base: position 3,958,255 of record CM074441.1, read on the forward strand.
ACTCTGAATTCATGTGCTTGCCTGTATATAGTATGCATCATCAATAAACTGTGTATTGAATTTGATCTTATAATATTACTGTCTTAGTACATTAGGGCATGTTAAGCGTTTTTCATGTTAACCGTTTTAGAATGTCCTGCTGTTTTTAGCGACTGAAATACATATACAGCACCTGAAGAAGTATCGCAAGTGCCCAAAACTTGCAGTCTGTTCACATATCTTTGTTTCTGAGAGGTGATCTAAATATTTGTGGCTTGAAACAGATGGAAAATAGACAGGCTTGTGCTGCAGTTCAGTGAATGTTTTGATCTTTGGGTCTCTGTTCCAGTCATGTGACTAAAAACTGTAACAATATGACAGGTGGTTGGAGGGAAGGGATTGAAAAATATGATTATGATCAACAGTCCAATGTCACTTAAGGGATAGTTCATCCAAAAACAAACAATTTTGTCAACTGTCTGGTTACCAACATTCTTTAAAATATATTCTTTTGTGTTCAACTGAAGAAAGAAACTCATACAGGTATGGAACAACATAAGGATGACTAAATGACGACAATTTTCATTTTTGCGTGAAAACCTTTTTTAAAAAAATTCAGGTTCTGAAATGTGTGTCTGTGAACCTCTAGGGGCTCATGGTAGAACTGCAGGGGGTTTGTGAGATATTGATACAAATGTCAAAGCTAGATTAAATTTCACTTTAATTTTTTTTTTTAAATGTTTAAAATTTAAATTTAGAACACTTTACTCTGAGGAGTCATTATATGGCAATTAGTAAATAAGTAAAAAACCCTCTTGTTTAATGGTTTACTCACCACAGCAGCCCTCACATTTCCATACGAGTGTCATCCAACTCACCTCTTGCCTGAGTCATCAGTAGTGCCACCTTTGCCCTGCTTGTCGATGACAATCTTGTCGTTCATGCCGAACTTGCACTCTGGCATTCCACTCAGGTAGCTCTTCATCACCACACGCCCGGACACATGGGCACTCAACACCTGACCTGCACACACAGAATACAATCATTATGTGCAGTTTCATTACTCAGTGATGGATGACATTAAAATTAGTAGTACTGTAATTCTCAACTATGAATCTACTGTAACTATTTGTCCAGTAGAGGACAGTAACACTCACCCTGCGGTGACATCAGCAAGTTCACACTTTCCAGTACGTCCAGGAAGAGTTCATTGCGGCGATATTTGATGCCTTCACGTCTCCAGCCGATCTGTCCAGTGACCTGACTGGTAATCTGAGACTGCTCCTCTTTCGTCTGAGAAGAACGCAACGTATAGCGTGCAAGAGAAACATGAGCACAGCCAAAATACAAGCCAGATATTTTGTAAATTTCACATTACGAGTTGTCATGTGAAAACATCATTGAAAATATAAATGTGAGATATAAAGCATTGCAGGGATGACATACTTTTGTAGGCCAAGTTATCATTTTAGCACTTCCACCCCTAAAGTCAATGGGTTTTTGGTTAAATGCCTGAAATAAGTTCTGTGGTGAACACATGCTCAAAATATTTTCACGTTTTATTCAACAACAACATAAAACACCAATGCAAAAAATCTTGTTGAGGGAACCAGAGTGACTTTCGGGTTGGCCAACAAAAATGCCACTACTCTATAATTGTAAAAGAATAACTGTGCTTACATGATGCTGGGCGCAGTGAGTTACAGGTCATCAGTCACATGGCGAGCGGTGATGTGAAGACGAGGGTGTCGGAAACAATTAACACACTGTTCAGTTTCCAGATGCTTAAAATAAAGGCTGTGCTCCATAAACTCAGATTTACACACTTCTGCTACAGGTACATTAACGGTGTCCATTCTCATAAAGTATATTAAGAAACCAAATGAACCATATGCTGGTGTGTCAAGCAGAACTTACCTGGCTCTTAATACCCTGTTGAGTAATGAAGGTCTTCAAGGCTCCGGTCTCAGAGTTCTGGGGGTATCCAAAATCCAGGATCTCTGTAGTGCGGGCAAAGAGACAAACTATGAGTATGTGTTGAATTAATAAAGCTGCACTGCTCTACAGACTCCAGATCCGATTCTGGGAGTCACAATCAGATTCCAAAACAATTCTTGATATATTTATTTTCCTTATTAATTAATGAATACATTTACTGACTTTAAATCTTAAACTTATTTGTGCATTTTTATTTAATTACTTAGTTATAAGCACTTTTTAAAATAATTACAAATGAAAAATTACATTAAAACATTAAGAATTTTCAACTGACTAAATATAGCTTCAAAACATACAAGCAAATAGTAAATAATAAAGAAATAATAAAGAAACTATTTAAAGCAATAAACAGAGTGCTTTCAGTATCAAAATGTGCTTTAAAGGGATAGTTCACACAAAAATGAAAATTATCCTGCATTATACATTGTGTCACAGGTTACTCATTTGGCGCAAGTCGACTTGAACATTAGGCATACGGTCATCATTCGGAAGCTAGTTATTTGAATTTATATATAAAGTTTTAAATATAATATAAAAGATCATATAAAATATAAAAATAATATTTTTCTTACAAAAACGCATCGCTTCAGAAGGCCTTTATTAACCCTCTGGAGCTGTATGGATTACTTTTATTAATGGTGGATGCATTTTTTTATTTTTTTTTGGCATCAAAATGGATATTTTTTAAATATATCTCTGACTGTGTTCGTCTGAAGATAGTCATATTCACCTAGGATGGCTTGAGGGTGAGTAAATCATGTGACAATTTTCATTTTTGGGTGAACTATCCCTTTAAGTATCGATTTTTCTCTTTCTCAGCTTTTATGCTGTTTTGATTATTGATTATTACTGATGACATCATAGACAGCGGGAATCTAAAAGGCTGCATTCACACTATTGCAGAGATCTGTTTTGACAGATCAGATGTTTTGTTCTGTCTATCTAATCCCTTAAGACATTACTGTGTTTACATTACTGTGACTGTTAACATTAATTTTTTGTCATAAAAGCATTTTGAGAAGTGCATTTATCTGCTGACACAGAGCCGCAGGCTGCGAGTGCTCCTCAAAGCGAATGTGAGCATTTGAAAGCAGCTGTCTGTCAGTAAGTGAATTTTGTTTATTGAATATATAGGTCAACTGCATTGCAAATGGCAAAAATCATGCCTTTGGGGAGCATTTTTAAGGGAAAACACTCAAATGCCAGCAGGCCACACATTGTAATCAGAATCATTTCCTGTGCAATAAAGTGCGCGATTGCCCTTGTAATTCGCTTCAATCTTATCGAATTGTATAGAAGATTATTTTATGGAAGGTTTGGGTGTGTGTAGAATTGGAAGCAAGCAGAATACGGCTGTTTCTAGAGCACACATAATGCTATCCCATATCTAAGGGTAAAACGAATCTCAGATACATTGAAGAGAGAATCGCGATGCATCGGATAATCAATTTTTTTCTCCCACCCATAATGTACTCATTAATAATAAACATTCCTTTTTTTGTTTTTTTCAGGAAAATGACAAACCAAAATCTAAATTATTAATAACTTAAATATTATTAATATAAACTTAATTATATTATTTAAATGTAAATGTTACTATAATTTTTTTTTTTAAATGTATATGATTAAAAAAAAAAATGTAATTACATTTTTTAATTGAAGCAAAAAGACAATTTTTCTTCTCTTTTTTGTTGTTGTTGTTCCTTTATGTTTTAAAATATACTGCACTAATGCTTAGATTTTATATACTTCCCAACAATCATAGGCTGGAATCTATTTGAAAAATGTGCAATTATTACTTTCGTTCACTGTAAAGTCTGTCAAGTGAAGTTTTATAGGGAAGTATCTTAAACAGGTACTGGTTGTCAAAAAAAATAAATAAATAAAAATCATTGCAGGAAAGAAAATATGCTCACCAATCCACATCATGGAGACTTAAACGTCAGGTGTCACAAGAGATTTTAAGGTTATTGTACAATATAATCAGTCATGACACACAGTTCTGCAAAGCTGCTTTATAGCTGAAATTGAAGGTGTTTCATAATTGATAAACTTTGCAACATCGACACTTATTTTGCCGTTTATTACTGTGAAGCTGCTTTGAAACAATCTGTATTGTATAAAGCGCTATATAAATAAATGTGACGACTTGAGCTCAAATGTAAATCAAGAGCATCCATCTCAGGGAGTGGAGGAGATGTCTGTCTGTCTGTGCAGTATTTTCTTTAGGCTTCGATTTTCTCATCAACATTTCATAAAAATCAAAACCTAAAAAAACAACAGCACAACAGTTGTGGGAAGAGTTCGTGGCTGGAACTGGCAAAGAAGGGAACTCAATGTAAAATCAATGTTACAGTCAAGCAATAGACAGAGGTAATTATCTCTTTACTATGGTAATAGTAATGGAAAGATAATTCTGCTGAATGAAGAAGAAAGTCTTCGTACCATCTAGAAGCTCGTAGATCAACACAAAGTTGTTCTTGATGTTCTCCTCGCTGATCTTGCCGAAATAGGCGGTCATAACGTCACACATCTTGTAGAGGAACTCAAACACCATGGCTGCGTTGACATTCTGCTTGGTAACGGCAGCCAGCCATATGTTAGAGCGCTTGACATGGAAGAAACTGGTGCGGGCGATGTTTGTGACGGGCGAGCGCACCTGCTGACGTGCGTGGATCACGTTCACACGGAACGCATCCACCGCATTCCTCCTGCAGAAAGACCATTGGGGTGGTGTGAGACTGGTGTCGATTTATTTGAAAATAACCGTTAGGTTAATCAACTAATCAAAAAAAATAAATCGACAGATTTATTGATTGGAAAAATAATTAGTTGCAGCCTAATCAAACATCTGGGCTGGTAACTCAAAACCTATTAGTTCCAATGAAAGCTGCAATCCAACTGAAATCACTCACAGTTTTGCTGCCCAAAACTCAACTACTGACTGCTAGGAGCCCAACGCTACAGCTCTACTACAAAATCTAGTGCTTTCAACAAGCTTTCTAAGGGTGTGTTCACATCCAGGTTCCATTATCTTGGTTCGGACCAAAGAAAAGAAAGTGACACATTTACACCGTGTCCTAACCAGACACTTGATATTTAGAAGGGGGTCAAAATTCGGCACAACACCAGAAGCTTGCAGAGTTCTTGCGTTCTTCTGATTGGCAGTGATTTTTTATTGACTTTATTGCTTCTCATAATCACGTTCTGGTGTGGACAGACAAGATTCTAGTGACAAACAATTTATCGCATTGCATATGGTTAGGACACGATATCAGTCCTGGTTCGCTTAGCGTTCACACTGTCATTTTTAACACTGAATCTAAAGATACAAAAAGGCTTTTATGATGTATATTTTGCGAAGTAACTTGTCGAACATCCAAAACAATGATGTGTGCTGGGCTAAATGCTCTCGCTGTATGTGCGTACGGTATGGTATATGATGGAGCTGACAACTCATGACAAGCTTATAAAATGTGTAAAGGAGTAAAAACAGTGACAAGAATCCCTCCGTCACACACAAACGAAGATCTGCTGCGAGGAGACGCGTTCTGTCCTTTTTAGGGTCACATCTTGTGACATCGTGTCCTGTTTTTGGTTTGTTTACATGTCTTTGGTCCATGTTGCGTTCATATCTGTCGAACCGCACCAGAGTTTATTTGAAAGTGGAGCAGGGTCCACTTGTTTGGTGCACCAGGGTACAGATGACAGCGTTTACACTTAATCAAATGAACCGCACTAACAGAGCAATGGCACCAGAGTTTGTTTTAATCAAACCAATCCTGCCAAGTGTGAACACACCCTAAGTCAACACCTTAACTGAACTGACACCTCGTAAGTGATGAGATTGAAACACTCTAGAGCAGTGGTTTTCAACCTGTGGTCCGCGGCCCACTAGGGGTCCTCAGTGATCCTCCGGGGGGGGGGGTCGCGAGACAACTTAAAATTAATTTAAATATATTAATATAATTCATTAATTTAATTATTAATACGTTTCATTTAAAAAAAAAGATTAATTAAATTAATTTAAAAAAATACACATAACAAGGCACCACCTCTCGTACGCATTCTGTGATTGTTTCGGATCAGCCCAGGCCGTTTCTCATCATGCTGCTGTGAAATACAGACTGAACGGTGGCTCAAAACGCAAACTCTCTCAGCTGAAAAAAGAAAACCTGTGTCGCTAAAAAGGTTTTGATGGATGACGATTGTAATGAAGGTAAAGACGACTACAGTGACATACAGGAGTCGTACACAAGGCATGCGCGAGTCCGTTATTATGCGCAAACAAACCGCACAGTGCGCTCTCGACTCGCTGATCGCTATAACATCGTATTTCTGCATGAACACAGTTCAATATATTCGCTTAGTTGTCAAAATTAATGTACTGTGAGTGTTTTATAACAGATGCTCGCCGAACAGTGTGTTTTGGAGAACTTTGAGAGGATCAGTGGTGTTATATGCGTTTAATAATTTTGAATGGATCCGTATAGTATCTAAATTCAGTCCTTTGGTATCTCCCTGTGGTCTTGTTTGGTATGGCAGGTTGACTTTTGCTTATTTGTTTAAGCTGCTGTATAACTGAGCAGAGTAAATACTTTTAAGTTGTAAAGTATGTCTGCAAAGTATGTTTGCAACTAAAGAACGCTGAAGGTTTAAATCTATCTTGAGTTTCTTCTTTAAAGAAATAATAACATGGGGTTGAAAAGTAATAACACTACAATACAAATGTTTTTGTGGTTTAAAAATAAAAAATAAAAGGGAGGGGGGAGGTGGGCCGTGCAGAATTGATTCAGAGAGGAGGTGGGCCTTGGCGTAAAAAAGGTTGGGAACCACTGCTCTAGAGAAAGCATTATATTGATTCTAAAGCAAAGCACACAAGAAAAGTGATTTACAGTTAATTACGACAGTTTGGCATTAGCATGCCATTTTCACAAGAAGATCCAGTTATGACATTTTGATTAAACATGATAACATAAGCATTTTTTTTTTTTTTAAATTAAAGATGCACGAATGAATTGTTCACAAGAACACCAATAACATGCATTTAGAAAACAGGGTGTATTTTAATTTCATGCTGACTTTAAATGCTGTCCAAGTAGACAGCTCACTAGATGTTGGAATCAAACTTACTTTTAGCTTATCTCTGGGTTTATAAAATAAGCATCACTTCATTTCAGCTGTCTGTTTTTACGCTACATACACATTTTCAGCCCCTCTCTCCTCCAGGCACATTCGACATGCACACGTACTGCTACTTCATCTAATGATCTCTCTTTTTCATACAGCCCTGCATGCGTGCATGAGCACACACACTGCAACAGTACGAGTTGGCAGCGAAGTACAGACCCACTGTATCCATAGCAACCCTTCTCTGAACAGACCATGACTAGACGGCTGCCTGAATATTCCAGAACGGAACTTCCACGCAATCACAGGCTGTGTTCTAAAAGTCTCACTCTCCCCTTTCTCTTTATATCCCTACTGAAGGTGCAGGAGGAACTGGGTTCATGGGTTTAAAAAAAAAAACATTTTAAAAAGAGGAGGGTCGCAACATTATTCCTACAAAATGCCAAAAATGATAGGAGCTCAAAGGCACAAAGTTAAGAGCTGAAATACAAGAACACATATATATACCCTTGATGTTAAAACCCAGATCTACTTCCTGCTGAACAAATCAAAGACTATCTTCTCACCACGAAACACAACCACACCGACTTACCCAATGTCATCACGGTAGACACGGGAGATCAGCACCTCGCCCTTGTGGTTGTAGATGAAGAGTCCTCCGATCATGGTGTTGGTCTCACTCAGTGTTTACAGGCCATTTTGGAAAACTGAATAGAGGCAGAGCCAAGCTGTCAGTCACTGGAAAGATAATCTGGCAAAAACAATTTAATTGTATGTTCACGCCATGGTAATATTTGTTGCACTGAACTTAGCTTATTCTGTTTTTTGTTTGAGTTTTTAAAAATGTCTTTTTGAGCTTAAATTAAAAAAAATAAATAAATAAATAAATAATATATATATATATATATATATATTATATATATATATATATATATATATAATTATTTGTCGTCTTTTTATATATATATATTTTTTTTTAATTTAAGCTCAAAAAGACATTTTTAAATTAAAAAAAAAAAAAAAAATTATATATATAAAAAAGACGACAAATAAGGAAAAAAGTATTAGTTCACTTTAAAATGAAAATTACTCCAAGCTTTACTTACCCTCAAGCCATCCTAAGTGTGTATGACTTTCTTCTTTCTGATGAACACAAAATGGGATTTATATTAATAAATATCCTGATGCATCCCAGCTTTATAATGGCAGTGAATGGGAGAACAAGTATGAGCTGAAGAAAGTGCATCCATCCATCATAAACATACTCCACATGGCTCCGGGGGTTTATTAAAGGCCTTCTCAAGTAAAGCGATGCGTTTGTGTAAGAAAAATATCCGTATTTAACAAGTTATAAAGTAAAATAACTAGCTTCCGCCAGACCGCCTTCTGTATTCAACTTACGAAGAAAGTATAACGCCTCTTCAAAACACTTACACTACTAAGCCTTCCGTATTTAACTTACGAGAAAAGCATAAGTTGCACGACATTGCCGTAAGCCAGTGATTATAGTTTGTAATGTTTTAAATATAGATATTTTCCTTACAAAAACCTATCGCTTCATTTCAGAAGGACTTTATTAACCCACTGGAGTCACATGGATTACTTTTATGATAGATGGATGCGCTTTTTGGAGGTTCAAAAAATATAATCTATAACTATAACAATATTCAATGTCATTACAAAGCTGGGAAGAGCCAGGACGTTATTTAACTCTGATTCTGTTTGGCTGAAAGAAGAAAGCCATATACACCTAAGATGGCTTGAGGGTGAGTAAATTACAGAATAATTTAGGGCTGGGACAATACATTGATTCTTGATTGATACAATGAATCTGGATCGATCCAGATATTTTCTCTCGCTGACTATCAATTCTGAGCTTAGTTTTAACAGCAGATGGCGCTCTAGGCTAGTTTTTAACTGCACACTCTCAAAAGCTCATGGAGGCTGAGTCATGCAAGTGGTTAAATATAGTTTGCACCTTGGCTCAGAATGTTTTTATGATGCGAGATTCATAATTCACTTCAACCTTTTCGAACTTTATGAATGATTATTTTAGGTTTAAGTGGTGTGTGTAAAGGAACTGGAAGCAGGCAGTGTACGAGTGTTTCTAAAGCATGTATAATAGTGCTATCTGCTGTTTAAAAACTAAGCTCAGAATCAATTAGAGAGAGAATCGCAATACATCGGAAAATATCAGAATCGCTCCAGATGAAATGAGATTCGATGTATTGTCCCAGACCTAGAATAATTTTCATTTTAGGGTGAACTATCCCTTTAAGATGACAGACAAATGTATAAGACACGAGCCATGCGCACTACTTTTACAATGCGGTGTGGAGTTCAACGGTACTGCGCTCATTCACTTTCATTGGATGGAAAAGAGCAGCGTGGACATTCTGCAAAACATCTCCTTTTGTGTTCACTTAAAAATAAAACATTTGTTTGTATTTCTGTATTATATTTTGTCCATGGGTTCAGTAAACTAGAAATTTTACTATTATTTCATATGTCAGGTTTTACAGGGTTAAACTGACATTTTCCAGTCACTGACACACTCATCTCTATGGATGATAGGACCCCTGCCATTGAACAAAGCGGAAAAATAACAGGAACAGATAACAGCTGTTGTAATTCAACCAAAATTAACCTGAACATGATTATGCAGGCAGGCGTAACCTCTGCAATGAATTGTGAGTGAAATTAATATTAATATACAGTCAGTCTGCATAGGTTGTACACTAGATTACACCCCACTCGACAAAACAGCATTAGGAATTGTTACTGGGACACCAAAACAGTTACAGTGCTTACGAATATATTTGAATATTCATAAACATGATGAATACTTTGATGATGATGTCATTTCTCAGCTCTACAGCATCCATCATGGCTGCTGATGGAAAAATAGAAGAGTTCACATGGTAATGCTGGCGGGGATATTATAAAATTCCCATTATTTCTAATAATGATTTTTAATAGATATGTTGTCCTCTGCCGCATCTACTATTTTTGCTGATGGAGCCTCAGACCAGCCCACTGCGGACTGTCTGTGTCCCCTCAAAAATCACAAGACACTGATAAACAAACACATTCAATCCAGATTCTATATCATAGAAGAGATTGTTATTTAATTTAAAATGTTTGTGTGAAACAGACGATATTGTTGAATGTAAAGGTATGTGGCGCGAGCTGCAGCTCTTCCCATTCAAACTCACAAACATCACTATTTTAAGCGTATTGCGTTTTCTTTAAATAACGGGTTCCAATTAATCCACGTTATTCATTTAACATATTTCCATTAGTGAATATAACGTAAAACACCCCGCGTCCGGCTAGTTAGCTGGTTAAGCTAACTAACTAGCCCTGCTCGGTTGTGTCACGACTGCCCGGACCGGTGGATTCACTCACTCACTCGCTCACTCCCTCACCTCTGCGTGTCTGTCTGTGTGTCTCCCTCCGGACCAGACCGGACCGGCTCAGCAGAGAACGATGTATTCGGTTCTGACCGAAGCTTTGAGTTATTGAGTGTATTTGGTGTTTTAGGCTGCGGTCACCGTTCACTCATGAATCCAAGATGTCGCCCGCTCCTCCCTCCCTCTGCAGCCGTCAGCTGACACGCTCGCGCGCACGCACGCACGCACGCACACACATGCTGGTTTCACGATTTTACTGAGGATAATGATTTCTATGCGTACTGAGGTGATTATTTGCTGAACTCTAACCTTAACTTGACTTTCCAAACTCCGCTGAAGAAAAAAAAGGTCATTTAGGTAAAAGGGATACTCCACATTTGAGATGTAGTCTAGGTAAACCTCAGTTTGATGGCAGGTAACAAACGAAAACAAAATGCTCACAGGTACAGTGCTTTAGGGGGCTATAGGTGTGCTGAAATAAATAATACTTAATTAGATAATTAAGTGCTAAAAATGCCTTCCCTTGTGAAAAAGAAGCGTGCTTAATTGTATTGAATGTGCACTTGTATTGTACTACTTCAAATCTAAAAAGTATATTAAAAAAATTACTTGCAGATAATATAATGTTAATAAAAGGCCGTTTAAGAGAGTACACTTTCATGACCATGTTTCTTAACACACTTAAGTACACTTAAAAAGTGCACTTATGTGAAAATAAAAGTTTAACTTTAAAGTACATTTTAAATCATTGCTTTAATAATCTTAACACACTAAAGCGCATGTAAAGTACTTGATTATAATTTTAACTGTAGTGTGTTATTCAATATTACATTTAAAGTTAATATATTATTTTAAAAGTACTAAGTTTCATCATTACAAATGTGTAATTACAAATATATTTAAATGTATGACATAACAAGCTTCAATAGAAAATACATTTTATATAAAGTATAGGTTAGGTTTCCATAAATGCTTGTAAGTACTCTTTAACCATATTGTAGACAATAGAGATAGGAAATTAAATTACATATAAAGATGTGGTTAAAAAAGCACTCTTAAGTTCAACTAAATGGATTTAATATAAATTTAAACTATTCATTCAATTGTAATGAACATGCATTTAAGTGTCTTCTGAAAACATCACATTCAGTTCACACTTAAGTATGTTCTTTTAAAGTATTTTTTTCAATAATACTCTTTTTAAAAGTATGCTAAAGAGTACTTCTTTAACATTAAAGTTTTGTGTAAATAAACTGCTGGATTGGATTTGACTCCAGATGTGTGTTGGAGGAGGAGTTTTCCACTGTGTGATTGACGGTGCTTCATCTTGTCAAATGAAGGGCTACAGATCACAGCAAAAGGCTGTATATAATTTTCTTAGGTACTGTAAGTTTTCATATTTTGTGCTGGCTTTTGCTCCTTCTCTTTGTCTGCTTTCTGGAATCCAAGACATTTTTAAGAGCAAAATGAATTCGGACCGCATTGTTTATTACAGCTTCTTGTTGGCTTTCTTACATTTCAGTGTCCGCTGCCAAAACACTTAAAAAAAAAAGCCCTTTAATGGAAGTTTATGGGATTTATCTTCAGTTTTAATGTCAAAAGGTGAAAATTGTCATCTGGTCACTTATAATAACTCCTCAACAAGCTGCATGTTTTATGTCTGTATAAAGGATGCATAATCATCTCGAGATGCTTCATCATGTGTAAGTGGTTCCGTCTTGAGTTGTATATAAATTATGGCTTGTCCCTGGATCTTCTTTTGATACAGTGCAAATTGTAAATCATAGAACAGCTCTTCTGAAAGCCAAAGAGAAAAAAATTCATTTTCCACCATTAAACCCCTTTTGAAAAAGAAATATGTTAATTGTATCGAATGTGCACTTGTAGTGTACTACAAATCTTAAAAGTTTGTTTTTAAAAAAACATACTTGTAGATAATATAATATTAATTAAAGACCATTTAAGTGTACTTAAATATAGTACACATTCATGACTGTGTTTCTTAAAATACTTGAAGGGCTCACACAAAAATGAAAATTCTGTTATTTATTACCCTCGTGTCATTCAACATCCGTAAGACTTTCGTTCATCTTCGGAACACAAATGAAGATCTTTTTGATGAAATCCGAGAGCTTTCTGTCCCTTCATAGAGATCTAACGCAACTACCACTTTCAAGGTCCAGAAAGGTAGTAAAGACATCATTAAAGTAATCCATGTGACTGCAGTGGTTTAACCTCAATTTTATGAAGCGACGCGAGTGCTTTATTTACGAAAATAGTAATCTGCAACGCAGGTTCACGAGAACATCACAACACACGCGTGAACGCATTCACACCAGAGACTAATATTACATCTTGTAAAAGGGGCATTATAGGTCCCCTTTAACTTTTACAGTATACAATAGTATGTACTGTAATAGTAATATATTTCTTTATTAATTTAATAAAATAATAATTTCTTGGGCTGCTTAGGTTTTTCTTTTTTTTTTCGTCTATAGCTGATCACATGCCTGAGAAGGTCTTGTTTTGTCTTCATGACTGCATGACTGATGTCTAGAAAACCCAGAAAGATTCACACAGTGTTTAGGCAATAAACTATATTTATAAATAAAACAATTTGTTTTGTTTTGTCATAAAACAGTGTACAGTGAGTATTAAATTGAACCATTTAATACTGTTTCCAATAATTAACATGTGATAAATGCATCTGAGAAAAAATATGGAAGGTTTACAGAGAAACAATAAAGCAGAGTGCTGATAGTTAATGATGACTAACATTAACATATTAAGTACTGTGTTGTTTGGAGAAGAGTGAGAGAGTGAAGAGAGCTGCTCTCCATCATATAATAGTGCATCATCAGGTTCATTCAGGGGTGCTGATAATGTTGAAACATTAAAGGTCCGTTTTGAACTTCATCACTGCTGCAGGTTCAGCACACATAATACAGGTTGATTATTACAAAGAATAACAGTACAGGACTGAATATCTCCCAATTTAATTTCTTTAAATCAACATCAAATCATAATTGACTTGAGCTACTTAATTAATAAAAGTCCCTGGTCTTATTGTGCACGATTCATTATTTCACGTTATATAAAAAAAAAAAAAGAAAGAAAAAAAGACAAAACATCATGTTTAATAAATTCATTTTAACCCAAAGAGTAAGGCAGACTTTTAAAGTCCTGTCTGTAAACTTAAAAACTCTCTTTTTAACTCTCTCTCACTCTCCACAATTATTAGCAGAAAATTAAAGTCATAAATATAAAATAATTGCCAAAGATTCTATATTTTGATAGCGTTTATCTTTTTTTAAAATCATTAAAAATGATTTGTTCATCCTTTAAAAAGCAAAAGGTGATTTAGAAATAGAAGATTACCTCACTTTCTTCCCATGTCTCATGCTTTTCTCTCTTTTCGCTTAATTTAGTTTATCTTTGATTGATAAACAGATCTTAGCTTGAGGTTAATAAACTGGTCAGAAGACAAAATATTAAAAAAATGCAGGTAAAGTACATAAAAAGTACACAAAAACCAGCAAGCATTCACCTTCACTCAGACGTCATCACTTCATCCCATAGAGTCACCATTAATCATAATAAGGGCATGATGGGATATGTGATCTGTTCCAGTCTTCTTCACTGAAGAAAGTGCAAGCCACAGGACACAGGAGGGACATTAGGAGGGACACTCTGCACTCTCCACCAGCTAAAATGTTAATGCATCTCTTTCTCGTCTTTCTCCCCATTTTTCTTTCTTGATTTCACAGTGCCTGTGCATGCGAGACAGCCCTCTAGGTCACCTGAAGCACATCACATGACATCGACGAAGAACTCGCTGGGGTTCCCCATGGCCATACGGAAAGATTGGCGTGAGGCCGTGAGTTCGGGGGGCACCGAGGACAGGTCTCGATCCAGAGGAGAGCCCGGTGCTGCTGTTACGGGTGTCTGTGGTTGTGGAGGGAGGCCGGGCGGTCCACACACCAGGCTCTGGGCGTGAGAGTGGGTGCTTCGGATGGTGTGCGAGCTACGCACGCTGTGTTCGCTAGGGGGCGCTGCAGAGCGTTCGCTGGGAGCCTTCTCTCTTTTTTCGGACTCGCTGCCACTGCCAGATCTGCCTCCAGACTCCTGCGTTCCAGCCGCTGCATTCGCGTCGTTTTTGCTACCGCTGCGATTAGAGCCGCTGCTTTGACTACCTGCAAGCGAAATTAAAGAAAGAAAAAATGAGACTTTCTGTTAGGGTTATTTTATGTCAAATATTTAAATTTAAACAATTCATTCAATCAGTACTAATTTGTAACTAATAAAATGTGATTAACATCAACAAAATACCTATTTTATATTAGAAATAGCTAATTCTTTTAGACTAAACAAGCTAATTAAGCTGAAAACATTTATGAATTAGCTTATTGCTTTTTTACACATTAGAAAATCAAATCTTCACTTTGGTTATCTGAGTAGCATGAAAATCCAAAACATTCTTTGCACTTTGTTGTTTATGAGGAGAGAATTCATGGAAATGCAGAACTCCGAACAAAATTCCAGTGTTTTCAGTAGATTTCTTCTTCACCGGTGACTAATCTAAACGTCTCTGATTGGCCAACACATTCAACATAAATGCCAACAGAAATGTGTGTGATTGGTTATAATGCTCAATTAGGGCTGCACTATATATATCGAAATTATCAAAATATTGCAAATGTACATATTGTGATATGCATATCTTAACGGCTTGCGATATCTGATATAGATTTTAATAGGCTACTTCAAAAAGCTGCTAAAAGTCAAAGTTTTAAGTCGACGCATATAGCAGAGAATAGACTGGGCACACAACTGTTACTTGCGTGTGACTTGCTTGATGTTAAAAGGGGTTATTAAGTGTAATAAGCTGCGGAAAAGAACTCAGTGCTGTACTCAAGCTGTCTGACACACCCGAGACGCGCACACAGAAAGCCGCCTCTCGGACAGCGCGCAATCCCGAATTCAGTTCTCTTTCGTGGCTTATTGCACTCGAATGGTCAAATACACATACAGTTATGTCAAAATGCCTGTCTTGGTGAGTATTCATGTAAATACAGTCGGTTATGTCTTAAAGTGAATGTGAACAGTTGGGAAAGAAATCAGATGTCAGTAGGATCCGTGCATTTGGTCTTAAAGTGACAGCAGCTTAATACAGTAAACCTGCTGCTGTCTGTCAAACAACAAAAGATAAATAGAAAATCACTCACTGCTCTTGACTGAATAAATTTTGTAGTTTTAATATGAATCAATGTAGATTTAATTTAATGTTAAATCTATGCAGTTTTATTTTTACATTTGATTCTAAAACACTGCTGTTCACTTTCAGAAGTTGTAGCGATGCTTTCTTTTCCCAGAAAGAATTAGTGGTTATATCATTTTCAGTTTTTAAATATATTTAAATATAATTTAAATTGATTTTACACACTTAAAATGTTTATCACATATCGGATATCGCATTAACAAGTTATCACGTTTCTTCAATATCGTGCAGCCCTATGCTCAATGCTGCAAAAAACAGCGTAAAAAGAACTCTTTGATGCAATGTGAGCAGATCTAAATGTAATGCTGCAATCGACCCTTCTCATTCATTTTTACATTTTATTTTAATCGTGAGTAATTGAAGCATCTCTGATTGGCCAATGAATTCATAGACTCAACAGAAACGTGTGTGGTTGGTTATAATGCCATGTAAATAAATAAATAAATCCATGTAAAAAGAAATCTTTGATGCAACATGATTAGATCTAAATGTAATGCAGCAATTCATACTTTTCATTCATTTTTACGTTTCACTTTAATCGCAACAGTCGTAATAAATGTAGTTTAATTGTATAGGGGCATTATTTGACCCCTTATCTTGAATTTGAATTTTTGCCCCAAGTAGAATGCAGTCTCACCTTCGCTGTGAGGGCTGCCGGCACTGCCGCCCCCTGCAGTGAAGCTGTAGGTGGGATCGTGCACAGGATGGGGATTGTACGGGTGAGGGATCGGGTACTGATAAGGGAAAGTGAGTGGCCAGGGAGCCACCCCAGGGTGGGGCAACGGAGCCAGAGTGTCCTGGTCAGACGCCCCACTAGAACCGTCATGGTCATGCAAGGTGAGACTGGCCATATCTGAGAGAGAAGAGGAACAAACAGGAGGAGAATAGAGTTTACTCCAAATGAATAAATAAAAGATGCTTTAACGTGAAAGAGTGAGGAGAAACTGAAGAACTAAAGATCATGAACTCACTGCCACAGAGGTCACCAAAGATGTAGTAGCACTGTTCAGAAAAGGTGATCTTGTTTACAGTGTGGCGGATGTAGCCGGCTTTTAACAGGTTGCTGGCGTATTTGCGTGCCTCCCGTCTGTCAGTGAAGCCCTCGACGTGATGATACAGCCAATCCACCACATCTGAACCTGATAGAAAAAACAAATATTTCACCTCTGAAGACACTGCTGTCCTAGCAGAATATGCACAGGTGTAATTCATCACATTAACTATCAAGATTTGTCAACCACAAAGCCTCTAAATACTGTTTGTCTTCATTTTGAACAGAACATCTATCATTTTATAATTAAAAAAAACTATTATTTGCATGTTTTTGTGCTTGAACAGTGTACTAGCTTTCTTAAAGGCACAATATGTAATTTTTGCCACTAGAGGTTGGTTATTCAAAACAAAGGCGTGAAAACAGACTTCTATATGGTGACATATGCAGGACTTCCCTAATCATTTAGTCACTTAAATCGGCCCCTAATGTTCATCTGCCTTCACTTTTAAATGTCACGGCCACTACATTTTGTCTTTTTTTCCCCGCTAATCTGTTACGCTCAGATGTACATCACAATATGGAAGAAACGATCTGTTGCTACTGCCATTTAGTTTCTTTTGAAACATAAAAACACCATTTATGTCATCCATTTATGTCAAAATCATCCATTTATGTCAAATATTTCAAATGAATGGAATTATTATTCAGAACAATTATGGCTGCTACCAGTCAAATCAAATCAAAAAGTGGCTGTAAACGGGATAGACATGAAACGTTAGATAACAGATTAAAAAGAGTAACTTTTCAATATCCCTTTTGGTGGTATTTCCTCTCCACACCCAGGTTAGATTCTGAAGTTTTAAGAGTGAGGGTGTTGTTTTACCTATAAAGGCGTTGGGGATGGTGATCTTCAGCCACATTCTGTCTCGCACCTCCAGGCCTGACTCTGGCGATGCCATCGCTTTGGCTACTGCTGCCATGTCACTATGGATGGACAGATGGAAATCCTCGAACCCTGCAGAGTAAAGCACGGTGAGAAGGTGCACAGCAGTCCACAGATGTGGGTGAATTACAAAGATGTGCTCAGTGAGAACATCAAGGTGCTATAGCCATTATCAACTGATCTGAGAAGAGTTTACAAATTTTACAAATCTAATTTCCCTTGTGAAAAAGAAGTGTGCTTAATTATATTCAATGTGCACTTGTGCGCTTCAAATCTTAAAAGTACGTTCAAACAACTCCATTTCCAGAAAAGTAGGGACATTTTGTAAAATGCAATAAAATCAAGAATCTGTGGTTTGTTAATTCTCTTTAAACTTTATTTAACTGACAAAAGTACAGTCTTTAAATTAATTATATATTTACATTATTTCTGTAATAAGTACTCCTTTGTGTGCTTCTTTTCCACAAGGGTTGCCCTCATTTTCAATGTACAGTTTTTGTATGTCATTCAAGACAAATCACAAATCTTTGATTTTCATTTGACATACTCAGTTGTTAAGGGCTACGTTTGAAACACAGTAAGCAGTGGACTGGCAGATGAAGTCATCCTCTGGCGACAGACAGCGGGGCACAGCAGAGGTGGATTATGGGAAGGGTGGGTGGATAAACACTTACGCTCAGTTTCTGGAATGGAGCTTGTGATGGAGGAGCTGGTGGAGGTGATTGTGCTCATGGAAGGGCTCATACCGTACACTGGGTACGCCCCCGTCATAGCGGCTGTGTGAGACACCCAGGCAGCAGGGTCTATGGGACGGATCGGCTCACCTGAACAAACACAGGGGGAGTGAACAGATGCCTGGTCACTTGCTACCAAAGAGGTCAAGAACAATAAAAGAAAATAATTTAACTGTGAAAGTAAAATGGTTGCGAAAACCACTTAATGTTGACTTAAATAGCACTATAACCCAGTATCTCTCTTACTTCTTGGAAGGGTGAAACAGCTACGAGGGTTTGGATCCCAACATTTGGCCACAGTCAGTGTGATGGGTCTGTAAATGTGAAACATGCACACAAGTAACGTCAGTGCTGATATAAACATCATCTAGTCCGTAACAAGAGAACCGAACATCACAGCGTCCGCTTCTTACCCAGGTTTATGAACAATCTCTCGCAGCACCCTCACTGCATCATCATTACTCATGTTCTCAAAGTTGATATCGTTCACCTACGACACAAAAACAACTCTTAGAAATCACAAACAACAGCCATGAGCAGGAAAATATAAAAGAGTGACTGACCTGCAGAAGCATGTCACCCGGCTCAATGCGTCCATCAGCAGCCACAGCACCGCCCTTCATGATGGAGCCAATGTAGATTCCTCCATCACCCCTCTCATTACTCTGCCCGACTATACTAATTCCCAGAAAATTATACTTCTCTATAGCAAGAGGAAGAGAGAAAAACAAAATGGAGAGACGAAGAGATGTTGCAGATGTTGTTTATGCTCAAACAGCAACATTACACACTAACTAAAGTTAAACAAGTGAAATCATAATCAAGGACCCCTTTAATCAAAATGTCAACTGGATACTCTGGTGGAAATTACAGACTTCTCTCTAGTGACGTATGCAGGACTCCCTCATCATTTAGTCTACTTAAAGGTGCACTATGCAGAAATGTTCAATTACTGTTTGTCAACACAAGATTCAAACTTGGACCCTAGCCTTTAGCAGGGCTTCCCGAGCTTCAGACACAGACAACAAAGTCCCGCCCTCACATGCGCTGTTATTGGCTGAAGCGACACACCCACAGGCCAAAGGTTGCAACCCAGAAATGTCCCCAGCACAGCAATACAAGAAGAAAATACAGGCACTGAGCAGTGTCTCTGTAGACACACTTCAAGTGGATCATAAGTAATGATCGAGAGGGATCATTTTTGATTGTTTAATTTATTTGGAAAATTCTGCATAGTGCACCTTTAAACCTGTCCTTTCAAGCTCATGTTCATCTACCTCCATTTCTGAGTGCAACATACACATCTCAGCATCCAATCAACAACCAATGCATAGAATCAAGTCCCGCCCTAAATTTTTCTTTTTCAATAATCTGTACATCACAATGTGGAAGAAACCTACTCCTGTTTCATCGCAACTTTAATGTCACAGATCCAATAGCAAAAAATGTAGATGTCAAAGAATTAGTTCATATTTATGCAGTGATGAACAAAAATGTGTACAAAGTACACACTCTACATTTCTGTCTCATCACTGAAGTTAGTGAATGTCATTCATGTTGTCTTTAAAAGAATGGTGCATGTTTAACGGCAGACACACAGATATACATGTGCACATACTCACCCATGTTTAATGTGACAGTTATGATGTTCAGAGACATGGTGGAGTCAGTTATGCTGCTGAACGATGAGGACTGGAGAGATCGAGAGAAAGAGAGCGAGAGATGAGGACACACTTAAAGAGACAATAGTTCAACACTGATAGCCGGGTACAAACACAATGTTTATCAGCCACAGGAGTCTCACTCTCTCCATCCTGGGTGCTTTGGGTTTCCGTCTGCGGCGGCGATGGCGTCTCATGAGACGTGATGATGTGCTCTGCTCAGTAGAGCTGCTGAACCTGTAGTGGCATCACAAATTAATCTTCAAAACATCATATTTAGTGTCTTTTGTGCACATATAATGCACATTACAGTCCTCTCAGCTCTGACTGGTCCTGAGAGTCACATGATGCTTACCATCCAATCCTCTGAATTAGTGTAATAGTGTATCAGCCCATGGAAAACCATGCTTTGTGTTGGCTTTCCAGAGCATGTGATTTGAGTGTGCATTAAGTCATCTTCATGAGAAGATGATGTTTGTGTTTAAAGGAGCCATATGCTATACTTAACATGGATAGTTTCACTAGATCTGACTCTTACAATCTATCTGTAAAATTTAAAGCTGTCTATATGCAAATGACCTCTGTTAAGACTGATCTCTGTACATGTGAAAAATGCCAGTACAGTTAACACTTAACAAGCATTACTGTAACATGAAAAATAAAGATTAACATCAATTTTATATTAATATTACAACCTTCTACAATGCACGTAAATCAGTCTCACATGCAATCAAATTTCAAATGTATTTTAAAAAAAATACATTTGTATGATTTCAGTCTCCTGTAACTGAGTTACAGGGCAAAAATAAGTTTATCGCAGATATAATTTCATCGCCTGCTAAGCTTTACACGCCATCGCTTAGCTGAGAGCGCCCTCTGTCGCATTCTCTCACACATGCACTCACAGTGAGAGAGAGCACATGCAGGGCTTGTTGACAGAGCTGTCACTGTCCAGATCGGACCAGTACTGTGTTGTCATGAAGGTTTATCATTTGCTCATGTTTTTAAACCTCGCCAA
The DNA here is from genome assembly GCA_037101425.1 of Elopichthys bambusa. Lineage (NCBI taxonomy): Eukaryota > Metazoa > Chordata > Actinopteri > Cypriniformes > Xenocyprididae > Elopichthys > Elopichthys bambusa. The sequence goes on from CM074441.1 coordinate 3,979,403, forward strand.
TTTAAACATTCAAGCACAAGAAGACTCAAAAGATAACTTGCGTGCACTGTGTGAGAAGTTTTGTGTGTGCAAAATGCATATCCGAAGCACACGCCCAGAAAGCCATGTCTGACAGCACGTGAAGACTGAATTGAGCCCTCTTTCACGTCTTGCAATTATGTAAGAAGGCCCGTCTTGGCGAGTATCCCATTAAACAGTCGGTTATGTCTTGAGTGAATGTAAACAGAAAGTAAATGCGTGTGCAACAGTATATTGGACCAGTGCATTAATCTTAAAGTGACAGCAGCCTAATATTCCTGCTGCTGTCTCTGTTTTTATTGTTAATCCAATAACAGACTCACTGCAAAAAAACCCATTCACTGCTCTTGACTGAATAACTTTCATAACTTTAGTAAGGATTTATCTATATTTAATTTATACAGTGAAGACTATGCAGTGCTATTTAACATTTGATTACTTATTTCAGTTTCTGTACCTAATCTACATATAACTACTGTTAGATCTACCTGAAAAACCTGAAAAGCGCTGTTTATTTAATTTTCTATTGTGTTTATTTGTACTATTGCTTGTAGTTTGATTATTTGATCTTATTTTATAACAGACTGTTTACTTGACTTTAATAGTGTTTGAAATGTATATATTATATTTGTGTTGATTTTTTTTTCATTTGCATTGTTCTTGCATTCCATGTGATGAGTAAAATAAAAAAATTACTAGAGAATGGCGACTCAAACTTCAGTGTGTCTGTTTAGGGTTGTATTATAAACATGATGTATAGATCATGGTTACTGTATAAATTTTTTTTTAAAAAACCTGACTTTATTACTGTAATGAAAATCATCGTTAAAAAAATGAGAAAGTACCAGATGACTTGAGGCTAAATCTGCTTTATTGTCCTTAAAATAATCTCACAATGCAAACAATTCTCAGGGTGCTAATAGTAGAGGAGATTGCAATGCATTCTACATCAAATTCAAAATCCTGCACAATTTGTTTCCACTAATGAAAGAACTGTGCAGGAAAAAATTACAATTTAATGACCTAATTTAATGACCCTGTTGATGAGTTTTCATAAACACTGTGTGGACTAGGAGTTTTGCATTGTGAGAGTCTACATACATTACATCTACATCAGACTGGTCTGTTGAAATAAGTCTCACCTGCTAGCAGAGTCATCCTCCTCTGAGTCGAAGAAGCTGGTGGTGTCCAGCTCACTGCTCATCAGCGTGGAGGAGGTGTCATAGCCGGCGATCTCCGGCCTGCGCTCTGGCCGAGAGTGACCGTTCAACCGGCCTCCTGCAACAGACAACACTCAGCAAACAAGCCGTCTGTGTTTCCTCAGCCTCACAAAGTAGCCAGGACAGACATATGTGTAAACTCACCATGGTCATGTGCATCTTTCCTACGAGGCCTTTCTCTCTCCCTCTCTCTGTCCCTCTCCCTGTCTCTATCTCTTCGCAGCGATGGACCCACCTCAGGCTCGGTATCATTGCCCAGGTCATCCTGACTTCCTGCCGCATTCGCACTGCATGAAAAGAGGTAGATGGGTGATGAAGGATGGGCATAAAGTTAACAAAACATTTTTTTTTTTTTATACTGTACATCGTTGCAGCACCTCTTTTCACCCTCTGCCTGAATTGCTCTGTTTTAGTTCCTGTCTCTTTAAAGCCCGCCTTTCTGGAAGGCTCAAGTCTACACCGATTGGTCAGCTAGCCCAAATCTGTTGTGATTGTTCAACCAATTAAAGTGGTTGTTGGAAATGTAACGCCCCTTACCATAATCTGGTTTGGTTTTTTTTGCCCTCAAAGTGAACAAAGAGCATGGCAAAGCAGCCAAAAGGTGGGCATTATGCAAATGAGTAACATGGTGACATAGCTAGGTCATGGTAATAATGGCAGGACTTAGTGCCATTACTGCCATTTTTGAATCATAGACAGCTTACCATTTGACCTATTCTAAATAATAATAAAAAATAAAAAAAAATCATTGAGATTAGCAGCATGGTTTACCTAAAGATGTACTAGAATTTTAGAAAGAACATATTAAATTATGGGAAATGTGATTCAATAGCTGGCCTACTCATAAGCAAAACAAATGACTAGTATTTCTAGCTAGCTTTGCAGCTATTCTTCATCAACAGCACACAAAATGCATATACTAAAGTGTACAGAAAAGAAAACATTCACAATAAAACTATATAACAGTTTAACAATTTGCCAGTTGTGGCTTTCTGAAACCATTCTGAAGTGATCTGAAGGCAGCATAAATGTCAGCTGATCCTGTGTGTGTCTGGGGCAAAGTACAGAGTGTAATTGCTTCTGTGTGAGAGGGATCCATGCCCATTTGTTTTGACGATCATCAGCAGAGGGCGCTCACAGGTTGCTGCTGTATTTCTTTTAACTGCATTTGGCTGTGTGTTCAGTGCATGAATAATTAATTAACCTGGACACAAACACACTCTCACAGAGGGGAGTCATGCTGCCTGACAGACAGAACAGGAAACACACACACACAGACAGGAAACACCAGCAGGACAAACAACTATACACACACATGTGGTTACATGCAGATAAAGAGACCCACTGACCAACAATGCCACAAACAGACCTGTGGGGAAACTACAAGCCTGGAGGGCCACACACTGATACAGATAGAAAAACAAAAAATATCAAAATCTATATAAAAGGGCTACACGATTTTGTCAAAGTAAATCATATTGGTATTATTTTGACTAATATCGAGTGTGTGAAATTTGAACTGTGCAATCATAAACAATTAATACGGTTTCTGGTCCCCATTGACTTCCATAGTATGAAAAAATACTATGGAAGTCAATGGGGACCAGAAACCATTTGGTTACCAATGTTCTTTAAAATATCCTCTTTTGTGTTCAACAGAACAAAGAAATTCATACATGTTTAGAAAAAAACTGAGGGTTAGTAAATGATGACAGAATTTTCATTTTTGGTTGAACTATACCTTTAAGATTTGACGTACACTACAAGTGCACATTCAATACAATTAAGTGCAATTCTTTTTCACAAGGATGATACACTGAATGATTCGAACATCTCTGAGACTGAGTGTGAAAAGACTAACAATGAATCATAATACACCCTATGAGAAAAACGACAAAACAAAATGATACTCATTCACTTGAATTAAATTGCAGTCTTTCGCATTTCGAAAAGCTGTGCAGTTCTAATAATGCTTCACCTCCACCACATCTTTCTCTTTCTTAACCACTTCCACATTCCCATCAAAATGAGCACTTAAAGCAGTCGATGCCTTTGTAGGTCAAACATCAATCTAAATCAATGAGCATGTCTTTCTATGAGAGCCTGCAGGGTTGATTAGATTTACAAGTAATGGGGTCCCCGGCTTATTGGAAAATTTAAACACACAGATCTGAGACTCGCACAGCTCCTCTTAACACACTCCTTGTGATCAGGCAGATGTCATTAAAGGTATTGACGTGCTAGCGCTCTCTGAGTTAGATTAGCTCACGTTAGAGGAAACTAGTGCCTTTGAGACTGAAGGGTAATGAGTGCATGTCAACACCGAGCGCTTCCTGTCTCTAACCACCTCTAGTGAGTGTCTATCAGACAAAATCACACGATATTTAGCAATCCTGAAGATTTATTGTTTAAAGCAGTGGTTCCCAAATTTTTCTGCTGGCCCCCTTTAGTAGAGAAAAATATTTTCATGCCCTCCACCTACATGCACCCATAAAGACAGTCTCAGACATGACCTTGTTTGCAAAATACTACAGGAATTATTTGAATTAAAAACGTAATTAAAATAGTACTACAACTGCTCAACTTCAACAGGCTTCTCTTTGTGTTCATGATGTGAAGTCTGTAAGTGGCATCTTAACTTGTTTGGCTTCATATTGTCAGAATCTAAAATTTTGAGGCACACAACACACTGGGGTCTCTCACAACACACACGAGTTATGCCTTGTCATATTTTCTCGTCTTTAAAATCACTGTGTCTACACTGGATGAGATGGTTGTCGCGTCGTGCTGCAACAGCGTGATGAGGCTTTCTACACTGGACGCGCCCAAGCGACCGTTGCAAATCCATTTGTCCTTTGTGTAAGAAGTTTCGTGAACCCTTAGAGTATGTCAGAAATAGGACGAGGCATCAGTTTACTGTCTGAAATTTGTTGTCGTGTTGTATTGTGATGCGCCACATCTAGTGTAGACAGCATCACTGATTATAATGGGTTCTAAGTGCTTTTGTAGTGTCGCATCGTGCTGGTGTAGACACATTGTTTTGATAGTTGTGAAGTAGATTCATCAATTACCTGGCACTGGAAGTCCTTTCACTAACTTGTCCATGCTTAGTGCAGAACCGTGCATCATTCATTTATATTTTTACACAGCTCCCTGCAATACTCAATTCTGATTCCTTAACTACCCCATATAGCGGTCTTTTATTCCATGAAAATAACATAATCTGCAAAATCTGACTGTACACTATCCCTTAAAGGGTTAAAAAAATGAAATTTCTGCCATTAATTACTCACCCTCATGTCATTCCAAACCCGGCTGTAAGATGTTTTTTGTTTTTTTTATCCCCCATAGAAAGCAACATAATTACCGTCATTCAAGGTCCAGAAAAGTAGTAAAGACATCGTTAAAAAAGTCTATGTGACTACAGTGGTTAAACCTTAATGTTATGAAACGACCAGAATACTTTTTGTGCGCAAAAACAAAACAAAAACAAGGCTTTATTCAACAATTTCTTCTCTTCCCAGTCATTTTCCAAAGGTGTTTACGTTGTAGACGCATTGCAGCGATTCCAGGTTCTACATCAATATACCGACTCAGTATTGGCCGAAGCTGTACACGTGAGCAGCATGACGCCTGAGTGTGATGCTGACGCAGGAGCCGACCAATAATGAGTCGGCATTCTGACGTAGAACCCAGAAGCGCTGCACTGTCTATACAACGTAAACAGCATAATTTAATGCAGTCTCTCGTGTCGTGCCGCTTTACAGACTCTGCTCTGTGCGTTCATTAATTTTGAAGGAGGGGTGGCTTTGGAGACGCTCTGAAGGGAGGGTGGGATCTCATGCTTTCAAAGCTAGCTTGCTGTTGCTAGCCTCTCCAAAATTGCCTATACTACCTTTAATAGACACACACACACACATGCACACAGAGAAAGAGACAGTATGAAACAGCTGTGGGGTTACTCACTGGAAGGAAGGGGGTCTGGAGTCTCCTATGCCTCCTGTCCTCTCCAGAGGGGGCGGCAGATCGGCCTGAGTGTCTGCGCACACAGATCCTCCATCAGAACCATGAGAGCCGTCTGCAGACACCAGCTGTACAGAGACAGAGAGAGAAAGAATGAAATTAGCTTATCTACAGCATCTGTGACATGGTTGATAAGCCTCATGTCTCATGATAACTTACCAATATACAATTTTTGGGGGTTGGTAAGATTTTAAAATGTTTTTGAACAAAGTCTCTTCTGCTCACCAAGGCTTCATTTATTTGATCAAAAATAGAGTAAAAATAGTAATATTATTACAATTTAAAACAACTGTTTTCTATTTAAATATATTTTAAAAATGTAATTTATTCATGTGGTGTTAAATCTGAATTTTCAGCATCATTACTCCAGTCTTCAGTGTCACATGATCCTTCAGAAATCATTCTTATAGGCTGATTTGCTGCTCAAGAAACAATTCTTATTATTATCAATTTTGGAATCAGTTGTGCTGCTTCATATTTCTGTGTAAACCGTGATACATTTGTTTCAGGATTCTTTGATGAATAGGAAGTTCAAAAGAACAGCATTTTTATAAACATAAAAAAATACTGAAATATTAATATACACTATATACATATTATATATACACTGTTACTTTTAATACTTTTAATGCATCCTTGCTGAATAAAACTCTTAATTTCTTTCCAAAAAAAAAAAAAAAAAAATTACTGAAAAACTTTTGAATGGTAGTGTATGATATTTAAGTTTTGTGGCTATACCTTGAAAATTGTGTGTATTCTAATGTTTATCCCAGTGCAATAGATTTCCATTGTAAGAGTATTACTGTAAATGTGTTGAAAGAGCTGAACTTGTAATCAAAAGTGTATTGCCTGCTTAGTTTTCTCCATCTTTTAAAATCAGCTCAGTTCTGAGGGCACAGCAAGCATGTCATAGTTTAGGAGAGGAATAAATGATTCAGAATGCCATGAACCTTGTAGTAATGATCATTAAGAGTCTCCTGGAAAGAAAGTATTCACATCCTGCTGGACAAACAGAGAGCCTCTTATGAGACCACAATGAGCTGCATTGGAGACCCAACACCACCCTAAATCTGATTGAATCTTCTTGTTATACATGGGATATTTCAGGAGTGTTTTTCACCCACCCTGTGACTTCACTTAGATAATCCAATCGCAACCAACATGGAAGAAGACAATGTGCTTTAAGAGCACAGAAACACACAGAATATCTTCCCTGTCACAAATATGCTGTGTAACCCTCAAAAAAGTGAAACAAAGAATAAACAAGATACCAGAGGCCTGTTGCATGAAGTCGGTTTCATAAGTTTAAACCATTTAAACTCCTTACATGTTTTATATATATATATATATATATATGTGTGTGTGTGTGTGTGTGTGTGTGTATATATATATGTGGTTTAAATGGGACAAAAACAAATATCACCTTATCCCAACCCTTAACCAAGGGGCCTCAATCACTGATTTACCAAAATAAATTGTTTTTTGGCAGCAAAGGTTACTATATTATGGAATTTCCTGTTGGCAGACTCAAATGGAATGACACTGGATTCTAACTGATGGATGCCAAATATTAAATCAAATTTTAACAGAACCATGTGTTTTACAGCTATAAATTGCTATAAAACAGCTGATATGCACTACCAGGTGCTGAAAATGGTGCAGTACCGCTCTGACCACTAGATGGCCCTCCAGCAAACTTGCATTGCTCTTTCCATGCCTGCAAGTACTTTGACGGACAGAGCCAAGTCCCTCCCTGCCCGAAAGCTTCCACAGGCTCAGCTCTGCATGGGAAAGTTGCTGGTGTGAATATGAAACGGGGGCAGTAAAAGGACGCACATATTTCCCCAGCCCCAGGTTCCTGCCTCTCCTGGCTGCCGCGTTGGAAAAGTGCATCTGAAGATGGCAGGGAGTAAAGCAGCGATAAAGAGCACACCTTGTGTTTCTCCTTGGAAAGGGAGATTTGAGAGACAGGGATCTGGCTATGTAGCCGCTCTGTGTGTGTATGTGTGTGTACTTGTTTTGACTATACTTGTGAGGACCAAATGTCCTCACTTATATTGTGAAATGCTTTCACAACCCACTAGTGAGGACATTGACTGGTCCTCACTAGTTTTATCTCAGCCAAAAGAGGTTTTTATTTCAATCTAATGATGTGCACATGTTTCTGTGATGGGTAGGTTTAGGAGTAGGAGTAGTGTAAGGGGATAGAAAATATCATTGACCTGATATAAAATCAATGGAAGTCTGAGAAATGTCCTCACTAAGATAGCTAAACAAACCTGTGTGTGTGTGTGTGCTTAAATCCATGTGAAGAATTGTTAGTTACTCTTGTCTGAAAAAAACAGGGTGTGTGTATCTTTGGAAAAGAGTCAATCAGAGGGAGGTGGTGTGAGTCTAACTGACTATATAGAATAAAAATAATATGGAATGTGATAGTGTGTTTCTTACATGTGCATTCAGCTGTAAATTATACAGTGGAATGTAAGTGCATTGAAATTGTGCTCCCAGGTAGGAGTCAGTGCCAGAATATGTGTGTTGTGTGTGTGTATACAGGTGTATGTTTCTTTCTTTACAGTCCAACTGAAAACTGTATAGTCTTAAAAATAAAGGCCCCAAAAGGGGTGATTTGTAGCGATGTAAAAGAAAAAAAATTTCTCCCAACAAGAACCTTTTCAGTGAACAGTTCTTAAAGGAGACCTATAATGCCCCTTTTACAAGATGTCCTCAAAATACCCCAAAGATCATTTATTTTAGCTTGTCAAATTTGCCCCTATTTGGGTGTGAGCAAAACACACTATTTTTGTGTGTGTCCCTTTAAATGCAAATGAGCTGCTGCTCCCCGTCCCCTTTCCAGAAGAGGGCGTAGTTTAAGCAGCTTGTGCTTCGATTGCTCAACAACAACAAAGCTGGAGAATCTCATGCAGCCAAAATAACAATTGTCAGTAACGTGTTCAGCTTACATTGTTGAAACCGGAGTCGGACACTGATGGAGAGACTCGGGAAGAAGTTACAACTTTTAGAATGAAACTGGACATTTCTGAATGATTAGTGGATAAATTTATGTAGTTGTTGTGGAGTTGATTCAACTCATCGACTAGCATGTGCCGTCATGTTAATCTTTTGTGCAAATCCAGCATTGAATTGATCCTTGTTTGTGAAGCAGTCCGGCGTAAAATGACGGCATGACAACAATACTCTACTACAACAACTCTTCTTCTTCTCTAAAGCAGTCCATCATGGCCTCACCCCCTTTGTTGTGTGTTCTCAGGGGCAGGGTTTATGTAAATTTTGGGGTTTGTGATGTCACAAACCCAGGAAGAAGCTTGTTGTAGTCCTTACCAGCCGTTTGTTGTAGTCCTTAAAAAGTGATTTACGTAAAAGGAAATGTCTCCCTTTGCTTTGAACTTTGAGCGTTGTAACTTTGCAGATGTTGTTTATGCTCAAACAGCAACATTACACACCAACTACAGTTAAAAAAGTGAAATCATAATCAAGGACCCCTTTATTGTGAAGAATATTTCAATAATCTAAAGAACCATTTTCCAATATAAACAACCTTTTGTGCAATGGAAAAGTTCCATGGATGTTAAAGGTTTCTCATGGAACCATCAATGCCAATAAGTGTAGAGTGTGACTTTATTTCATTCGAAAAAGATGTTCTGGATCAGTGCAGCTCTTTGGAACAACATACACTGATGAATCATTCACAAAGGCCACGTTGGAAGACATGAGGGCATTTAAATGTGAGACTAAATCCCCTCAATCATCTCTGTGTGTGTGTGTGTGTGTGTATGGAATACAAGAGTCACACAATAGTCATGTGATGACTGACATTGTAATAACCATAGTAACAGTTTGGTGTCTCTCAGATGTCAATAAAAACATGAATGCCATTAGAATCCAGTAATTTGTAGTAAACCACCATCAACAGATTTGCCAATGGCATGTTATGTTTATACTCATTAAACAGCAGAATTTAGTCAGCATGCACCATAATGTCAAGGTTACCCCATGCTAGTTATTCAGATCAGCCCCCAACACCACACCTCAGACAAGATGTCAGCCTCCAATTGGGAATAAATTCACTACATTAACAATTAGTTATTTTGTTCTATACACACTACATGGTAACAATTTGGTCTGCACTAATTAAACTTTTCAAGACTAAACTCAATTGTAGAATGCAGTTTGTCACTCTTCTTGTAAAAAAGATGTACACTTTAGAATAATTTTTTTAAAAGAGTACTTTTTACGGAAATAATAAACGAAGGCCCTTCATGAAATTATTCAGTCGCTGACTTTTGTTGGGAACGACCCTTCGAGCAGCATCTCCTTCCTGCAGTGGCCTTCAAGAGCATGAAAATACCATTGGGAATTTGCTCTCTTAATATTCTCTCCTGTGTCTCTGGGACAGTCAGAGGAGGAGCAGATGTTTGCCAACCACTAAACACTTGCGGTCAATTTAACGCATCCAAACACACACTCACGCCTGACTGACTGATCTCCAAGCTCCTGTGTTCAAAGACTCACACTTCCCTCACACCTGGGCCTTCTAATCAAACCTTTACCACCAACACAGAGATGGACAGCCCTGTTACATTCTGAGGTTAATAAAACACAAGCAGAAGAAGTGAGATGAGGGAGGTCTATATAGTCTGTAGGTGTGTATGTTTGAACGCTAACTCACCCATGACACAACACGTCCGTTGAAACACGGTAGTTTGGCGTTGTCATCAGAAATCTCTTCCTTCACCACCCTGTAGAGACAATGAAATGACAGGTCTGCTAAATGTTTCACCAGAGTAAAAGATAAACTACAAATACTCTAAATATACTGCAAACAATACCACAGTTGTCATGGATAACAAAATTTTCTTTAATTTGATTCTGCTTAATCAGTTAAAACGGTTTTGTTTTAGATTAACTGTAAAGCATGAAGAAAATGTGGTTCTGCCTCTCAGTTGCTATTGTGTTGTAGGCATTTGCTATAGAGCGCAACAGTCCGGTTCCGGAAGTAAAAACTTTCATTTTCTCCATAAGGAAATTGATTTTGAACAATAACTTATAAACCTTTAAAGACGGCCCTACTGTGACTCTGTGAGCTACGAGGTTGTTAATCGATGATATTTGCTTCTGCTGAAGCTGTCAACCTGCATTATTTCAGCTTTTTTTTTTTTTTAAATAATCGTGTTTAACAGCAGAATTCGTGGTGAAAAACTATATTACCCATGATGCTGTACAGAATTACACCAATTAAAGTAAAAAAAAGCAACACTAAATGGCTCTTTAGCTTTGATCTCGCTTACTCAATCTCCCTACACTCTCAAAATACTAAAATGTTTGTATATATATATATATGTATATATATATATATATATATATACATATTTAAGCTTAAGCTTTTGAAACAACATGCATGCAACAGAAATGATATTCTAAAATCGAGCCTAGGTTCTCAGATACTGTGATTTCCTTCTCACGTCACTGAATTCACCATTAACTATTCACCTGAACAGAATGTTTTTTTTGCATGCATGTTTTTATGGTATCACTGTAATCCTTGACCATCAAAACATAGGGGTAGACATGACCTTTTCTGTGTTATCATGTTTGATTCAGAAGATATGATACATAATTTGGTTATGGCGGAAAATAAAAGGCATAAAAGGCATTTTTGTAATGGCTCCATTTCTGAAAATGTTCAGGGCCCCAAACTGTACAAGTGTACCAAATTTCATGCTTTTCACATTTCACCTGGAATATACCTACTTAAAAGCTACATGAAATGTCTCACTAGCGAGGTAATAAAAGCGCTGTTCTTGAAGCAGATAAACTTATCTGTTTTATACAGTTCAACTTTTAAAAAATGCATCTCGAGACCTTGTGTTTTTCCCCATTCCACTGCCCGCGTCTCACATTTTTCAAAGCAAAAATGCGTTCTGAGTCAACCGGCCCTAAGTCTGCTATCAGTGGCTCAAGCCTCCATTTAATGATGTTTTGGAATTAGCAACGGAGGCGTGCGATTAGATGCGTAAGAAATTAGTCTTGCACACGAGCGTTTTATGGACAAAAACCTGATAAATGTCTTGAAATACAACATCTGAACAATGTCTTGAGGTGTGGTAACCGTAGTATAAGCAGAATAACTGACTCCGGTCCGTGAATTATTAGAAAATAATGCACACCCATTTCGCATCCTGGCCGCATTACCACCTCGGGTGTGCATTATTTTCTAATAATTCAACGGCCCGTCATCAATTAATCCTTACCTATCGTGTTCTGGCTGGTTGCCAAAGCATGTGTTGTTGTATTCTGGTGGTTGCTATGACATCACTAGGTGGTTGCATTGTGGTTGCTAAGGATTTCCCATTGGTTATTAAGGCAAGCGGTTGCTATAGTGTTCTGGCTGATTGCTAAAGCATTTACTACTGTTTTTTAGTTTTGGTTGCTAAATGGTTGCTTACTAGCTCATGTCTAAAGAGGTCGTAGTAATAGTGAGGGGCTTGACTTAGAAAACAAGTAAAGCCACAATGATCAGCTCAATTTCTAAAAGCCCGCTCACACGCACACAGGTTAATTTAGTCTCCCATAAAATAAAATTCATGGCATGCACCTCCGAGTCCCTCCCCCTTCCCAGCTGCTCCTTAAAAAGGTGCTGACCCCACTGACTCCTGTCACCATGGAAACCTTTGTCAAAGTGAAAGACAGCTGGCTAGTAAAGCATGTGAGGTTTGCTGAAACAGACCATGTCATCTATTAATAATAAAAATCTATTGCGTGATCATGATTGCATTCATGCAATATAAATAATAACCAGGCAGCAATCTTTAATCACATGCATCTCATACCAGACACCAAAGCAGTGGTGACAAAACAGAGTCTGTGCTATAGATCAACAGCAATAAGCTTCCCTGACTGACAAAAAAATACATGTGTGAATGCTTTCCTTTGGTCTATACTGACGTTTCATTTGATCTACCATATACCTTATACAGACCATCTGATGCATATTGCACACAAAAAAGGCAGCATTTGACAACAGCAAGCTTCAATCTGATCTGATTGGATTGCTTTACTGCTTCCCTCGTCTCAGAAGATCAAACTAAATTCGTATCAAATGAATTCAAACCGACATTATGAAAAACAATCTGATGTTTTATCCTTTTTTTACATCCACATTCAGGGCTTTATTTGTGTCATACATCATCTCTCTCTTTCTCTCTTCCTGCCAGATGAAGCTGATCTAATGAAACCCTTCAACAGTGACTGTATCTGCTGTATTCACATCTGTTCGAGTGATGAGTCAGAGCCTCTCAGGCCCAAGATCTCATTCCGTGTCCCAGTATGCTTGTGCCTATGTGTTTGCATGTGATTTTTATATACATGTAGGCAGGGCTTGACATTTTAACACCCGTCAACCCTCAAAATGTGAGTGGATTTCAGCAGCGGCGTATAACGCAGTCACTCTTAAATACTCTTGCGGGTTGAATATTATAAATGATATATACATTTTTCAATTGTAGTCTTTTAAAAAAGTTAGTGCAATGTAGTGTTGTCAAAAGTATCATTTTTTCGATACATATCGATATTGAAATATCCAAAACGCTTCCAATACTCATTTTCCACACAATAGATGCGCTTTCTCTCTCTTATCTCTCTGATAACAAGTTGACACACAAACCCGCCTCTCCTCGCTCACTCATCTCATTTGCTACAGATGGTGTTGTTACAGGGCTTGAATTTCGGTGTGGGATTGCGCGTATTGCACATAATCTTACTTATTCCCGCAGATTTTGTGCCCACACCCAAAGTGCGCTGCATAAAGCCGCCTCTCAGTGCTAAATTGAGTTCTTTTTTGCACTAAAACAATCAAATACACACAAAATAATGTCAAAATGCCAGTCTTGGCGAATATTCACATAAAAACAGTCAGTTAGGTTTTAAGTGAATGTAAATAGTTGAGAAAGAAAACACATGTGTAACAGTATAATGGAATAATGTCTTAAAGTGACAGCAGCCTAATATACCTGCTGCCAAATTATGCGATAATATTAAATATATTTATATGGCAGTTTTTCCCCATGTTATTGATTCCAAAATTGTGGCCAGTGAAAATGCTGAGTGGCTAGTAACTTTTGAAAAAAGTGGCTGGTGAGCAAAAAAGTTAACATCAAGCCCTGCCCATTGCTGCATGTATCATTACAAATTCTTCTAAAGCCAAAATTATAATGCCCAAAATGCTGTCTAGATAGGTAGCCATGCAAGCTTTTGAAATGCAGGCGATGAGAGGTCTCTGGTTGCCTGTGTGTGTTTGCATGAGTAGCAGATTATATCCCAAAGGCCTCTAGACTCTGGCATGAGCTCAATGATTGACAGCTCTCAGTGAATTCCAATCTGAGCACTTTGTTGCTTTTAGTGAGAGGATTTCACATTGTTCCACAGTGCAGATTCTAATCCTACTCGGGCTATGCAATAAAAACTCAGCAGGGATGGTGACATAAGAGGTTTAGAGAGCAGCTCTCCTCCTCTTTTTCTCATTCTGTTCTTCTTCTCTGTTTTCCTCATTCCTGTGGCAGCATGAGGTCCCATTTCTCCTAAAGCAGTTTCATCTGAGAATCTCAGCTTGGAGAAGAACAGAAATACTGCTTAGATATGAGTTATATTTACACTTGAATAAATAGTTCAACCAAAAATCCTTTTGTGGAGCACAAGGCGAAATGATAAAATGTTGTACTAAAGCTTATAGTCATCAGATCAAGATTATGACAGAAAAAGTGGTGTAAAGACATAATGAAACAGAAGTAGCAACAGATCTTTTCTTCCATATTGTGACAAGCATTCAAGTGTAATGGATTATCAGAAAAGAACAAATGTATGGCATGGACTTTGTTTTATGCATTGGTTGCTGATTGGATGTTGAGATTTGGGCGTGGTGCTCAAAAGTGCAGGGGTGGGTTAAAGTGACTAAATAATCATCAAATTGTGATTAAAGGATTAGTTCACTTCAGAATGAAAATGTACCCCCCCAAGTCATCCAAGATGTTTATGTGTTTCTTTCTTCAGTCAAAAAGAAATTAAGGTTTTTGAGGAAACATTCCAGGATTTTTCTCCATATAGTGGCCTTCAAACAGGATACAATGGGTCTTAACTAGTAAAATGATGACATTTTCTAAAAAAAAAACTAAAAATGTAAATACTTTTTAACCACAAATTCTCGTCTTGCACTGCTCTGCGATGCGCCACGCTTTACGTAATCACGCTGGAAAGGTCACGTTTGACGTAGGCGGTAGTACAGATTTTGTGTTTACGAAGCGAACGTGCAAAGACCAAGTCAAAAGGCTTTTTACCAAAAACGGTAAAAAAAAAACAATGTTGGACGATTTTAAAGTTGAACTAAAAACCCTATAAATCAATGAAATAGCCTATGCTCAGTGACAGATGGTCGTCCACACCTTTGCAAGGTTTTTCAGATAGCCTCCCTTCCCTACATGACATTCAAATGGTCTCTTGTGACAACGAGTCCGGTGTGACTGACAGAAAATCTTGTTATAATTGTGAGGGGGTTTCCAGCTGTTTCAGCAAAAGATCTCCTTCATTCATTACAAGCACCATAACATCATCATACTAACATTTGTGTCTTATATATTTCTCCATCTCTTTTCCATCTACTTTAGCAATAAACGTACACTAATACTTGCACACAGACACACACACACAGAGCCTTCATCAGGCTAGCCCAGTGGAATTGGGGCAGCGTGTGCAGATGGCTCATGTGTGTAGACAGGCCCATTGATTTGTAAGCAGAGCCGATCTCTAATGAAGAGGCCTTCCTTCTTCATAGCCCGAGTTGATTAGATTTTGTCCAGAAAACAAGCCTGCACTCCCACAGCAGAAGATGTGGAGGAGGAGAAAGAGAATATAGAGAAAATGACAGTAGATGAGAGTGAAAAGAAAGGGCTGTAAGCACTCCAAAAGTGATCATCCATCATTCGTTTATCTTCTGCCTTAGAGACGCAGTCCAAATCCTGAAACCGCCGGACAATGAGCCAGTGATGCAACGAAATCCACAGAGACCCAAAATACACACAATGCTAAAAAACATGGAAATCACACACATACAATATGCTAATACTGTCCAACTCAATTGAAGAACTGTACTCGCACGCGCACTAGGGAGAGGACAAGACAGGAAAATAAAGCAGGGAAAGTAGGTCAGTCTTCTTTAAAGAAACATCACTTCCATCAGAGAGAACAAGACGGCCTGTGAGTGAAAAGCTCTCTGCTGCTTACATTTGCCAGACTGACCACTCACACTTTTTATTCACGACATTAATTGGAAATCTTAACTTCTGTATCAAAGGTGGATAAATACTGTGTAACTTACAAACCACGTTCTTGATCCTGCACACACTATCTCACAATCTGTCCACTACAAATCTCCAAAACAAACAGTTAATAAGCAGATGCAGTATGCTGAGAGCGAGTCTACTGTATGTGCGCAAGTTTACCAGCTGTGCTGCTCTGTGAGAATCAACAGAATCAAATTCAGCAACATGACCTGAGAAATGATCTCTGAAATTGAAATCTAAAAGTAATCAACTTCATAATTTTACAATTTATGGGTCATTTCCTTCTCAGTGCAACAAGACAACATTTCAGTCTTTGCTTCCATGATAATGAACAAGGCTAATGATTCCTTGCACTTTTTCAAATGTCTGTGATTAGGTCTGTCTCAACTATTGATTAAGCATCTGATTATGGTTATTTCATTTAATCACAGTTCATTACCACAATAATTGCGCAATTTAAATTTCACTGACCAAATAAGTAAAATTTAAGCATTAATACGAAATGAACATATTATATTACATCATATTACAGTTTTTGTTATTATTATATACAATCCTAAGTACAAAAAAAATTTTCATCGTCAGCACAAAATTAATGATCATGACAGGTCTTGTGAATATAGGGTTATTCTGTTGAATATTGTCCTCCTATTTTACACTTGTGTAGCATTTTATTTTTGAAAATTATGTCAGTCAAGGTGTTTTGTCGTGCTATACTGTTCCTTTAATTCTAACTTTTGAATAATAATAATAATAACAACCAAAAATATGTTTTTCACCGAGTTCAGTTCGAGAACTGCATGTGAGAATATACAGTACAATATTACTGTAATTTCATATAAAAAAGAAATCATCAATGACTTTCCTTATGGGCAAAACATTCTTTTGTCCTGATCGATGCCTGTCATATAATAAACTTTAAAACTCTCTGAATCTCCATTTCACCAGTGAGCAGCTTATAGCAGAATCCTCCATCTGTCTGTCAAATCGGTGTGTGTGTGTTTGTACTAAAATGATGATCATGATGCTAATGACCTTACTGGCCCTACAGCTGTTATGAGAGAGACCCAAGAGAGAGGCCGACACAAACACACACACACACGTTTAGGTCTATCTGAATGAAAACTTAGTGACACTTTTAATGAAATACTCTTGACAAGATCTCTCTTCAATAGCACCTTCTTACAGAACAGTAATTCTTATTTTTTATTAGAACAAGTACAAGTCTGATCGCTTCCCTAAAACTGATTACACATCAGTGATGTCAGCTTCATCACACACTCATGCTACATCATTATAATGCCACATTCCTGCCACTGGATGAAGTCAGTGTGTAGAGATAATGTTGTTAATAATGAGCATGTATGCATATGTGTGTTAATGCAGAGGGTTAAAAAGTAGCTTGAAAGGATGAAGTTTTACTGCTGGCTTCATATGATCATAATCTACACCTCTCTCTGAAGCATGAAGCTGATGGTGAGACAGACACCATGGAAACAGAAATCAGACTTAAAGACATAAAGCCTTTATCATGACACCAAACTCAAAAAATGTCTTCCTGTTAACAGGACAAAATATTATGAAGTCACACAAGTAACCATGCTTGTAAGATACAAGACAACCCATTTTAGTTTGCTAAAATTAATGAAAGTTCTTCTTCTTCTAAAATTTTAAAGATACAGATTGTAATGCCAATATATGTATATATTGATGCAACTTTCATGAAGTAAAATCACTAAAAGCCTTCCTTCCGCTGGAAAAAATAGTCCAGAAAGCGTCATCTCATGGAGATCAACTAAAGATTAGGAGAAGTCAAATGGTGGCAAAGACTGTTTGAGTGAGTCAGTCAGTAGCGAAGACCAATTTTAGCTATTGACCAATCAGAATCAAGGACTGGAACTAAACGTTTTATAACAGATCTTTCATATCACTCCAGTTTTAGCTTCATTACATTGGCTACCAGGGATCTTTTTTATTTTTTTCCGTTTAATATTAATGTACATAGCTTCTTTATGACCAACACAGCTATAAATTAGTGCCTTAATTATTTAGATGTTTATAAACTTTATCATCATTATAAAAGAAATGATTTTTCAAAGTTGTGAATAAAACAATGAATATTAGAGAAAATACTATTAAATTTTTTGTACTTCACAATTTAATGTTTAATTCAATGTGTTACTTGCTATTTCTTTGTAACTGTTTGTAAAATTTACTAGCAATTTCTGAGTGAAAACTGTATCTGCGCCATTGTTTTTCAGGGTACAAAACTAATCAGCCTATTTCACGAATATTTATTAGGTGACCATTTTCAGCAAATAGCCCTCTGACTCACTGAAATGCAGCAAAGTGGATGCTATAGTAGGACTAACGAAAAAGTCAACTAAAATAAGTAAAAAATTAAAAATACCCCATATTTATGCAATCTCTTTATTGTTTAAAAACAAACACGCTTGACCATGTAATAATAATGATCTGGCTTAAAGGGATAGTTCACTCAGAAATGAAAATTCTGTCATTATTTACTCACCCTTAAGTTGTTCCAAACCTGTATGAGTTTCTTTCTTCTGTTGAACTAAAAAGAAGATACTTTGAAGAATGTTGGTAACCAGACAGTTGACTTTAAATATGGAAGTCAATGGCTGCTGTCAACTGTCTGGTTACGTCAAAATATCTTCTTTTGTGCTCACACATGTTTTCAGCAAGTAAATGATGACAGATTTTCATTTATCTCTTTAACACTTCAGATTGCTGAGGTTATTTGCTATATTTTAAATAAATAAATAAAAAACATATCAGTATTGCATGATATTTATTAGCATGTCTTCTCACAAAAAAAGCCAATATGTGTCATGGTGCTGGTGACACTAGGTCTGTTTAGATAAATGTTTTTGCATTTGGTCTCATTTATCATGGCTTCTGCTTTAGTGATATTTACAGACACTAAGCTGCGGGATAATCAGATCATGATGCCCTGCAATCTGTGAATTATCATAATGTGTCAAATCCTGTGATTTAAATGGTCTTCTCACATTCATGTGAGACAGAAACTGAGGAAATCATAAGCTGATTTTTTTAAAATAATAAAACCAGTCATACCTGCTAATCAGTTAGGTAAAACCTATGACCTGTAATGTACAAGCTTTAACAACAACTTGTCGCTAATCTTCTTTTATTTAGTTTGCCTGTTGTTCCAGGTCACCGAGATGAATCCAGATAATGTTCTGATTTGGAATCACATGGGCATGAATCAAGCAGGCCTGTTTTGCATCATGGCATGGCAGTGTAGAGTCTGGAAGTGATTATGCCAGAGGGTATGGAACAATGGCTGGCTGTTCACCTTGATGAGCTGGTTTGGGCAGTACATTGATACAAACAAGCAACGTGGACAGAGAAAATGTGTTAGGAGGTCCTGATTTGCAGGTGGTAGACGGGTCTGTGTGTGCACGAAGAGGTTTGTGTAGCTTGGCATCTAAAGGAGAACCTTCTGGCATGCCAAGAAAAGCAAACAAAAAGCAGATCGCATGGACTTGAATTTCGCAACATGACACTGTTCTTTGTGGCTTAACAGTGACTGTGGAAATCTGTTCAGAGGATCAGTGAGCATGATTCCCAAGTGTTTCCTTGTTTCCAAGTCAGCATTCCAGACCTCAGCCACATGCGTTGGGAGGTGCGCAACAGCACTAAAATGCACTTTACCTCTCATAAACAGTGGAAAGACTGCTGCACCACTGGGGGTGGTGGTAGAACAGTCATTTTTTAAAACTCTTCCATCTAAATGCGCAGCCTGCTGCTTTATAAACAAAGCAGCATTGAAACTACGGCATGTAAATAATGACAGACAGGATCCCACACTTTTTGACCAATGAATTTCCATGGCTTTTCCAGTCATCAGTTTTAGCATATAAGGGTTCTAATTTATTGCACTCACCAAGAGTTTTGAAATATTTTTTGAGCTGCACATAATTTGCTATATATAGTCACTATCAGTGTTGGGGAAAGTTACTTGTAAAAGTAATGCATTACAATATTGCGTTACTCACTAAAAAGTAACTAATTGCGTTACTTAATTACTTTTTCTCACCTGGGTTGGGCTTGCTAGCTTGTTTTTTAATAACAATACAAAATTTCTATTTTTGGCAAATGTAAAGGCCCTTTCACACCAAAAGTGAAACGTATTAACCTCAGGCTGCATATACAGTAGAGGGCGCAGCCAAAGACTATAGAATAACACAAGACACGTCACTCATATTGTTTTGAATGGAAGTGCAACGCGCAATATGGTGGAATAAGTCCCACCTTCTAATTAAGAGCCAATCGCCAATTGGTAAAGTCATCGCATCACTGCAGCAGCCGTTAGAAGCTCCGGTTCTTATAGAAACAGTCAGACGTGTTGCATGCCCGAGAGGCGTTTCAAAGATGGCCGCCGAGTGAAATGACTTGTCTTAAAGGGACTTTGGTGCAGCTCAACAAACCTTTCAGCTGTGCTGCCATTGCTGGATTAAAGAAGAATAGGATACATTTTTGCTTATTAGTATGGTTAAATTAGATCATTAAAGGTCAGCAGCAAAGACATTGGTTAACAAAGTGAGATTAAATACATAAAGTATATTTGTGTCATTTAATATAGTTAATCATTACAGGTTTGCGTAAAATTCTGAGATTGTTTTTCACTGTTATTTATTCATTTTGAGGAATACCGAATGTTTTCGTGCAAGTGAGATGAGTAAATGCATGTTCACATTTAGTGTAGAACGACAATAACCATCATGTTCACACAGCGCACACAACACCTCTGCACTTTATTTCTCTCAACATGAGGACAGGAGAGCTGTCAGTCAATAAACATGAAAAAGTAATTCACGTTACTTGTTTGAAAAAGTAACTTAGATATTTTGTGAATTGAAAAAGTAATGTATTACTTTACTAGTTACTTGAAGAAGTAATCTGATTACGTAACTCAAGTTACTTGTAATGCGTTACCCCCAACACTGGTCACTATTGAAATGTTTATGACTTTTCTTTTTTTCTTTGGATTTTGTTCATTTTCATGACAGGAAATAAAATTCCCTAATATTTCCATGACTGTGGGAACCCTGAATGGGTAACAGGTCCTGAGTTAGGCCAGATATACAGGAATGAATTGGTTTTATTGTTTAAAGTAGAGCTGATTAAGTGTGTAAATCATGTGCAAATCAGAAAGTGTGTCAGCAGTTGAAGATGATGATGAGAGGGACTAAATGTAAGATTATTTCAAACACAAGGTCCGTTCTTATGAGCCAGAGTTACTGTTTATCTCTCTCTATCTCAAAATGTGAATGTCAGGTTTCTCACAGCTATGACCAATTAATGTCCATGTCTTTTCCAGTCATTTCTGATTACTGGATAAAGATTTTTTTCAATCCATTCTCCTTTTTATATATATAAATTGCACTCACAAAGAGTGCAAATTTCTAGCTTATGACATTTTTTATTCACTATACAATAGTCCATGAAAAGCACAACTAAAATTCCCTGGAATTTCCAGATTTTCCATGTCAGTGAGAATGGAAACTGGATTCACTGGCTAAAGTGACAGATGCTTCTTCATTCACACTTTACATTGCATCGTTCATGTCACAGTGCAATTACATGAGTAAACACTTTGTAAGCAATTATGGGCATTATATACTGTATAATTACATCGAGTTATACATGTGTTATTGTAAGTAATTATTTTAACATGAAACATGCACAGTTAAGCATTCTCTCACTCAGCCTGGTTTATGGGATCACACCTGAACTGTCACTGAACTAAAGCAGGTCTCTTCCTTTACATAATCTAAAACCATCGCAGACTTTGAACAGCAAAGCACATAAAGCCTCCTCTCCTTTACTGACCCCAGATCTGTATATAAAGACCACCGTTTACACAATAGACGTATTTGTGCTGGAAACTACGGTTTATTACCTGTCTGCCCATATACCGTTTACAATGACCTGGAAACAATACGAATACACATTAAATCTGAGCCGAGGTTGTGTGAGAGAAACCGAAATAAAGACACCAAAATAAAGCCGTTAAAAGTGGTCAGTCTGAGGTAACGATACTCACTGACAGGAACAACAAACGATAAAATACAAATGGTTTTATTGTCTTTTAACATGCATATTGTGCCTTACCCGAAATCATCGTCCATGGATTTGAAGAAAAATTTGTAGTTGGGTTTATTGAGGACATTTTTGAAGTCGGCGAGAGTGACGCTTTCAGCGGGAATGGGTAGTTTGATGAGGTAGGGAGTCTCCTGCTCGTCGAGGTGATAGATGATCTTGGTCTCCGCCATGGCGGGCCGCTGCTGATGGACAGGCCGCGCGCATCAGCCCCACAGCGGCGCGCGCTTCTCGCTTCCACCGCTGAACGCTCGAGCGCGCCTCTGTCCACTCTCAACCTCCGCGCTCTCTCTTCAGTCAGCGACAATAAAACCCAACAGAGGAGTATCCTTGCGGTCGTACGTCACACAAATCTATCTAATAGCAGAATATATAAGTACAATAGATGGCGTTTTCTTTCAAAATGAAGCGAAAGAATAGTACAGGTTGGTCTTCTCTGGGCTCCCTATGGATACTGTTGCTTTTTCCTCTTCTCTGTCCTTTGGAAACAACTGTCGGCCGATGTGAGATAGCCCCTCCTATCGATACACCACTGCGCTCCCTCTACAGGACGAGTTATAAAAATATTATACTGTTCTTTGGCTGCTAGCCCTGTATTTGATCTTCGGCTATGGGAAAGACGCAAGGAGCCGTTAAGTCGTGTGGTTGCTGCTGCATATTAATCACTCAATAGCTCAATCGCTAACATCTTACCTTTTTTTGTAACTACATAGGATGGTAAATTATGTCCTTAAATGTTTCGTGAGTTTGTAATCCAACAAATCTGCACCTGGGTGTCTTGTTGCTGTAATTTCCCTGAAGAGGACGGTCAAAGACTATTGATTTATTATTAGTGCGCCAATATCGCCCTCTAGAGGATGAAACGGTTCATGTACAGCTGTTCAACTCAGCGGTTGACCTCTGGAGGCGCACAAGAAAATATTTATCCTCATTTACCAGACATGACTTGCGTTTTATGAGGTAAATCCTGTTTTTCTACAGTCTTTGGGTAAATCTCATGGAATATGTCAAATAATTATGTCAGATGTATGGTTTTTTTTTCTATTTTAGGATCATTTTTTGCACTGTGACAATTTTTTATAACAATCCCTGAAATACTAATATTTATAAGACTACATTGTAAAGTATTTATACATCATAGCAGTAATTATTGTACCGCCGTTCATTTATGCTGTTTAAAAAACAACAAAAACATGTTATTATAATACGAGAGGGGCGGGGTGATCAATTGTCATGAAAATAATGTCATTTTATGGCTTTAGTTAATTTTTTTCCGTGTGACCCTATAATTTAGGCTAAATAAAATATCTAAACTAAACACGTTCTTTTGATTCTCGCGATTCGAACGCTTCTGACGCTACATAGCCCCGCCCATTTTCATAATTGGCGCGAGTGTACAAAAGCACAGTTAATTCATTAGCATAAAAACGGTTGCATTCTGAGTCACTTGAAATGGACCGTTTGTTGAAGACAGAGAACCTGAAGAGATGAGAAAAACTGACAAAGACTAGAGGATGAGAAAGATTTAAGAGTGAAACCGTCCTCCATTACTCAGTTTTGATGAACAAAAATACAGGCCCATCCGTCTCACTGACAAAAGGTAAGGAATTGTTTTTATTGCATGATTGAAACGTGTATAAATATTTTATGATACTAGTTAAATTTGCGTTTGACTATTATAGTCTATGCTCTGGCAAATTTACAATACTTTTTATATAGTAGCCTAACCACGCATTGATTTATTTACTTCTCATGACCATGGTAATATCAACGTTACCTTCTTCTTCTTCTTTTTTTTTTTCTAAAACAATGGGATTTGTAATAGTTAAGTAATAATAACTACAAAATATTTAATAAAAGTTGTAAGTTGTAATAAATTAAAGGGTTTGTTCATCCAAAAATTTCTGTCATTACGCACCCGTTCCAAACCCGTAAGACCTTCGTTCATCTCCGGAACACAAATGAAGATATTTTTGATGAAATCCAAGAGATTTTTAATACCCCCCATAGAAAGCAATGTAATTGTATTCAAGGTTCAGAAAAGTAGTAAAGACATCGTTAAAATAGTCAACGTGACTACAGTGGTTTAAACTTAATGTTATGAAGTGACGAAAATACTTTTTGTGTGCAAAAAACAAACAAAAATAATGACTTTATTCAACAAATTTGTCTCTTCCCTGTCATTCTCCTACGCTGTTTATGTTCAGCGCTTCCAGGTTCTACGTCAGTACTCAGTATTGGCCAAAGTGTATGATGTGGACGCAGGAGCTGGCCATTACTGAGTCGGCGTTCTGACGTAGAACGTCAAAAATATATTTTTATCAAAAAATATATCAAATTTGTGTTCCAGAGATGAACGAAAGTCTTGCGGGTTTGGAACGACATGAGGGGGAGTAATAAATGACAGAAACTTCATTTTTGGGTGAACTAACCATTTGAGTAGGTTCATTCCCCAAAAGATTTAGCATCTACAATAATTCTTTCAAAATTGCAGTTACTTAATTTATTGTAACTATACAAAAACCATAATACATTTCTAAAAAAAAATTGCCTGAAAGGGTCACATGGCTGGAACAGCATATCAGAGCCCAGGCTGACAGGATCAGTAACACATTTACTCAGTAAGGTAGACAGTGTTAGATGAGGGTTGAAAACAAAACCTTTTATTATTGGCTGTGCAGTTTAAGCCTCCAATCAACAAAAGCTATGATTCTATAAGTTAAGAGAACCTATTTCACTTGCTGATGAGTGTCTGTCATATAACCTCTTATGCAAGAAGGTGAAGTCCCAAGGTAGGATCCTCAGACGCGACAAACAAAGTGCTCTCTGATGTCTTTTATTACCGGTAAAACTGAACCTGACTTCCACTGTACTTTTCATTAAGGCCACTGATGATCAGCTTGGACCCATCCACCTGTAACTCCATCAAATCAAAAATCTGTTCCTTTCTCTTCAGATGTTACTCATTTAAGGGAAATTTGACCATTATAAAATAAAAGAGGAAACATTTCAAACATCTCAATTCACCACAGCATCTCAATTCCTGAAAATAACATCTTAACAAATGTTGCAAGTAGGCCAATGGTCACCAATGTCACCCTAGTATGGCTCAAATAACAAATACAGGCTGTCATTTGGACAGCAGTGTTGAAAACACCCACAGTGTTGAAAGGTTTGAAAGGCACTAACATTGCTCCACTTCTTCTGTCTTGATATACCTGAGACTCAATGCTGAGTGGTTAGCACCAGGAAAGAGAAGCTTGAGAAAGACACATTCCAGTTACTGAAAATCAAACAAAAAGGAAACAATCCATTTATCATAGAAAGGCTAAGAGTGTGTGAAATCTGTAGGGTCTTCATTAGGCCATGATCGGATTTGAACAATGAGTACAGACTGTATGTGTATTCACACCAGTTCTCAAACACTGTCCAGGAAGGGGATTCGCCAGGGATTGGTCCTCCACATTACACATCTGTGCTAGCAAAAGGAAAGTCTCTGAAATCTTGTCAAATCCTCCAATTGATTTGTCAGTTGTATTGGAGAACAGATGCAGATGAGATGATGTGCATAGGCCAGAGGATCATAAGCAAAACACCCCCCAAAAAATAGACACACACATCCACACACACTCAAATAGGTAATGGCTAACAAATGGCAACCAGTATCCTTGATAATGACATAGCCCTATCCATATGTGCACGCACACACACACACACACACTCACGTCATGGCATAATAACCATCGCAAACATCCGTCCTCTATTTTTGTTCCACAATCCTGAGCAGCTTCATGTTTAGCTTATGAAAATCAGTGTCTGCCTTTTTAAATAGACATCCCAGTGTTAGTGAGAGTGTACACCTATCCGCGCTGCCCTCCCACAATGCATTACTATGGTCCAGTCTGAGCCAAGGAGTTCAAGCCCTGTACTGTTCCTGCCCTTTTGGTCTTTCACCTCAACCCTTCTCCACAAAAGTTTTGATCTCATGCAGACACATTGACGTCTCGCAGGGCAATGGTCCCGTTGGCGGGGGGGTCTGTGGGTGAGGAAGGGGCAGAGGGTGGTAATGCGAGTAGAGATGGAGCTGTGCTGGTGTTGAGGGCGCTGCTTTGGAACAGTATCTGCTGAAGTGTCCTACGTAGATTAGGGTGCAAACGGGCCTGAGTTTGATAAAATACCTCCACAGCAAAACACTTCATCACTCCTCCACACAGATCCTCATAAAGAGGCACTGTGTACATCCTTGAGGTCTAGAAAGAAAAAAAGGAAGAGGAAAGTTAACAGACAACCTGGTGCAAAAACAGACAAGATAAAAATGTATTTTCCATACAGTGCTCCACTCCTAATTTAAAACAACACACCAGTAAGTTGTAAGAAACACCACCACTGGTGTTTCCACAGCGTTTCAAAAAACGATCTCCGTCTACACTACACGACTGAAAATGCATGTCACATGACCGTTCATACACACTGGGCATGCGCGTACAAGTGTAAACAGTTGCCTCTTGCGCTTGTAGCTAGCTGCAGTATTAAAAAAAAAACACGCAGAGTTTACATGCAGAATGGCTGCTAAAATGGCAACAAAGCCAGCAAAGATTGCAGTTCAGTCTCCATGTTATTGTTTACATGGTCGTTAAGGATACGCAGAGCCAACGTAGGCAGCTACACCAACTTTTCAAAAGTCTCCGTTTTGGTCTGTTTACACTGAATTCTCCGTTCGAATTCTCCATTTTCAAGGGTCGGAAACAGCAGAGTAGTGTAAACGACAGGCATAACCATAGCAAAAGTTATGCGTTTTTTTTAATAAAGTAATACATTTTTAATAAGATGATTGTGTTTTGAGTGTCTGCAACATATTTTCATAGTTTGCACGCTGGTTTGCTAAAGAGATACTCAGCTACTCATCTGCAGCATTGCATGTTGCGCTAGCACGGTCATATCTGGCTATAACATGTCATATAGCCTATAACGCTCTCATGTTTATTTTTTTACATTTTGGAAGGAGTAAAATTTACATATGTGGTTTCAACAACCAGTTTCGCCTGGAATGCATCTCAGACCACCTCCTGAAGTGGATTTAAATCCATCTTGAAAGCGTTTTGGACAGTATTTACACCTGGTCTTTTTACAATTGGATAGCTGTCCAATCAGAGAAAGTGCATGAAGTGACCAGGGGCCGGATTCATGGAAATCTTCTTAAAGAAGTTAAAATTCTTATGATAAATTCTAAGAAATCTGAATGTCTTCTCTTCTGTGTCAGTCTCATACGTTGTTTACATTCAGCACTTCCAGGTTCTACGTCAGAACGCCGACTCATTATTGGCCAGCTCCTGGGTCAGCATCGTCATGCTGCACACGTGTGCAGTTTTGGCCAATACTGAGCCGGCATTCGGACGTAAACACGAAAGCCTTCACTGCGCTTACTGTGGCAACTGCATAAGGATAATGACAGGTAAGAGAAGAGATTGTTGAATAAAGTGTGATAGAAAATATTTTATGTCAACATGAAATGTACAGAAAATGCAGACTAAGGATGCTCAGGTCAAAGACCAGCCATATGATTAGCTTAGATCATTACAAACCAATCACCAGAACAAATCACCAAGTGAAGTAGACATTGATTTTTACTCAACTGTAAGACTTAAATGTGCATGTATCTTTCTATTCAGGGAGACTCACCCTGT
This sequence comes from Elopichthys bambusa, assembly GCA_037101425.1. Classification (NCBI taxonomy): domain Eukaryota; kingdom Metazoa; phylum Chordata; class Actinopteri; order Cypriniformes; family Xenocyprididae; genus Elopichthys; species Elopichthys bambusa. The sequence goes on from CM074441.1 coordinate 4,006,847, forward strand.
TGTTGTGACAAGTGACCTTCCGGCCGTAAATAAAACTAAAGTACTAAAGATTCTATGCTCAAAAGACCACAGCAGACACAGCGATAGTGTTGGAAGACTATAGAGTCGCCCTCGGGGTGAGGCTGTAATACTCAAGAGTATTAATGATCCTGTGTCAGACCAGCGTACACCTGAGAAGGACGTTGAGAGTGTATAGATGCTAAAGACCTGTGTGCTCATGTGTGATTGAGGTAGTGATAGTAGCTTCTTGATGGGATGCCATCACCTTACTTCAGGAGGGGAATTACCTCAAAGTATTGGAAATGTATTAGAAGTATTCGAGAAGGGAATTACCTCGAGATACTGTAGTATTATATTGTATTATATTCGGGACGGGAATTACCTCGAAGGTACTGTAGTACTGTACTAGTACTGTAGTATTGTATTATATTCGGGACGGGAATTACCTCGAAGGTACTGTAGTACTGTATTGATACTGTAGTATTGTATTATATTATATTGACAACTGGAGGTTGTTTGAATTGTCAGTGGTGAAGTCAGATTATTATTGGGAATTTCCACAACAAAAGTCGTTATTTTTGTTTTGTTTTTGCGCACAAAAAGTATTCCTGTCGCTTCATAAAATTAAAGTTGAACCACTGTAGTCACACAGACTGTTTTAACAATGTCTTTAGTACTTTTCTGGACCTTGAAAGTGTTGATTAAATTGCTGTCTATGGACGAGTCATATACCTCTCGGATTTCATCAAAAATATCTTAATTTGTGTTCCGAAGATGAACGAAGGTCTTATGGGTTTGGAACGACATGAGGATGGGTAATTAATGACACTTCATTTTTGAGTGAACTAACCTTTTAAGAAAAAAAAGATGAGAACATTCTTAAGAAAAGTTTTTGGGAATACAAAATATCAGCTATTGAACTATGGCTTTAAACACGGCTCATCCAATCAGAATTTAGTGTTTTAGTGTTTTATATCTCCACTTTGGAGGTTTATTTTTTTAATTTTCAAATTAACTGTATGGCAGATCATGGTAACATCAGAATTCAACAAGAGGAATTTATAAACTTACTACAATCTCTGAAGCGGAACTCTAACCATGCTTGACACTTTAGAAAGCGGTGATCAATACAGCATGCTTTTTATGAAGCAAACAAAGAAACCAGCCAAACTGGTTGTGATTGAGCACATCCCTTTACAGCTCTGAAAAGAGACGTGATGTCTTGAGCAGTCAATAGTCAAAGACTAGCTGAGAGTGTTTATTAGAAACACTGGAATGTGGATGCCCTTAAAGGAAAACTCAGTTTATACTGAGTGGAGGGGTGAGGGAAAAATCTAGAGTAACAGTCCCCAGCTTCATAGTGTTTGTGCCCTCTAAACACTGGCAAAACAACATACTGACTTGCTTTAACTCGGCTCACTATCATCAGGCCACACAAAAGAATCTTAAAATCAATATGGACATTCTGACCGATAAAGTATTATCAGTTACAGTGCAAGAACCACTTCATTCACAAAACTCACATGTTTATGCAAGAAGCTGCGGACTCGAGGCAGATCAGGATAAAAGCTGTTCCGCACTATAATCTGCAGCCATCGAATCTGGACTTCAGCATTCATACCGTCCAACAATGCAGAGTAGCAGCTTGACAAAAGACTCATCACTTCTGAAAAGCCAATCACATTATAAGAGAAGTGTCTAGCATCCAAAATGCATACTATGAAATGAATGTTTACAAATTGTGGGATGGACTCTTAATACCTTGAGGCAGAGGTGAGCGGTCTAGAAGTCGGTCCAGAAAGAGGACGGTCTGAAAGGTGCTCCAGGAAGAGAGGTCAAATGTAGCAATCACTTGGGGGTCAGGGGTGTCTGTGCCCCAGAGGTCACACAGGTGCTGAACAGGGCCCGTTAGAGCTCTACCCGCCGAGAGATCTGGTTCACATAACGGAGGACCACAGCCATTTAGCCAACGCTCAAATTCCAGTCCTGAGCAAGAAGGGAAGCAAAGGGAAAGGAAGAAGGAGGGGAAGAAGTGTCACATTTCTGTTTATTTAGCCTCCATCTCTCGCACTGCTAATGTTGCTTTGACCCCTCACTGGGTGTTATGACTGGCTCATCAGGGAAATTCCTAACTGAGGACAAATGGAGCGCAGTGAGATAAGTAACTATAAGTGTCTCTGTGTGTTAATCATCATCTCTGACAGTTGTCGCAACTCACCCTCTCGTTGAGCAACGCAGCTCTCCTTCAGCTCAGGGAAGAAGCCAAGGAAGAAGTCCAACAGATCCTGAGCGATTACGCTGGTGAATCTGAACTTCTCAATGTAGGCCTACACAGTGCATGGTGGAAGGATTCAGAACTTTCATGTGTGCATGTGCACTATGCCATTTATGTGAATGTTTGTCATGTTTCTTACCCTAAGAAAGCTATCAAATTTCTTGATGTCGCCACACAACTGTGAGAGGTAAGAAACAAAGCAGAAGCCTTTCTCATAGGTGAACAGATTCATTAGACTGCTGGGGTTTACACCTTTAGAGAAACAGAAAAAGGAAAATGGATAACTTGGTACATTGACCCAAGAATCACGGGTCTGACAGTTCACAAGTACATTATAAATACTTTTTCCAGACAGGCTGAACTTTGCAAATGAGTATTTTCCTTGCTTCTGCCTTTCTGAAATCTGAGCAACAAGGAATTTTAGATGCATTTACCATACAGCTATTTCAGGTGTGTGGAAAAAGCACCATATGCCAAACGCGAGTCTCTTTCAGACTCATACAAGTGCTGGTTTATATTGTTAAAAAGGTTGTACCTGGCTCAAATTTGGCCTGCAGCTTACTGACAGGATTGTTGTCTCCTAGAAGACGCATCTGTCTGTGAAGAGCATCTAGACGGAACACGGTCTCAAGACAAGTGAAGGTTTCTCCTGAATCAAAGAATTAAGGAGATAAATGTAAGGAGAGCATTGTGGGATATGGATAAGCCTACCCTGCTGAAATATCCAGCATAAACCAGAACGAATTCCATACTGGTCCATGCTGGTATAGTGCTGGTCTATCTGGTGGACCAGTATAGTCATGCTGTTCTCAAGTAAAACGGAGCTGGTGTAGCTAGTCCTTCCGCTTCCCATGCTGGTGACCAGCAAACCAGCATCCCATACAAGGTCCCAGCATGCAAAACATACCTTATGCTGGTGACTGGCAATGCTGGATTTTTCAGCAGGGTATATGTGAATAACTGCACACTGAGGTTTTGCATCTGCTGGGGCACAACACTGGCATCTTTGTGAAATGTATACATAAACATTTCCAAGAGGCCCACATGGTAATGGGTCTCTATGTTTGGAGTGTGGAATATGTGTGAGGATGTGTATACCATAGGCCTCTGTGGTAATGCGCCTCTGAGCATAAGTGGCCAGACCCTCACTGAGCCACATCTCTTCCCAGGTAGCATTGGTGACGGCATTGCCAAACCAGCCATGAGCAATCTCATGGATGACATCAATCAGCAGAAATTCCTGACTCTCCAGTATGGAGGAAATTATGAAGGTAAGACATGGATTCTCCATGGCAACGATGGGGAATGAAGGAGGAAGGAACACTATGTCGTACCTGTAAAGAGTGAGACAGGTTAATGCCTGAACATGACAGGTGGCTTGATGAAACAAGGAGAACATGATATGACTGAAAAGAATAGAACTGACCTTCCCCATACATAAGGGCCAAAGAGCCCCTCTGCCACATTAAGCCAGCGCTCCACATTGCCACCCAGTTTACTGACGGCACACGTCAGAATGCAGGGCTCTGCCCACACACGACTCCTAAAAGCAAAGATACTGTGATTGAGATAAAGCATTGAACAATTGCTTAGACCAGCATTTCCATCACATTTTTAAAATTTTAGTACTGACTTAGTATCATGGTCGATACTTTTGACAACACTACTCCGTCTTTATGTACCTGGGCCCAATGTCTGCATGCTGTAGGTCTCCTGCCACCAGGGCAACCAAGTAGGCTGGGACAGGGTACTCCATGGAGAACTGGAAAACCCTGTCCTGTTTAGAGTATGCACTTCTTGAGGCACTCATCAACACTGTTACACCCTCTGGAACCTGTAACGCAAACACATACATCCACAAACATAGGAGATCTGTCTTCTGAAAAGTATGTCACACATATACAATACACGTGATCTACAAACAAAAAACAACACAGAATGCCGACAAAGATATTTTGGTGGATCTGAGCAACTTAGATAGACTTACCCTGACAGTGGCAGAGTAGGTGCTTTTGATGGCCGGCGTGTCAAAACAGGGAAAAAATGACCGGTTGCAGACCGAGTGACCCTGAGTGAAGACCAATGGACGGGTTTGTCCACATGTCAACTCTGCATCCAGCCACCAAATCTGAGATGAGATGAGAGAGTACCTTTGACAAATGTTCTCTGAAAGGGATTTGAATGTGCAAGTGATTCAGGATTAAAGTAACAAATCAAATTTTCTTAGGGTTTCTAATGGTTAAATGAAGTTTCATGGTTTATAGATAGCCAATGAAGCACTATAATTTCATTTATTTTATTATATTGTTGCAGACAGTGCTACAGGTGAAGCAGTCGTGAATCCAAACTTAAGTTCTTGACGAAGTTGCAGAAACAAAAGACAACTACCCATATACAGGTGAGCAGCTAAAAATTGCCATTCTTTTGTATGTGTATTATGCCACTAAAATGACAGCAATAAGAATGACCTGATTGCCTGGGGCCAGTGTAAGAAAGCTTACTGAATTGTCACTTGCTCTATAGAGTGGTGCAGGGATGACTTATTTTTGTAGGCCCAACCTGGAAGTTAGAATCACCTTGGTTTCCTCGACAAAAACCCAACAGGATTTTTCAACTGGCTTTGGGAATATTGCAGAACATAAGATCTGTGACTAACAAAAGCTTATGATTCTTGCATGTTTTCTTTATCATGATAATCTTCACACAAACAAACAACTTCTATAAATTTTAAAGCACAAATACAATCGGCAGAGGTCAAAAGCTAAACATAGGCTATAAATGAACTACACCCCGGTTGCTCAACTAAAACGTCACCATCACTAAGCTTCCAACAACTCTTTCAGTCATTTTTCAAAAACATTTTTGAGTTAGAATATTTTGCAAAAGCACAATTATAAACACAACGAGGCTGTGGAAGCGACTAGTGAGTAGATTAATTTACCTGTTCGGCTGATTACGTTTAATGCCCCCCGACAACCTCTGTAGTCCCATTTAGACACTTGTTAGCAAATACCTTTTACAAGACAATCAAAAGCTTAAAGAAAATATATAAATATATTTGATATATATTATATAAAAATATAAATTATTGTAGAATAAAATTTGTAAATATCTTGAGCTTGTGTTCGTCAGACCTTATTTCAAGCATTTAACCAAAAACCCATCCAAAAAACGCATTGGCTTCAGGACGATGGAACCGAAGGTGCTAAAATGCTAACTCGTTTCCGGGTTTTGGCCTACAAAAATACGTCATCCCTGCACACTCCATAGGCCAGTGCTGTTAATTTTGATATTTAACTAGACTATGTCAACTAGCTGGTTATTATAGATGAGGTTTGATCAAAATTGTGATAATGGCTTGTTTTGGAAGCATCAGTGAGAATAATGTATGCTTTTCTGGGTTGAAAAACATGGTTGTCATGCTAACACATTATAGCTGTATAGTTAGTTTTTGACTATTATTGTGAATTAAAAACCTTGTGTTGATTTTTTTTAAGTAAAGAAAACTAAATGTAAATGTTATTTCTGGCACACATAAAACTTCATTACTAAAAGGCTTTGTTGTTAGTGTTAATTAAAGACATTGAACTAAAACTAAAAAACAGAAAGAAGACCATAAGGTATGTTCAAAATGAACCCCCTCTGTGCAATGAGATGTATGTAAATAACAATAAATATGTTTGTTTTGTAATCAACACATATCTATCCATCTTTAATCCTACTTTTAAACCTGTTTAATACAGCCCACCTTCCAGTAATTACCTCGTGCATTCATAATCATGACCTGGATAACTCTAGTTATCTACTTAAGGGGACATGACACTACACTGAGGTCATTCTTATCAGTATAGCTCCAGAACAGCCACTGTTCTCTTTCCTTACATGTATCTAATAAATAAACAGGGTGATTCACAAGCATGTTACAAACCCATGTCCCACAAAACCCATTTAATCTGGCAAAACAAAGGCATAAAAATGAACGTGGCAGAACGTAGAAAAGGTGATTATCAACATTAAGGTTCCACTGCAGGGGTATTTTATGGATATTGGCTCTGTGTACAATAGTCCTGTGCAACAAAGTTATTATTAGCGTGTATCAGTGGCAGTTCGTCAGCTGTCACCGCGTTGACCTTACCGCAGGGCCGTCTGTGGTAGTGTAGCGGATGGTGACACGGAAAGCCCGGTGCGGTCGGATCACCGCGGCCGGGAGGCTGATGTTCAGAGAGGATCCGTAATCGGTGAACGGTTCTACTCGGTAGGTGAGGGACAAAAACACGTCAGGAGCACCGGACGCGCCGGGCACCTTACAGTCCACGGAATGAATTAATAGCGAAGGATGCGTGTCCAGAATGAGGGATTGGACGCCGGGCTGGACGGGCGTGAGCTCCAGAACCTGCCATCCCGTCATTCTTTTGACGGCAAAGTTCAGGTGGAGGTCCAGATGGAAATGTCGGAGTTTAAAGCTGTGGAAGTTGGACGCTGACGCGATGTCCACCAGGCGACAGTGTGCCAGACTCCGGCCGCCCTCGCAGGACTTGCCGGGCACGGTCAGCACTTTGCGACAGCAACACAGCGTCGGCCGCTGAAGCTCGGCCATCGTAAAGTTCGGCGAATAAATACACGATACCGTGAAGACAGCGTGAAACTTTAAAAGCGGCGAACGCGCACAGCGGTCGTCGAGCTCGGCGGAAGATAGATGAACAAGCGATCGAGTTAGTTACATTGCTGCTGGAGTTAAAGGGGCGGTCGAGGCTGGACACTCAGCAGAGGAGGAAACCGAATGCAAGAAATTATAATAAAACAGACAGGAAGACAGTAAAAGGCATTAAAACAAAACGCAAGTCTACGTAAAATCCATTAGAGCCGTAGACACGACTGAGTTCAGCCCTCCGACCTCCATCTAAAGCCAAATATATGTGTGTGTGAATGTCCCGCGGTCGATACGGCTTGCAGTCCGTCCCGAGAGCCCACGGAGAGATCGGTAAAAAACTACCGGCAGAAGAGGAGACGCATAGTTAAGCCCTGATGAGCAGAAATGATCGGAGTTAAGTGGCTCCCTTAGAAAACAGGAAGTAAAAACAGGGGAGGAAATCACTTCGAGACGGGAAAGTTTTCAAGCTGCAGGGGGGGCGCTGCGGAGCTCGGACAACATCTTCTGATGAACCGAAAACACTATCCACCAGTGGACAAATGACATGAAAACAACACAAGACTGCTTAATAGTTGTTCTGTGTACAATGTTGAGCTGATAATAGTATTGTAACTATATCCATGGGCCTACATTAGGAATGGTGTTGTTGCATAGGGTTAAGACCTGGCCAACTAGCAATGCACAGATATTAAAATTGTGGCTAATACTGATAAAACAAGAATTATTTTCATATTATGGGCAATAACCGATAAATGGCTGACATTAAAATTATTTAATTCTGTAAACACAGTTATCTTTGCTAAAAACAGTAAAATAAAGGTTGACTTAAAGATTATGATTACATTTGCCTCATCTAAAGCACCCTATTAAATGCAATCTACATGTAAGAAAAAAAAATAGGAATAATGGCCATGCTTAATTAAATATCCAATATCAAGTGATACCTATAAATTACAAAAATCATCCAAAATTGTACCAATACATTGTGCATCAAAGCTTGGTTGTCTAAACTGCATAGAGGCAGCACTGAATAAGATATTAAATTATGTTCACTTAAATGCTTATTCTGGCAAAATTTCAGCACTGGTTTTATTAGATCTCAGTGCTGTTGACCACAATATACTCATTAACAGACTGGAAAAGTGGGTAGGACTCTTTGAGACAGTGCTTAGATGAGTCATATTTATAACTTTGTGAACATTTATTAATCTAACTGGGCTGGCATGAAACAAAGTTCCACAAGCCTGTTCACAAGTATACTGTACAATGTGTATATGCTCCCACTAGGCCATATAATTCAGAACAACAATATTGCTTATCACAGCTGTGCTATGATATGACACCCAGATCTACCGCAGAGTGACTTCGGTCCCATAGACTCCCTGTGCCAGTTAACAGCTGCATGTGCCAAGTTAAATAAAGAGAAACGGAGGTCATTGTATGTGGCAATAAAGATAAAATAGCAAAGATGAATGCATACCTTGACTTCAGGGGTCTATAAACTAAAAATGAAGTCTTGGTGTCATTTTGGGATATTATCTTAAGTTTCAAAAGCAGGAACTAAATCAGCCTACAACCTGTTTTGGGTGTAACGCATTACAAGTAACACGAGTTACATAATCAGATTACGTTTTAAGAAACTTGTAGAGTAACACATTACTTTTAATTTTACAACAAAATATCTGAGTTACTTTGTTTTCCCATTTATTGACTGACAGCTGTCCTGTCCCCATGTTGAGAGAAATCTGGAGCAAGTGCAAAACAGTGAAATGCAAACTCAGAATATTATGCAAACCTTCAATAATTAAATGTGTTAAATAACACAACTATACTTTATTTAATCTCACTTTATTAACCAATGTCTTTGCTGCTGACTTTCAATGATTCAATTCAACCATACTAATAAGCAAAAATGACTTTGGTTAAACATTACATTTGTGTTTCATTCATTCATTTATTTTACTGCTGAAGTAAGAGTGTTGTCCTATGTCCTTTTCTTCTGCTATCCAGAACTGCAGCACAGCTGAAAGGTTTGAGCTGCTCCTACTTACTGTACAGGCATGAATTTGCATTTCCTATATCACTGTGTAAGGGCCTATACATCTGCCAGAAATATAACTTTTTATTATTATTACAAAACAAACAAACCCAGCCCAGGTGAGGAAAGGTATAATGCACATAAAAAGTAACTAAGTAACTCAATTAGTTACTTTTTAGGGAACACAATATCGTAACACATTACTTTTAAAAGTAACATTCCCCAACGCTGCCTACAACCATCTAAAAACATAGCACAAATCAGATCTTTTTTGCCCAAACAAGACCTAGAGAAGATTATTCATGAATTCATTACCAACCGGGTAGATTGCTGAATTGGACTTCTTACTGGCCTTCCCCAGAAGACTATTAGACACTTGCAGCTCATACAAAACCCTGACCAAAACAAAAAAACTGAGAAGTCCTTGGCTTGGCTTTTTTTTTTTGTAAAGTAAAGTACTTTTAAATGTATATAAATTCCATAATGGCCTAGGACCCAAATACCTTGCAGATATGCTGGTAGAATAACCTAGGATTCACTTAAAGGGGAACTTTAATGCCCCTTTTCACAAGATGTAATATAAGTCTCTGGTGTCCCCAGAATGAGTCTGTGAAGTTTCAGTTCAAAATACCCCAAAGATCATTTATTTTAGCTTGTCAAATTTGCCCCTATTTGGGTGTGAGCAAAAACACGCCATTTTTGTGTGTGTCCCTTTAAATGCAAATGAGCTGCTGCTCCCGGTCGCTTTCCAGAAGAGGGCGTAGTTTAAGCAGCTTGTGCTTCGGTTGCTCAATAACAACAAAGCTGGAGAATCTCACACAGACAAAATGAGGATTGTCAGTAACGTGTTCAGCTTACATTGTTGAAACCGGAGTCGGACACTGATGGAGAGACTCGGGAAGAAGTTACAACTTTTAGAATGAAACTGGACATTTCTGAATGATTAGTGGATAAATTTATGTAGTTGTTGTGGAGTTGATTCAACTCATCGACTAGCATGTGCTGGATATTAATCTTTTGTGCAAATCCAGCATTGAATTGATCCTCGTTTGTGAAGCAGTCCGGCGTAAAATGACGGCATGTCAACAATACTCTACTACAACAACTCTTCCTCTTCTCTAAAGCAGCCCGACATGGCCTCACCCAGGGGCAGGGTTTATGTAAATTTTAGTGTTAGTGTTGTCACTAAGCCAGTAAAACTTTGAGCGTCGTAACTTTGCAGATGTTGTTTATGCTCAAACAGCAACATTACAAATCATAATCAACCACCCCTTTAAAACATGCCTACATGACTACAATTTTACAATAATAATTTTTTTATTATTATTTTTGTAAAGCACTTTGAATTACCATTGTGTATGACAAGAGCTATATGCCTTGCCTACAGATCTCAGACTAGATTATTCATGAACAAATACCTTGAGCAGGACATTTAAAGAATAAATTCTGTCATCTGTTTACCATAATGTGGTTCGTACATAGTTTTTTCCGTGGAACATCTAGCTTATAGTAATACAATAAAAGTGTGAAAAATACCTGTGGTTATTAAGTTCCACCAACAGAAAGTATCAGAGAAGTAGTTCATACATTTCTGCAACATTTTGCTAAAAAATGTTTCTTTATTCTTCAAGTGAGATGAGGGTGATTTTTTTTTTTTTTTTTTGGACACTTTTTATATTTGTGGATGAACTATTACTTATTTTGTTAATGAATCACATTATGTATGGTGTTTGAAACAATCCCATTATCCCCAGGTTTCTCCAGAGGGACTGTTCTTGGTATAAGTGTCAGCTAAATTAATAACAATATTCTACTACAATATAGTCTTGTTGCAGTTGGTTGGCATAGAGAGTCTGTAGGGGAAATAGCCTGCATAAGCATATGATACTGTGTTGGCTTCTCGGTCAACACAGGTCCATTTACAAGTGCACTGATGTAATCTCTAAATGCGCTGGATTCCCTTGTGGAAGGCACAAGCTCTTCATACAGTCAACAAAAAGAATGAATGTAATATTTTAGAAATTTTAACAAAGGGCTCATTCATTAAATGACTCAAGTATACCAATTTTTCTTTGGGTCTTTGTCTCCCTCAGAAATCGAAATGTTCTTTCTTTTGCAAAAATGTATTGAAGATAATTATAAGAAATGTCAGAATAGCAGGATGTTTTAGAGTAAGAATGAGTGAATCTACAGGAAAGCACATGGATTATTATTTTGCTGCAGTCTATAGTGACTAAAATGACCTTCTATAGTCTTAGGCATATATCTCTGGTATCACATTTTTATTAGAGTTAATCCTCTCAGTAATCCAGAAGCATAGACACAGAAAGGGTAAACCTAAAATAAATTTATTGAGACAGCGGAGTGTATGCTCTCCTGCTCTCTTTCCACCCTTTTCACAAGGCAATTAAGAAATCATGCTAAGGCTATGGAAAGAAATGGAAATGACACAGCCATTTTCGCAGGGTCTGATGAGGGAACTTGTTCAAAATCAGATTCCCCTTCATGCAGACGACAATAACCATCACAACCTGATTCAGAAGGTCCATCAGCATGATCTCTTTGCACCAGTGCTGTGATAGACAACAGAACACGCACAAAAACAAAAGGCCTGTTCATATTATGCTCGACGAGCATCTCTTTTGGGACAAAATCCAAACAAAGTCAGAGACCTCCTACTGAGGTGAACCTTTCTGTGGATACAAAGTGCAAAAACAAGCCAAAATGAGAAATGCTTTCATACATAAAAGCAAAAAAAAAAAAAAAATACCACATAATAAAAGGAAAAATAAAAGGAACAGGCAAAAATGTTAACAGTGTAAATAGGCTAAAAATATACAAAGGCCTCTTAGCTAAATAAGACTGAATCCTTGGTGTGCTTGAACAAGGATACAGTGAATAAGCAGCACTGTGTCTCTTAAAAGAGTCCCACCAACTCAGTGCTCATACAGCATCCTGTGGACAACATCACCTGTGCCAAAGTTTAGGGTTCAAGTCACAAGACAACATTTACACATGTACTGAAGACAGTCAAGTTGTCAAAAATATTAAACTGTAATGTAAGATGATACATCTGAATGTATATATATATATATTACATAATGTACAAAGACTTGCAGAATCAATACAAAAGGACTCTGCAACCACCTTGTAAATGTATATATATATATATACTCATAAACAGAGATATGTCCTCTGTGAAACATACCAGTTTGCATGAATTAAACTACATGAAAACTGATTTCCCCTCTCCATTATGTAAATATCATTACAGTATCAGTGTTTCTTGACCTAACCATTTAAACTGACAAGTAGTACATCTTAACAGGCATGCCCCTAATGACAGCCCATGAGTTTCATGGAAATACAATAATCTCCCTCCCCAGGTCCCTATAGGTTTGCAGGAGGGAGTAACATTGAAGCAGCAACGACTGGAATATTAATGGAGAATGTTCCCTTCAGTCCTCGGGAGTGAAACCTTGGCTCGGATATCCTTTAGCCTCTTACAGAGATTTTGTTCTCCACCGCTGCCAGCATTGCACAGAAGCGCGAGTTTTCATTCGCCAAGAGCTTGGACGGCTCGTCAAATTCCACCACCTGGGTCAAAAAAAGGGGGGGGAGACTATGAGTCAGTTTAACAGAGAAACCGCAGAAAGAGGCTTCTTTTAACAAATACGTTTGAAGGAACAATGGAGCGTTGGATTTCTTCCCACTAGGGCTGGGCGATACATCAGAGATTAGCAATCAGGTGATACGCTCTGTTGTCATGTCATCCTATCATCAGCCCACTGAGTGTAAACTTAAAAATACTTAAACTTAAGTCAACTTAAAAATAAGTTTACTTATTTGATCATTAATTTAGTTTCTTATTTACTTGTTTATTTACTCATTTATTTAATTATGTACTTCGTTTTAGTATAGTGGGAAATGGGAATCTTTTTCTACCATTTTGCAAGCAAAGATGGAGATGGTGTTGAAGAAAAATGTCACATCTTCTTTCAGACGAACATAATCAGAGTTATATTAAAATATATCCTGGCTCTTTCAAGCTTGATAATGATAGTGAATGGGGCGTTGTATTTTAAAAACCCAAAAAAGTGTATCCATCCATCATAAAAGTAATCCATACGGCTCCAGGGGGTTAATAAAGGCCTTCTGAAGCGAAGCGATGGGTTTTTAAAAAAAAAAAAGATCCATATTTAAAACTTTATAAAGTATAGTAACTAGCTTCCAGCAAATGGCCGTACGCATCAATTTATGCCAAAAGAGTAACCTCTTAACATCGTATCTACACCAGATGTGACAACAGCTAAAAGCTGTGTACACTGAACACAACAAACCGGCCGTTGCAAAGCACTTGGACTACATCAGAAATCAAGCAGGGAATCCGTTTACTGTAGGGAATTTGAAAATCGCGTCACATCCAGTGTAGACAAAATCACAGATTATAATAATTGGTTCTACTGTCTTTTGACGCGTCGCATCACGCCACTCGCATCCTGTGTAGACACGGTGTAAGCTTAGGTGCCTCTCATGGTTCAAACAAATAGAGCTGTGCAACAAACTCAAGCTCCTCTTCTCTTATATCGAAATCTTCCAACATTTCTCCATATGGATTACTTTTATGATGGATGGATGCACTTTTTTGGCTTCAAAATGCCCCTTTCACTACCATTATCATGCTGGAGTCAGGATATATTTAATATAACTCTGATTGTGTTTGTCTGAAAGAAGATAGTCAAAAACACCTAGGATTGTTTGAGGGTGAGTAAATGATGGGATAATTTTCATTTTTGGGTGAGCTATCACTTTAATGTAGTTTCACAGTCTGTTTTAAAAACATTATCATTGAAGAGTCCTCGTACTCGTGCGTGCATCTTGTGTGGTTATGTGGTGATGTCATTATGAAATTAGGGAAGGCAAATTAATTGTAGGTTCTAATGTTAATTTGATAGTAATCCTAGCCTGTGTTCAACAGCATTGTGCATTATAGCCAATAACAGACAGGTCTGTTAAGCGTGTGAACGCAATAGCCAATCAGAGGCATTTGAAGTGATTGATAGCTTCACTGATTATTAAGGTAGCGCTCTTTGCTTGCTTTCTGTTTATAACCAATTCACCAAATAAATACAAGTGTATTTTTTATGCTGCTAGCTACACACTGCAAAGTACAGGATTATATGGGATTGAACAAAGGATTAAATTTGAAAATGTGATGATTGACACTGATAACCTTAGCAAAGTACAGGACTAAAAATATGATGATACTGATTCTGTGCATTAAGTCTCTCAAATGCAAACTAACAGACCAGCCACTTGTTCTAATGTTGTGTTTCTTTGATCTTCATGTTTCTTTGTTCTTTAAAAAGCTTTGTTGTTGCAACAACCACAACGTTTAGTAGGAAGACTAAAATCTTTGTGTCATTTTCATATTTAGATTTCATATTTTTATTGGTACGATTAAGTAAATATGATTTTAAATGTTGCTTTTGTGTTCATTTAGTAAAAGAGCAGCAAGTTGTCACTATGTCTAGATTATTTCATTATCCAGATCATGTAATTTTCATGGGTGGGGGCGTTGGATGGGCAATAAAATCAACTTTTTAATTTTTTTTAGCGCAAATGCAAAAATATCCATATATACCTAGTTGCAAAGATTTAAATATCATCAACATTTTCGAAAAATTGAGAATGTTTTAGCTATATCACCCATCCCTACTTCCCACAGCAACAACCTTACTGCTACAACAGATTGTTTTTCATCAAAACAAGTCATTACACCACGACACCGTACCTGGCCCTGATTGAGCACCATAATACGGTCACAGCTGAGCACCGTGTGAACTCTATGTGCAATGGTCAGAGTGGTGCAGTCCTCGAACGCATTACGAATCGTCTCTTGAATCAAACAGTCGGTCTCTGTGTCCATAGCTGCTGTGGCCTCATCCAGGATCAAGATCTAAAAGTTAGGAGAAAAACAAAGTGGATGACCTGGTTAAATGAGACAAAGTCTGTTCTGCGTTATCTCCTAATCCCAATTGGCTCTCTGTCACATGGAAAAGATCAAAGTCAGGCTGTTAGTGCAGGTGGGATAACTCACCTTGCACTGTCTCAGAAGAACTCGGGCCACACAGAGCAGCTGCCTCTCACCCACGGAGAAATTCTCCCCGTTTTCCACCACCTCAGACTCCAGCTTTAAAGGCAGCTGAGACACCTGAACAATAGAGAGTAATTCAAAACACTGAATTACAAAGATTTAAGACCATGGGAAGAATGAAAAATAAGATGGAGGGAACAGCAACAAGTCATCAGAGATTTCATATTTGGTAGACAAAATGAGAAGCTGCTATGTAAAACAGTTGGTAACCTGAAACTAATTTGCCTGTAAACGTTATACATGGTGTGTCTTTGGCTTACACATTCTTTCATGTGTGTCCTCTCCAGGGCATCCCAGATTTGCTCCTCTGAATACAGTTTAAATGGATCCAAGTTGGATCTGTTTAAAAATACAGAATACAGTTGTATAACTAAATAAGAAAATAAAAGCTTGACAAATAAATACATTCATATGAAGCAGGATTAAGGCACTTCTGCATGATTCCTGTCAACACTGCCCAGTGTCAGGTCTATTTATGTAGTGCTTTATACAATACAGATTGTTTCAAAGCAGCTTTACATTAATAAATAACAGTGTAAAATTATAAAACAAATTCAATTTCAGCAGAAAAGCAGCTCTACAGAAGGCAATAGTGTCATTATTCAGTTCATGTTGATCCAATTCAGTTCAATAACAGTATTGATGTGGCAAAGTTAGTGTCGTTATCCAGCTCAGTTCAGTTCAGCTCAAATTTTGCTCTTAATGCATTGAACTCTATGATGTGAAGTGGCAAGCTATAGCATTACCACTGTACTGCGCACAGGTCAAGCCCTGTAATGTGACGCTTACTGTGCAAGCAATTTCCACTTCAACCCCATTTGCTGTTGACCTTTCAGTTCCTGGACTGGAACATAGATGGCAAAGATGTTTCCTGTTCTATGATCAAATATTTTTTGTCTGATTTCACAGTTTTCACTGATTATGATGTCTGATTTCAATGTTGCGATTTTGTAAAATCGTCCTTCTGAAACATTTTTTCATGCGAAAGTTAAAGTCATGCGCATGAAGTGACGAATCGTGTGATAGGGTGTTTGGGAATCAGCTGAAATCAGAGGAGTGCCACTGAAGGAGTGTCTGCTTACCTGACAGTACCACTGAAAAGCACTGGCTCCTGTGGAATGATTGACAGTTTGCTGCGCAAATCTGCAAGGCCAATGTCGCAAATGTTGACACCATCAATCTTAATGGAGCCGCCACATGGTTCTACCAGCCGGTAGAGAACCACTCCAAGAGAAGACTTCCCTGAGGACAGATTGAATGTTTTTCTCTTTATTACATATTATTTATCTGATTTCCCCTTGTATTTTTGTCATGAAAGTCATATTTTGTCTCTCAACCCAAATTTTTTTATAAATATGAGCGCAAAAACTTCATACACAGGCTCTTCAGTTGGTGTACGCATAACATTTTCGCTTCAGTTTTTGCCTTTATAAACCCTATTTGTTCCTCAGTTTTGACACAGGATAAAATCTAATCTAGGATCTAATTTGATTGTACGTTTGTTTTAAAAATGAGGCCCCTGATTTAAAAAGTTACCTTAAATTGAGTATCGTAACTCTGTTGAGAAAAGACACAAGAGAAGTGACTGACCTGAGCCTGTTCGTCCTACAATTCCGATCTTCTCTTTCGGTCGAATGGTGCAGGAAACTTTCTTCAGTACCAGTGGGAGGTTGTCTCTGTACCTCATCTCCGTTCCATCAAACACTATCTCACCCTCCTGGGGCCAGTCAGATGGAGGAGCCTTGTTTTTCACCCTTGCAGGTGCCTCAAGAGACAGAGACTAAGACAGAGAGGTGAATAAGCAAACGTTGAACTTTATCCTTTCAATTCTGAATTCATCAAGGAGAATGACAACAGACATCAAATTTTAAAGGAAATTCTTAATGTCAAGCTGAAATTGTCAGTCAAAAAATAATGTAAGAAGTACCTTGATGTAATGATGGATTCTCTCTACTGAGGTGAACCGAGCTTCGGTCTCAGACGCCAAGCGAACAGTAAACTGGAATAATCCTGTAAGCTGTGAGAGATGAAAGATGTTCAGCCAGGGAAATCTGCTTCCTTTACACAACATCTTGTGTTGTGTTAACTGACATTATGACCCTGTTCAATCAAATATATGTGTTCTACAATCAAGTCTTATGCTGTATCCACGCTTGTTTTGATTGTTTGGTCCAAACTTGAGTCTAACTCCCTTCCTATTTCACCGCAGGTCTCATTTCACGTTGTATTATTTGGCTCTAAACCACAGTACATTTGTGTCATCATTGTGAATACCACCGTGAGTACTAGCGGCACCTGTTTACCAGTGTAGCTAGGTAATGACTCCGGGGGAGAAGGCGCTAAAAATGGAAAGCATTGTTCTCACTTTATTTTTTTACTTAAATTTTGGCAGAAAAACGGAAGGGACAAAAGCACAACATGCACAAAATGGAACTTGCATCCATCTGTCATTGATGCAAAGATCATGGAATTTTCAGTTTCTGCATAAGCCAGCAGCAATGAGAACTGTGCATAGAAATGGGCATCCGTCCTGCTTGATATCATCAGTTAGTGGTCAGCCGCTATGGATTTTACATTACAGTACATCAGATTTCACTTATCATGCAAAGATAGCAAGGAGAGATGACTGACAAGACAATACCTGAGCGTCATTGACAAATATCTTGTAAAATGTGTGGTCCGCTCTCTATACACATTGCAAATTGAAAAGCAAAAGTATGAATTCCAGTGTTGGGCACGTTACTTTAAAAAAGTAATTATAGTTACTAGTTACTTCTCACAAATAGTAACTGACTTACATCATTATAAAAGTAACTAATTATCAGAGAAAGTAACTATTAGGTTACTTTAAAAATATGTCAGTTAACTTGGATGCCCCCAATATTAAATGGAAGTCTAAAAATAAATTATTATTTGTTTAAATAGCCTATGTTATGTTTTAAATTCATCTATTTGATTATGAAAACTGAACAGCATGAGTAAGACAGAATACATCATAAGATGCGCAATATATCGGGAGACACTGAGTGGGTCAGACATGATTTTGACCACCAAGTTTTGTTTTGTAGAAAGCCTTTCTTTAAAGTAAATTTCGTTTTGTAAAAAATGTATCTTAATTTTAATCAATCTTTCATCAACTAATTGACTGGATTTTATAAATAAGAAGCAAATATAGCAGAAAGTACAGCGGAGCATGGAACATTATTATCAGTTTAAAATTATATTTGTGTATGACTAACCTGTACTATTTCTTTACAACAAATCATCTCTACTCACACACCAATCATCATCAGTTAGCATGTGTCCCACCCCAACGCACAATACATCGATCTAATGAAGAACGATTCATAGCGCTCTGTTCTCCAGTGTTGTGATCTAACCAACGGACACTGTTTGAGATGTGTGAGGCTTTAAACACAAGCAAATTATAATTTTTTGTGAAGATTCAGCAGTGGCTCGATCAGCTAGTGACATCTACTGTCTCGAGCGTCTTTCACAAGTTCTGAAAGTTTAAATGAGAATGCACGCGTTGGCGATAACGCATAGACTGTCATCGTGTGAAAATGTGGAGTGTTAAAAACAAACAAGCCTCTATAAAATAGCCCACAGCCACAGGTATCGATTTTTTTTTATACATTGCATCAATGCATCGTATCATTAGACATTAGATCGATCTATATCGATGTATTGTTACACCCCTAACAGTAACTGAAATTTAAAACTGTTTAAAGAAAATGCTCAATAAACTGCTGCGTAGGAGCGCTGCGCGCTGTGACTCTGTGTTGTTTCAAGCGAATCATTCTGCACACTAGATGCGCATAAGTGCTTTGTGCCGCTCTGTATTGGAGCCTTTCTAATACTTTTGCACAGTGAAAGAATATTAATAGCTTGTCTTGTTGCTTCATTAAAAAGCTGCGCTATACATTTAAAAGAAATGTTTTTTAATTTTATAGAATATAGGCCCAACATTTCCTTGTTTATCAGTTTTTTTGACATAACACATTTTAGCACAGAACTAAAATACTTTCTTGACTGTTGTCATGTCATAAGCTGTCATTAGATTACTGTGATTTTTTTATTTTTGAATGTTCCAATCAGGGTGCAGGATGTGAAATTTTAAAATAACTGTTTATGTTATATAATTTGGTTGCAGTTGTGAGTTAATAAAAAATGTAACTGGTAGTGTGAAATAGGCATATAATATCACAATATCGAAATATTGATCGATATACCCCTAAGTCGAATCGTATCGCAGAACTTTTTGAGGTATCGAAAAATATTGTATCGCTGGCTATGAGAATCGATATTGTATCGAATCGTGATGAACTGTCCGATTTACACCCCTAACCCACACCAGAGAAAAAAATTTGCAGGTCCTATGGCTGAGAGAGAGCCTACTCAGAAGAAAACCACTCCAGTGAGCTCAATTATAGTAACTAACGCTGCATTTTTTTGTCGGTAACGGTAACGGCGTTGTAACGGGGGAAAACGTTATTCGTTTGATTACTCGTTACTGAAAAAAGTAACGCTGTTTATTTATAACGCCGTTATTCCCATCACTGGTGAATTCAAAAGCGATTTTTAACACCCCACATATTGATAGCGTCTCCCTGATATATACAATATAATTACCTAACTATATAATTGCGCGAGAACGCAAAAATATTTTTAAAAAAATGTTTCGGGGACATCCCTACTATGGACACAAGATGAAGTTTGCTAGGTTTGGGGTAGTACATATATTTATTAGACATTCAAAGACTTTTTAAAATGACTTTAAAAATGAGTATTTACTGAATTTCTGCAGTATATAGAAAGTATTATAACATTTGCTTTTCAGTTAGTAGAAAGAACTGTTAAACAAAGACAGAAAACTAAAAAAGACTGAGAAAGGGAGCTCCTGTACTGGGTTCTCAGGGCTGTCAAAATAAAAGTCCCACTTCTAACATCGGCCAATAATATGATAATATCAGCAATGGCGATATTTCGGTCGACCACTATCATCAGTTGTGATTTACTTTTGGAAATTAGGCTGTGTCTCTTTGATATCTACTGCAAACAATATCCTATATGCCTGTTTTGAAGAGTTTCAAGAGTTCAGGATTCAATTTTAAACCGTATGTGAAATGGTCGACACCAAAATCTGCAAACAAAAAATGAAAAGTCAAAAGATGAAAAATACATTTTAAACAATTTCCCCTCACCTGTACAGCGTAGGAAATGGCCAAGCCTGCGTATGCAGGAGGAATCTGGCCGTGCATGAGGACAATCATCAGAGCCGTTATGCTAATAAGAGCTACGCTAATCACATCCAGACGCACTGCCAGCCAGCGCATGGCACAGCTGAACAGATAGAAGGGAGCCTGGTTCTGATCCAGCAGCTCCTGATACCTGGGAAAAAAAGACACAACGTTCACTAGAAGTCTAATCGTATAACGCTTACCATAAAGCGCTTTAAAATAAACAGTAAAAAATGATATCCCAGCATTCACCTCTGAAGGAATTCATCCTCCCTTCCATAAGCATGTATTGTGGTTATACCCTGAATGCTGGAGGCAACGTGGGACAGGAAAGGTGACTGCGTGATGTTGTCTAATCGTTTGAGTTCTCGAATGAAGACCCGAGAAACCACATGCAGCACCGTGAAGAGGACGACCAGCGGCCCTACTGCCACCAGGAACCAAGGGAACACGCTGCTAATCACACCCAGGCAGAAGAGCACCAGAATCACGTTCTGAATGAACATCTCAGCCTGGAACGGCAGTCGTGTGTCCACTGAGAAGACAGGGAAGAATTTAGAAATGTAAGAGCGGTAAGACAGTTTGTCTGATAGTAGGGGTGTGTGATATGTATCGTCTACAATAATATTGTAATAATGTTCTAATGATGTGGAAGCTGACATTACTGAGTATGTAACTCAACAAATAAAATCAGCCTGCTTTCATTGTCCCCAAAATTCAATATATGGGGGAAAAATGTCCCTGTATGAGTTTTTGTTGATATGGTATGATATGGTTTATTTCAAGCAATCAAAATCACATTTGCAATCATGCTGATATTCAGGAAAATCAGTATGATTGCAAATGTGATATGGATTTTATACAACAGTTTAATAAAATGTGAGTCTCAATATTAATAATATTGTCTGTTTTTGCTCTATTTTGCTCAATGAATAGTTCCAAACAAAGCCGCAACAGAACTGCTGCGCATCTCTGGGCAACACAACGGTGTTTCGTTCCTGAATGAATCAATGTTTTTGAGCGATTCAATGACCCATTCAAAAAGACAGGTACTTGCTTTGATCCTAAATAAATCAGCTGTTTGAATGAATTTGTTGAATGAATGACTCAATTAGGGCCCTATGAAATCTTTATTTTTTTTCCCAATTTTTTTTTTTTTTGGACTCCATTTTAATGGTTAAATTAAATGTTAGTAATCAAAAAGCATGTCTAATAATTGAAATCATGAAACTCATACAATTTAACAACACTTTACTAAAAGCTTAACAAAAAATTACACATTTAGGGCCCTATGAAATACGTTTTATTTTTACCAAATTTTGTGTTTTCTGTTTTGAGCATTCTGGATTCAATTTTAAGGGTTTAATTCAATTTTAATAATCAAAAGCATGTCTAATTCATATTGAATTCATAAAAACAACAATTTATTCATTTAAAAATTAGATTTCATTTCTAAGAAAAATGTATTTTAATTTTTCTGGCAATCAAATGAAGGCATAAAACATCAATTTAATTTATCTTTTA
The DNA here is from genome assembly GCA_037101425.1 of Elopichthys bambusa. NCBI lineage: Eukaryota > Metazoa > Chordata > Actinopteri > Cypriniformes > Xenocyprididae > Elopichthys > Elopichthys bambusa. The sequence goes on from CM074441.1 coordinate 4,028,732, forward strand.
ATCATATGAAATTAAACTTTTATTAAAAAAATAAAGTTTTAATAATAATTTATTATTATTATTATTACATTGAGCTAGATTCTACTGTACAACAGTAATATATTTCTGTTAATTTAAACCAAACTTTTATTTTGACAAGTTGCTGTGAAGACCTTTGATTTTTAGTGTGTTTATGATATGACAGTTTTTCTCAAATGAAATGGTAAAATGCTGGTGAAGTGACTCTAGAGATTAAGTTCATGTATTCATGTCCTCATATAGTGAGGCGGCAGAGGCTGAAAACACTGTGTGCGTCACGCGTGCTTCAGTGTGTGTGGTAAATGAAACCATTCATTTACACAGAGAAACAGAACATGCAGTATTCATATTTAAATAGTCTTTTTGCTGTTTAATATTCACAGACACTAGTCTATATGATTTAAGTGTACTGACCTGCTTTTTATTTATTTATCAAAAATGTTACAAATTCTCCAGTAAATTCCGTTTTTATGACTGGATTCCACGATTCAGTCCATGATTTTCTTTTTAAAAAGATTTTCATATTTCAATATTCAATAAATTATTTTAAAAACATTAATCTTATATCATTATTTATGCAATTGTGATTGCAGTGTAAATACATCTAAATGCTGCTTTAGATGCAGCTTTTGTGCCACCTTTGCAGTGCAGGATTTCATATGAGGTATTCTAAAAGTATATAATGATTCAATGTAGGAATTTTACATAAAAGATAATGCACACATCTAATTAAAAAAGTCAAATATCTTCACTTTATTAAAAAGTTAATTTCTGTCCCTGTTGTGAACTGACTACCACACAGAATATGAAGAATATAAAAAGCTTTGGGAGTCAGCTGTTCACAACATGTCTAAACCAGTCAAGGTACTGGCACAAAAACACACTCAACAAAATATAATTATCGTTAAAATCCCAGAAAATACTGAGATGCTATTTTTGGTAAATTTTGCACACCCCATTTAAAGATAATGATACATTCTAGCCCTCCAACAGTTCCTACCTTCATCCATGTCTTTGGAGAATCGGTTGAGGATGCGAGCCGTGGGTGTTGTGTCAAAAAATTTCATGGGACTACGAAGAATCTTCTGGAAAAGTTCATCATGGAGCTTTGAGGAGGCACGTAGAGTACCCTTAAAAAAAAGAAGATCCCAATGAAACATTGACCTCTCCCTCTTGACAGCTTGCTATAAAACCAACTACATGATGTAAACTCTCACCTTAACAAACACGGTGCCTCTCAGTAGTTTGAGAAGAAGCATGATTCCCATGGACATCGTGTAGACAGCAGCGTAGTGCTGCATCAGAGGGTTATCTCTCATACTCTCGCTCAGTACTGAACTGTTTCCCACCTGCACTGTGGTGTTCTGTTGAGCAGGAAACCGTAGGGCAATTATAGACACACATACATGTGTACACAAAAATAGTTTTGGAGTATATGGTAGAACATGGTAAAAGAATGATACCTGGTAATGAAATTTTGTGTCCAGAATCTATTTATATAAATAATTCCAGTTATTAAATAAATGAATGGCCTACTTAGGGGTGTGTATTGCCAAAGACTTATTAATACAATATTAATAATGAAGTTTATTCACAGTATGGTGTATATTTATTATCTTAACCTTAACACTCTGGTGCTTTTCATGTGGTGGTCAAAAAAAGTTTTTTTTTTTTATTTCAATGAAATGTATGTACTATATATTAGTTCAGTAATGTTTTTTATTTAATATTTTGTATTTTTAGGGGAGTTTATGGTGCTTAATTATATTTACGCAGTAGTTATAATCCGTTTATTCACTTTTCGAACATGGACCTGAGAAAGACATTTCTAGCGAGGAGTACAAGCGTGACTTTTTTTTTAGCTCCAAGATTTTTTTTTTTGTGTTCACATAGCAAGTGCCAAGTTTTGTACAATTCCGATGTAAAAAAAAAAAATTGTAAAAAAACAAAATTGTAAAAAAACAAAACGTGAAAAATTTTGGTCAAAAATGACCGAAGAGCACCACAGGGTTACAGACGCCTTGAAAAGCTGTGATAGTCTTTTATTTCCTCAAGTTACGTTTATCCAAATGAAACGGCTTCTCGAACAAAAAAATATATATATGTAGGGCAGCACTTGATTTTTCCCATCAGGAAATGAATGGATTGTCAAATTGTTGTTGTTTGCTAATTGCTGCAGAGTTAATGTTTTTGATTAAAGATTACATGAGTGTACATGAGAAAAAAAAAATTATGTGCACCGATTAATCATTTATAATAAACACTGCAATATTCCATGAAAAATAAGAATTGTCAATTGGTAAATAGCCAAATGATGTTTATTTATTACAGAAATACTGTGATGAATATGACGCAAAGATCAAGCTTATTACACCTAACCAGTAAGGGCCGAAGTGAATGCTGAGCAGCTGTGCTAAAAAAAAATTATAATAATGTTTTAAATATCAATATTCAGTGCATGAGCACAACAAACATAATTAGTCATTTGTGATTTGTAATTTCCAAAGTTTGACACGCTAACAGTAACTACTCCAGAAAGAAAAGACACAAACCAGCCGTAAAGGTCACAAGCACATAAAATATTTAAACACTTCTACTCTGGTCTCAGGGAAATGAAGCCTTTCTGCTATTCCTTTGCTCCACACTGCCCAGCGTCTCTTACCCCGCTGCCCTGTTTGATCCAGTAGCTGAGCCACCAGTTGCTGAAGGCTATGCTGCCCACATTGAGAATAAAGAGGGCCAGGATGAAGAGGAAGACGAGCCACCCTCCTAAAGCCTGGATGTACACTTTGTACACTTCACAGGGCACTGAGCCTTTCCCACTCTCCTCCACCTGCATCAGCGGACCTGAAAGAAAACCCACAGAAGTGAGGTGAATCATCAGGTCAAAAGGGTAAGCATGACTAAACGTGAGGCCTGCAGGGAGGTTATGTATAAGAGTACAGTATAATTTACTGTGTATACAGTATAATTTAACATGCTCATACTTACCATCAGCCTGAATGGCTGATTTTTCTTTTTTGACAGATCCTGCTTTGTTGCTTTCTAAGGGTTTCTTCAGGGAACTGCCAGATTTCTTATTCGGAACCTGAGATGACACACACACACAAAAAAACCCAGATTTGTGAGCTCCACCATGGCTTCAATCTCATTTGTGCATATGCAAGAAACACGCGATGAGCAAGAACCGATGCTGCTGTTGAAAAAGAGCTGCGTAAACATTTAAAACTTCTTCTTTTAGAGTCATACTTGTTTAGAACGACATGACGCAAATGAGGATGATTTTTGCTGTCCCTGAACTATTTCACCATCTTCCCTATTTTATGTGTTTAGAAATGAAACATGAACTTTAAGGAATGGTTCACACAAAAATGATACAGACATTTCGAAAAATGTAGATGTTTTGTCCATATTCTGAAATGCTGTATAATAGGGTTGTAATGGTACACAAACATGACGGTTCGGTACGTACCTCAGTGTTAAATTAACGGTTCGGTACAGCAGAGTGAGAAAACTAAACATAAAATTGCTTCTTCTTTTTTTTTTTTATTAAACGGTGGTTTACTGAAGAAATTGTGTTTCTCTCTAAATAAATTCAGTTATAATTAACATTTCCTTAAGGATAAAAAAAAAAAAAAAATCTATCTCAGGTAATGCTGTAAACTATATACAGGAGCCCATTCTTGCACATTACTATAATATTAAAAATTACAATTAACAACAGAACCAAAACTTTTAAATTCAGTTACTATTTATGTGTAGATATAATTATCAACACTCACAATAAAAAAGGTTTTGCATTAACTTTTAAATCTAATTATAAAATTATTTTTCAGTTACTACTCCAATTCATTTTTGAAATATAATCATTTACAAAGTTCAGATTTATTTAAACATATATTAAATAAGATATTACTAACAGGTAAAGTAAATATAATGAATATATAAGCTAATATAGTGCATATATTCAGTGAAATGAGTTCATTTCTCTAGTGAACTAACATGCTGTGGACACTGAATGACTTGCCTGAGGTAAATGTAATGCTACGTGAGATATTACTCTTCAAGCTGTTTTATTAATGTCTTTCCGCAGATGAAACACTGGTTGAGAGATTACATGTAAACATATCTATGCATAGATTGCCTGTTCTTCTGCGCTTTTTCCTGTTGTGGCGGTTAGCAAACAGCGTTGCATTACCACGCGCGCCCCCTTCTGAATTGGAGTGTGAATCACCTGTGACTGACTGTATTCATATACGTGTACCTAAAGAGATACTAACCTCCATGATGGGTGTTTCTCCCAGTTGAAGGGTGTTAAACATCGCAGCGTAGTCTCCATTCAGATTCATCAGGTCCTCATGGCTGCCTTGCTCTGTGATGCTGCCATCACGCATGACAATCACATCATCACAGTCCACCAGATACTGATAACAGAAACGCCCAAAAATGTGTACATTACCATATACAGTGATCGCAATCAAGAGCGAATAATTAAGTAGTTTAAAATGTGGTTTAAATTACATGGGTTTAAAAATCTCACATGATTGGCATGACATTGTAACGTACCTGTAGCTGGTGAGTGACAAAGATGACGGTCTTTCCACGCAGCTGCTTCTTAATGGCGTTGTTAAAGATGTGATTTCCGACATGAGCATCCAGAGCACTTAAGGGGTCATCAAGAATGTAAATGTCCCTGTTGCTGTATAGAGCTCGAGCCAGGCTTACCCGCTGACGCTGACCACCGCTCAGGTTGGCACCACGTTCACCAATCTGACAGAGAGAATCACACCACGTATAAAACATTGACCCCGATTATATGTTCATTTTAAAGGGAATTTAGTGTTTGTATCAAATTATTATTCTATTTGTAGCTCAAGTCTAAGAGTATCTCTGTTGACTAGTGATGCACCAATTTTTTACTGAAACACCTGAAATTTTTTTCAGCTAGCCAAAAACCAAAAGTAAAGTTTATTTAATAATCAATGCATTAATTAAATTTATTTAATACTCAATAGTCATATGTATAAACATTTAAATTGCACATAAGGCAGTTTCTATGTTAAATTTTTGATAATATAATTATGTTTCTACTTCTATTCATTGTTGAAATAAATACAACAGTGGCTAAGCAGATGGATTCAAATAAATAAAGTCAAATAATAAAGACATCACTAACAGGTTCAATAAAAATAATGAATATGTGATACAGTGGATATCTTTAATAAAATGCTCCTCTCTAGAGTTTTTTTTTTTTTAGCTTACATTTTATTGACATCTTTCTACAGATGAAACACTGATTGAACGTTTACATGAGACATTTGATATTTGAACAAGTTGTACTCTTTCAGCATACCTTCTGATGTTCATTCATGTTTTTTTGTGCTATAACTAGTAAAAAGGAAGAGATGATCAGTTTACATGATGCTTGAACTGATGCGGCTACAGTGATCTCTCACAGCACATTAAAGAGTAACAAAACTACATTTATTGTTTAAATTTTGTGATATTTAAAGAATTTGTAAGCTGTGACTTTGTTTCATATATAGTAGCAATAGTAGCAAAGCACAAAAGCTAATTGTGATTATTGAATGGGAGGTTTTGTGTATTCTAACTCAGTTTTCGGTGCATCACTACTGTTGATTATTCTGTAGGATGCGTTACCTCAGTCAGGTCACCACACGGAAGGATGGCCAAGTCTGGTCTCAAGCAGCAAGCACTCAAAATAGCCTGATACCTGCAGGGGACATGTCAGAGTTAAAGGAGGATAAAATATGTTTACACATTAAGGTAAAATTATCAAGGTGCCATTACAGCTATAAATACGTTGGCTGTATTTAATCAGGAAGCATGTGGAGGCTATTTAATGACAAAGCACAATCGCTCAAGGTTGTCTGTTCTCATTTTATCTCTGTGCTGAGTCACGCACCACATTCACCAATCCACCTGCAACCCCTTTTCACTTGCTCAGCCCTTTAGTCCACGCTGACTCAAACACATTATTCATTACATTGGTGTAGTGCAGCTGTTTGGCAAACCAAAAAGTACTGACGTGTTTCATTATAAAGGCCTTGAAATATTCCAAACTTACAAATGAACAGGTGTGACATCACTTCAGACCAAATCAGGCCAAAACGAAGTTTGCTTGTTTTGAAACAACTTGCCAAAGCAAACTTTTCAGAAATGTTTGTTTTGGCTGGTAAACACCTTCGAACTACCATTGTTGAGTGGCAATTATGTAATAAGTAGGTGTGGCTCTGTGGCTCCGCCTTTTTTGACATGGAAATCTTCTCCGGTTCAATACTTCTGTTTAATCTTAAGTCCCTTTCAAAAAAAAAGTCTGTTCACTTGGTGGATATATTTGCAACACCTTCGGGCAGCAATTTTAGGCATTCAAGACCAAGGGACTATTTTACAGATCTAAGCTCATGGTCTGAAGCGCATGGCGCAGGTGCACTTAGGGTGTGTCCGAATCCAGTTTTGCTAGTTTAACGACAGGAAAAATAGTTGGCACGTCAGGCGCATGGTCCAAAAGAGTCTCTTAATGAGCAATGGGTGTGTTTTGGGTGTAACGTGCAATAAACCAACCAGGGTGTCATCTCCCATTCTCTTTAAAAGCAGGTGTCATTTTCACTTGCCTAAAAAATAGCAACACGGCAACAATGTGCCTGAACACACCTCGTTTTCAGACCAGCACGCCCATGGGTGTGAGTGCATTTGCTATTTAAACAACGTGGGTGCTGGATGTGGAAATGATAACTGCGTCGGGCTGAAAACTAGCAAAAAACACATTTGCGTTGCGCCTGGCATTGCATTGAGCCGGGTGTATGATAGGGCCAAGTCGTATCTATCTGAACGGGGGAATCTTGAAATCTCAAAAACTGCTTGCCAAACTCACATTTAAATAACATGTTTCAAATCAGCAACAAAATCTGATATGAACTGACCCATAAATGTTGTTTCTTATGCTCAAATAGCGTTAAAAAAGCTTATTTTTCAGGCCAGACGAGTCAATGTACATGTGCAGTCCTATGTGAGAGTCTGACTGTTTCTTACAGCAGCTGCAGTAACATGATGACTTTACATTTCGGCGATCGGCTCTTTTATTTAGAAGGCGGGACTTATTCCGCCATATTGCGTGTTGCACTTTCTCCCATTCATAAGTAATATGAGCGCACCATCTTTGTATATCTAAAGTCTTTGCGTCGAGGTCAGATGTCTGCGAGTAAAAACAAGAACACACTGGAGAAACTGAAGTTGTAATTCTAACTGAGTGACATTGACACTGTTTTTTTAATGTTTAATAATGTAAAACTGCTTGCTTTAAAGCAATTTATTGTATAAAGTGCTTTATAAATAAACATGTCTTCACTTGACTGGAGTGCCGAATTGCGGAGCTGGTGCGAACATATCCATATCACTATGATCAGATGCTTTCTTAACAGCTGTTTTCTCACCGCTGTAATTTTTGTTGTGTTTATTTTGTTATTAAGAGGAAAGAGCGCAGCACATATTGACATATTCATCCAAACGGCGCTCTCAGCAGCATGGGCGGTGTCGGGATGTTCGCTAACAGTATATCACTGCTCAGGTATTTTGAACTTCTTTTTACCCATAAGCGAAGAACGAAAAAGAACTTTGCTGCGAGTATATCAAGGCCTTTGCTCTTTTCTTTTATTTGGTGCTCACCTCTCTTCCTCCATTTCCTTGCCAAACAGGATATTGTCACGGAAGGATGCATTGAGAATCCAGGCCTGTTGTGCCACATACGCGAAATCTCCATTAACAGCAACGGTCCCCTCTAAAAGAGTCATCTGGGAAACATGCGAAACAGTGGATCTGAGTATTTCTAAACACATCTAATGGATCAATGAATGACAGCTGCTATTTTTTACACTTCAAATCGGACAATAAACACTCACCTGGCCAAGAATGGCAGAGATGAGAGATGTTTTGCCACATCCCACACTGCCACACACACCGACCAGCTTCCCCTAAAGGTTCAAACACAGGAATGATTATTAGTATGATTATTCCTTGTCAATTATAAATTGACCAAATTAGCATTTAGAAAGGCAAAGACCTTTTGTATAGTGAGATCGATGCAGTGAAGAGTTCTTTGCAGCCGTTGACTGATGGTCGGCACTTGAAGGGTGTGATCATCAGGAGTGGACGCCATGTCTCCAGACACATCATTCAACAGCTGGCCATGCGTTTCCTCTTCCAACATCTCTTGATGTTTTGGGTCGTCATGTTGCCGACGCTTCTTGCGACACCCTCTCATTCCAAGGCCTATATAGGGTGTACCACGAGGCGAAGGCTGGGCACTGTGACCCCCTGTTTCCCAAGCCAAGCTGGCACCAGTCATCTCTACTGCGGTGGAAGGATTCGTTGGCACCTCACGGATCATCTTGACCTCAGCCATCAGGAGCAAACTCTGGAGGAAAATTAAGAAACAAAGGGAAAATTTGTAAAATTTGTTACAGCTGCTAAATATAACACAGAACACATAGCCTCTTTGTCTTTCTTGTTGCTTTTAAACTATTTAATTCATCATGTCTCCATATTTTAGTATCCATGTAATTTTCTTCACTCGCAACAACGTTTCCAATTGCAAGCAAAGTGTAAATCTAAAGCATGCATGTCCAAACACGTCTACTCACTAGTCCACGTGCACAGCCTCTTGAACAGGGGCCACTTTCAATCGCGCTCTTGCAATCTATTCTCATACTTTCAGGGAAAATGTTTTTTAAACATGGTGATTTTGAAGTCATGCGAGTGTGGAGTAGTTCGTTTATAGACTACATTTGGCTTTTTACTTCTGCCGATTGTATTTAGGCTTCAAAATTAATTTGTTAAGAATATCACGATTGAACAAAACATGTAAGAATCATAAACTGTTGGTCAGAGAGCTCTTATTTTCTGCAACAATCCAAAAGCCATTGGAAAAATCCAACTGGGTGTTTGTCGAGGAAACCAGTGTGATGCTACAAAAATACATCATCACTGCAGCTCTCTATTGTTACGTGTGTGATTCCGGCACAAAAATAAAAATTTCACACAGAGCATTGATCCCATAGAATTGCTAGAGTGCCTTCTGTGTAAACGCAAACACGTCCCGGGATTGATCCCGGGATGGGGACCTAGTAACATTGCTGGGATCAGTCCCAGAGCACACCCTGTATGAACAAAAGGCAGACACCAATGCTTTAAGGGGTGAGTTGTAGTGATGACGCTGACGCTAAGATCATTCACCAACTTAGTGGAATGGTACGTGATGCGCCAGTTCATGATCGAATCAGAAAAAAAATTGCACGAGCGTGGTTCTCGAGAGAGAAATCACAGATTTAAGTAAACTTAAGACGCTGTGGAGACATTACACATCACATCCTGATGTCACGTGTCTTTATGGGATGTGTATGAACGCACACACAGATTCCGGATATTACTGGCAGTGTGAATGAGCCAAAATCAAATAATCCCAGGACACATTATCAGTGAATATACTAGAATCTCTGTATGAAAGGGGCTAAAGAGAGTCTGATCCAGATGCACAAAGCTGAACAACCTGAGATGTTTTGCGGGTTTTTCAGTTCTAAGCACAATTTTTTTGTAGTTTTAACCATTTTTTTTTTACTCTTTGTTGTGCCCACTTTCATTTTCTTACTCTAACAACTTCCTAAAATCACCATCAGCCAAGACTTTGTGATTTTCGTCATCTGACACTGCAATTTGAAAGAAATCCAACAAAGATATAATCTGCATGATTATATGAGTGATGGGGTGGCCTGGGTGGCAACTGGAGCTTCTCAATGTGGCACTATTCTGACAAGAACAGCCCCATTCCCATCTTATTCAGCCAAATCCCCAAAATTATCCATCTGGACTAAATCAAACACAGCTGAATGATACCATCTGCTCCAACACCTGGATTTACAGGGGGTCCCTTGATGACAGTAGGCAAAACACACACTAAAGGACAGAGAAAATCCTGACAGAGTAACTATTTGTAGAACGAGGCACAGAAAGCTCACCTTGAACCTATCAATGGCGACAGATGCCTCTGAGAGAGATTTGACAGAAAATGGGGTGACCTTCAAGGCAAAGGTCATGGAGTTGAAAACAGTGACGACAGTAAATGCCTAGACAAAAAAAAAAAGACAAAAAAAAAATTCAATGCACGAGTTCATTATTGCTGTCATAATGACTACACTTCAAAACTAGCAGTGCAACCCTACCTGTGCAGCGGTAAGGTCATAACCTAGCAACATGTGGGTGGAGAATGTCGCCACACTGGCAATCACCACAACGATAGGTGCCACGCCAACTGTGATGCTCTGAAAATATCCTGTTTTTTCCAAGATCTGACGCTCCTCCTCTCTAATTCCTGTTTGAAGGCAAGCAAAGATTAGCGAAAATATATGCATAGAAATAAGTCAAACCAGTCAAATACACAAGCCCAAAAACCCCAACTTACTTCGTACAGCTTGTGAGAATGCCTTCACCCAGGCATACATCTTAATGAACTTGATGTAGTTTAGTATCTCATTCATCTTTTGAACACGCTGGTCAGTCACGGCTACTCCCTTCCTCCTGAAGTATGCCGTCAGCCTGGAGCTAAACATCTAACGGCACAGGAAAAACAGTGGCATTACAACGGAAACTCCCAATGGAAAAACAAGACCAAGCAGGAACTGAAAATCTCACCATGGTAGGGTAGAAGAGGATGAAAACGGCAGAGCCTAGCAGAGAAGTCGGCCCCAATACAGATAAGTTGTATGCCATTCCCAGAATGGCCACCAGGGGGCCTCCAGCCAACAGGCTGCCCACCACAGCGGCTTCAAACATGCGCTGCCCATCACTCGAACACATATTGATCAGCTAAAGAGAAAAGCAACACGAACATTGGCAAGATGTGCGACATATACCGTATACTACCATTAAATATATGCGGGCATCACCTTCTTTTTCTTTCACTCTTCATCTCTTCACCATTCAACACCCTAGGATATCTGCTCCTAACCTTCCTAAATGTCCAATTCATTAATATGAAAAACTCCTCGTCTGTCCCTCAACACCGTACCTGTCCCATGCTCTTCTCCCGAAGGCTGCGCAGACGCAGTATCTTGTGGAAGGCCATGGTCAGGACGGCTCCACGCAGGCGGGTGCCGGTGCGGTAGTTCAGCCCCCAGGTGAGGGCGAGGGACCAGGAGCGAATCAGCTCGGTGGCCAAGAGGCCCAACACCAACAGCAGGCCGTAGGGCAGGTCGGGTTCGCTCAGCTGCGTATACTCCAGTAACCGCCTCACCACAAACGCCTGGGGAGAGGGAGGACGAGCAAGGGGGCGACAGGACACAGCAGGCGTGACTGAGGATACAAACATACGCTTGCACCACCACTGCGACATTAACAGTTCAACAACTTTTTGTGACCTTCCTCATCATAAAACATCTGGCATTACTACGTCATTCGTACAGCAGAAAAAGGTGAAGAGATGCAGATCATTGTATGCTACATGTGGGACGTCATCATAATCACTGGAGCAACTTCTACTTAGAGAGAATGTCAGCCTGTGTTCTAATAGTTTACCTTATTTGGCCCTTTTCTCTAGCCTTTGGAAAAGAACAAGAGAGACAATGATAGTACCATTTGTGCGAGACATTGTACTTTAGCAATGTGAATCATGGACATAATGCCCCTTGTTTGTGGATTCAAAGACTTTTTACCTACAGTCACATCAGGTTGGGGGTACAGGATGGAGACGTACTTTTGTTTTAACACCTGAAAATTAATATCAATTAAATCAATCGTTAGTAGCAGAGTGTGCGGAAGCACAAAACACAGAAAACTTTTAACAGCTGACAGTTCATACAAGCACACATTCACAGTCGCGCACACACACCGTTCTCAAACATCATGCACATACGCAGTCAAGGATATGCACACATAAACTGGGAATACGGGCAAACCCATGTGGTTCAACACAGCTGCTTGTTTTTATTAAGGAAACCTTGAATATTTAACCTTGAAAGTTGAAACATTCAGCAGTTAAAGATTTACAAAGACGTTTGAGCAAGAACAAAAACATGGATCAGGCAAATCAATACTTGTGAGAGGAAAAAACAAAAGACATTGTTTCATAAAAGTATGATTTCAGATAGAATGTCAAAAGAAAAATCACATCTAGTTCTTTGAGAGTCCGTTTGCGAGTTGTCATCGCTTAAAAGCTGTCCCATTTACTTTTAATCAAGGTTAGTGGGGCAGCGATCCCTCCCTGAATGACGCACATCTTACGAGACCCATTTACACCACATAGTTGCCCAAAAAAAAAGTGTCCATGAAATTGGTCAAAAATCCAGCAACATATTGAGGACAAGAGGTGTAGGTTTGAAAACTGCCTGTACACCCATGGATCAGTCCAAAACAAGAAACCCCAGCAATATAAAAACCCCACAAGTCCGTTTTCCATTGAGCAAAGGAGCTGGTAAATGGGACAGATATCTGAAGAAGTCTGAATCAATTGTCCATTGGCATGAAATCTTGCCCACATTCGTCATCAGACATACATTGCACATTTTGACAACCAGTTACCCAACCTTAAGAGACATTTTTTTGTCGGATCATTTCAAAACACATGAGATGCGAACAATTACAGAGATCAAATGAGAGAGGGGAAACAGAAAGAAAGAGAGAGAAGGGCAGCAAACAGCATTAACTCTTGATCCAGCCCTGCATAAGAAACATGCCCTTACCTCCCAGGAATCCTCACCGGCTCTGCCTGCCGTGTGCTCTCCCCGCAGGTTAAATGGACACCCTGTGGAGTCTAAAGAATAGCCTCTGTCACATGTCACACACATGGGGACCCAGTGACCTCTGACCCCTAGCTCCAATCTGAACCCCCACCCACCCCCATAGACACCCACCTTCCTTTACAAACCACCCCTGACCTCAGTCATCAGAGCAAGGACAGGTATCTCTTCAAGGAGATGTTCTACGGGGAGTTGCTAAATATAGACAACAGGGAGAAAAAGTCAGTTGATGATTAAACAGATTGAAATCCAAGCGTTTTGATAAGCCCGATTTTCTCCAAAAGGTTGAAGGAGACAGAGCCTTGCTGTGTCGCCCATGGTGGGACAGTGACAGAAGCTCTCCTTGAAGAAAATGTTAGCCTATCCTCCTGATCTAAGGAGATTTTCTCTCTAGACTATGCTTGTGCTACATGCAATGCCCCTAAACTTAAGTTTTACCCCAAATCTATCATTTCATAGCGGGCGATAAGAACAGATACTTTCCTTATTATCTACCCGATAATAACACCACATATACAAAACACCTGGTACCTGGAAGGCAACAGACAAACAGAGACTTTCACAGTCGTAGAGCAGCAGTTTTTTGAACAGGTGTAATAAATTTGTTGCTGTTTTTGGAACTGAAACTCTTGTAAATGATGACTAAGCTTTGAGTCATTTATCTTTAACTTTCTTAAAATTATAGGCCATTTAAGATTAATAACATTTGGCCTTAACTAAAAGACTTAACTAAAGGTAAAGCGTGTCACTTCTACACAACTGGCAGCTCCAAACAGAACTGAAAAATACTTCAGCCCCACCCCCTGCCCGCCCACTTTTTCAGTAGTGTTGGTTCCGGAAGAATTTTTCCATTCATTTTTCCCATAGGGATTTTTTTTTAAAGTCTTTGTTAAAGGACCGAACCAACCAGCTATGAGGTGAATCACAACATTACAAAGGTACAAGACTGTGAACTTAAAAGCTTTAGTGAAAGAACTACAATCCCATGAAGCATTGCGAATGACAATCAAATAAAAAATGACTTTACGACTTGATTACATCATTTGCTGTGCTTCATGGGAGTGGGCGTTCCCTGCAAGAGGTTTTGGTGCTATTTGCTCACCGCAACTCTCTGATTGGTGGAATTTTCTGTACAGCATCATGGGTAATGTAGTTATTAACCACAAATTCAGATGTTATTAAAAGTATTTAAGAAATAAGTAGAAATAATGCGAACGGAAGGCTTCAACAAAAGCATGTACCATCGGAGCTCACAGTAGGTCTGTCTTTAAAGTTTTATAAGTTATTGTTTTTACTTTCAGAACTCTATTGGTTGAGTTGATGTCGTTACGTCCGGCTGGGCCGCTCAAATGGATTGCAATTCCATTTGGTGCTGTTAGTGGCGTAGAAATGACATACTTGAGTAACACTACACCATAACATCTAAATTATTAAAGTTCCCGCAATTTTTATGACGAGAAAGTCAAACTATTTGGCAAAAAGAAGCGGACAAGTTGTAATACTCTTTTGGTGTTGGCACAAGTCATCATTAAGGCACTTTATAAATAGCACTAATGGTTAAATGAACTGATAAAATGGTTTTGGAGCCACACTGCAAACATCACAGATGTAAAGCAGATCAGTTCTGATGCCCAGTGACAATGTAACACAGTAAAACACCTTCAATTCCCCATCTGAACACTCACCTGAGCATTTGAGGGGGGCAGGTATTTGATAGGTGGCTCTACAAAGCTAATAATACACAGAGACAGATAGAGAAAGATAGAGCAAGAGTGGGAGAGATAGATAGAGGGAGAAGAAGAAAAGACACCAGAAAGACACAACAACAGAGCTGAGATGGTGTTACTTACTGGGCCACTGAAGCCTGCGAGTTGAGTAACCATAAGGCAGAGGATGGACAGCAGCAGACGCGTGCGGCAAAAATGCCAGACCACGCGACGAAGAGACGCCCCCTCCCCTCGTGTCCTGATTTCTTCATCCCACAATCCAGCCAGCCTGTGGAAATGAAAGAGTTATGCTGATATGTATTGCAACTACCAACGACATCAGGCCTGACTCCAGGTCAATTTAGTACTAACAAAAGTGCAAAGAAGTACGAATGTAATACCATGTGATTTGAGAGAGAAGACATCAATAAAAATGCTTTATATTTTTCATTAACCTGTTAGTGAAGTCTTGATTATTTAATGTATATTTGAATAAATCATGAAAACAAGCTTCTATGACAGCCAATTTAGATCTAGTTCAGTCATGAAACTCTAGATGGCACAGGCTGATAGATCCTTTACTTGCAATCTGCCAGCAATTACACAATTACTACGTAAAGTTGATTGGCCTTTGCTGATTCTGCAGCCAATGAGATTGCTTGCTCAACTTAAAATAGTTTGGTCCAGTGTTCGCTGTGGACATGAAACCCTCCACCTCCCCCAGCTCCACCTGCCTAGATCTGCTATGCGATTTATGTATGCATATTCATGCAGCAGCAGCATATCTTACATGATCACAGCAGCGTGTCTCTATATCTAACTACTTTGAGAGTTAAAATAATAAATAATATAGATATGCATCAACTGACAGGGTCCCATCTATAGTTTACAGCTTATATTCAGTACTGACCTGCGACGATTGGTCTCACAACTCTCAAACTGTGACACAGCCCATATATCCTCCAGAAACAGCTGACCCTTCTTATGGGCCAGCATAGCCAACGAGGTCAACCAATTAAATGTCATAAAAGAGAAGAGGCCGGCGTTGTCCACTGGATGTTGATGCCTGTGATGACACAATGAGAAACGGGACAAGTGAAGAGACAAGAGACATGGATTAGTCCCTAATCTGCACTTTTTTAATTCAACACCATTTGGTCTATTTTATTAGGGCCACCCAGTGTGAGAGTCCCATGTGTCTGGGACACAGTGTATATATACACAACCCATTCTCGTGAAACTGTGTCATTTAAACTTAATCACTGCACGGTGACATCTTAATAGGGTTATAATTTTACCTAAATGTGGCTTTTATTGATATTCAAGAAAGTAGTCTATATTGTGCTCTCTCATCTCCCGTTTTGTCTTATTTTCATTATTTGCATCAAACCTTAATGGTGATTTGCACTCAGGAATCAAAAAGTTAATTTTCTATTCTTGAGTGCAAATCACAATTGAAGTTTTTAGTGAAACTAACATTATGGTTTCACGTTATGTAGTAGTTTCTAAAAAGCTTTTGCTCAATCATGTTATGCTGTGATAGTTCTCTCCTTTAAAAATAATCAATATTTGAGAAAGTCTGAGAACATGGTTCAAACAAAAGTTAGATTATTTTACAGTTGTTGAGTTGAGTTGTTTTTGCCCTCATATTGGCCTTTTCTAACCTCAATATTTTAAACATCAAATCAGTTTTAATAATTTGTTTTCTTAGCAAATCAAACATTTTTGGCAGTGACTGATAAGGTGTGGTGTAATGATACCATGTGTTTCAAAACAATGGTTAAATTTTTTGTACAATTTATGTAACTAACTTCTATTGGCATCCCCTTTCTCAGGTTTATTGAGCCTTTGACATTTGAGAGCCTGACCTTCAAAAGCATCTAGACATCTGGAAATGGACACAGTGTTACCCTTCATGATTTGCTTACTGAAATGAAATGCACAATGATCAGTAACTTTAGTACGTACTTGCTGGTGGAGCGGATGGGCTTGAGCACACAGACACTGTGGTGGTATTTGCTTCTCCCGACTTCGTCCTCCAACTCTTTTGCGTCAGCGGCATTGCCGCCATCCAATGAGAGGCCACCCTCAGCTCTCGCTGCCGTTTCAAAAGCATCCTGGGAGAAACATCAGCAGATCAGGTGTTTAGCTGCCAGTTTGTTTAGTTTTTTTGGTTTTTTTGCATCTCAGCACTTTTCAGTGGAAAGATGTGACAATGCAGAAAAAAAATGTTGATAGGAAATGAAAGAAGACATGTTTGTCAGCATGTATTGGGCAAGAACGAATATCATCAGCGAAAAAAACACAGGAAGGAAATGCAACTCAATGTCCAATAATTCTTAGGGTAGAAACCACCACAGTCTCGTGCTGCATGAGGCATTAAAACAGACAGCTGATGTAGACCATAATTTTAAGTTGCGCACATGTTTAAGTCATGTGTCTTGGCTTAACAAATCACTGCCAAAATAGTTTAGAAGACTGTTTAAGGCATGGTGAATAGAGTAAAAATTTTAACTGATAGATATCACTTTCCACAGCTGATTATTCAGCACATTTACATTATTTTGTTATGTATTACAAGCTTTGTGAAATGTTATGTTTGAAGTCGGCATGAAACGCAAGTTGTGATAGTCTTTTCGTCCCTATTGTGACGTATATCCGACTGAAATGGCTTGTTGAACAAAAAAAATGTAGGGCAGGACTTGATTTTGTCCATTGGGAATTGATTGGATGGTTGCGGTTTGCTATTGGTGGATCTCATGTGAGTGACAGTTTGCCCCGCCCTCATGCCAGTAAACATGTCATCAGAGAAGAGATGTTACTGCAAGAGGGAGAGGAAGTTGTTTTGATAACTTATTCTATACATGTTTTTTTTTTTTTAATTAAAACGCAGTTTAAAGGTATGCATCACAATAGAAATCTATGGACGCAAATAGATAAAGTGTAATACTATAAACACTTAAATGTGTATTTTTGGAGGTTTTCTTTCCACTAGTCTGAAATAAGACATGTTATGGAAGCAAAATATCAAAATTGAACAGAGCAAGAAAAAATAAAAAGTGGTTTCACTTATAGTGTCTTGCTTTAATCAAATGTATTTGACCCCACATGCAGATATACACTGCCACATGTGCAAATGACCACTCTAATAAAAAAATATTTTATTACAGGCCAGACAACAATAAAGTTTGTGCTACCCGCAGCCAGCTGAGACAACAGCCTATTATATGGGTCGTTGCCCTTGGTGATGAGCACTGTGGCGTATTCTGCTGACATCCAGGCTAAGTGATCTAAGCAGTCAGAGTGTGTTTCTGTTTATACGTGTGTGTAAGCAAAGGCAGATGCTAAAGTTTTTTAAAACCCAGGGAGGCAGAAAAAGCCAGCCGGATTAGCCCTCTAAAGGGAACAGCATGTACTTTAAAGCCTCACAGGGTGGGCATCTTCAAACACCGCTAGTGATATCATCAAACAAACTACGCCCAACTGAAGTCGGCTGCTAATCTACAAGAACCACCCATAATGAAAAAATAAATAAATAAAATAAAATAAATATATATATATATGGTAACACTTTAGAATAAGATTCCATTTGTTAACATACAATAGAACATACAGACGGGAAAAACAGAGTGAACCTTCGTCTTATTGAATGTTTAATGGTTTTCAACAGTAAATACAAATGAGCACAAATGACCTCTTTCCCTGCCAGCGTTGCCAGTCAACGCCAGCATTTTTGATCATTTTCACAAAACTTACATGGTCCCCAGAATATTCTGTTGTATCTGAAAATGCAATATAAAAGAAAAAAGAAATGAGCCTCTGCTTAAAATAATAATAAAAAAAGATTCTAGCTTCATGAATTCAAGTTTCATTGACTACGTCCGGATCGGATTCAGAACAACGATCAAAGCACAGATGGAGTAGATTGCATCCATCAACAGTCCCAAAGCTTCACAGTCCTATACCTCGTCCTGGGTCGACATTTTTTATTCAGTAACGTTAGGCAGTTTTGATTTTTTTCAATGCTGTTTAATGTTTGATGATCATGTTATTTTACATGTGCAAAAGCAATGCTTCTATCTCTTGTTTCTGCTTCTTCTTTTCCTGTATTTTGATCCGGAGATTCTGTACTTCTGATTTTTAATTTTCTTTGGATCTTGCTCCAGAAATGTGACACAATTCGTGCATTTTAGGCAAACTGAAGGCCTTCATAGATTTTATTATATTATTATACTAAGATTATATTAAGAATTTATGGTGCAATGGAGACATTTTAAAATGTGAAAATGAAATTAGTATGGGTAGGGCTGCATGATTTGGAGGAAAAAAGATCTAATTGCGATTTTCCTGTCATGTGGTGTATGGCTTTAACAAAGCACACGACAATGGAGAGTTCACAATAGTCCTTTTTATTAAAGAAAAGTCAAGAGAAACAAGCAGGAGAATAACTAGGAAATAACTTACAACTACAACACAAACACAATTGAGACCAAACACTGTACAGAAAGAACACAGGGCTTAAATACATGGGGAGAGGTAATCAGCTGAACAGAAACAGGTGTGTGGAACTAATTAACAACCAAGGAAACTAACTAGGAAAACAGAACACAGTCACAAGAAACTAAACATAACCCTGGCATTAAACCCCCCTCCAGAAAGGCGTGTCCTCCAACAGAACCAAAGGGGTGGAGGGACTAAGCGTAGCAGAAGGCCCGTAAGTCCGTGGCCCAGGCAGAATGACTTCTGTCCAAGGTGGAGCCAGAGGGACGAGAGAGCCAGGTAGAGCCATAAGGATGATGGTCCCAGGTGGAGCCAGGGTGGAGCGACGGGCTCAGTGGCTGTAGGCGTAGCCAGGGGATCCTCTTCATTAGGTGGAGATGGTGACTGGAAGATCTAATAGACAAAGGAGGAGCCGAGAAGCTGAAGGGTACCAACGGAGGCAGGGCCGATGGACTGGCTGGGTGGGATCTCAGGACTTGGTGCTGGGCGAGACCAATGGGGACAGAAGATTCAGGTAAATGTCCTCTTCCAATTCATAAACTTCTGCAGAGGCCAGCTGTAGCGCACCCTCAGCTACAGTAGTGTAGGCGGGGCTTTCCTCCATTCCTATGAGCAGCCCCATGTGAACGGACGATGTTGCCGACTAACACACCTGGTCAGATTCACTGTGGTGTTCGGGCTCCGGGGAGATGGTTGGCTCAGTCTTTCCATCTGGCTCATGCATCGCAGCAGGCTCGGGCTCTCAGTCTGCGGTGGGCTCAGGCGTTCACTTCGTGCAGAGTAGGGGAGGTGGCTGGCTGGGCTCAGGAGTGGGGCTGGTGACATCCTACTCGGGGCAGATGGTGCAAGCCGATCCACTGTTTACCAGCACCCACTCCACAAATACGCCAAAATCCTCTCAAGGACCAACACCAGGTAGGCGTGCCTTACACCACTAATTTAGGCTTGTTAGAAACAATACACACAGAGAGCGGTCAGGAAAATTGGTACACCAGGTCTAGAAAGTTACTGGTGTGGTCCTCGAGATCATTATTCCCTCGCTTAAATCCATAATTTGTTTTTGGTTCAGTCTTCTGTCATGAGATGTGTGGTTTTAACAAAGCACGCAAGGTCACAATAGTCCTTTTTATTAAACAGAGAAACATGCATGAGAATAACTAGGAAATAACTTACAACCACAACACATAAATGCAAACGAGACCAAACACTGAACAGAAAGAACTCATTTAACTAATAAACAACCAGGGAAAAAATAACTAGGAAAACAGAAGACAGGCAACTGGGAACAGGGAGAATAACAACAAAACACTAGAAACTAAACATAACCTTGACATTTCCCTATAAAATGCCATTTAATAAACAATTACAGGTTTGCTGTACTTGTTTGTAGGGCTGCACAATTTGACCAAAATTGTATGATTATATATCAAGCTTCTCTTTTGTTGATAAGCAGTTCTCATTACTAATTTGTGAAGATGGTTGGCACGTTGCATTTCCAAATGCATATTAAAGTGACCAAACTCGGAGCAGATGCAGATGGAGTTCATGTGGAGCAGCGTTTACTGCAAACAGAGTCGCTGTGAGACACTGAAAACATCAACAGATTATAAGCTGCTTATGTTTAAAAGAACACAGCGCTTATATTTATTTAATTAAAATTTGGGTGACCAGCATAAAACTTGAGGTTTAGCCTCCTTGTCCCATGGCTCCTCAAAAAAATAGGATACTGGCAGAAGAGATGAGTAGTTCTCCACAATCCACTGCAACCTCTCACTCAGACCTGCCTCCATTCTAGCATAAAACAACCCTTTATACACTATCCAATCAGTTCCCAATTTATAAAAACCAAACCATTTTTCTAGTTGAATATGCCAATCCACAAGCAAATGCGCTTTAACGTTAACTTTTATTTTAAAATGTCAAACGTAGTTCACATTTTACAACATTAACATGAGCTGAAAAAGGTTTGTTTCAAGTATTAACGGACGATTACCCTCAATAAAGCAGATTTTAATTTATTCTGTCTACAGGAGC
Organism: Elopichthys bambusa; assembly: GCA_037101425.1. Classification (NCBI taxonomy): domain Eukaryota; kingdom Metazoa; phylum Chordata; class Actinopteri; order Cypriniformes; family Xenocyprididae; genus Elopichthys; species Elopichthys bambusa. The sequence continues at coordinate 4,049,796 of CM074441.1, forward strand.
AGATCTCTTTATCTTCAGTAAAATACTCAAGCATTACAAGGGTTTAAAGCATCTTAGTTTCATGTAAAATATATTAGCTGCAGACAACAGTATACATTCACAGATGTCTGTGATATATTAAGTACATTTTTGACAGAAATGGGCTAAGAAATCATGCAGAAATACACACAGCTAATTTTCTTCTTCTCAGCCAGCCGCCCCATTAATTAGCATTTCTGTCACAAGCTCTCATGGGAAACGGGCTGGGAAAAAAATGTTATCTGAGACTGATCAGAATGCATGAGGGAATGAGAAAAGAATGATCTAGAAACCAAAGACACACTGAAAACGACAGCTCAGCTAATGCAAAACACAAAGTAAAGAAATGGATAGAGAAGTAAATTGTAAACGCATTTTTCTGTGCACCACTTACACAACAACGTAATGTATCACGTTATTTACGTAACACTCATGCTCAATTGCATCAAGGTAAGCCTTGCGCTACACTGCAAAAAATGCTGTTCTTACTTAGAGTTTTTGTCTTGTTTCTAGTCAAAATATCTTAAAGTTCTTAAATCAAGAAGCATTTTCTTGACAAGTAAAAATGATTTTCTTGTTTTCAGAAAAAATAAGTCAAAATTAAGTGAGTTTTTCCTTAAAACAAGCAAAATAATCTGCCAGTGGGGTAAGCAAAATAATCTTATTTCAAACCAAAAATAAGATATATAATCTTGTTTTCAATTTGGATTAAGATTATTTGGCTTACCCCACTGGCAGATTATTTTGCTTGTTTTAAGGAAAAACTCACTTAATTTTGACTTATTTTTCCTAAAAACAAGAAAATAATTTTTACTTGTCAAGAAAATGCTTCTTGATCTAAGAATTTTTAGATATTTGGACTGGAAACAAGACAAAAATTCTAAGTAAGAACAGCATTTTTTGCAGTGCAACCCTAAGAGAGACGGTGAAGAATCTGACATATCTGGATGGATTAGATGAATGAGAGAATCCTGGCGCGAAGCGTTTTGCAATGCTCCTCAGCACGTGCAGGATGTCCCCCTCCCCACTCTTCTTCCCATGTCCCTTCTAACACACTCACGTTGCACAAACACACAGCTAGCCTGAGCACTGAGGGGAGCATCAGCCTATCAGCACGCAAGGCTGCTGCACGCATCACCGGAACCCAGGATTGCAATTGGCTGTCAGTGCCAAAAAAGGTGGGTCTAGATTATGTAAACAGACCCAGCTTCTAAATACAGGGTGAACAGCCAATCACTGCACACAGACGGCACCCCTTAGTGATGTGGCTGAGAGATAAAGAGAGGGAGAGAGAGAGAGAGAGAGAGAAAGGTAGCGTGATAGAAAAAGACAAAGAAAATTGTGGGCAGCACAGGACTCTCTCTTAACATGCTGACAAATGCTGACGGCAGGAGTGCAACAGACAAAACAAACACAAAGGGTTTGGCTACCTTTACGAACAAACAACAGCCGCAGCATTTTAATGTTAAAGGCACAGTTCACTCAAAAATCAAAACCCTGTTACCACCCTCATGTCGTTCAAAACCTGTAAGACTTTGTCACACAATAGAAGATATTCTGAAAAATGTCTCAGTGTTTTTTCGTCCATACAATAAAAGTCAATATAGTCTTACTGACTTCAATTGTACGGACAAACCGTTGAAACATGCACAATATCTTTGTTTGTGTTCCACACAAGACAGAAATTCATACAGGTTTGGTTTGACATGAATTTTTGGATGAGTGAATTTCCATTTTTGGGTGAACTACCCCAGCCAACACATGACTTGCACATATTTGGGAAAACATCACGGGTTGTCAGAACCACAGTCCAGAAATCCCTAAAGGCCCATTCACACCAAGAACTGTAACTATAAAGATAACTATATTTGCATCCACACTAACGAATGATAACGGTCTGTTTATTCTAAGCTCATGCGCTGCGGTTTCAAACTGTGTACAACATGTTTTTGCTGTTCTTGTTGCATTTACACAGCTTCAACCAGCAGATGTCCTCAGCATGCTATGTTTCAAGTGAATAGCTAATGTAATCAATATAATCTAAAAGTGAATTTAGCTGATGTAGTCAATATAGTGCAATAAAAACAACAATCTAGACAAATATTGTCAAAACTAGCGCTGGATACCTGAGGTAATTTTTATGTTACACTGTTTGCTAGCCTGGCATAATGATCTCAACGTTAGCACTTCTCACCATTTATTCCGAGGGTATGACCGATTGTTTTCCATATATCCATTTTCGTTAAAGTATCCTTGAAAAGGGGGTTTGACTTGTCAAACAGTGGTGGATTTTTCTGGACCTCGGCGATTAACTTCTCCGCAATATCGTCTGCCATTTTAAATGCTCGAGCTCTTAAATTAGAACGGATTCTGATTGGCTGTCAGTGTTGTAAACGGGCCTTTAGTACAGTAACTGAATCAATCTTAAACAGAATATTATTATTTTAAATTGTGCATGCAATATATTTAGGGGTCAGGTGGGTGTTTTATATGAGAAGTATATGAGAAGAGTAGAATATATCAGGATGGACACTTGCAAGGAATTAAAGAGTCAATGAATTTCAGTCAAACAATTTCAGTTCATTAATAATTCTTTTAATACTTCTGAAAGGTATTTTCACGTTAACGAAATTTCTGCAAAATGCCATTCACACAGAAGTCCATTTCAAACCAAGCAGCTTTCTGTTGGCCAACGTGGCAAATTTGTGTGACCAACTTGAAAATGAGCAACGTCTGTGTGGCAAAATCTTTCGTCTTCACGCAAAGCTCCTATTCCTATTCCTATTGGAACGACTGGATTACGGCAGCGAAATTTCACAGAGCAACAGTAAACTTGACCGCACTTTAAGGGGAAAGAGCTTTGGTTGCATCCAAGAACCAGTAACAAAAATGTCATGAAAATAACCGTTTCCAGTATTTTTCTTTTTTTAAATGGAATGAACGTTTACAAGTAAGAATTGACTGCCATTTATGAGAGTTGAGAGGCTGTATTTTGTTATATTTTGATGCTTGTTGGTGTTTTGTATCACGAGTTGAAGTTCAAGAAGGTTAGTACATTTAAACATTTGATTTCCAATTAAAAATCTGAAAAAGCTCAATAAATGACATGCAGCATATGATGGACTAACCTGCACTTTAGACAGCTCGTAGTTCCCTTCAGGACTGGGTAAGGTCTCTCTGGACGATACGGCCCTGTACGCAGAACCAGATGCCAGACAGTCCTTTCCCAAATCATGTCCTTTCATCTTCTTTTACCAACATAGGAGCGCTTTTGTTGCTTCAACTCTGATCTTTATCTTGTTAAAGTCACCAAATCTAAGCATATGAGAGAAGAGATGGGTTATAACATGAATGGAAATGTTACTCTTAAAGTCAGCATCGATCAAGCACATTATATGCGCAAATCCCCTTTTATCCCATTTAAGTCTACCACTGAAGTCTGAAAGGGTGGCATTGTTGTAGCTGAATTATTGTATGGACAAACATTTTAACCGGCCAGAGACAGTCCAATATTAATTCCAGTAATGTTGTCAGCATAAAGTCATTTTTAGTAGTAGGAACATTTAGTTGTCTCAAAACATGGTAAGCTGCCTTACCTAGTAGACATTTTTGGCCATTATTTGGCCAGATTCTGTAAATGCCTTGGTGAATTTTGATTTTACCTTTTTAACTTTAATTAGTGTGTAATTTTACTGTTTGAGCAACTGCAAAGTTATGATGCTCAAAGTTTAATGCAAAAGGAGGTATTTCCTTTACAGAAATCTCTTTTTAAGGACTACAACGAGCTTCTTCCCAGGTTGGTGACATCACAAACCCCAAAATTTACATAAACCCTGCCCCCTAGAACATACAACAAAGGGGACAAGGTCATGTTGAGCTGTTTTAGAGAAGTCAAGTCACTTTTATTTATATAGCACTTTTTACAATGTAGAATTGTGTCAAAGCAGCTTTACATTGATAAGATAAGAGAAGAGGAAGAGTTGTTGTAGAAGAGTGTTGTTGGCATGCCGTCATTTTACGCCGGACTGCTGCACAAACGAGGGTCAGTTCAACGCTGGATTTGCGCAAAAGATTAACATGACGGCACATGCTAGTCGATGAGTTGAATCAACTCCACAGCAACTACATAAATTTATCCACTAATCATTCAGAAACGTCCAGTTTCATTCTAAAAGTTGTAACTTCTTCCCGAGTCTCTCCATCAGTGTCCGACTCCGGTTTGAACAATGTAAGGCTGAACACCGTTACTGACAATCGTCATTTTGGCTGCGTGAGATTCTCCAGCTTTGTTGTTGTTGAGCAACTGAGCTGTTAAAGCTCCACCCTTTTCTGGAAAGCGGGCCGGGAACAACAGCTCCTTTCCATTTAAAGTGTTTTTGCTCACACCCAAATAGGGGCAATTTTGACAAGCTATAATAAATGATCTGTGGGGTATTTTGAGCCCGAAACTTCACAGACACATTCTGGGGACACCAGAGACTTATATTACATCGTGAAAAAGGCACATTATAGGTCCCCTTTACTCCAAAGTCAAAACAAAAGGACCATAAAGATACTTTATTTTCATGACAACCACATTTTCACCACAAAATGACCATGACTGTAATGCACTGGTTTTGCAATTCCCATTTGCTATTTTTACTGCAATACAGTAAATACATACATTTAAATAATACAATTTATTTAATTTGAATAAGCATAAATGAACGCCAATACAACAAATACTGTCACGATGTATAAATACTACTTAGCATACATACTTACACTTTATTTTACTGCATTACAGTAATGAGAATAAGGGGAAATGTGGTCAGTTGTTATGTAACAATATCATAATACAAAACATCTTAGCGGTTCTAAAAATAGGCTTCATTTCCTTTAGGCGAAATATACTGTATTCTTTTTTTATGTGATATGTCCGGACAAGTTCTTGACAGGATTCACGTGACTCCACCGCCTACGATGCCCAAAAATGTTGCTACTTATTCATGTTGACTAAACAGGCAGCTCACCAGATTTTGAGACGCGGCGAATATCTTTGATAATTATGATGCTGTCGTGAATGAATATACACATCAATACACTGATTTATTTAGAGTGTGAGCGGCATTTATCTGGCGAATATTTTATTACGCTTGACTAATGGCTACATTCTCGGAAGACAAAGTAAAAGTACATTAGATGCTGCTGGTTAAAGCTTTAAATCCTTATCCTGTTTATCTGAGTGTAATAGGCCTCGCATCTCCTCCAGCCAGAAGAGAACAAACAGTTCCCGAAAATATGACTGAAAACAACAGACCGCACGGGCTTCATACAGGGACATCTACTGGCTTTTTTAGACTAAACAAACCACGGGGAGATACATATTTAACATCACTTAATCAGATAATATCTCTTTTTAATTTGGCAAAGAGAACACCCTAATACCATTCTTGTAATAATCCCGTTAATGCGTTTGTTAGAGAAAATGTTCCCACTTATTCTGTAAGCATCTATGTCTCATGGATTACAATTATACATCAAGTATCATCCACAATAATATCTACTACATAAGATAAATGCGTTTCAATATCCCGTCTAAACGGAGTGCATCATCAGAACTGTACTGAGACAATAGATGTCACCTACATCAGGGTACAAGACACTGAGCAAGACGTTGCCCATAAAAACAGCGCAATTTTCATACGCAAGATGCTTTTTGATTATTGGTCAATATATACAATAGAATTAAAAGTCAATAAAATAATTTGCCAGGACATGTCAAATTGAGTTAAAATAAATAACATTTGTAAATATTTTTAAAGTAGGGTGTCAGGATTACAGATGTTAAATCATGCAAAATATACTACAATAAATCCTATTTTGCATATCGAATAAAAGATAAAAGTGTCCATTGCAGCAGATACCTGTTCTTCTGGTAGGTCTGCGGATCTTCAACAGCGGATGGAGCAAAACAACTTCGTTATAAACCAGCTATTTGAAGGATTCGGCTGGAGGTCGTTCTGGGAAATGTAGTGTAGTGGAATTCTACTACAAGTTCACATCGTTCAAGTGCCGATGTTTTTGGAACTACAGCACCCACAATTCACTTTGCAATGAATGCGTCAGCGCTCTGTAAGTAGGCGGGGCTTATTGCGCAAGTGAAGGGTACGCGCATCCTCTGCAGTCAAACGCTAGTATTGCAACGTGATAAGCCTGAGGCTGTGGAATGGAATTTTACCATAACAGAAAGTACAGTGCGATGATGATACTGCACAATATGCGGACATCTTTCTTCTCGTTTTATTGTTTCATCGAAAACTACACCTGACACACATTAACCTGTTCAGACATAAATTATGTAGAAGCCAAAAAAAATGTCAATATATAGATTTCTACTCATCAGTTTGATATTTTATTAGTTATTTCTAATATTCAATATAGTAGTTCTGTTAAAGTAGCATCATTCATATAACTGTACATCTGGATTTACTTCAAGTTGTTTCAAGAAAAAGTTATGAGCTTATATTCAAGCTTATGAGCTTATATGCATATATATATGCATGTGTATATTAAAAACACCTACATATTATGTGCACATTTATATATTCCTAATTTAATTAATGCAGAGAAATATTATGCACACAATGAATAGTTGGAATTAAATTTAGTAAAATCCTTTAATTTCCAATGAATTTCTAAGGCCACTTCCCAGCTACATTTGAAAACTATTATTTTAGTTTTAAGATAATTCTAAAAGAAGAATAAGCTCAGCAGTTTATCTTCACCCACAAGTCAATGTCCTCTAGATTCTAGATCTACTTTTCTCCGTATCCATCGCTGAATTCGGAACCGTATACTCCATTTACCATTTCTGCCATAGAAAGATATGGTAATAGTATGCTGTCCCAAATTCAGCACTGATCTATAATAAACCCAGACCCAAGTGTTCTTGTAAACAAGGCAGTCTTGAGTAAGGAAGTGTTAATTATGAAAGCTGCAGTTTCCCTTAGTAACACTTTTCAGTTCTTCTACAAATGACCCTACTGGAACATCAGTATCTCTGTACATCCAGCTCAATACAACTGTACATTTCTCAGATGTTGCTTAAATTATTTCTCGACTGAAAAAGAGGTTGCCAGAAGGCAGCAAGACTCCGAAGTCGTTGCAAAGAATAGAAGACTTTGTAAACTGAAGAATAAAGTTGTGAAGAGACCACAGAGGCATTTTTTCGATCTTTTTTTTTTATTGTCTGTACACAAAAGCATGTTACACACGAGATGGGTACAGCATCTGAAAAAAGAAAAAAAGAAAAATAAATTAGTAATTCGTTTCAGTACCTGCGTAACAAGCATGTAGAACAGCATCTTTCCCTTTTTTTGAAACATTGGAGCCATTTACAACGGTTTAAACAAAACGAAAAACCTTTTATGCATTTAGGCCGTTCATTTATACGACATCAGCGACAAACTTTGGAAAACGAGGTTCAAAGTGTACGTTTTTTTTGAAAATTCCATGTAAACTACAAAAAAAAACTGATACAGCGATTTCGCAGGTCCATGTGAATGGGAATCGTTTTGACAACATTGTCATCTGTACATGAAAAACAAACAAGGAAAAGCTTTTGTGTTTAGTACATCATTGTTGTGTAAATGTACCCTTAAAGCAGATTATAAAAGAGAAAAAGTACCCAGTTATGACTAAACATCACATCAAATAAAGTTACCAAAATTCTCTCAGGTGTGCTTGTTACTTTAGCAAATAAAGCCGCCATATGCGATAGAACTACAAAAACCCTACTGTGACACTGAGGAAGACAAAGAGTCCAGGCTGATCTAGTTTTACTGTTCTTGCAAGCTTTCTAACCTAAATAGCAAGAAATGCAGTTTCTCTGATTAATTATATCTATGAAGATGAATTAATACATCTTTAAATGTATTAATTTAATTAAGCTGATGAGACATCAATGTAAAAACTTCGCAAGATTCAAACTTAAAGGGGGGGGGGGGGGGGGGGGGTCTAACGCCATTTCATGCATTCAGACTTATTTACACTGTTAAAGAGTTGGATTCTCATGCTAAACATGGCCAAAGTTTCAAGAAACAAGTTGGACGTATAACAGTATTTCTGTGCCAAAAATACTCTTCAGATTGCTCACAAACTTCGGACAGTTTTTTTTTTTTTTTTTCCTCCGAGTATGGCCCTTTATTATGTAATAAAGGGCGGAATTCCTTATACGGGCACTTCTCCCGTAAGAGCGCACGTGCACACATCGACCAGAGCAAGAGAGCAAGAGCACGCCCATCAACATGCTTCTTTTGGCTTTACAGAAGTCGCCGGCAGCCCTGCACAGGACTAGAGAAAGATTTGTTACTTTGTTACTTTTTTTTAGACCACGAAACCAATGTCACCAAAAAGTGTGTTTTTGGTTGTGGGGGAAAGATAACCTTGCTTGCCAAAGAACCCAGCGTTAAGTGGAGCGCAATACATTGATGCGCTCTCGATATTTGTTATTAAAATAAGCATAGAAACTGATAGTTGCTCACTTTTATTGGTTAAAATGAATGGAGAACATCTTGTGTTTTTCCGTATATATAATATACCAGCACTGTCTTGAATCCAGTTTAAACCACTGCCACACTATAAAGGCAAGCATATAGTGGGCAAACACAAAGTAGAACCAGGGACATTATTGACACTTAAAGTCAGAAACTTTAAGACCCTTACCACACGGATCCTGTGCCCAATAGCCTTTGCGGGAAGATTGCTCTTGAACTTGGCACGAACCATTCCACTGTTTCCATGAGCCCGTGTGACTTTACCCCAGATGACGCGCGTCTTGTTGGGTTTACCGCCAGGTGTTGCAGTGGTCCTTTAGAAAACATACATAACTCACATTAAACACATTGCCGACTAATTATGAAACATCTCTGCATAGGAAGGGTCAAAACATGTTTCATGATCATCTTCAGTCTCTGTATTTAAAGTAAACATGAAAAAAAGCTCACAATCAATTTTACTTCCATAATCTGACATTTCCATGCAAAAAACTACATTCAATGATTCAATATCAATAACGATCAAATAAATAACTGGACTAAACTGTATTCATCAATAAATATTCAATCATAAATCATTAAGGATATATAATAAATTAGTCATATATATATATATATATATATATACACATACACACACACACACACTAATATATATACACACACTAATATATATATACACACACTATATATAGTACACAGTAATAAATATATATATATACACAGTACATTTATATATATATATATATATATACACTATATATGTGTATATATATATATATATATATATATATATATATATATACACACATACACAGTACACATATATATATATATATATACACTATATATGTATATATATATATATATATATATATATATATATATACACACATATATATAGTGTATATATATATATATATATATATATATATATATATATATATATATATATATATATATATATATATATATTTATTACACACACATACATATACAGACACACAACATAGCAGGTTAACTGTCAGGGTTCCCATTAGCAGGACATTTGGCATGCTTTTATTATTGCCTTATTTCCCCATCACAAATTTTAGTAATCAAACTAATTAAACACCATTAGAAAGCTTGGAAATTGGACATTGTGTTACAATGGAAAGGGTACTTTAAAACTTTTAGCAGGCTTAAAGGGTTAGCTCACCCAAAAACAAAAATTCTGTCATTAATTACTCACCCTCATGTCGTTTCAACACCCGTAAGACCTTAGTTCATCTTCGGAACACAAATTAAGATATTTTTGATAAAATCCGATGGCTCAATGAGGCCTTCATTGCCAGCAATAACATTTCCTTTTCAATGCCCAGAAAGCAACTAAAAACATATTTAAAACCATTCATGTGACTACAGTGGTTCAACCTTAATATTATAAAACAAAATAATGACTTTATTCAACAATATCTAGTGATGGGTGATTTCAAAACGCTGCTTCATGAAGCTTTATAGCTTTACAAATCTTTTGTTTCTAATCAGTGGTTCAGAGCGCCAAAATCCCATGATTTCAGTAAACGAGGCTTCGTTACGTCATAAGTGTTTTGAAACTTCAATAGTTCACGTGACTCTGGCAGTTTAATACGCACTCTGAACCACTGAATTGAAACAAAAGATTCATAAAGCTTCATGAAGCAGTGTTTTGAAAATCGCCTATCACTAGATATTGTGGAATTTTGTTATTTTTGGCACAGTACTAGTCGCTTTATAATATTAAGCTTGAACCACTGTAGTCACATGAACTGTTTTAAATATGTTTTTAGTAGCTTTCTGGGCATTGAAAAAGGGAGTGTTATTGCTGTCAATGGAGGCCTCACTGAGCCATCGGATTTTATCAAAAATATCTCATTTGTGTGTTCCAAAGATGAACGAAGGACTTACGGGCGTGAAACGACATGAGGGAGAGTAATTAATGACAATTGTTTTGTTTTTTTGTTTGTTTTTTTTAATAATCCTTTAATTTGTGTGATTTTAACTTCAAATTTGGAACACTTGAACGTGGTTAGACATATGGCTTTGATTTTCTAGTCGAAACCTAGTCGAAATTTTATAAAATATTTATTTTGTATGAAAAACATTTAGATTAGTAATTTTACATTCATTTTTTTGAAGCATTTAAAAAGACCAATCTTAGGTCTGTATTCCAAAGCATTCATGATTTACAACCATTTAAGTTCAGATCTATGCTCAGAAAGGGTGGTGACGGTTAACAGTTTAATAATATACATCAAATAAGCTTCTGGAATATTAAGCGCCAATTAATAATTCAAAATAAGAACAGAAACATGCATCAAGTACTACTTTCATATAAAAGTGAACATACTGGACAGTATGTCAAGGCATCATTGACAGCATGATCACACACATATTTCAGACTGCAGCATGGAGTCAAACCTTTCCTCACACGTGACTCGTCCCACACTTTAAGGTGCCACCACTTACTTTTTTGCCTTGTAGACATAGGCACAGCGTTTGCCCAGGTAGAAGTCGACCTCTGTGCGGTTGTAGACTCCCTCTAACTTGAGCAGAGCAGTGTGCTCACGCTGATTCCTCAGGCCACGCTTGTAGCCAGCAAAGATGGCCTTACTCCACAGCCTAAAAGAGGGGAAAACGGGTTAACGGTCTTCATCTATGCGCATGTAACTAGTAACACTTAAAGGCATTATCATCACACTGAACTATGCCTCAGATTTATAATGCTGACAGCTTTCGTGTCTTACCTTCCGGGCATGATGATGCTTTGACCAGGCTAACCAACCTAAAATGACAACAAAACATTCATTCAACATTTAGCGTCATTTAATATGCACTTCCTCGCAGTCAAGGACTTAGTTAATATATTTGCATTGACTATAACCACAACAGCTTCAGGGCTTCTGCATGTTTATCTTCCTCAATGCTATGCTAATTTCTCATACAAAGTTATACGTACTTTATAGTTATTAGTACGTCTTCAAAACAAGCTAACCAGAGTAGTAAACATCACAAATGATGTGATGACAGTAATGACCAGAAATGAGCTCCGGACCGCAGTTTAGCCTGAGCCAACTGGCTCAAACAATCCGTTTAAAATCCAAAGCATCTTATGTCATATATGGCAAAACTTTACCGAATATGGACTTAATTTATATTTTTTATTAATACTGGTAGAAATCACGGGTTACTTTACATCACACAAGGCTAAAATGTCACATTTTAAAAGTCGAGCTCTAAAACGCTCACCTGATTCTGTCTCAAAAATGGAGGAAAAGGCCGCTCGCAAGGAACGCTGGGAAAATGTTGACAACGGTGTCTGAAAATCTGCCTGACTAAAATTAAAGCGTTTCTAACGCATTCACATTATACCACTTTTCAAGTTTCTTCTAAATCATCATCATCAACAGCAACAACATTGTAGTAATAGTAATGACAATAATAATAAATAATAAAATGTGTTCTTTAAGTAATGTTGAAGTTTTAATATTCTGACAAGTGGACATATAGATCAACTTTTCCAAAATTATATCAATTCAATTTATATTTATTTATATACCTTAAAACAATGTTAACAAAGTGCAAAAAGACAGGAGACTGACTTGCATTACGAGGAAATTAACATATATAAATATTAAAGGAATAATTCACCCAACAAAAGAAGACTTTGAAGAATATGTGTAACCAAACAGTTGATGGGCACCACTGATTTCAATAGTATTTTTTTCTCCATACTATGGAAGTCAGTGGGGTCCATCAACTGTTGGTTACCAACATTCTTCAAAATATCTTCCTTTGTGTTCAGCAGAAGAAAGAAATTCATACAGTTTTGGAACAACTTGAGGGTGAGTAAATGATGACAGGATTTTAATTTTTGGGTGAACTATCCCTTTAATTATTATTTATAGCAATTTGGATCTGCATCAAGTTCTTATAGTTCTTATAGTGATTTTAGTACTTATACTTTATAACACTAAATAAGCATTCAAATACCAATAATTTTGTGAACATGTAAATGAAGGTAATTCATAAATTAAAAATTGCTGCTTGTTATAAGCGCTCATTGTAATTTATCTAGACAATCTTTTTTCTGGGTTGCACAAACAAGGCCTGTTAGGAGAAAATGTTGGAAGATCTTGAAGGAGAAGCTGGGGTTAGTTCAGAGGAAACTTGCATTTGTAGATGCACACAGAAACATGAACTCAAACAGAAAGCGTGAAATTGAGCGATCCATTTTAAACAATTATAAACAATAATAAACAATTCACTCAGGTTGCTTTGCCAATATCATTTTCAATAAGGTAAAAAAAAAAGATTACTACAATTTAAAAAAATAAAATAAATAAATAAATATATATATATATATATATATATATGCCTATTTAATTACAACATGGTTGGGTTAACTACGTTTTTTATTGACTCAACATATACTTTCAGAATGGGCCATTGTTAACAGCCTGTTTCCACAAAATGATAAAATTTAATTCACAGAAATTTAATTGAGCCATATGAAAATTTAGATGCAACAACAAGCAAGTGTGGGTATCAGGTCAGAGTAATAGATGTGCCAAAAGGTCTTTACAATTGGTCGTGAAAGCTGCCTGTTACACTGTGGGAAAGGGTTTTTTGGCCTATTTTGAATAAGCAGGCTAATTACTTTGCGACCGCTAAAAAAGTATGTTCTATATAATATACATGCGTAGTATAAATGTAATCCGGACGTACTACATTCGCCATTCTGTCATTAACATGTGACCTACCAGAGTCGGTTGCGTCGCTTCACTGCCATTCACAAATCCTCTCCAGTGGCCTCATGGGATAGTAAAGTGACCATCGTATGCACACTTCAGAATCTTGCTAGAAGAAGTAGGTCATCCGGGTAGTTTTTGCCTACTCTTTTGAGTACTGTGAATTCGGACGTACTTCTTTTGTTACATACTGTTTTTAGTATTAGGGAACTATGTGATTTCAGAGACAGCCTTGGTTTCTGTTGTAGCATTGTGTACCTTTCGGCACGCCCATTACTCCGACCTGCAGGTATCCCTGTCTCACAACCAGAGCCGCTTCTGACCATTTTGGTGCCCTAGACAAGATCCCCATCTGGTGCCCACTCCCCTCCTTACATTTTAAACACTCAATGTTACTAACATCAATTAAAGTAACCCTGCTCCGTATTCACTCCATGTCAAAATAGTTTTAGTGAATTTGCCTTAATAAGTGAGGAATAAGCATATTTTTCTATACTCCAATGCAACAACAGATGCCGACCAATAACAATAGACACTGTTGGGTTTTGTCAGACGTTATCTGTTGCTATTGGTCGATGCTTGTTTTCACCGACTGAACATAATGTGCTCAGACATTTTTTCTTGTTTGGCTTGGCTGATGTCGTTTCTCCAGTTGTGTGTCTGTCCACACATTTTCAAGGGGCTCTTCCTCTGAGAAAAATTACTTTTTGTCACTTGTGGAGTACTTGTCATTGTTTGGTCTTCCAAGGGTTGTGCAGATAAGACGTGTCACGTTGCTCATAATAATGGTGCAGATGTTGCCCATGAACCCGGCAGCTTGGCTTTTGTATTCGGGAAGGGACATTTTTCTGTGGCTGAATTCAGAATAGAATTTTGTAGCCCGTAACTGGGAGGTCTCCATGTTTAAGAATCTACATCATTTGCAAATTTCAAAGGACATTAGAGCAGTATTGCCAATTTCTAATGATCTCTAATGACTGATGATTATATTTAGGAGTGTCCCTTGAGCTGCCTGCCCTGCTGTTGCTTCACCTCAGAGCAACCCCAAGAGGCAGTGTTTTTATATGGTATATATTATGTTTAAGGGATTTTGTCATTACATAAGGATTTTTTGAGTGAGAGCATGAGGTTCATGCATCAGCGGGTTAAAATTAGGCACAATACTCCATTTTCAGGGTGAATGAAATCGTCCGATGGGGGAATTTGGAGGACACAAAAAGACGCTGCACAAGTTCCTCCACAAAATAATGGAGCAAATCTTTAGCTGTCATTCTGACCTCCTCCAAGACATTCTCTGTCTGCGGCATCTTGCATCTCATGGCACAGTTCATTAAATCTGCGAGCTTTTGATGCAAATGTTCTGAGGCTGCGTAACTGTTGTCCTGCCAGCTGAAGTGACCTTTGCACTTCAACATATATAGAGCGGTCATCAGTGAGTCAAATAAGGTGGTGGTCTTTGGCCCGTCACTGCCTGAGTGTTGAGCTGACTCCAGCAGGACGAGTGACAGTCAACCCTCAGATGACTCAAAAGTCGGCCGCAGAACTGGGACAGGCCCACTTTTCCATTTTTCTGGACGTGGCAGTAGAATGCTTTGACCATGTGCGACCACATCCAGTGGCCTCCACCCTATGGCTCATTCTGACGGCGCACAGAAGTTTGCCCTCTGTTGCCGCAAGGACCGTGCCAATTGCTGTTGTGGCCATTGTGTGGGAGATGTGGCAATGCAAAACACTCAGCTTTCCGATGACCCCACTGATCAGTAATTCCCCAATATTAGTGCAGCGCAGGAATAATCCGGACAGAAGTAAACAAATCATGGTGATGAGGCTGCGTTGATCTTCAGCATGCTGTTGTGCATCATCACATTCACCCGATGACAAACTTCCTCCACCACAATGCCAGCGAGTTCAGAGGAAAGCAAATTGTCTTCACCCAGAGAGTCCCTGAAATTGCAGTCATCGCTGCTGAGGAGAGCATCCACCGTGATCCCAAAAAAGGGATTCAAGTGGAGACACATATGGAAGCTGTTCTATCTTCAGGATCACCGGTCTTTCTGATGTGTCCTGCTGAATATCCTCAATGGATGAGGATGTTGATGATCTGTTTAAGTTAATTACTACAGATTGATTCATGCCCACTATCTTGATAGTTTTGGCATTAAATCAGTTGCAGTTGTGGCGGCTGAAGTCAGCATTTGATAGATCTGCTGTCTAAAAAAAATTTGTGTGGAGAAAACAAAACAAAATGAGTTTTAGTTCTAATGAAGTATAATGATGAATATGTTTATGCTAGGTTACAGTTAGGGTGTTTTAAAACCTGCAGATAATTTGCTTTGTTCCAAAATATGGACTTAGATTTGTATAGTGTATTCATTTATTTGGAAAAGTAGAATTACCGGGTAACTCAATGCCACCTGCATCACTTCCAAATTCCTGAAAAACAGACAACTGTAAATCTGCCTGTAAGGTTATGGCACCCAAGAATACATTTGTTATAAGAATACTTCAATTATTAAGAAAATTATAAAAAAAATTATATTATTATTAACTACTATTGTAGTGGCCTTTATTTTGAAATTAGTAGTTTCCGGTGGGAGTTGCTCAACGTCTCGTTGACGCTGCTGCCATTTTAGTGCGCGGTGAGAGACGAGTGGCCGCACAAAGAGTCTGCACAAATAAACAATGCTGCAGTAGTTACGGTCTGTGGTTATTTGTGATAGTAGAGCAGTCGACGTTTCTTTGCTCGGATCGCACTCATATTCCATCATGTCTACCGACACTCCACCGGACCAGGTAAAGTAAAGACATATGTGGATTGTGGAGTGTTTGAAATCAAGTGCTCGTGTTTGCGGCCTAACTTGTTGAGATCGCTCTTAAAGCAGGATGGTGTCGATGTTTAAAGGTTTATTACACGTCTTTTTACAGCATGCGTCGAGTGTTTGTGCAGTGATTGCTTTGTACTGCTGTAATAAATTAGGAAAACAGTTTAGGTAGTAGGAGAGCCGAGTGTTGACGTAATGCTGTTGCTTAGGTGTTGGCAATTGTGTGACTGCAGCGCGACAGACCACGATGCCATTGATTTTATTCTATTTTTTTTTTACCTGTACTATTGTTTACAGCAACACTCAGATTTATGTTGGCTTGAGAAAGCCAACGCACTATTGTTCTTCTAGACTGCAACGTCTCCTAGAGAGCTTTAAAACTACAACCACCAAACTCGGGCAATATGTAGCTTTTCTAACCGAACGGAAGATTTACCTGAAACGGGCGACCTAAAACTCGGAAAAAAACCACTGACAGAATGCTCAAATGAACCAATACTAATAAAACTCTCACCCATTCTAGCGATTTTTAATCTCTATCTATTTATTGATATGTGTATCTGTAAAACCTTCAAATAATACCAAACAGGACTCCCTAGCAATGCACTAAAAACTAATTAGAACACCATAACAACCTCCTAGCAACCATTCATAAAGCATAGCAACGCTGTAGCAACCACCTAGAATACCCTAGTGACCACATAGCAATCTACCATGCCTAGCAACACCCTACCAACCATACAGAATATAATATCTATCCGTGTGGCCTTAAAACCTTCAAAATTCTAGGCTACCTTTTTAAAACGAATTCAAACTTGAAGCTATTTAAACTGACTTAACTTTGAACTGAAAGTTAGATTTTAAAACCACTTCAAATGTTTAGCCAGGCTTTCTTTAGAAAACATCGAAGTTCGCCTGACTTACTTTTAATCTAGTTTACTAATAACAAGATATATGCTGAGTGAACCATGAAACTATTTTATCTTTTAGTATATTGAGATGACTTGGTTTTTGGTGACAAAATGCTGTTTATGAAGGCAGCTTTCAAAGATTTGAAACCACAAAGCTGTATTTCAAATACACTGCACACTTCCCATGTTTAAGATTGAGAACTGTTGATGTTCAGATTACGGTTATATAACCAAAATATGAATAGCGTTTTCCCCAATGTCCTACCAAAATGAAATGTCTTTTGGGAACAAATGTTGCACGCATTTCAGGATAATCCGGTTTCACATTTGTTGTTTCTTTCCCCCCTCAACAGGCAGCAGAGTACATCCCAGAGAAGGTGAAGAAAGCAGAGAAGAAGTTGGAAGAAAATCCATATGACCTCGACGCTTGGAGCATACTGATTCGTGAAGCACAGGTTTAGTGACACAGGGTTGCATTCCTTTTTCCCCGGGGGTAACATGTTTTGGGAGGGGACGGGAGGGCGAATCTGATGCTGTTTCATGTAAACGGTCTTTGGGACGTACATTATGATTCTGTATGTAAATGAACTCTACTTCTTTTAGAATCAACCCATAGACAAAGCAAGGAAGACATATGAGCGACTTGTCGCCCAGTTTCCCAGTTCGGGCAGATTCTGGAAGCTATACATTGAAGCTGAGGTTAAACTTTATTTTAATTTGATGACATTTTCATATCTGTGCATGACAATGCTTCTCCCCATTTTGATCAACAATGTGATATTCACACAACACCAACAATGCATAATAACCGCAGGGCGTCAAGGGAAACTCATAGCTTGTATCATTTAGAGGTTCTCAAGTCATTCTTTTCCTTATACTTTGCAGTTTTATGAGGTGATATTGTTGCATGTTTTATCTGCAACAGCATTAAAACAATTTTAATGGTATTGGAGTGCTTTAGCCTTTATTACTTGTGTCAATTTCTTGCCTCCTGTGTCATTTCTTTGAGGTTGTTGTGGTTTGTTTGTAATTAATAATTCAAGATTTGGTCCATACTAGCATCTACCTCTCTCTCTTGTCCCTCATTCCATATTATACATGTGAGTTGTAGTCCACACATCAACAAAGTCTAGTTTGTCTATATCCTGAGGCGAATTATATGGTGTTTTACAAGTACACACTTGCACCACACAACGCAGCACATGCTCACATTCTTTTAGGTTTACTATTAGATTGTTCACATCCAGAAATAGTCATGATATGATATTTATATGTAGGAGTGCAGTTTAGGGACAGATTGTAATGGTAAGTATCTTACAAGTAACCTTTAGATCCAGAGTTAAATTCAACTAACTTAAAGTTAACTAGTGTAGTCACTTAAATGGTTAGGTTTTTGGTCTATTTAATTATTATTATTATTTTTTTTTAAATATTCCTAGAATTAGACTTTATGACCATTATATTGGCAACTAATTTTATGGGTATAAATGATTAAACATTGCTAAATGTGTAATTTATCTTTTTATACTCTTAAAAACATTTTGGTGGAGGGTGGTTGTGGTCATCTTTTTGTTTTTTTCTTTCTCTTTATACTTAGTTGATCGTTACAGTTAACTCTTTGCTAAGCCCTGTCCTGTAACGTTACTTACCGATCCTACCTTTGCAACAATTTGCCATTTTCTTAGATAAGTTTTGCTCTTTCCAAAACTCACAGGCCTCCTTCCCAAATGAACACGTATAATTTCAGTAAGAGCACCTACATTTGCTCCAAGATAAAGTTAAACTTGATGTCATTTTCGTAGTCCAGTGCATGAGTTTGCAGTACTATTGTTGTAGGAATGTTACTAATAGTTCGTTTCACTCACATAGGTAATCACTTTCAATATTTAGTTGTTTCTTTTGACAAAAAAAGTGTTCTGATTTGCAGTCTTCTATTTTGAATCATTACTGAATCACAAAGTGGAGAGAATCTCAATTAATTTCAGCCCCAGTAAGAATAATTTTCAATCCATTTTTATCACTTTTTATTCATAATCACTCCATTTACTGAAATCTCCTGATTCTTTTTATGGGATGTTTTGTAAAGCTGGTCTCAAACATTAACCAATTGGAGTGGAGCTTATTGAATGGTCATTTAGGATTTTAGCTGCAATCACACAGCTACAAAATAATTTCCTCTCTAAAAACAGACCTCACCATGGATAAATCAATTGGGGAGCTGTGGTTTTTGTAAAAAATTATCTATTTTCAGATCCCCATTTGTGATTTCTTGATCAAACACATACGCAAATTTTTTGTTGCTGTCATCTGAATTTAAAACAAAAAGTGTAATGGGTCTGAAAAATCATATTTTGATTCTGTATAATTAATTGAAATAGTGTAAAGGAACAATCAGGGACCAATCAATTTTAAGTGTTTATGCACTCTTTGATTTGATTGAGCGTTTCCAATCATTGTTTAATTATTGTTCAAGCTTCTCAACCCATAGTCAAAGCTGTTCTTTTTTTACCCCTACCGTAATAAAATGCACTGTAACAAGTTTGGCTTGTCGTTGTAATGTGCGTTGTAATCTTGTGTCAGTGAGTGTGCGTGCATGCGTGTGTCCAAGGCAAGGAGACGGCAGTACCACAATGATCATGTCCCACAGCGACTCTGCCTCAATGCCAGTATTTTTCACACTCTGTCATGCTGAGTTTTGGTTTCATTTGGAGCTGTTGATTGGTTGGTTAAGTATGTCAGGCTAACACCGTTTGCCCTGGAGCACAGACACACTGCCAACAACCTCTTACAGCTGACCTCCGTGATATTAAAGGGTTTGTTCACCCAAAAATGAAATGTCATTAATTACTCACCCTCGTGTCATTTTAAACCTGTAAGACCTTTGTTCATCTTCGGAACACAAATTAAGATATTTTTAATAAAATCTGAGAGTTGGTTTTTTTTTTGTTTTTTTTTAATCTCCCATAAAAAGCAACAAAGTTACCACATTCAAGGTCCAGAGAAGTCGTAAAGACTGCGCACAAAAAGTATTCTCATTGCTTCATAACATTAAGGTTGAACCACTTTAGTATTTTAACCATGTTTTTACTACTTCTCTGGACCTTGAATGTGGTAATTTCGTTGCTTTTCATGGGAGATAAAAAAACTTGGATTTTATTAAAAATATTTTGATTTGTGTTCTGAAGATGAACAAAGGTCTTTCGGGTTTGGAACAACATAAGAGTGAGTAATTAATGACAGAATTTTCATTTTTGGGTGAATTAACCCTTTAATGCGATTAATGTTACAAAGAACCACAGAGTTAATCTGAAATGGCTTTAATGGTATAGTTGGGATAAAATTCTGTCATTTACTGTTCCAAACCTGTATGAGTTTTTTTTTTTTTTTTTTTTTCTCCCCTTTTTCTTCAGTGGAACAAAAGACCTTTTCTGTACAATAAAAGTGAATGGGGACCAATGTTGTTTTGGTCGCCATTAACTTTCATTGTATGGATGAAAACAGTTGAAGCATTCTTTAAAATATCTTTGTGTGTGTGTGTGTGTGTGTGTGTGTGTTTTCCACAGAAGAAAGTAAATCATACAGGTTTGGAATGACATAAATCATGACAGAATTTGTCAACTATTGCTTTAATGATAACAGTGCACGCATAGTCATATTATGTAATATTAGCAGGTTGCTGCTATTTAGGGACAGCAGTGGACAAAGGGCTTTGCATAAAGTGCAACCCTAGAGTGCAGTACAATTGCACAGACAATGCGATTCCGAATGAACAAAATTCATTCGGCAAAAATCTTTACCTCTTATATTGTTATCAGTGAAAATGCATCAATCCCTGATGGCATATACTAGAATACATTATGTGCAGTTTCCTCAAATTGCATTCATATGTTATTAAAATTCTGAAACATTTGCAGGTGCATGACTCTGTCAGTGTGAGTTTTAGTGCAAGTGACAGTTCTGGTAACCTATCAGTCCAGCACTAAATCATGCATCCCATGATATTATGTTAATAAGCATCAGATCTTCTGTGATTTATTGAACACTTGCAAATTGTTCTGATTACTGTCACCAATGTAATGTTATCTAGCCGGTAATAAAAGAGGATTTTTTGAAATTGACAGAATGACCAGTGATAGACTTCACTTCAAATTGGTTGTAAACACATTCAACAAATGTTTTGCACTGTAAAGTGTGTTTATGAGTTTATAACTGTCATGGTGCTACATTTATTTATTTATTTATATATATATATACATAATTTTTTTTTTTTTTTTTTTTTTTGTGGTGGCATAGTATTATTTCTGACACAAAAATGTGGTGTAGGATGTAGTTATTTTTCATATTTGTGTCGTGCCAGCTGAGAAAAATAATTATAGGTGAGCCCATAAGGTTCATTTCTGTGACTTAGTGTTGAGAAATGTTTTGAGAAATTGGTTTCTTGCTGTGCTTTTTTTAATACTATGAATACACATTATGGCAATGTTTTTGCTGTTTAATGTTGGCTCTTATTAAAAGCGAAATATTTATTTAAAGTTTCTACATTTTCCTGTAGAAACTAAAAAATGATCTGTAACTGCATCACACTCGCACAATTTCCTTCACAGCAGCAACTTCTGCTAAACAGACTTTTGTTTCGCTCAAAGGAAGTTGGTGATTAAGCAAAATAATCTTAAGTAAACCTGTTTTAAATTATTGTAATTGTCTGAGTGTAATGTTTCCTTTTCAAACTCTTACAGAAGTTATTACTTACTGTGCAACAACTGGTTTATAAAATATTAGCTTTGCAAATCCGTCAGATCTCCGTTAGAGACAATACTAAATCTTTACCCGAGATATGCACTCCAAAAAGGATATGTTTACTTATACATATTGTCCTGGTTTCACAGACAGGGCTTAGATTAAGCCAGGATTAGGCCTTTGTTCAATTAGGACATTTAAGTAGCTTTTATAAAAATGGCTTCGAAAAAAACAAAAAAACACATTGCTGGTTTGCATCTTAAGACAAAACAATAGCACTGACATATTTTAAGATATGTTAGTGCAAATTGCTTGCAGTTAAAACAGCTCAAACATTCATTTTAGTCTAGGACTAGCTTAAACCTTGTCTGTGAAACCGGGGGAATATCCATTACAACATTTGGCCCATCCATGACTCATTTTATGTGCATATTCTTCTCTATGCAGCATCACATGCAGTTAATAGAGGGGGTCAGTCATGAAACTGACATAATATTATGCAGGGTTGTGTGAATGTCACATCGTTGACCTTAAAAGGGTTGTGTGTGCATGCGTGTGGAGCAACTTACTACATTCTCGCTACAGACAGTATATTTTTTTTAATAATACTGGTTTTCAAATGTGTCCACAGATCAAGGCTAAAAACTATGACAAGGTTGAAAAGGTAAGCATTTATCGCATTGAAGCCACACTTTGAATTTATTGATCTTAAGAAATTGTGTTTGATACACAGATAGGTGTGAGACGATAAAAGCTGAGCTTTATCTAGGTCAGCACTCAAAAGCTCTGGGAGAGTAAACATGAAGATGGTGTAGTGAAAGAAAATAACACCTTGCTTCACTAGAAATATCCTGTTTGCTCTCCTGAATCCAGAAAACAGGCAATCTGACACTAAAATATGAGGGGGAAAACTCAGATTTGATTCTTTATGATGGTGGATGTATTTGTTATATCCCAGTTCAGAGAGCAATTCGCTGTTAGTGCAGTTTGGCAACAAAACATCAGGGTCAATTTTGTCGCATATCTCATGTGACCCTTTTGTTTCTGAAAACACAACAGTACAGGATATTCTTTGTGGTACCTTAAATATGAATGTTAATCATTCAGTATTACATCAAAATACTATGATATTGCCATCTGATGATCACAGATTATCTGCCAAAAATTTTGAATGACAACTTAGTATATTTTAAATAATTTTGGAGCGTAATCTAGAATTGGTTGACTTTGATAAGCGTTTTGTATTTAACCACCATCATGATCAACGCTACCGTCACAGTATTGTTTGTATGCATGAGTCAGTGCTGTGCTGTCTTGTTCGTCAGATGGGTTTGTTCACTGTTCAATCTCTTGCTCAGTTATTTCAGAGGTGCTTAATGAAGGTTCTGCACATTGACCTGTGGAAGTGCTACCTCTCATATGTCCGGGAAACCAAAGGAAAACTGCCCAGCTATAAGTATGTGACGTGATTGTGTTTTCATGGCTTTAAAGTAGCAATCAACTGCCTTTTCAATGCCTGATGGCAATATCTAGAGAGATGGTGGAACGGTGGGGTCAAAAACTCAAAATCTAATTATAATACGAATTGTTCTGGTCCTTGATTTAAAACTAGATAGAAATAGTTTTAGATTATAAAAAGCAAGATTGTCCAGTTTTCAGCTTCCATTGAAGCACAAGATGCTCTTTGAAACACCTTCAAATAATAATGGATAACATGATTGTCATGTTTTGGGACATACTAATTGCCAAATTATAAAATGTTAATTTTTCACTTCAAATTGTTACTCCTTGTTATCCTGATGATATAATTTACACGTGTTAAATTGACTTCTGGACCCATTGCATATAATACTATTTAATTATAGCAAATAATACAAAATTATAAAAATTAAATGAACAGTTGTTTTATAGAATCACTTTTTCTTCACAACAAATTTTGAATACAGGAAATTGTGCATTATTGGTTGATGATTGGTCTATTACTACTTTAAACAGACCTCACTTGTACTTTTTCTTGTCGCACATAGTTAACGACTTTACTTTAAAGGGTTAGTTCACCCAAAAATGGAAATGTTATCATTAATTACTCATCCTCATGTCGTTCTAAACCCGTAAGACCTTCATTCATCTTTGGAACACAAATTAAGATATGTTTAATGAAATCCGAAAGGTTTCGGTCCCTCTATTGACAGCTTAAGTAACTGAAACTTTCAAGCCCCAGAAAGGTAGTAAATACATAATTAAAGTAGTCCATGTGACTCCAGTGGTTCAGTCTTAAATTTATGAAGCAACAGGAATACTTTTTGTGCGGGGGGAAAAAAATCAAATGATTAAATGTCAAAACGGCTTGCCATAAAGTCGGAGGCTGATGCGGAAGTGAAGAACTTGTTGAATAAAGTCGTTATTTTTTGCACAAAAAGTATTTCCGTCTCTTCATAAAATTTGAGATTGAACCACTGGAGTCACATGGACTACTTTAATGATGTCTTTACTACCTTTCTGGGGCTTGAGTTTCAAGTTTCAGTTACTTAGGCTGTCAATAGAGGGACCGAAACCTCTCAGATTTCATTAAAAGTATCTTAATTTGTATCTTAAAAGGTCTTATGGGTTTAGAACGACATGAGGGAGAGTAATAAATATTTTTGGGTGAACTAGCCCTTTAAATGTGCTGTTCTTTGACAGGGAAAAGATGGCACAAGCATATGATTTTGCTTTGGATAAGATTGGGATGGAGATTATGTCCTATCAGGTGAGAGTTTGACAGTCCTTATTAATCCTGATTTGTCCTATGACATCATAAACATTAACTCAAAACTCTTCTCTTAGATTTGGGTGGATTACATCAATTTCCTCAAAGGAGTGTAAGTACACCATTCTCAAAACCCATTTCCTGGTCATTAAAGAAGTTCATAATTGGAGGCAAGGCATTTGATGAGCTCTTTGTATGTGCCATCTAGAGAGGCGGTGGGGTCGTACGCTGAGAATCAGCGGATCACAGCCGTCAGACGCGTGTACCAGAGGGGCTGTGTCAACCCCATGATTAACATTGAGCAGCTCTGGAGGGACTACAGTAAATATGAAGAGGTGAGTACATAGAGGATGATGGATGTGTTATTCTGATTCAGGACAGTTTTGGAAAACCGCAATAATTCAGGTTTGTTATGAGGAACTGCTCTTCAACGTTGAATATTCTGTTTAATTGGTTGTAATCAGGTGTGTTGGACCAGGGAAATGCCACTGTGCCCTAATAAAATATCACTAATAAATCCTTGTCTGACGATAGAGATTATTGTATTCCAACCTGATAATCATATTCCCTTATAGTATTTTAACAAGCATGTCATTTGCGTGTCTATCAGCTGTTTAGAGTCAGAATGATTCGCACACGCACCGCTGTTGATCTAATCAGTCATATAGGTTTACAAAAGGTCTGCGATTCAGTCAGGCAGTTCGCTCACATGCTGGATGTTTTGCATTGGTTTCACACACCGTAATGGGATACTTTAAGACAGAAAAAAAAGGATGAGGTGATATTTACCTACAATCCATTGTATGAAACAAAACTCACAAATGTTTTCTATCATTTGTGTCTATGATGAAGCAGTTCTTTATTGCACTTGAAGCTTGTGAATCAGCAATACAAACAGTTTATGTTCATATATCCAAAAAAAGGTACAAAAACATGGGGACACTTTTTGATGGGAGGCAGTACAGAAAGGCCTGAAACGCTTTTGGTTGTAAAATGCATGTTGACCTTAAAATTGTGAATTTTTTGTTTTCCATAAATTGCTTTTGTTCCATTATAAAGGGCATAAATGTGCACTTGGCCAAAAAGATGATTGAAGACCGGAGCAGAGACTACATGAACGCCAGGAGAGTCGCCAAGGTGAGTTCAGCACGGGTCGAAGTGTGTAAAGGGATAAAGCAACAGGGTTTTTGTTAAAAGGCCTGCCATTATGTTGGTCCTCAATGCATTTTTAGGTTGTAAAATTCACAAAAAGCCACCTATACCCATATATAAAAATACATTATCCATGAATAAAAATACACCATAATTAACAAAACATTTTTAGATATCTCACACTGCCCTATCTGTATCTCTGGTTATCCATGGCTGAGAACCCCAGTAGCAATTTACAAGTAGTAATCTTAGGCTACATCAACACTAATCCAAAATGTTTCCCAAGTTCAAGGATTTCCAAAAGTTTCTCAATCACACTGAAACGTCGTAAGTCACTTAAATCGTCTTATTACTCATGCGTAAAACATAATAAAAGCTCACTGAGATGATACCGAGAGACCAGACATAATAAAGTTCTCACACTATTCTTCGCTTTATTACAAAATATCTCACCACTTACTGGTGCGTTCTAGTTGCACTCAATCGACATTCATTGTATAGTCTAAAACACAATTAGCAATTTTTTTGACGTAGAACAAATTTTCTGTCATCTTTTCAGGAATGTGATATGAAGAGCGAAGACTGAACAAAGTAACATTTTTCTTTAGCAACACTGAAAGTGCATAGCACATAGCAGGCACATACCAATATAAACAAATATCTATCAGTACAATATGTGTCACATGACTAAACGTGTATCAGTGTTTTCAAATACCTCCTTTTTCACAGTCCACATTACAACGCAGTTTTCAAATGTATCCACTTGGGAGAGCATCTTCAAAAAGCTGTGTTTCTCAGTGTGTACTGAAGGCCAAAATGTAAAGAAAAGGATGCGTTTTTAAATGTATCCGGATTAGTGTAGATGTAGCCTTAGCGTTCCTAAGGTCTCTTTTGAATTGTATTTGTACCATGGGTGGTATAGTGGAATGCTAACAGGCTATTTGATACCAAAAACTCTTTTTAAGTCAATAAAACTTTAGATTTCTTCTCATCACTTTCCTCTCGGTTCTTACTGTATGCTGATGGTTTGATTTTTAACCCCTTTCAAGGAATATGAAACTGTGATGAAGGGTTTGGACCGGAACGCCCCCTCAGTGCCGCCCCAGAACTCCCCACAGGAGGCCCAGCAGGTGGAGATGTGGAAGAAATACATCCAATGGGAGAAGAGCAACCCACTGCGCACCGAAGATCAGACTCTCATCACCAAGAGAGGTAGATTCATAAATAATGAGCAGCATGTTCTGACAATTGACCATCTGCTGTTTCAATCATATGTCGAGCATGACTAGTCCAGTCAAATTTATTTGTGTAACATTTTTCACAATAGACATTGTTTCAAAGCAGCTTTATAGAAAATCATGATGTTATGTTTATAATAATATCCTAATATCTTCATGCCTTTAGCAGATTAGAGCTAGACAATAATATATAATGTACGTTTTGCGATGATACAAGCAATGTAGTGTACAGTATATTACCCTATGTGAGTATACTGTATTTTGTTGGACACACTTTATATTAAGAGCTGGGTGATAAAAGTTAAAATTTACAATGAAATATCAGGCAGTTGATATTTGCTATATAGTATATGTATCTACACAAGTGTACTGTGTGAATTTGGATAAAGTTGCATATAATATACATTACTGGCTAAAAGTGATGTCTGTGTAAGTCAATGTAAGTCTATGTATGCTTTTAGTTTTTTGCATAAAAAAAACAACCTGTAGCTGTAGTTTGCCTTTATTTCCAAATAATTTTGTCAGATAAGTACCTAAACCAAGTTTAGTGTTTTGTTCTTCCCTCATAATTAAATATTTGTTTATATTTTGATAGTTTAATCGAACTTGTAGGGTCGTTAAAAACAAAAATCCCCTCCGGACATTACTTTTGGCCACTACCGTGCAATAATACAGTTTACATTTTGCGATGATATAAACGCATAAATGTACTGATATACATATATAAAAGTTAAACGGATTTAAATGTACTGAAGTGCATTGTGAAATTCAGTCTGAAATCTTCTTGGCTAGAATTTAGTTACATGCTGAATGCTGGAGGACAGTGTCTGATGTTATTTGTTGTAAAATTGTCTGTATCTAACTATGTTATTTGTCACTTGCAGTGATGTTCGCCTATGAGCAGTGCCTTTTGGTACTTGGGCATCACCCTGACATCTGGTACGAGGCGGCCCAGTACCTGGAACAGTCTAGCAAACTTCTGGCAGAAAAAGGGGTTGGTTTGCACATCAGTTTATATAAAACACTGTTTTACTGCCGCTGCTTGTGTGCTTGGATTTGAAGTGATTTGTCTTTGGTTGTATTTAGTTGCTTAGCTGTCATATTGACATGCAGTTGATGCACATTTCATGATCTCTTTCTTTCACTCATGATCTCCTCATTCAGGACATGAACAATGCCAAGCTGTTCAGCGACGAGGCAGCTAACATCTACGAGCGTGCCATAGGAACTCTGCTCAAGAAGAACATGCTGCTGTATTTCTCTTTCGCAGACTATGAAGAGGTAAGACCTCTCAAACTGATCTAATGATGACCTGACCTGCTGGACCTTTAAAAAGAGCCATAATCTACACTTTTGATGCATATTAAGGCCTTCAATGAGGTCTGTTTATGTTAGTCAAAGTCTTTTGCACCAAAAAGAGTCAGAATTTAGTTTTATGTGACAAATTTTTCCTCCCATTGTCTCACCTTGACAATTGACGTTTTGCTACTGTACCTTTAAGACTTCTGTATGTAAATGACATAAAATAAAAGGCTGAGGCCT
Organism: Elopichthys bambusa; assembly: GCA_037101425.1. NCBI lineage: Eukaryota > Metazoa > Chordata > Actinopteri > Cypriniformes > Xenocyprididae > Elopichthys > Elopichthys bambusa. The sequence continues at coordinate 4,078,271 of CM074441.1, forward strand.
GGTTGAGTTAGTTAGTAGTGGGTTGAAACTCACGGTTATGCTAAGGGGTGTGACTTTTCTGAGTCATGCTCGAATGGTTGATCAATCACAACACGGGTCCAGCTGGCCAATCAGAGCTCGTTGTGCTTTTCGGAAGGAGGGTCTTCATTGAGACAGAAACTAAACAGAGTTACTGACAGACCGGAAGAGAGATGCTGCAACACTGCCAAATATGTGAAAAATAATGTTTTTTTGAAAAATTAAGCATTCTAGTAAACCATAAAAACAAAATCGGGACTAAAAACTAAATCAATTTACTAATGATTGTCATGATTTTTTGTTTTCCCTTTTTTTCTTAGCTTTCATTAATGTGAAGGGAGATTTAATTGATTAAACTCTTTATTTCAAAGGGGCAAGAAAAATCCTGTCCCCTGTAATGACAATTCAACTTTTGACCGTTCATTGTATTGATCTCATCTGATTCACAGAGTCGCATGAAGCACGAGAAGGTTCATAGCATATACAACCGTCTCCTGGCGATAGAAGATATCGACCCTACTTTGGTAAGTCGAGCTCTCTTTAGAGACAAATGTCAGGGTTCCCACTGACATGGAAAAAATAAGCAATAATGAATGATAATCTCTCAACCTAAATTGTCTGATTTCCGAGAGATTCAAGAAAATGTTTTGAATGCTTTTTAAAATTCCTCTCCACTAATCATATCTGGGAAATGTATCTTACACAAATATGTGGGATGCCTGAAATATAACACTGCATAGTCATGAATGAATGAGCCCTAACATTTGTTTTGCTGTCTCTGCTAATAAAGAGACTGACCCTCTGATGTTTTTGATTCGTTCAGGTTTATATACAGTACATGAAATTTGCCAGAAGAGCTGAAGGCATTAAGTCTGGCCGCTCCATCTTTAAGAAGGCCAGAGAGGATCTTCGCACACGGCATCATGTGTACGTCACTGCTGCTCTGATGGAATACTACTGCAGCAAGGTAACACCAGCACCACTCGTCTGTTATATAGACAGTACCGTTCAAATGTTTAGTGCTGGTAAGATTTTAAAAAAGTTTTTGAAGTCTCTCATGCTCAGAAAGGCTGCATTTATTTGAAAAAAGATATAGTAAAAAAAGTAACACTGTGAAATATTATTTTAAAATATATTATTAAAAGAACTTTTCTATTTAAATATATTTTAAATTGTGTCAAAGCTGAATTTTCAGCATCATTACTCCAGTCTTCAGTGTCACATGATCCTTTAGAAATCATTCTGATATGCTGATTTGCTGCTCAAGAAACATTTTGTATTATTATCAATGTTGAAAACTATGGAAGCTTGTTTCCATCATAAATAAAAAAAGGTAATTGCGACTATCTCACAATTCTGACTTTATTTTCTTAGAATTGCGAGTTATAAAGTGAAAATTGCGTGATATAAAGTCAGAATTGAGAGAGAGAGAGACTCAATTGTGAGTTTGTCTTGCAATTCTCAGAAAAAAAAAATCTTTCAGAATTGCGACTTTATATCTCACAATTCTGACTTTATATCAGGCAATTCTGATTTTATAACTCGCAATTGCAAGAAGAGAAGTCCGAATCGCAATTACCTTTTTTAATTTTTTTATTTAGTGGCGGAAACAAGCTTCCTTAGAAAACAGTTGTGATGTATATTTTTGGGGGGAATTTTTTCAGAATTCTTTGATAAATAGAAAGTTTAAAAGCACAGCATTTAAAATGGAAATATTTTACTGTGACTTTTGATTAATGCATCCTTGCTGAATAAGTTTTTTTTTTTTGACAAAAAAACCTTTTGAACGGTACTGTATATATGAAATGCATATATTTTGGGGTCAGTGACAACATTGAATAACCTTAACTGTATTCATGTTTTTTTTTTTTTTTCCATTTTTTTTTTCATGCTGTTCGATATCTTGACTGAAAAAATGTCAGGTGGTGTATATATGAAATGCATATGTTTTGGGGTCAATGACAATATTGAATACCATTAACGGTATTCATGTTCATTTTAAAAAATTAAAAGTTTTCGTTGTTTACCAAAGTTTTGATTTTATGACTGAAAATGTCAGGTGGTGTAACCAAGTAAAAAACCTCTGTAATTATCATTTCCTTTTTATGGTTTTCTTGTTATTTGACAGCAATAGAGCATCCTGGATGATTGTTACACCTCACTGATGTTTAAGGAAAATTGATGAAATATTAGTAATATTTTAAAACAAAACTAAGTTAGTGTGTCTATTATTTTAAAGAGAAAAGAGTAAGCCAAACTGCCATTTTTATTCATTCATTTTACCTTATTTAATCAAAGGTTTTTTGATTTTAAAAAAAATGTACCTTTTTTTATAATGAGACCTTCACTTTGTTACACCACCTGTATTGTTTTTTATGTTTTGCCTCTTATTTTTCTTTATGCCCCTCAAACATCATAATGACTTAATTTAGAAATTGCCTTTTAAATAAATGAATATTCAGACACACAAAACCGACTATCAAAATGACTGTTTCTTGCTGACAGGACAAATCTGTGGCCTTTAAGATATTTGAGCTTGGACTGAAGAAATACGGTGACATTCCTGAGTACATTTTGGCATACATTGATTACCTCTCTCACCTAAACGGTAAGCACACACCATTCGATTCCCTTCATACACACTTTTAGTGAATTCACAATCTCCTTTTAATCTGATGCCAAACGATCAGTGATATTTATTAAGCCTGTACTGCTCTAATGTCACATTTCATACAATCTGTATCATGTTAGGTGAAACACTGTAGGGAAAACAATTTCAGCCAAAGCATTGTGAGGTTGCGTGTCATTGACACGTCCTTGAGATGACTGTTTATTTACACACAAAGAGGATGATATCTGACTCAGGACTGCTTATCAGACCAAACAAACCATCCGTCGGCTTAATGAAGTAGATAGCTAGGAGACTGTGTTTACCTTGCAGTAAACATCGGTCATGTTTAACTTGTCGCTAGGCTATTACCAAAAAAGAGGAGAAGTAAAAAGCCTGGCCAGGAATGAATTTTTTTAAAAATGACAATAAATTATTGAGCTGTTTGCCCTTCCTTCCATCACAGAGGACAACAACACAAGAGTCTTGTTTGAGAGAGTCCTGACGTCCGGCAGTCTTTCCCCTGAGAAATCTGGGTTAGTGGGATTTTATTGATCTTTTTATTTTATGCAAATATATACCATCTGTTTCTTTTAATTTACTCTTAAACATTGCTGACTATATGCTGGGCTTTTCTCACTTTAAAATGGTTCAAGTCTGTGTTATTTTAACCCTAGATTAACATAATCATTGATCAACGGATTGATGGCTCAGTTGGATTTTAAAAAAGCCTTCAAGTAAATACTTCAATTGATCCGATTGAGCTCGATCTGAATTAAATTATGATTGGAAGGGGATTGGAAGGGGTTGTGTTGATCTGAAATATCTGGATTAGTAAAATAAGATTAATCTTCTCAGTTGGATTCAGAAATATATGCCATATGATGCGGATTGCATATGGTTTACGTCTTACAAAAATGTATTTATTTACATCTTTTGTCCTATGACTGAATAAATGCTGAATATTTGCTAAACAGTCTCCTCGGATGTATATATTTTAACTTTTCCTTTAGAAATGTTGTCAAGGCAAAAGCGGAAATTATGCCACATTTACATGTGGTTTTGTGTAACAGGGAAATCTGGGCACGTTTCTTGGCCTTTGAGAGCAACATCGGGGACTTGGCCAGTATCCTGAAGGTGGAGCGAAGGCGTTTCATGGCCTTTAAAGATGAATATGAGGGAAAGGAGACCGCTCTACTGGTGGACAGATACAAGTTCATGGATTTGTATCCCTGCTCCCCCAGTGAGCTCAAAGCCCTTGGTTACAAGGTATGATAAGAAATGTAATCATTTCAATTCACAAATTCACAGTCATTGGAAAGGCCCTGATATACTCATGACAAAGTTATTTTTTGTTCTTCATTTAAAGGGTTAGTTCACCCAAAAATGAAAATTGTCATCATTTACTCACCCTCATGTCGTTCTAAACCTGTAAGACTTTTGTTCATCTTCGGAACACAAATTAAATTATTTTTAATGAAATCTGAGAACTTTCTATCACTCCATTGTCAATCTACGAAACTACCACTTTTAAGCCACAGAAATGTAGTAAAGACATCATTAAAGTAATCCATGTGACTCCAGTGATTTAACCTCAATTTTCTGAAGCAGTGCAAGGGATTTGCGCAAAAAACAAACATAATTTACCACTTTTTTAAAATGCTTTTAATTAAGAATTACAACTTCTGTTGTTATGATAAAGCAGCTCTCCAGTGTGCTCATGTTTTCAGACTGAACAGAAGAAATTAACCTGAGAAGATTTCCATGTCGAAGAAGCCACACTTACATGCAACACATTACATAATCACCACGGACCAATGATAGTTCGAAAGTGGTTAACAGCCGGAGAAAACGTTTGCTTTGGCAAGCTGTTTCGAACTCCAAGCAAATTTCATTTTGGCCTGATTTTGTTGCAAATGACGTCTCACCAGTTTGTTTGTTGATTTTGCTTGAACTTCTGGTACCATTTGAACATTCTCCATCATCTGATTGGCAGGACGTGTCTCGTGCCAAATACGCAATGATCCCAGAGGCGGTGGTCACTCCTTCTACTCCTGCGCTAAAAGACGAGGCCGACCGCAAGCCCGAGTACCCCAAACCTGACACCAGCCAGATGGTTCCTTTCCAGCCGCGTCATCTGGCACGTGAGTATGACTTCATCAACACCACATTCATTTAACGTTAAACCCCTGGTCTAAATCACGTCAACAAAACATTCCCAGTTGTACAGTTGCATAAGATTGTACTCTGAGGTCTTGTTGTGCTTTGCTAAGTTTTGTCACATGTCCTCCTGACAGCTCCTGGACTGCATCCTGTTCCTGGAGGAGTATTTCCTGTCCCTCCCACTGCTGTCATCCTCATGAAGCTGCTGCCTCCTCCCAGCTGTTTTACAGTCAGTTCAACACCTCATCTTCTCTTTACTGCTTTAGACCAAACAGACTGTCAGAATATACTCATGTTATTAAACCAAAGACTTGTCATTGTACAGGACAGTGTGGTCATGTGTGTGTGTTTTTGTTTTCAGGGTCCCTTTGTACAAGTAGATGAGCTGATGGATTCTCTCAGAAGATGTGTATTACCAGAAAGTAAGTATCACAGAATATCATTACTTAATTCTGCAATTAAGTACTGAGTAATATTAATTAACATCATGTACATAATATAGGGCTAGGGTTTGGTTTCATTCATTAATGAAATTAAACCCTAGCCCTATATTATGTACATGATGTTAATTAATATTACTCAGTACTTAATTGTAGAATTATGCTGTAACAAGGACACCTTAAAACAAATTGTAACTTTTTTTTTTTTTTTTTAATGAACACGCATTATATCTGCTGAATGGTACAATAAATATTACTACTGGGTATAAACATTTTACAACTGGAATTATATACTTCTAAAGTATATACTTTATACTTCCAATTCTAAACTTTTTAAATGGTAGTGTATGTATGTGTGTGTATATGTGTGTGTATATACATGTATATACACATACATAAAATAAGTAAATTAGCCAATTTTGTTTAAATTAATCATTGCAGAAATGAGTACACCCTAGATTTAATTCAACAAATGTATAATATTCTAGCACTTAGTGCGCCCTCCATAATTTTGAATATACTGCTCTGATCCTTCTTGGCACAGAGTGTACAAGTTCATGACAAATTGTCACATCTGTCGTGTTTAACTCCTGGATGATGAGCTCTTTAAATGCCCTGATCTTTAGGGGAGTGTTGCTCAACTCGTCTCTACAGACCCCCACAGGTGCTCAAGTGTGTTAAGATTGAGTGCAATACATGTCCACAGAAGTTGTCATGTTGACAAAATGCCCAACAATGCAGGGAATGAGGAAAGGGTAACATCTTCTGTTTCAAGTTTGTGTGTTAAATTACAGTGGTGTGGAACAACTCCCTCACACCTTCAGCACTCATACATCCCTATATAAGTGCTTTACTACCACTGAACTTTACTGTGGGAACCAGGCACTTCTCACTGTACTCCTCCTCTAGCAACACCATAACATTTTGAATGCTGTTAGATCCAAAATGATTGATTTGGTCTCATGAGACCAGAGTATTGATTCCCACAATCTATATTTTGTAAATACGGGCTTGGGAAATGGCTAACTGACTTTACTGTGCTTTGGCTACAGCGGGTAGTTCCAGTGAGAACAACAACCATGCATGTCATTTCTGCAGGCTGCATCTTACTCTGTGAGATAAACAGTCACTCTTTTCATAGCTTTTGCTGGCTCTGAGACACTCGTTTGGTATTTCTCCTGCTCTTTGTCTAGCAAAAAAATCCCTCATCACTAAATGAAAGCTTAAAAAGAAGGCCTGATTATTTCAGGGGCCTTGTCACAAGTCCACTTTTGCTATATTTTCACACTTAAAACAATGATTTGGTAATCCTCTTGTACCACTGTCCTCTTTTGTGCTAAGAAATAAGTCTTTTGACAGTTCTCTCCCAAGTGCTTCCACTGTTGTCAGGTTGCTATATAACACTTTTAATTGTCAAGAAATTACATACTTACCTGTTGATCAAACATTGCCTTAAACTTAAACCAGAGAATTATTTCGTTTTATTTAGTAACTTTTAGGAGGGTGTACTCATTTTTGCTACATAACATTTTATCACCTTGATAAGAGAATTTTATTTTTCTGAATAATTTTGACATGCTTTAGTAATTGATTAAGCAGACTTGCTGGAACATTATATCTCTAAAGAACCCTAACATGTCTTCTAAGTAAAGAGTAATTGCTGACTTTCAGAAGTTTCAGATGGAGTGTACTCATTTATGCTGTGCACTGTGTGTGTGTGTGTGTGTGTGTATAATATATATATATATATATATATATATAATGTTTAGATACTTTATTTTTATATACTATAATTTTTGCATTATGCTAATGAGAATGGAAGGGCTTTACTGACTGAAGTGATAAAAAAAAGAGTAAAATATTATTTTTTACTCTCTTTTGACTTTATTAAAGTAAAGAATTATGGCAAAGCTAATATAATAAAAAATATTTTAGTAATTAAAATAAACATAAAAGCAGTAAATTGAAAAGTACTATGATGGATATTTCACTGTATAAGTAATATCATTTTTTTTGGGAGGGAATTAAAAATATTGTCATGATGCAAATCATGTTTTTGGGTGAAATATGACACATGTATGTTCTTGAAAGGTTTCATGATATTTACCCAGGCATATTTTTATTTTTTATTAGTGCTGTCAAACGATTAATCAAAATAAAAGTTTGTTTACATAATATGTGTGTACGGTGTATATTTCTTATGCATATATAAATATACACAGAACACGTTATGTAAACACTTATTTTGGATGCAGTTAATCACGATTAATCATTTGACAGCACTAATGTTTATATATACTTTTTATTTTTATATACTGTACTTTTGCATTGAGATTTTTTTTTATGTGCCATAAGATAAAAAAAATCAAAAAAGTCAATAAGATTCTCATTCATTTATTAAAGTTAAAATTATCATTATTGTAAAATAATTTTTGTAATTAATATCAACATAAAAGCCGTATATTGAAAATGGCATAATTAATATATATCTGTACATGTTTTGGGGTTTTGGGCAATGTACAAGTTCTTGAGAAGTTTTAGGAGATTTGGTCAGCTATAATGATTATACACTAATTCCACAAACTCGTTTTCTCTCAAGCTGTAGATGCTGCTGTAGAGTTGATCACTGGGAAGCAGTTAGAGATGACCAGCGAAGGAAACGGGCCTGTGGAAAACCACGCTGTTGCTAACAAGTCCTTGAAAAGGCCTAACGCGGATTCAGATGAGGAGGAAGACAAAGGATCTATCGCACCTCCCATCCACGACATCTATCGGGCGCGACAGCAGAAGAGGATCCGATGAGCTGACCCACAAACACACACGCACCTGAACATCACAAAGGACGATTGAACCCGAACCCACCCGTGTGTCACAGCTCACTGAAGCCGTACTGACTCCAGCTTCCTCCCTGGTTTACTGTGAACCTGCGCTCCTACAGCGACGCAGCCAGTGGACGAGACCGAAACGTGTCTCTCAGTGTCGACTCGTGTTTCAGAGGACTTTCAGACTCATCGCTAGAGATCACAAGTCCATCTCGTACCTGTCATCGCTGATCTCGTTTTGGTTCAGTGCTTTGAAAGTTTTTTTTTTTTTTTTTTAACAGTTTTATTTTTTAAAACTGGGTGGTTTATACTGTATAAAGTTTTTATTCTGATTTGCCTCATAGTTCTGAACTTGCCATGTGTAGTTGCTGGTGATGGAAGAGTTGAAACTCCTTTTGTAGTGAACTGATGATCACACACAACTTGCTTCCAATAAAACAAAACGATAAAAATTGTTTCTGTGTGTAACTTCACTGTGTGCCAAATACATCCGTGAGCTCTGAAACAAACTTCAGTGCTTTTGTGCTCACCACTAGGATGCACTATAGTGCAATAGATGTGAAGCTGTTTGTGCACTACTGTACAGAGCACACCACATCAGTTTCAAGACCAATGTGTAAATCTCACAAAAACATCTCCAAGTCAGATTTAACTAAAATCAATTCAAAATGAGAAGAAATATTTATTTTGGCTTAAATAAACAATTTTAAACCATTACATTTGCTGAATTATAACTGTATAGTGTGTCATTTGGGACACAACTACTATGTACTCAGCTGTGTAGTGTATTCATTTTATAAGGTGGTTTTTTTGCCATTCCACATCAGAGTCTGATAGCCCCTCCCCCTCTGCTACATAATTAAAGCACTTTGAGTGCATGAAGTGTCCAACGTTCCACACTTCCATTTTGGTTAATTAAGGGCATCATCCGGGTATTTAAAGTGTACTCACATTATTTATAATACAAATTGTTATAGCATATAGTGCATAAGTGTTTGAATTGGGATGCACCTAGTGTTTTCAAAACAATTAAGCATCATTCTCAGTACTGTAATGCAGTATTTTTAACATAAATGTGCTGTTCTGAAAATTTGATTGTGAAAATGCCATAATGCTAAAATAAATATAAACAATGTCCCTTAAGCTTCACATTCTTTGTTTGATATTTAATTAATTTGGGGCTAAAATTACTTTGTTACTAAATAAGTAATGCAAGTTACTGTGAGAGTTTGCGAGCGAACACACAAGCACGCAAAAGCATCGACACGTTATTTTTCCTCCCATCTTATATTGTTTTCCACCACCATGTCCCTTTAGGGGATCCGTACAAAAACTCAAAATGAATAAAAAACAGTCAAATACAAATTCAGATTACACAAACGCAAAATTTCCTTCACCTTGAGGCTCATTCATTTCACTTTTGGAGCGAAAGGGCCATTAAATTTGCTAAAAAAAATATCACTTTTTAAAAAATATATTTTATAAAAAACAACAAAAAGCCCAGACCAGTTGAGAAAAAGTAAAGCAAAAGTAACATAATATCAATATTGTAAAACATTACTTTTAAAAATAACTTTCCCCAACACTGCTTATGATTGTTAATAAGATACTAATATATATATATATATATATATATATATATATATATATATATATATAAAATGATTTTGAAGTTTATTTTTTTACCTTTTACCGTCTTTACACAACACCATTTTCAGCTAAAATCTTTTTTTTTTTTTTTTTCGTTTTGGCCGTTAATTTACACAACACTGTTTTGAAAAGGGGATTCACAGTGCATGTTTTTGAAAATGATACGGTTATCGTCTCCGTGTAAATTACAAAAACACAATTTTGTCAAAACGATGATGTCATGCGCATGCACATTACGTGTTCAGTCTATAGGCGCGAGGTGTTTCTTTACAAAGTGACATCGCCAACTACTGGCCTGGCAGCAGAATACAGCATTTTTAGTCGTTTCCATGGACCTGTGTGAATAGGGATCATTTTGACAATGTTGTCTTCTGTATGCGAAAAACGTAAAGGACAAACTTTTCCGTTTTTAGTACATCACTGTTGTGTAAATGTACCCCGAGTCACCTCCAGTCAGCACAAAGCTCATGTTCACTGCCGTGAACTGTATAAGCCACCATAAAATATTTCTGATGTGATACTGGATTCCTCAAATATGATTGAAACACTTTTTTATTTATATTTTTCTCACTATAAATAAATAAACTTTTAGCAGACTCAACTCAATGGCCTTGAAATGTCTGATACAATCTCAAGACAGAAACTGACAACATGCACTTGGATGTTTCCCTCACAATACAGACTTCAACATCTGTGTGTAATTACTAACCCACCTATTTCCTGCCTTCATAATCTGAACACATGCAGATGTGTTGTTTTGTGCTTTTGTCTCTTATAATCCACCATCCTAAATTTGATGTTACCATTAGCAGCTCATGATGGTTGATGCTGTTGTTTCAAAATTGTCATGCCGCCAGTAATTGTCCTTTGTTCACTAACTGAGCAGCCGGTGCATGTTAGACGCTGAGAGTTACAGTATCACACGCAGGAAGAATCACATTTACTCAGTTTTGGGGAACATGCTGAAAACATCAAGATTTTTAAACCCGATCTTGTTGATGCTAGGCCTAATCTGCACAGCAGGGCGCAGACAGATGCATTGTTCCTTTTAGTGCCCATTCTGAACACAAAACATTCATCTGTAACAGGACATGTAGGCCGTCTGACCTCATCTGCCCTGTGGATTCATGAAGTATAGGTATTCCAAAATGGGCAATTCCTATTTTTTATGGAATATTGCAGTGTTTATTATGAATTATTTATTTGTGCGTTAAGTTTCCCCTCCTCTTCTCTGATGACGTGTTTACTGGCGTGAGGGCGGGGCAACCTGTCAGTCACATGAGATTGACCAATAGCAAACCACAACCATCCAATCAATTCCCCATGGACAAAATCAAGCCCCGCCCTACATTTTTTCTTGTTCGAGAAGCCGTTTCACTCGGATATACGTCACAATAGGGAAGAAAAGACTACCACAACTTCCGTTTCATGGCGACTTTAAATGGAAATGTGTATGACGAGTCAGAATATCATGGTTATGAAAATATAAGCACAATTTCTTAAAAATTAATCTCACCAGAGCCTGTGACCTTGGTGAATTTAGAGCAGGTGAAATACAGAAAGAGGACCTTCAGGACAAAGGCTGTCCTTGATTTTGCCTGATTTCGTTTTCATACATTAACAGTGATGACAAAAAGATAGGACACTTCTGTAGCCAATTTTTTCTATTAAAAACATTTTACTTTGTCTGATTTGTATGAAGTTTAAGTTGTGGTCTGATGACAGGTAGTTTAAGGATAATAAGTGATAATATTATGTAATCATTTTGATGAAGAAAAGGAAAATGTGATTGTCCAACAAATGTCATTCTCTCATCAATACAGACATAAAAGTAGTAGTATTCAGTTTTTGTCTATAATATATACATATTTACAACATACAAAATACTATTTACATATTATACAATATTTGGAATATCAATTAAAGATCCTATTAAATATAAACATTGGAAATTCTGTTGCCAAAATATTGCACAAATATTTCAGGATGGCCTCTGTAGAACTGTCCGAGCAGCCGGCGCTTCTCCTTCAAAGAGAGTTTAGTGTTCTCGTGAATAGTTTTTAGTAATGTCCAAAGCTCCTCTCTGGTAGTTTTCTGAACTGTTTCCATGTAATCTTTTCTGGTGAGACGGCGACAGTATGTTGTTCCTACAAAGGGGAAGATTTGAAATGTATTCTCTTAGCAAATAAGGGATCACACATTAGCAGTGTTTTACTTACAAATACAGCTGGAAAACATTACTAAGATTTCTGGTTATAGTTATTACTTTGATTACCAGGTAAATGAGGTTGTTTCATAAAAATAACCAGCATGAAAAACACTTTTTTCAACATATACTTTTTAGTTTTACCTGTGATGAGATCAGGATCTGTTCCTTTGATGATACTGGCCAATTTATCACTTACAAGGTTGTGCAATGTGACAGGAATCTAGGACAAAAAGGCAATCAAATTATTAGTACAAACATTCTGAGGGTCCATGCTGTCAGTTTACTTCAGGCACAGTTAAAAGTGTTAAAAGTCTCTTCTGCTCACCAAGACTGCATTTATTTGATCAAAAATACAGTAAAATCAGTAATACTGTAAAATATTATTACAATTTAAAATAACTGTTTTCTATTTGAATATATTTTAAAATGTAATTTATTTCTGTGATGCAAAGCTGAATTTTCAGCATCATTACTCCAGTCTTCAGTGTCACATGATCCTTCAGAAATCATTCTAATTATGCTGATTTGCTACTCATGAAACATTTCTTATCATCATCAATGTTGAAAACTACGGAGCACATGACATGCAGGAAAAAAATAGTAGGCTAAATCGTGCGCACGATTTACTATTCCGTTCCCTCGTTTCTTTCTTGCATGTCATGTGCGGGGCTCCGCAGAAACCAGTTCATATTTTTGCGGAAACCGTGATACGTTTTTTCCCTTCGACACAAATTAAGATATTTTTGATGAAATGCGAGAGGTATATGACTCGTCTCTAGACAGCAAGGTCCAAAAAGGAACTAAAGACATTGTTAAAATAGTCCACGTGACTGCAGTTGTTGTAACCTTAATTTTATGAAGCGATGAAACTACTTTTTGTGCGCAAAAACAAAACAAAAACATACAATATCAGATATCTGTTGGATTTCATCAAAAATATCTTTCTTACAAATATCTATTTGTGTTCTGAAGATGAACGAAGGTCTTACTGGTTTGGAACGACATGAGGGTGAGTAATTAATGACAGAATTGTCATTTTTGGGTGTACTGATCCTTTAACCCCTGTGCAAATAGATTGTTTTTGGATTTTAGAGGTCAGTTTGAGCTGCTGACTCACCTTGAAGAGGTCGTGGTGGTTGTCCATCATGAAAAGTACCAGAAGATCAACCTTCCCCTTGGCTAGTTTAGTTCCATACACAATGGCATTGGAGAACGCCCTCTTTACTGCCATTCTGTTCTCTATCTACAGAACAAAACAAACAAACAGCTTGTCAATTGTCTGTACAGATGTAGGAATGGTATTCATGTAGGTGTAAAAAATAGAAAAGAGAATTCAGTGTCTTTTCACTAGCATGGCAACTGCAAATCACTTTTTTTAACAATGAAACTTTTGTGTGATGTCAACACTGCCATACTGTGCACTGGTCTAATTTAGCTGCAAGCATGCTGGACGATCGACATCAATTCCAGTAAGGGCATTTTCCCCCACATTTTTTTTTATACATAATTGAGTTACATAATCATAAAACACAGTCTAGGGGTGGGTGATATGACCAAAATTTTATATCACGATATGAGTAATTTTATTTCATGATAACGGTATATATCACAATATCGTTATTTTTGCTTTAAATAAGGTTTTTATGATATTAAACTGTTTGATACTAATGAAATTTAATAATTCTTGTCACCAATTTCAATATTACAATAAACTAATACTAGCCAAGCTTACAAAAGACAAGTACATAGTCAGTGATAAAAAAAGAACAAAGAAACTAATAACAAACAATAGGACAACAAACTACAATAGAACAAAGACACAAATGAAATAGGCCTACCTGAAAAACTTCAATCACTAGAAATAAGAAATACAAAAGTGATTTAGTCAAGAGTAGCGAGAGATTTTCTCTCTTTTGTTGTTTGATTAACACAGACGACAGAAGGTATATTAGGCTGCCGTCACTTCAAGATCAAATGCACGGATCCAATATACTGTTACACATGCGTTTTATTTCTCAACTGTTTATGTTCACGTAAGACATAAATGGCTGTGTTAACAAGGATACTTGCAAAGACAAGCATTTTGAAATGCAAATATGTGTATTTAACAGTTAAAGCCCAATTATGCTGCAAAAAGAACTCAGTTCAGTACTCGTGCTCTTTATGAGCATCGACTTTATGTGCGTGCGTCTCTCAGACATTGGTCAGAAACCATTTCTTACACCGTGTCCTAACCAGACGCACCACGACATGCGATAAAAGGTATCTTTTCCATGATAATCTGAGTTCTTGTCCTAACTAGTCACGGCGGCAACACGCGATGATTCTATTTCAGAAACTGTTTCTGTTTTTCTGCGACGCCGCGGCTGGAACAACAACACAAAGTATGGCAATGATAATCTCTGGTGCTGTTTATGTGCTTTATTTAATGTTAAAAGCGTCTAATGTGAGTTTGAATATTATTTTGTGTGTCTTTTATAGCCATACTGAAAGAAACAATGGACAATTCACTTCAGATCTTCAAAATAAATTATAGGAAACAAGAAAGTTCAAACTGTCAACTCATTGTGAACAGACAAGTGTATTCTATGACAAAGATTGTTTCAGTAACTCAGTATGTGTTTTTAATAATGTTAAAATGGTGTAATATTCATGAATTTGAATATGTACTTATCCATTTCGTTGTGAGTAGCGGGAACTTGCCGAGAGAGCCCGCCCACACATTCTTCTGATTGGCTGTGGTCTTTGATTGACTTTATCGCGTCTCATAGTCTCATAGACAAATTGTTTGTCGCTGGAATCTTATCGCATCGCGTCTGGTTAGGACAGCGCTGAGAGCGCATATAAAGAACTGAGTTCTTTTTCGCTGCTTATTGCACTTCAACGGTTTAAAATCACTTGTTTTTAAACCACAATGCTTAAAAACGCATGTAAACATGACCTCACATCACGTGAGTGTAACCGCGATAGAGATGATAGTCCAAAATCTCAACATTTCTACCGGTTAATCGTGTCTACTGGTATATCGCCCACCACTAACACAGTCAGAGTCAAACTTTAATTCTCTGTCTCCTGATTATTCGTACCTCTTTGTGCAATTTGATCTCCTGAGGGCTGGCGGCAAGGGCCATAAAGCGCAGTAACCTGCGGAGCTCCTCTCTACTGCGTGAATCCTGCAGCTTCAGACACAATTGAAGAGACTCCAGCGCCTGCTCCTGCTTCCCGTTCACTGCACACAAAGACAATAATATAATATAGCAGTGCAATAATAAAGTTGAAAAGAGAAAACTTTCCAGTTGAAAGAGAAGTGTGCTCAATTGTATTGAATGTGCACTTGTAGTGTACTTCAAATCTTAAAAGTATATATTGTAATTTGAGAAAACTGTAATTTAAGATACTATTAATAAAATAAAATGCCACTTAAAGGGATAATTCACCCAAAAATGAAAATTCAGTCATCTACTTAGCCTCAATTTCTTCCAAACCTGTTTGAATTTCTTTCTTCTGCTGAACACAAAAGAAGATATTTTGAAGAATGTCAGTAACCAAACAGTTGATGGACCCCACTTGTTACATGTTTGGTTTATTTTGTTTTTGATATGCTTTCACTGTGTTCTCTCTGTCAATGTCCTCACTGTACAACATCTCTACTGGTATTTATGAACAAAAGGAGAGCTGATATCTTTCTGACATTATAGTCTGACTTTCTGTTGTGCGTTTATGATGAAATTAATAAAATGATGGTTTGTATTTTAAAAAACATCTATCGCGCGTCGTTATGTATAGTGAGTTGGCTCACGTATGTTTCACGCTTCACAACTTCCGTTAAGGGAACATAGTGAGCATAGATGCTCCCTGGTTTTCACTGTGCATTGTGGGACTTTTTAGGGAGCGAAAGGTTCAGTGCCCTGGAAGGATTCTGCGATTAAGACAGCCCTTAAAATGGCCGACTCCCTGATCAGTGCCCTGACTACTGAACTAGGGAGCTGATTGAGACACACCCTGAGTCTTCTTTGTTAATCTCCCAGTGTATTAATTAGTTCTCTCAGTTTCCCCACATGTCTGTATCCTCGGTTACTGATTTGATTAGAGTCCTCATTTCAGGTTTGTCTTGTTAATTAGTCCTCTTTGTTTGCCACATGTATATAAACCCTGTGTTCTCCCTCAGTCTTGGTCAGTTCTCGTTGTTTGTTACGTGGTTTTCTCCTGCGCTCTTCCTTGTTCCTGAGTATTTGATGATTATAGTCTGCCTTCTAGAATTCCATAGTATTTCATACAGGTGTGGACTGACATGAGTGTGAGTAAATGATGACAGAATTTTCATTTTTGGGACTATCAGTCACTTCCATGATTGTTTCTTAAACTTAAGTAACCTTTTACAAAGTGAACTTAATGTCAAAATTAAAAGTTTGACTTCAAGGTACATTTAAATCATTGAGTTTTAATAGTCATAATAATTTGTCACGATTTAAAGTACACTGACTTTGATGACAAATTTTTACTGTAATGTTATTTAGTATTACATTTAAATATTGTAAATGTACTAAATTGCTACTTCATCAACACAAATGTGTAATTACACATATATTAATATGATATATTAATAGAAATTACATTAAAGTTAATTTAAGTCTACATAAATGCTTGTCAGTACACTTTAACCATATTTCAAAGACAAGAGAATTATGAAATTACATATAAATATGTACTTAAGTAGGTAAAAAAAAAAGCACTCTTAAGTTCAACTAACTGCATTTAATATAAATTTAAATTGTAATACATTTGCATTTCATTGCAATTAACATGCAATTAAGTGTTCAAAAACATTACATTAAGTATATTATTTGCATAAGTACTCTTTTTAAAAGTGTACTTCTTTTTCACAAGGGCCACTAATAAGCCACATTTCATTTAATATAAAAGTCAAGCGAACATATTCTGGACTGATGTCTTACCTAGCAGCTCGGAGACACCTGAGTGGATGTCAAAGACGTGGTTGCTGAGCAGCGGTGGGTATTCAGACTGGCCGTAGTGCTGAACAAGGACTCCGTAGAGGAGCTGCTTGTACTGGGACGTCTCCTCTGCACACTTGGCAAGTCCTCGGCTCACATCCACCACCAACTGATCCGGAAGAAACTCCAGACAGTCCACAGCTGCTGACAACCAGCTATCTGCTCTGTTAAAGAGATAAAGATGGAAAGAAAATGATGGCGAGATCAGGTACAGTATACAAATCCAATTAAAAGGCCAGCCAGCTTAACATACACAACACTATAAAAGCAGAAGATATAGTATTATTAAGTATATAGTTTTATAAGATTTGTGGTGACACGATTTTGAGGGAGGACCCGATATGTCAAGACACTGGTGTCTCCACAAAGTGTCAGTTAATTATTATCCTAAGTATATACAAATGTTATTAATTTAAAATACGCATAGCTTACTATATAATGCATAAGAAAACAAATTAGTACATAATAAAACCAAGTGAACATAATTTCTTACACTTGATTCATTGTTAATTAATACATAATAATTATAATAGCCTATTCATTGAACATCATTAATTTGTTTTATTTATAACTGAAATATTTGGACATTTATCACTTAATTTAACACATGATATATACGTAGGGTAAGTAGTGCAAATGTGTGTATAAACTAAGCTATCAGGCTAATCGGGTATCTGTATGCTATGCTAGTACATAAGCAAACTAATACAGACATAACGGTCATTATTACGTAGTTGAAACAGCATTTATCATAACATGATTTTGTAGGAATTGTAATCAGGCACTAAAGAGAGTGCCTATTAAAAGCCATTTGAACCAATGGGATCTCTTGGGGTCCTAAAGTTGACCCGATTTGTCACTACACTGGCTGTGGTTAACGTAAAGTGTGCTGGCAAACCTACATAAAATAATCCGTTATTTATTGGTCCTTCTGCTCTGATAACATTCTTTATGTACGTTAGCACCTGTGCCTTGAACCACATTTCTTCCACGCAGAGGAGCAGAGCCGAAGCACAACCACAACAATGCTCTTCCGCAAGACGCATGTAGTTTTATTGTTTAACTGCTAGAGGGCCACAAGTTTCATAGTGTAGCTTTAATTATATAGATTTAAATACTTTATACATCCTTCTGAGTCTACAAAACATGTCTGATTCAACATTGAGGTTATAGTCTGCTTCATAACTTCAACGTTTATGGTGAGGGACAAGAAAAATTATGTTTAAACTGAACACTTTTGCATTGTGGTGTGGCAAACACAACTCGTATTCCCTTCATAAAACGTAAATTCTAGTTTTGTCATTTATTGTAACACTAAAACACCCCAGAAGAAAAAGGAGTGAGAGAAACAAAAAGAGATGGAAATAATCAGCATACTGAGCTTCGCTGAAGGCCTTCAGGATCTCACGGTCCAGGTAGCTGCTGGTGTAGAGCAGGTCTGGGTCACTGTCCATGCTGTGAAGGGGCGGACGAGGGCTCTCTTGGCCCTCCAACAGGCTCTCCAGAAGCGGCAGTTCAATCAACTGCAGGAGCCTTAGTACCGTCTGCTGCCGCCATATCTCATCCATCACTGACACAGACAGTCACAACACACGTAACCTTTAATACTTTAACTTACTAAAACATCCAATGTATTCTTGCAATATATATACACTGATATATACAAATTTTAGATGTCAGATGTCAAATTGTGTTGCATGACATTAGATATTTATTTCCAATAAAAACCTACACTCCTGCGATAACCCCAGATTCATCATCTGTGGTGTGATGGTTGTGTTCATGTTCAGATTTCCTAAAACATCCTCCAGAGATTTTTCCGTTTTGACAGGCGAGGAGTTTGAATTCACAAAATCCTCTTTCCTGAAAATAAACAGACAATAATATGTATATCATAAGTCTGAAATTGTCTATAAAGAACTAAACTGAAAAAGTTTCATGCATTCTTGTAGGAATCACCAAGGCTGCATCCGAAATCACATACTTCCCTACTATATAGTAGGCGGAAAACAGTAAGTGACAAAAGATGTCTTAATTCACAGTACTAATAAGAGTTGGCAAAAAGTACCTGGATGACCCACTACTTCCAGCGAGATTCTGAAGTGTGCGTACCATGAACACTTTACTATCCCATGAGGCCACGGAAGAAGATTTGTGAATGGCAGTGAAGCAATGCAACTGACATTGGTAGGTCACATGATTATAATAACATGATGAATGTAGTACGTCCTGATTACCTCTATACTATACACATTTATCCTATATAGAACATAGTTTTTTAGCACTCACAAAGTAGTACTTATTCAAAATAAGTATCTTCTCAAGAGTATTTGATTTTGGACACCGTCTTTATACGGGCTGTAATCCATAATTCACTGTGATGTTGACATTTCATGGGCATTTCTAGAGAACTGGTTTTTAATAGCAACCTCAGTTCATTTGATGAATTTAAAATGACATCTTAAAGAAAAAAAAAAATTCAGGGAAATACCCAGCATTCTGTAAGATCTCTATGCTTCCCTGTGAATAAAGAAACAAGACTAAAGACAAGTAAATGATTAACTAGTTTCGCAAGGTTCTGCAATGCTTCTGTCTTAGTGGGTGATCTACTGTAAGTGGAAAGAAGATGCACTTTTCTGCTGTTTTCCATACATGTCACATACTTTCAGATATTGCTTCAAACATTCTTTAAGTTGTAATTTTGATTATCTTTCTTCAGTATGACAGAAAAAAGGGGAAGATATTCTTATAATTTAAAACACATGTATAGAGACCACATTTATGAAACTTTTTGCCTCCTTTTAGAAGCTTGTAAACCTCATTCCCCATTCCTTGCAATTGCATGGAAAAAAGCCAGCACAGTCTTCAAAATTTCCCTTTTGTGTTTCAAAAAAATAAAGTCCTACAGGTTTGGAATGGGATGAATGAATGGTGACAGGATTGTCTTTCTTTCTTTTGTGGCCACAGTATTTAAAGGGTTAGTTCACCCAAAAATGAAAATTCTGTCATCATTTACTCACCCTCATGTCGTTCCAAACCTGTAAGACTTTCGTTCATCTTCAGAACTCAAAATGAAGATATTTCTAATGAAATCAGAGAGCTTTCTGTCCCTCCATTGATTGACAGTCTATGCAACTACCACTTTCAAGCCCCATAAAGGTAGTAAAGACATCATTAAAATACTCCATGTGACTCCTGTGGTTTAACCTCAATTTATTTTCTGAAGTGACACAAGTGATTTGTTTGTGCAAAAAAACATAATTTACCACTTTATTTACAAAATATTAATCTCTAAAGCGCATTTAAGAGAGCACCGCGACGCATGCGTGTTGTGTTGATGTGAAAGTAGACGTTGTTACGTGAACATGCGCTGGAGATTAATATTTTGTAAATAAAGTGGTAAAAATTTTTTAATTGAGGTTAAACCACTGGAGTCATGTGGATTACTTTAATGTTGTCTTTACTACCTTTCTGGGGCTTGAAAGTGGTAGTTGCCTAGGTTGTCAATGAGGGGGCAGAAAGCTCTCAGATTTCATCAAAAAAATCCTAATTTGTGTTCTGAAGATGAACGAAAGTCTTACGGGTGTGCAACGACATGAGCGTGAGTAATAAATGACAGAATTTCAATTTTTTGGTGAACTAACCCTTTAAGAGCAAGCATTAAAGGTACAAATCACCCCAAAATGAAAATGTTGTCATCATTTTCTCACCCTCGTGTAATTCCAAACCTGTACGAATTTCTTTCTTCTGAGGAACATAAAAAGAAAATATTTTAAAGAATGTTGGTAACCAAACAGTTTTGGTTACCATTGACTTTAAAGGACCATAGAAGAAAAGAAAGTCATACAGGTTTGGAACAACATATGGGTGAGTAAATGATGACTGAATTTTCAGAAAAGAAGCACTACAAGACTACAAGTTTATTCACTGGGACATATGCAGAAGTAGTTACACAGAGAGAAGGTGATATGACCCGGGAAAGCAGTGTTGTGAGATATCTACCTTTTGTATGGTGGGCTGTAAGTGTTCCTCTGGTTGCTGAGAGAGTTGTATCCACTCTCAATGGTCTCTGAGCTCGATGTGCTGGGAGTCGGCCTGTTTAGAAACCTGTACAGACTACAGCTGCTGTCCTCAAACTTCGCTTGCCTCTTTTCTTTCCCAAACACCTTAGTGTCCACCGCCTCAAAGACCCTGGCCTCCATGAGGGCCTGACAGAGGCGAACCGCTTTGGAACGAGGCACTTCGTCATCCCCACAGACTTTGCTCTGAATGATGTGAGCCAGAACCACGTCCACTGCCTCGGACCCCAGAAAGCAGTCATGGTAGATTTTCAGATTGTGGCGTCTCCTCTTCACCTCCACCTGCGTCTGAAGGTTGTTGATGATGTTAGTCCAGATGTATGTGGCTCGGAATGGCTTCCCAGCCATCCCTGTGTCTGTCAAGAGATGGACTGGATGAGAAACGCCAGTGATATTCCAGAATTATGATCTCAACCTACATTCCTGGGTTTCTGATTTCCCAAACATGAAATAAATCTAGGTTTTGACTGAAAGGACACACATTTTGGAAAATTTAAGAGGGATAGTTCACCCAAAAATGGCTACTGTCAACTGTCTGGTTACCAACTTTCTTCAAAATATCTTCAACAGAAGAAAGAAACTCATACAGGTTTGAACAACTTGAATAAATGATTACAGAATTTTCATTTTTGGGTGAACTATCCAATAGGTTTAAGGCCCATTTACACCAAGAACAATAACTATAACGATAACTATATAAGCATCCACACTAATGCATGATAACATTCTCTTTATTATAATTTCATGCTGCAATTATGTTGTCTGCCTCTTCAAATGCTCAAGCTCTTTAAAGCAGAATAGATTCTGATTGGCTGTCACTATTTGTATCGTTCATTAGCTGGAAAAAATGTGATTCCAATTATATTGTTCCTCTGTCATTATCATTATATTTGTGGTGTGGACCTACCTATTCTCATTGAATTAAGATAATTATTAAACTTTAGTTATCATTATCATTACAGTCATCGTCCTTGGTCATCCTTAAAAACGGTCCCATTATGCTTTAGATTGATTGGAAGTTTCTTTACATATATAACATCATGTATCAAGGTGGACGCAAACTAGACATTATACGCCACTATTGATTGAAATCAATTATAATAATAAATTACACACACACTTTGGCACTGTCTAGTATACAAAAGGAAGCACCTCAGACTTGAAACTGGACCAAGAGGTTTCAGTTTACCCATATTTTAATTTCAGCACTTTATCATTTTAATCAGTGTGACAGTTGCAGAACAATACGTTTCTCATATTTTTCTCTCACGGGTGTAATGCTGCACTAAAGTGAAAGCTTTTACAGATCCATCTTCCAACACACAGAGCATCTGCTGCCAAGATCAATACCTCACAAGCCTTATAAATGACACCGGGGGAGGCTGATCATTTCTCGCAAGAAGTGTTTGCTGCAGAATTTTATGTGCAGCCCTGAGGTAATGATGAAGCTCTAAATTACCCATTAGGAATCAGGATATTTACTAGGGGTGGCTAGAAACCTACAGGATGACTCTTGTGATTACATAGAGATTCCCCTCACACACACACACACACACCTAGTCTTCAGTGAAGGCTCGAGTGAACAACAGCTGGCTGCAATATAAAAGATTCTCTCTAGAAACAGCAGTTCAAGAGCTTTCCTGGGAAGTCTGGGATGCAGCAAACAGCAACTAGGTTTGTGAATATAGTCATTGTTTGCCTTTGTGAAAAAGAAGCATACTTTAGCATATTATTGAAAAGAGTACTCATCACAGAAACAATAAAAGAATATGCAAGAAAACACTGTTTTCTAAAAACTTAACTGCATGTTTTTTTCTTTTTTTTTTACAATTTAATGAAAATGTATTATAGTTTACATTTATATGAGTGCTTTTTTGACCCACTTAAAGGATTAGTTCACTTTAAAATGAAAATTACTCCAAGCTTTACTCACCCTTAAGCCATCCTAGGTGTATTTGACTTTCTTCTTTCTGATGAACACAATCGGAGTTATATTAATAAATATCCTGACGCATCAAAGCTTTATAATGGCAGTGAACGGGACCAATGAGTTTGAAGCCCAAGAAAGTGCATCCATCCATCATGAACGTACTCCACACGGCTCGGGAGGGTTAATAAAGGTCGTCTATGCGTTTGTGTAAGAAAAATATCCATATCATGAAGTAAAATATCTAGCTTCCACCAGACCGCCTTCCGTATTCAACTTACGAAGTATAACACCTCTCGCAGTTCAAAACTACGTCCCTACGACCTTCCCTTTTCAACTTACAAAAAAAAAAAAAAAAAAAAAAAGTTGAATATGGAAGGCAGTCTGGCAGAAGCGAGATATTTAGGGTGAGTAAATCTTGGGGTAATTTTAATTTTAAAGTGAATTAATCCTTTAAGCAGTACATCTTTATTTATAATTTCATAATTACCTTTATTGTCTTTGAAATATGCTGAAAATGTACTGCCAAATGTACTGACAAGCATTTATGGTAAACTAAAATATACTTTAGTATAATTACTATTGAAACTTGTATGTCAAGTTAAATGTAATATTTAACACACTACAGTTAAAATTTAATTAAACACTTTACATGTGCTTTAGTATATTAGTCAACAAATCAAAATAGTTGTACTTTTTGAAAGCAGGACAAAAGATCGTTAAAGGGTTAGTTCACCCAAAAATGAAAATAATGTCATTTATTATTCACCCTCATGCCGTTCCACACCCGTAAGACCTTCGTTCATCTTCGTCCATGTGAGTACAGTGTTTTAATATTAATATTATAAAGCGACGAGAATATTTTTGGTGCGCCAAGAAAACAAAATATATAGTGATGGCTGATTTCAAAACACTGCTTCATGAAGCTTCGAGCGTTATGAATCAGCGTGTCGAATCAGTGGTTCGGAGCGCCAAAGTCACGTGATTTCAGCAGTTTGGTGGTTTGAGACGCGATCCAAATCATGATTAATAAGTCGTTATTTTGTTTTTTTTTGGCGCACCAAAAATATTCTCGTCGCTTTATAATATTAATATTGAACCACTGTACTCACATGAACTGATTTAAATATGTTTTAGTACATTAATAGATCTTGAGAGAGGAAATGTCATTGCTGGCTATGCAGGCCTCACCGAGCCATCGGATTTCAACAAAAATATCTTAATTTGCGTTTCGAAGATGAACGAAGGTCTTACGGGTGTGGAACGGCATGAGGGTGAGTAATAAATGACATTACTTTTCATTTTTGGGTGAACTAACCCTTTAAAGCATGTTTTAAAATGTACTTTAATGTAAAACTTCTACTTTAGCATAAATGCACTTTTTTGTTAATAAAAATAGTCATAAAAAAGTCTACTCTCTTTAAGCACACTTAAGTGGCCTTTTATTTCAGTAATATTATATGATCTACAAGTACAGTTTTTAAGTTTGAAGTATACTAGATGCACACTCAATACAATGAAGTGCATTTCATTTTCACAAGGGTGAGCACCACAGTTTTTATGCCTAACAAGCAAATGTACAAATCTGGACAAGCAAGTCAGAAACTAAAAAAACTAAATCAGTTTTTCCCCAACTAGCTAGATTTGACTAAACTCATCAAATGAATCAATAACGCATAATCCCTCCATCTGATAAACCAGTTGAAAAGGTAACTTCCTTGTTATGTTCACGTCATGTAGGCTTTAGTTCATTTGCATTCTGCTAGTTGAACAACTGCTTTAGTACTTGCTGAGATTTTACTGTTAACCATTTTGAAATTATTTATTAATTATCAATGTCACTGAACCTTACAACAACAACAAACCACTATGGTGATACATTAATGGTATGGTAAGGCTAAATATGGAAAGTTGGTTCTTAACTTAACTTCATGTGTTACTCCAAAGTACTTCAAAGAATAGCAGAGAATTACCATGGTATGGTCAAAAATGATCATGTCATGATACTTTTTTTGTTGTTGTTGTTAATTTGCATGAATAATAGCAGTATTGCATAATCATAATGCTTCTCTGAGATCTGAAGAACATGCATTAGGGGACAGTAGAGGTTTCACCATGGTGTTTGTCCCCATGGACAGAAGGCATCTGATGGGATTTCACTCCTCTCCTGATGGGCAGTGTTTGCCCAACACTCAGATAAATAATCCCAGAGGGAGAAGAACACCTAATGATGGCACATCTACACTATTATTATGTCACTAAACAGGTTGAAAACAACTTGGCTTAAACACAATCTCTAATAATTTGTCTTAAGTGTATAAGAGCTCTAGTCTCTCAAGCCAAACGGGTTTACCCTCTGGCTACAGTAAATGCGAATCATTTAAATGAAAACATTTGCCAGCTAAACCTTCTTAAATTTATAGGACTACCTATTTAAACCGCCTAAATTCACGTTAGCTTTTACGTCAGAAAGTCAGTTTAACCATTATCTTAAACGCAAACACAAAAGCATTCAGACATAAAATGCAATCATATGCATACTATTTTAATATTAACTTTAGCATTTACATTTTATTTACGTTTAATTAATAACTAAATAGTCGCATCAGTCACAGCATTCAAATTGAAGAGGCACAAACCACAATATAACTTAAATAAAATCAAAACAGCCAGTTGTAGACGCAGAAACCTACCTGGAGGTCTGTGCATGTGATGTCTGTAGCTCAGGTTAAAGCTGGTTGTCTCGCGTCGTTGTTGTATTTATGTAAAGCATCTCCTTTGAGTCTCGCGCTGTAAATAATGTTCACACTCGCGCGCTCTGAACTCATCTACACACAAGCCTCTACAAATCCACAAGCCTCTCTCGCTCTCACACCCGCGTCATGACGTCACGAGAGCAGTCGACAGATCATTAGCATTATACTGATTTCTACACTTTAGCAGTCACCGAAACTTGTAAATGATAAACAAGCACCACTAAATGTAAAAATTCGGTCATAAAGACAAAAAGAACTTATTTCTGGTCTATTTTACAGTTTTTTTATTTATTTTTTTACATTTTTTTTTTTAGAGATGCTAATATTCTATCGATAGAAACCATAGTTCCCGCCAAAATACCTCAGACTACATTTGGTGATCCCAATACTGTTAAAATGTGGTATAACCTTTGTAAAAATTATTGAATGTGCACTTAGTGTTATGCTTTAAAGAAGTACACCTAGGCCTATTTTAATTTGTTGACTAACAGGCCTACTTTAGCACATGCGAAGTAGGCTACTTTTTTTTTTTTTTTTTTTTAATAATTTTAAGTTGAACTGTAGTCTGTTATTCAATATTTCACTTAAAGCTAATATATTTTAAATGTACTAAATTGCAACTTCATTACAAAGTGTAATTACAAATATAAAAATGCAAGTTTCAATAGATGTAGACAATGAATTAAAGACATTAGAGGTAATTTTGAAATTACATGTAAAGATGTAAGCAAGCACTCATGTTAAACTAATTGCATTTAATAGGCTTATAAATTTAAAGTAGGCCAATATTACATTTTCATTTAATTACATGCAAATTTATGTCCGAAAACATTACATTCAGTTCGCAATACTGTATTCGGTTACCCTTTATTTTAAGGTGTCATTGTTACGGTGTAATTATATATTTAAGCACTAAGTAATATTGATTAACAACATGTATAGGGTTAGGTTTAGAAATAGGGTTTGCTTTGGGATTAGTTGCATGCATTATGCATAATTTACTGTTATTACTATATTAAGTACATGCAACGTGTAACAATTAAAATAAAATAAAGTGTTGCCGTATATTCTTTTAAAAGTATATTATTTATTTAATAAGTACTCTTTTTAATAATATGCTAGTGTATTACTTTTTCACTTGCATGGGAATAAGCACGACTGTCACAAATTTGTTTAAATGAGATCTCATATTATTATTATGATTAACGGACTGACCTGGAACCCTTGAAAATGAATTCGATTAAAAACAAAAAATTTAAAAAAATCAACACATAGTCTGTAAGTAGGCACAACATTGATCATCAACCTCAAAAGGTCACATGAAATTCTATATGAGTCATCTCACTGGAATTAATGTTGGTGCTTATCAAGACCTTATTAAAACTTTATTTGTTTCAGCCTCTCAGTCTCAACTTGTTGAACTGAAATAATTCTGATTACCATGAAACGAACAAAGCTCTCATACCATGGTGTGTGGTTTTAATGACATTTAGTTCTTAGAAAACTTCACTCAAAACACTGAAATCTACCAAACAAGCATTTCATGTTCAAGGAATTTATCCAGGATTTAAGTTACTTGGAAATATCAACAGACTGTAGCTAATAAGGTTTGAGAAATCTGTAATTTGATAGTCATATTTAATGCATCAGTGCATTTAGTGACCTCTGCTTACTATAAAAAAAACAAGGTAAACTCGGTCCAAGCTGTTACTGAGTATGCATTTGTTTGTCCTATACTTCACCCGCCATGTAAATCATTGCCCATGACATATCCACATAAAATCCTTCAGATGGAAGTTATTAGGGACAACTCATGAAACTCTGATTGGAATAATGCAAACAGCATCCAGCACGAACGAGAATTCAGTAACAACAATTTGAGAACAGTATGAGGTTGTTGAGCATGCAATTGACAAAGGTTATAAAACATGCCATGAGAACATGTCATTTTGTTAAATCATTAAAAGATTAGGAAGTGTTGAGTTTTTACAAAAGCTCATCAACAATGACAGGTATCTTAACCTGACTTTAGTCCTCAGCATCAAAGGAAAAGTCAGATTGGACTGTATTATTAGTATGTAAGTGTCAGTGTTAGTAAAGAAACCGGTTAGACAGGGGGAGGGATGGGATCTATTTACGAAGTCCCACTCTAAGGCTCTTCCTTGGTCACCTTCTCATGATGCTTTGTCACAGATTCCAGGCCAAAGTATTGTAAGACAAAATTTGCCTCTCAATGCTAGCTTTCACACTCTTCAGGGGGTCTCATTCACTCCTTTTTCCCAAGTCTTTAGCTCTTTTACTGTCCCTCTCGGCCATGGATAACACTTTTGCATTCCAATACACACAACCAACCACTCTGATCCAAACACATATGCAAGTCAAACATCCACAATATAAGTCTTCCATATATCTCAATGAGTCATTATACTTCATATAAGCTTCATTTTTTGTAATTAACTGGCCCATAAAATCTTTTAAAATACACAAATAAATGGTTTTCCTAATTGCAGATACTACATAAAACTATATGGTATAATAGTGTAAGAAGGTGATTGGGAAAGTTTACTTACCTCGTCAGAACAACAAACAATGAAAAGTTTCCAAAGTTAAGCTCATACTAAATGTGTTAAATCAAAAGTCTATTTAAAGAAAATAAGTGACGCTTCCAACCACAAAAAACACACGTGTGTCATCAGAACTGGTTGTGCCACTTCTGCGTCCTACTCGTGGGCAATGAAGTTGTTGTGTAAACCTGTGTCGCAGGCTAAAGCATTTTCTCACTCCTCTTATTCAACACAGTCCTACAGCTCAGGGTTAAATCATGCTGGAGAACCTGTTGGCAAGGTCACCGTACCTGGCTGTTGTTTCCGGTTTTCTTATCAAGAACCCAGAGTCACCTTCTCTTCATTTAAACTGCCCATCTGAGCCCTGTAGGTGGTTTATCACCTGGGCTTTATGGGAACACATGAGGGTGTGATAAGCCATGCACGTTAATGGGGTAATTAATGATGACCAGGGTGTTACACTCTTTGTCAGGTTTATTGGTCTGGTCATGTCTGACACATCACAGCACAGGTATGGAATGTCTTCTGGAATGTTTAGATCTCTTGAAGAACTGTCCAGGTCACATTCCCCCTAAAATCAAAAGAATTTAAAAAGAAAATGTTCCTGACAATTGACTCTTTTTGAGACAGAGACGGACAGATAGATAGATCGATCGAAGGCGGACGGATGGATGGACGGACGGACAGACAGACAGACGGATGGACAGATAAATAGATCTTTCATGGACTTAATTTTAAAAACATCTGGCTTTGTAAATCTGATCTTGTTATAATGAAGTCATGTACGCTGCATCTTGAAGTTCCTGTCTGTTGCTAGTATCTCCAGGATGAATGGTTAGGGTTAGCGGGTGGATCGTATCATTTGCCCATCAACTGTCCCCATAAACAAATTCCAGTCTCAGTGAAACCAGAACATTGAGTTGACCAGTGTCAAAGAGTCCTCTCAGCTCTTCTCCCACACAAGCCCAACATCATGTTCCTATCAATATTCATGTGTCTGAGCGTTCGCGACTGGACAAACATCCAGTTCTCCTAGCAATGTGCAGCCTGGAATCTACCAACGCCTCTCATTAGATTGAACTGTACAGTGGCTTCCTTCATGACGGGCCATTTGGAGACATTGAAGTCTTTGTTTTCAGCCATAGAGATGTTCGTTTTTGCAGCATTGTGGCTCGCAACAATCATATTTTATTCAACAGTCCTCTGACCCAGCCGGACTGAAGTCACACAGTCTGAGCCACATGACTGAATATTTTTTCAATGAGACAACTGGAGAACACCAAGGATATGCGTATAGGAAACTGCTTAGAGATTTTGATTGTACTCCTGAAGGGCACATGCATGTACTCTAAAAAGAAACAACAACTACTGCAACAAAAAAATGTAATGAATTGATTTAAAGTGCCCCTATTATGTTTTATGAATAGTACTTTCCATGCAGTGTAAAATATCTGTAAAAGGTTTGCAAAGTTTTAAAGATCAAAGTGTACAATATATAAAATTATTGTCTTCTATAAGAAAGAATTGATTCTGAACTGCTGAAACGAATCGTCAGTAATTCCAGTCTCACTTCCTGATACATACCTACGTAACAATGTAACAAATTTGCATAATGCCAGCCTATGGTCTTCATTGGCTGCTCGTGAACGATGTCTACTTTGACCCGCCCTCAAACATTGTAGTTGTCGCTGAGGCCTGGAAGAGTTTGGTTTGTGTTGTCGATACGTTGAGAAGACGCTGTTTTCTGTGCTGCAAATCCACTTTGATGCACTTAAAAACGAGGACTCGCACTGGAATTGTTACGGAAAACTGATGCCAACGTTCTTATCACTGTGTATTATGTGTCAAGGAAGCCTCCGGAGCTGAAATTCAGATATGGTAATGGGCGTTTGGTTTCCGACACGCACTGTAAGCTGTAGACCAATCACAACAGACTAGGCCATCTGACCAATCAGAGCAGAGAAAGCTTTCGTAAAGGAGTTTAAAGAGACTGAATTCTTGAACAAACCGTTTTTCAGACTCTTTGAGAAATGAGGTGATGTGCAGTATGTTTTTTGAGAAAAGTGTTTATGACCTTGGATGCATCTAAACCTATTGTAGGAGACCTCCAAAACAAAATTAGCAACCTTTAAAATGGCATAATAGGGGCACTTTTAAGTTGCCGGTTTGATTCACGCTCCGAACCACTGATTCAAAACAAAAGACTTGTAAAGCTTCAAAGCTTCATGAAGCAGTGTTTTGAAATCGGCTGTCACTAGATATTGTTGAATAAAAAGTATTCTCGTCGCTTCATAACATTGAGGTTGAACCACTGTAGTCACATGAACTGTTTTAAATACGTCTTTAGTAGATTTCTGGGCATTTGAAAGTGTTAATTATCTTGCTGTCAATGGAGGCCTCACTGAGCCATCAGATTTCATCAAAAATATCTTAATTTGTGTTCCGAAGATGAACGAAGGCCTTACAGGTGTGGAACGACATGAGGGTGAGTAATTAATGACAGAATTTTCATTTTTGGATGAACTAACCGTTTAATTGAATGTTGAAATGAGTGTTATTTTATGTTTTTTTTAGTAAAGGGAAATACCTGTTGGTGTTAAAGCTGTTACGACTGACTGACATTTAAAAGAGTTGTTTTTTTGTGTGTGTGTTTACCATTGTGCTGAAAAGAACTTACTTTGTTAAAGTTAAAACAACAATATTCTTTACAGTGTAGAGCTTGTGGTAAGGTTGTGTGTGGCTACATAAAGTTATACACTACACTGACCATATGAGCAATGATTACGCTAATGCCAGTGACAATTAATATCTTACTTGTTTAAATTGAGCTATGTTTGCTGTTTTGATCTGAAATAGATAAGATTAATTGGTTCCACTCCATTATGTTGATAATATATTAATATAAATATATTATTTTGAGTAATCAACATAATCAAAAGAAAGTCCTGCACATTATCAATGCTTACAAAAGTCTCAAAATTTCACATTTCGGTCCCATGACCTTCATCAGGCATATCCAGACAAACTATTCAAAGCTCCAAAATATATAAAATCATCTCCTGACCAATCACTGCAAAAAACCATCAATTATCAATCACAAGTAATCACAAGAGTAATCAACATAAAAATGTATGTTTATTCTACAAAATATTAAGTTCCTCTCACTGCAGTTTGTTGTTTGATTGAACAATTTAATTAGAAATTGTCATAACTCAAAAAGATTCATGCAATTATTTTTTAGCTAAAATATTTGTTTTTAGAGCAACACATTTTATATACTTATTTTTATAAGTTATCAGACATTGCCTGGAAGCCTCAATTTGAATTTTTGTTGACTAGATACGAATTCCTTTTTGTAATGACGCAAAATATCTAGAAAAAGTCCAGTATTATTTTTTTTTTTTTTTAGCAAATTCCACTTGGTTTGCTATGCTGTTTTCTAATAATACATCAATCACATCAACGAAAAAGTACTGCAGATTGTATGAGTGATGTTCGTGGTTTGGTTGCTCTAAATTCACAGACCACACAGACACTCATCTAGAGAAGTTGTGCGAAGACAGGCTAAAGATTAACCAGCCTCTCCCTGTGGGACTATGCGAGTACACTGAGTGATAAATCACCCCGATCTACAGGTCACATCATACTGTCCACTTACAAATCTACAGCATCACTGCCTTGCCCTGCAGAAAGAGGAACAAGGACAACAGACAAGAGAAAAAAAAGATATCATAGAATATAACTTCCTGTTTGAGGCTCATGTGGTAAACACATTTCACTGCAGCTGCCTTACTGTTTTAATCAACACAACTGTTTGATGCATTTGTTAACTTAAGGTCAAGGTGTAAAATAGATTTATGATAATGTAGCAGAGTAATATGATTTTCAAATATTTTTCTTTTTTTTTTGGTCTCGTTATCGAACGTACGCCATCAGTCTTTGTTTTATCCTGCGTCAAGAGCTCCTGTGACGGTGTTTCACTAATAGCAGGGAACTGATAGCGGTGCACTGATAGCAGGGAAATTTGAAGTAGACTCAAATGTACAAACAAAACACAAACCTTAGTGGTTATAACAGGCAGACACGCAAAGTTAAAGGGATAGTTAATTCTGTCATGTTGTTCCAAACCTGTATGACTTTCTCTCATCTGTCGTTCCGAAGCCTAATTTCAATGTGTTCATCATATAAAGTAATTGTGTCTCTTCAGAAAATCTGGACTAAACCATTGAATTCATATGGATTAGTTTCACGAAGTATCAAAGTGTCAGTTGGATAGCTGTCAATGGAGGGACAGAAAAAGCTCTCAGATTTCATCAAAAATATCTTTATTTGTGTTCCGAGGATGAACGAAAGTCTTACGGGTTTGGAACGACATGAGGGTGATTAAATGATGACAGAATTTTAATTTTTGGGTGAGCTATCCCTTTAAGCAACAATATTACCCTGAGAGTGCTGTTGTTCCGAATGCTGTGATTCGGCCGTAAGCACGAGGCAGAATATTACTGCCTTCATACAACAGTTCAATAAACTAAGTTATTACTAAGTAACTTACACTTTAGAGGCAAAGTTTAAGTTACTTTGTCACTTTTTGCTCCACAAACAACAATAGTTTTTAACAAAGCGACAGAATTGACAGTAGCATGTCTCCAAGCACCACACATTAGTGCCGTCTAGTTCCAGAACGATTCATGTGTTATCAACAAAATGGTTCAGTAAATCATTCAATGACTCAGGTTCATAAAGTCACTTGTTTCGTTCCTGGATAAATCAGCGTGTTTAAACAAATCAATGAACACTGAACATTTTATAGCTGTCTCATTTCGAAGGCTGCGTCTTCCGGAGGTCACATTTGAAGGCTGCATATGTCTTAAATAAGACATCCTTGAAGATGTATGCAGCCTTCAAATGCAACCTCTGGAGGACGCAGCCTCCGAAATGAGATGCAGCTTATGATTCACTCGCCGCCACCTAATGGCGTAATGATGTAAAATGCATTAATGGGAAAATGATTGGCTGCATCCAAAATCGCATACACTCTTGAGTGGGTACTTGTTTTGAATAAGTACTTACTTTGCAAGCACTATGTTCTATATAGTGTGAATAGCTGCATCCCAAATGATGCACTATACACTTATACACTGTAATTATGCACTATGTACTCAACTGTGTAGTGCAGGGGTGTCCAAACTCGGTCATGGAGCGTCACTGTCCTGCAGAGTTTAGCTCCAGCTTGCCTCAACACACCTGCCTGGAAGTTTCTAGTATGCCTAGTAAGACCTTGATTAGCTAGTTCAGGTGTGTTTAATTGGGGCTGGAGCTAAACTTTGCAAGACAGCGGCTGTCCAGGAGCAGGATTGGACACCCCTGGTGTAGTGTATGAATTTTATATGGTTATTTTTTGTCATTCAACACTAGTATAAGCTTGTCTATCAGCATAATCTAGGCTTCTGTTTAAAGGCAGGCCTGCTGCACCTGTGTCAGAGGCTCCCCGAAGCGATCGAACAGGCCCTCTACCCTGTTGCCCATGCAAGTCTGGACCGTCTCCTCCTGCCCCAGGTTAGTTTTTGTCATTCAACATCAGAGTCTGATAGCCCCTCTCTGCTACATGATTAAAACTGCAACCGTTGAGTGCATAAAGCGTCCAAGATTCCACATTTCATTTTTTTCTGGTTAATTAAGTACATCATCCAGGAATTTAAAGTGTACTTTTTCTATTTGGAATTTCATTACATTCGCCATGTTCTCACTGTCATGTGACCTTGTGTCACTTCACTGTCATATCTCCTGTGGTCTCACGGGACAGTAAACATCCATCGTATGCACACTTCAGAATCTCAAAGTAGTATATGTCATCTGGTTACTTTTTACTGACTCTTTTATGAGTACTGTGAATTCAGACATACTTCTTTTATCACATACTGTTTTTTGCCTACTATATAGTAGGGAAGTATGCATGCAATTTATATGAGCCGTCAAGTGACAAAACTGGTAGTAATGTGCTAAACGAATCGAAACGAAAGAGCTTTGGCATTTAAAAGCCAAAAAAGCAAGCAATTTCTCTGATTATTTATAAATTAAGTACTGACTCAAAGTTCTCATTTTTAATAGGAAATTTATTTTCACATGTCAGCAAAAACATTGTAGTGTTTAGCACAGCTACACCTGAAAAGCAAAAAACTAATCCAATGCTGTCGGCACAGTAATTTGCTTAAAATGGTGGAAAACCGGCAAAATCACCAAATAAAGGAACTTTCTAAATGTTTTATACAATGTGCATATGACATAAATGTATAGGCCATCTACAAATGTACGACAAATGACCACAATATTTCCTTCTGTGAAAAATACATCTATCTGTGAGATAAAATGTTTTGTTTTGAGGGGGGAAAAAAAAAATGTATAAAGAGATTTTTACCTCAGAAAAAATAGTTTATGTAAATGCTTTTTATTACAACAAAATATATCACAAAAGCATTATTAGAATTGCACCAACTCTGTTATAACAGAGTTTCAAAAGCACATCGGGTAAGTGTTCTATATTATGTCATGAGAATCCTTTGACAAACAAGCTCTCTATACAAAATGTACATTATCATATATAAATTTGGCATTCAGTTGTAAAAATGGATGTTTTACATATATATCTATGTATAATTTCCTTTTTATAATCACCTAGCCCTCCAAACCATAATTACAGACTGATATTATTCTTTTAAACCAAAGGTGGTTTAAAACTTCTCTGTATCGTAATAACAGATCATCAATTCTGGTCCTTATAGATAAGAGGAAAGGATGCCGACATTGATTCAGTACAGAAAATACTCAACTACAGCTAGTTTTACCAAAGCATTTTTACATGTAAAACCACAGTCTAAGTCCATTGTCTCTGTGGATGTCAGAAAAAGGCAGCTGTTTGGTCTATTTATTTCCTTTTGTATTGATGTCTGTCCTCAATGGTGCTTTAAAGCATTTCATCAGGTTTATGAATGCTCGTTCCAGTATAAGCTTGTCTATCAGCATAATCTAGGCTTCTGTTTAAAGGCAGGCCTGCTGCACCTGTGTCAGAAGCTCCCCGAAGCGATCGAACAGGCCCTCTACCCAGGTCCTATTGCCCATGCAAGTCTGGACCGTCTCCTCCTGCCCCAGGTCTTTACCTCGTGACTTCAACAACTGAATCTGGGATATGAGAGAGAATCACATTGGAGAATCACTGTGCATCAGTCTTGTAAATTTTTGGCAGTTTTTCATTTCGATCATCGATAGGTTTAAAAAACGAGTAATCGAGTACTCGGGGGACGGGGCATGGAGATAATGAAAATATCTGAAGACTGTTATGAAAATGAAAGTTAAAAATAAAAATATGACATGAAAACCTGTGTATGAAAACATGAACACGTGATTAGAACACTGTTAGATTATGATTATGATGCAGCAATGTTATTAAGAAGCATCTAAAAGGAATAGCAGAAAAGGAATAGTGACTTTATGCCAATAAACTGAAGCCCGTTCTACGACATCCTATGATATTAATCAGATAACTCCGATACATAACATAGACATAACATTACAACTTGTAACTGCAAAAAAAGGATGCCAATGCCAGTGACGCGAGTTACGCGATATAGCAAGAGTGAGAGAGATGCGCTTTCATGACAGCACGCTGACACACGGGCAAGGACAGAATTTACTATATAAAGTTCTCATTATAATGCTGTTTATGGCAGATTTGTGATTTTTTTCATCTACATTATTATTATTACAACTTTCATCTGCAAAAAGTTTGTGAATGCAAACATGACCTTGACCGAAAGTGTAACTCCTATTGCGCTTTAAAACGAAAGCCAACTAAACGAAAGCACAACAAATTCACATTCTATTAGGCTACATTAGTGTCACTATTGTCATTTTTTATTTATTCTAATATTTCAGCAATATTTTGGAGTCAATTTGCACTGTGTGATCAACCAAAATGTTATTTTACAGTATGGAAATCACTGATGATCATAGGCGCTGATTTATGTTTCTGCCGGTGGGTGTCCACTCTACATGAGAAAAAGCACGTTGAGATTCGTGATTCGAGATTAATTTGAGCGCATCCAAAAAGAAATCCCCGTCCGAGCAGAGTGATTCATGCTCATGAATTACATGGATGCGCTCTTGCGTGCGTTACAAATGCGCTTTCGACATTAATGAAATAGAAACTGCCTCAAATGGACTATAAAAACAAGAAGAAAGCAGTGTCTGAAGGCTTCAATTGATTTTTATTGGTTGAAATGAAATGAGAATATCTTGTGTTTTTCCGTGGGTGCTCGAAAGGCTCGGCGCCTATGCTGATGAATATTGTTAAATTGATTATGAATAGAATTTAAAGGATATTTTCAGTACAAGATAAAAGCTTGGCGCTGGACAGCTTGCATTGAACTGTCATCTCATTTTCATCTATCTTGTCAAAGTTAATCCAGACATTCTCTCTCATGTCTTTTGACGCATGCTGTGGCAAGCTGAACAATCAGAGCTCAGGGCACCTCCCAAAGTGCTTCTATAACCAATCAGGAGAAGAAAAAAAAACCAACAACAAAAAAACATTTTGATCATCATTTACATGATCGATCATTGCTGTCACGGTCGAGTACTCGATCGCTGTTGCACATCCCTAGTTGCTATGCGGTTGCTAAGTGTTCCAAGTGGTTGTTGGGTGGTGGCAACCAAATACGAACCTGAATCTCCCATGTGAGCACCACAGCTCAACACGGAGCACATGTGCTAAGTGTTTCCCAAACTTTTTTTGGTCAGCTAAACCTCTTAGACAAATTATTTATGAAGTATGCCCTGAAATTTTAAGTTAATATTTCAATAATGTAACGGTACATTTGCATGTTCATGGTTCTCTGATGTTGGTTAATGGTCACATGACATGCAAGTAAACAGATAAAATATTGAATGTTTTTTAGCAAGTGCTTTATTAGGGGCCAAGCACCGAATGTGCATAGGCACCTATTGTATCCACTGGCATTCTTCCGTTTCTTCCGCTCTGAAAGTCTATGGACACCCACAGAATCACTTGCGGGAAAGTTATGAAATTTGGCACACTGATAGAGGCCAGTCTGATCTGTCACCGTAGCAAATTTGGAGTCCCTAACTCAGTCCCTCTAGCGCCACCAACTGTCCACACTTGCACCTATATTTATGCTAATAACTTTTTAACCGTAAGGGCAAGAAACAAAATTTGATGATTCAATTGCACTCTATTTTCTATCATGAAAATGTCCTCACCATTTAGAATTTTCTGAAAACATACTTTTCTGAACTCTTCCTAGGCCATTGCTACGATTTTCACGAAAATTGAACCAGATCATTTCAGACCATGCCGACAAAAAGTTGTGTAATTCAAGCTGATTTGTCAAAATGTTTTCGAAAAACGTGCAAAATAATTTTACGTAGCGCTTGCGAAAATTGTATACCACCTTGTGGTAATTGTATTTTGTATTGCGAATTTTGTATTAAAATGCTGTATATTCTGAACGCATGAACATATTGCGAAACTCTAAAAGAAGTCCAAGAAATTTGAGACCAGAGCCACCTAGTGGTGAAAAAAATTATTTACATGCTTATAACTTTGGATGTGGTTGACTTTCCATGGGAGTCATCTCCTTGGATTCCTGGATCCTTGCCGAGTCCAACGATACCAAACATGCTAGGTTTCGTGCGTTATTGCAACGCTGTGATTTAACATTTGAACAACATTAGCGAATATCTTAGAAACCGTTAGTCCAATCGAGATGAAACCACCATAGGAAAATCGGAAACATACTGTAGGTCGTTTACTAGACGCCAAAAGTCAAAATTTTAATAGTAAGTGGCAAAAAACAAAAAGCTTCCTTGTTTGCTTCTGTTGTGCTTGGCCCCTTAATTTCTACTTGCAGCTATATTTTTGATTGCTTTTATTTTTAAATTATTTATATATAGGGCTGCAAATATAGGGCTTATTAAAATATATTACTGTTGTAAATTACAATTGTCCTGTAAAATAAAACGTGAATATTTGATAATTATACGCCTAATAATTATTTATTTTACACTGCAAGTTACAATACTAATATTTATGTTTTAAAGTCGGGTTGAAGCAAAAGTTGCAAGTTTTTTTTTTTCCCATTGTGGTGTAAATCCGAGTGAAACTGCTTTTCTAAGCAGAAAAAATGAAGGGCGGGGTTTGATTTTGTCCATGGGGAATTGAATGTATTGTTGTGGCTTGCTATTGGTGGATCTCATGTGAGTGACCGGTTGTCCCGCCCTCAAGCCAGTAAACACATCATCAGAGAAAAGAATTCGCTGCAAGAGGGAGGAGACGTTATTTTGAATAAAGATTACGAGGCACGTGAATTTAAAAAAATTATGTGAATGGATAAATCATTTACAATAAATACTGAAATACTGCGTTAAAAAACAAAAACATTTTGATTTGATGGTGACTTTAACATTTAAATGTTCAAATCTTCAGGTTTTATTTTGGTGGAATACTGGTGAAATGGTGTAAACCTCTATACTAAAATGTTGGAAATTGTGTGAATGTGTAAATAAATGAACCTAGTGCACTTTGCATTCCCAAAATGCATGTTAAACTCACTTCCGGGTGGAGATGGAGAAGGTGAGAAGCAGTTGCAACAGACTATAAACTTATTTAAATTGCACTAAGCAATATCGTGATTTTATTTTTATTTTTGATGAATTCTGCAGCCAAATTTATTTGTTTTAATTTTACATCAGCTTGTCATCAACTCTCCCCCTGCAGTTCACCTATTTAGGAAACCCTGCACTAGGAAAAACAGTGTGAGGTGGAACATTTTAGGGAATAAAACGAGACCCGTAAGAGCTGATACTGATATGAGCACTGCCAGTCAAAACAAGATTCCTTTAAAGATTCCTTGAGCTTGTCAGCAAGGACTAGCAGATTGGTTATCCTTTCAAAAACTCACACAAACATACACACTGATTCCTCACCTCCTCCATACACATCAGGTATGTGTGGTACTTGTAGTGTTGTAGAGAGTGGTATAGAGAAAACCACTTTGTTTTCTGCTGATCCACTGTGTATTCCTGTTTGAGTGGGAGAAACAGAGAAATAAAGACTTTAAATGTGAATCTAAAGTGATCTAAAAGCCAGTATGGTATACCTCCTAGTGGTCAAAAAAAGAAACTAGTTGTTATCAACTAGTTATCTTAGCAACACTAGACTACTAGACCTGTAATACTCACCAGGGGAAGTTTGCTGGGGGATTTTGAGGGCTTCATAGTTTTCCTGTTGTAAGCCCTCCCACTTAACCTAACTTTAAAAACAGGGGTCTCGCAGTCTGTTTTCAGCTCGGTGACCACAGACAGCTCAGGAAAGCTGTCTAATGCATTCTGCCGGACAAAACAGACAAAATAACATGCAAGAAAAATCACACATACTGAAATCATATGCAAATACAGTGACTATGTTCACATGCACAGATTTACATTAGTTCTAATCAATTTAATCTGACGGAACATTCCAAACGTTCTGTCTTCATGTGGCAGAACCTGATTTCACCAAAAGGTGTTCCTGGATCAACATTTCAATCAACCAATCAGATTTGAAGGACAAGTTTACAGTTTATGTCAGGTTTAGGTTTAAAACCAGGGTTAGGTGCTTCTACATCAGTGTTATTCACCTATCATTTCCCTCTGATTTTAGAGCCAAGTTATGGGTAGGGTTAGGTTTTATGGATAGGGATATGGTTATGATTATGATTAAATTTTCAGACAGGAATGATGTTCCAGGATCAACAAAATATGTTGATCCAGGAATGCATCTAATTCGACAAAATTAGGACAT
This sequence comes from Elopichthys bambusa, assembly GCA_037101425.1. Taxonomy (NCBI): domain Eukaryota; kingdom Metazoa; phylum Chordata; class Actinopteri; order Cypriniformes; family Xenocyprididae; genus Elopichthys; species Elopichthys bambusa. The sequence continues at coordinate 4,118,373 of CM074441.1, forward strand.
ATCTCTACATATGCATTAAATGTATTCTGAACAAAATGTCTGTGCATGTGAAGAGCAGCACTTTCTTTCACCGGCTGTCAGAGAAATGATCAAGTCGGCTAACTACAGGATTGTTGTTTTTGCCTTTTCTAGTAGGGATGTATTTTTTAAGTACACAGCTTAAAATACACAAGTTGGCGGGTTGTCTAAATGACTAGTCAAATAGTTGGTTTACAGGAAGCCATGTAATTTGGCTAGTTTAGGGTAATGCTAACAAGATGCATCCCATCCCATTTGGAAAAATATGACACGAAAGCATTCTTCTCATGTTGCTAACGGCAAATAATTACATGATATATAACCAAGGTGAAGATCAATTGTTGTTTTGTGACTTTGAAACATAAAACTGAGGGAAAAATGGTTTTACATATCTAAATTAAATACATTAGCAGTACCGTTCAGAAGTGTCTGTTTATAATAAACCTACATAGGTGAGCAGAGAAATCTAGATAAGTATCATACCCAACGCTGATATTAAAATGGGCAGTCTTTGCAGTTTCCGCAATTTTTCTGCAAATTTGGCTTTATCTATTAATTTTATAATTTAATTTTTTCATTGGATATTTTCCATATTGAAATTAAATGAAAGCATGCGAAAGATTGGTGGGCAAACGGGAGCTCAGATAGGTCAAAAAACACGAGGAGAAGCGTTAATATAATACACTATTGGCAAACATGGATTCGATTTCTCAGAGGACTGCTGAGTTTGCCGGAAAACAGTAGGTAATTTGCACTAGAATTTTTACTTAGATTGTGTGAGAAAAACACAGACATGGCAGATTTGGATAGGATTAAAATCACCTTGTGGTAATTACATGTCGGGCAGGAAATCCAAAAGTTCACCTATCGTCCATAGACCTCAAATATGACTTATCATTTGAAACATGTAAGTAGTAGCAACTTTACATTGCCACTCGCTCTAACGCTAACCTAGGTAAATGTCCGCTATTATTAGGCGCATATCCAAATGTTTGTGCGGAGTATGAAAGCTAAAGTATTACCATGCTTACTGCAAGACATGGAGGCGCCGGCGCAACCACTTGCATTTTTTCTGATAATAGCAAAAACACTTTTTTTTGGTCATACAAAACATTGTTTTCTTTATTTGACACAGGCATAATCAAGATGCGTTTTCTGCCGTGTTGTTCTCTGTGAACTTGAGTGCGTCAAAAAAAAACAAAAAAAACCCCAAAAGTCAGCATGTAACTGCCTCACAGACATGATAAATATATCTATAGTAAGCTTGAAATGCCAGGCGATTGTCAACCAATTCAAGTGGAAAACAAATATTCTCAGATTATGTAATCCTGATTAGGCTATGTATTATACAGTGGGTACGGAAAGTATTCAGACCCCCTTAAATTTTTCACTCTTTGTTATATTGCAGCCATTTGCTAAAATCATTTAAATTCATTTTTTTCCCTCATTAATGTACACACAGCACCCCATATTGACAGAAAAACACAGAATTGTTGACATTTTTGCAGATTTATTAAAAAAGAAAAACTAAAATATCACATGGTCCTAAGTATTCAGACCCTTTGCTCAGTATTTAGTAGAAGCACCCTTTTGATCTAATACAGCCACGAGTCTTTTTGGGAAAGATGCAACAAGGTTTTCAAACCTGGATTTGGGGAAGGAGCCACTCCTTCGTTATTTTCGTCATTGTCTTGTTGGAAGGTAAACCTTCGGCCCAGTCTGAGGTCCTGAGCACTCTGGAGAAGGTTTTCATCCAGGATATCCCTGTATTTGGCCGCATTCATCTTTCCCTCGATTGTAACCAGTCGTCCTGTCCCTGCAGCTGAAAAACACCCCCACAGCATGATGCTGCCACCACCATGCTTCACTGTTGGGACTGTATTGGACAGGTGATGAGCAGTGCCTGGTTTTCTCCACACATACCGCTTAGAATTAAGGCCAAAAAGTTCTATCTTGGTCTCATCAGACCAGAGAATCTTATTTCTCACCATCTTGGAGTCCTTCAGGTGTTTTTTTTAGCAAACTCCATGCAGGCTTTCATGTGTCTTGCACTGAGGAGAGGCTTCCGTCGGGCCACTCTGCCATAAAGCCCCGACTGGTGGAGGGCTGCAGTGATGGTTGACTTTCTACAACTTTCTCCCATCTCCCGACTGCATCTCTGGAGCTCAGCCAGAGTGATCTTTGGGTTCTTCTTTACCTCTCTCACCAAGGCTCTTCTCCCCCAATAGCTCAGTTTGGCCGGACGGCCAGCTCTAGGAAGGGCTCTGGTCGTCCCAAACGTCTTCCATTTAAGGATTATGGAGGCCACTGTGCTCTTAGGAACCTTAAGTGCAGCAGACATTTTTTTGTAACCTTGGCCAGATCTGTGCCTTGCCACAATCCTGTCTCTGAGCTCTTCAGGCAGTTCCTTTGACCTCATGATTCTCATTTGCTCTGACATGCACTGTGAGCTGTAAGGTCTTCTATAGACAGGTGTGTGGCTTTCCTAATCAAGTCCAATCAGTATAATCAAACACAGCTGGACTCAAATGAAGGTACAGAACCATCTCAAGGATGATCAGAAGAAATGGACAGCACCTGAGTTAAATATATGAGTGTCACAGCAAAGGGTCTGAATACTTAGGACCATGTGATATTTCAGTTTTTCTTTTTTAATAAATCTGCAAAAATGTCAACAATTCTGTGTTTTTCTGTCAATATGGGGTGCTGTGTGTACATTAATGAGGAAAAAAAATGAACTTAAATGATTTTAGCAAATGGCTGCAATATAACAAAGAGTGAAAAATTTAAGGGGGTCTGAATACTTTCCGTACCCACTGTATATAGGCAATTAAAGGCTCATTATTATGATTTATATGGTTTATTAATATACAAGTGTGATTAGTTGACTAATCACTTCAATGAACGACTACAAGTTGACTAGAAAATCTTTGGTCGAGGGCAGCCCTAATCCAAACAATACTAAAGACACAAAATAAGAACAAGAGAGAGAAAAAAGTTTTATTCTTATTGAGCAATTTGTCCGAGTTTTAAATGTGATTATTACTGTAAGTTGAAGCAGGACTCTGATGTACTGATGGCGAAATGGAAAATGGTGACTCATGACTCACTTTGAAGATCTGACCCATGCGCAGTTTGGGCAGCAGTCTCCGCCTGTTGTCGGTGATCATTCCATCCACCCTCTTCATGTGAGGCAGCAGCAGCTCGTCTGAATGCAGGACCAGATCAACCACAAAGGTCAGCTTCACCATCTGCCACTTATTAACACTCCTGTTACAAAACAGACAGTTTGATCCTGGACTTCTCACCGTTCTCTCGCTCAAGCGCGTTCATGACGTCCGCGTCCAGGGCTACGCTGATCAGCAGCTCGACAAAGCTCTTAAAGGTCTCCTTCATAGTTCTGGTGTTCAGGAAACGGGAAGCGAACGGAACCGGAGGCGTAAACTCTGAAAATGAGAGATGGGATTGCACAAGGCATGAGTGTGGGACAACAGCAACACTGATGGATTGGTCCATCATGAGAAATTATTCAGAAATGTCCAGTTGTATTCTAAGAGTTGTAACTTCTTCCGGAGTCTCTCCATCAGTGTCGACTCCGGTTTGAACAATGTAGGGCTGAACACTGTTACTGACAATCCTAATTTTGGCTGCGTGAGATTGTCCAGCTTTGTTGTTGAACAACCGAAGCGTGAGCTGTTAAAGCTCCGCCCTCTTTTGGAAAGCGGGCCAGGAACAGAAGCTCATTTGCATTTAAAGGGACACACACAAAAACTGTGTCACACCCAAATAGGTGCAAATTTGACAAGCTATAATAAATGATCTGTGGGGTATTTTGAGCTGAAATACCCCACAGATCACAGACACATTCTGGGGACACCAGAGACTTATCATCTTGTGAAAAGGGGCATAATAGGTCCCATTTAATACAAGTTGAGTAGAATTTTCTAAATATTTCTTAAAATCTACAAGGTACACAAAATAAGTGCTATAAATTCATTAAACTTATTGATATAATTAAACTTACTAAAACAAATTAAAATCATTTATATTTAATTGAATTTACTGATATTATAGATATTGCAGATCATGTCACTTAACATATCTTTGCTGTGTTCCCATTGTATTTACACAGCTGTATCCAGTAGATGTCATTAGTGAGTAAAATGTTGAGCTCTTCAAAAAAAAAAAAAGTGAATAATTTCCAAAACAATTGGTTTAATTAATTCAAAGTTCTAAAAGGCCTCACTTTCCCCATCACTGATGTGCACACATCAAGGCTACAAGGTCATACTTCCCCAACTGTCACATGTCTCACCGTCATCCTCGCTCACAGCCTCTGGTGAGGAGTCGGAGGGAGATGTTGTGAACTCCTCTTTCCATTTCTTTCTCTTTTTGGGTGGTGGTTCAGCCTTGGCTTTCGACTGCTTGGGTCTGGGTTTAGACAGAGCTTTCTGTTGTGTTGTTTTCTGCGTAGGAGAGTCCGACACAGTCACTGCAGTGAATCGTTGAGCCAGAAGAGCTTTAGCCTGAGAGCCTCTGGGAACAACAGATATCACAGATAAATGAATTAGTAATTTATGGAATCTAATATGTATATTATCAATAGTAGCTAATGGAACGGTTCTGGCTGAAACCAAAACACTGGATTTCGTGCTAGCTGGCTGGAATAGAGTAATGTCTGGGATCAGTTTGATGTTGGATATTTCAAACACACTGGCAGGAGATTGAAGTTCCATGGAAAAATATTTGGCTGAGTGGGATTGCACAATAGAGGCCTGTGGCTCAGCTTGACATTTTAGAGAAGAATAGTAAACCATGATTGCTAACTCGTTGTTATGAATTTCATTTATACATTTACATAGGAGTAACAGACAGGACACGTTCTTGTGTTCAAAAACAGGTAGGTGACGCCAAAGTCTCTTTAATGAAACCGAAGTGGACTGAATGATTGGAGAAGTCCTGCATATGACACCAGACAGAAGTCTGTTGTAAAGTTTAAAATCAAACACAGATGAACTATTCACAATAAAAATAGTTCACCCAAAAATAAAAAATTCTGTCATCATTTACTCACCCTTTTGTTGTTACAAACCTGTATGAGTTTAAAGAATGTTGGTAACCAGACAGTTGAGGGTAGCCATTGACAATAGTATGGAAGTCAATGGCTACCGTTAACTGTCTGGCTACCAACATTCTTTAAAATATCTTTGTGTTCAACAACAACAACAACAACAACAAAAAAAGAAACTCATACAGGTTTGGAACAACATAAGAGTGAGTAAATGATGACAGGGTTTAATTTGCTGAATTCAAGTAAGATAGATACCACCTGTACCTCATTGAATGCATGGGCTTGCATCGTGGTTTCCTACTGCAAACTCGAACATACTCCCGCTTGTTGACAGTGTCAAGAAATTTGACATGTACTCTCCTGTACATGGACTTAGCATCACCAAAGTACCCCAAATACTGTAAAGAGCATATGACACTGCCTGTTGTTCACAGCATTGGAAGCACACTATGTTGCCACATATATTGTTTTGTATTGACACTTACACTGTTGGTGGCAAAAAACACTCTTTTCCCGTCCCTGAGCTCGGGTACAAACTTCTGCAGCAGGGCTTTCTGAACCTTCCAGATGGCTGGTGGTTCGACCCCTGCCTTCAATGTGATCTACACCCAAAACACACATCAAAGGCTTACAGAGACAAAGGGTTTGATGAAACAGTCAGGCAGTCTGCCCTATGTCTCATATAGTTGACAGGAGGTTGGTGAAAACATCACAAACTGCCCAGCCACAACAGAAACGTCACAACGTAAAACAGCAGCCACAACCCATTTTACTTTCATAATATGATTTATTTTTGAACTAAGGCCCTGTTTACACTTGGTATTAAGATGTGTTTTGGTCAATCGGATCACAAGTGGATGACGCTAAATACAGGTGTAAACAGGGTCCAAAACGTTTTGAGTTTGTCCACTTCCAGAGGACTACATTGCTTTCAGAGTGTAAACGCTTATGTGGTCGAATGTGTTCCAAACAGCCACAAAAGACTGTCTACTCTCCGCGTACTGACCTAACATGTAAACATTATGGCAAGCGCGCTAGCCAGACGGAATTTAAACTTTGTCGGCTGAAGACCCAAGTTTGGTTTGAAGATGAAAAACATACCAAGCACAATGTTCTTTCACCATTCCTAAAACAGTGTTCGGTGTGGTCTTGCGGCTTTCAGAGCAGAAATGAAAGCTGGTGCTCTCTGTGTCCCCCCCCCCCCCCCCCCGTCGTCTCTGGGCGCATTCATATGTAAATTGTGCAAGCTTATTTTGTCCATTAGATCGAAATATCTGAAAAACCCATACATTTACCCGCCCATAGACCCTCCCCTTGAAGAAATCAGGACAGAAGTGGTTGAAAGTGGACATAAGAGATGGATTAAAACACCAGGTGTAAACAGGAATGTGTCTCCGTCATCTACTTGTCATCCAATGGGCTAAAACACATCTTAATACCAGGTGTAAACAGGGCCTAAATGGCATATTTAAATGAAGGGCATGACTTGGATCATACAAAGTGGTTGCTCCATTGGTTCAGTTGGTTAAAGCTAATAGCCTGCACAGCCTAGGTCCAGAATAAATTGAGCTAGAAGAAAATGTTGTGCTCAAAATGGATAAAAAAATGTTTTTTTGTTTTGTTTTTTATTGATTGTTTCTTTGCATTGATTAGAGTATTTGTGTAATTTGCATATATGTAATATCTATATTATTTGCTGCAGTTGGTAATGTTCTGTGCCATACATGTTAAATGCAATACTCTCTTTGAGTTCTACTCTTGCTAATTGAATCCAGCTGGTCATCCCTAATTGGTAATCTACAAAGAAAAGGGTGAATGTTTGTAGTAATGTGAGCACTGAAGAAAGCAATGTGATAAAACATCTTTTCGTGCTTGTCTAGCTTTTAATTCACTTGAACCTTGCACTTTTTGCACCATGCAGTTTATAAAGTAAAATATTTTTGCTAGACTTTCTCTAGTCTGGACTGAATCCAGTGCGTGGTTAGCATTTTTTTTTTTTTTTCAGAATAAATTGCGCACAATAAGACCAGTAACATGTAAGTGTTGACTTCTACAGGCTCATATATGGCACAAAAAGCACAGCTCAGCATACCGCCATCCTTTCAATGTCCTCGTTCCTAACCACGAACTCATCTCGCTCCCGGTACATGCCCTCCCCTCCGCTATCTGACAGCTCCTCGTCCATCAGGCCCTCGATAGCAACTGCGGTCAGTTGAACAGCTAGCTTGTCTGGAGGCACATCCTTCACCAGCTCCTCTGCAGACACATTCTGTACAGCCTTCGGTTGTTCCTGTGGTTTGGTAACTATAGGCTGTGTGCTGGAGGCCTGAAGCTGCTTAGTATTGTCACCTGAATATATGTTGAAACAGGAGAAGATGAACTAGGGTTGTCATAATACCTACATTTCAGTATGTCAATAATAAGGATTATTTTACAAAATAGTATACTAAAGCAAAATGCCTTTACCTTTACATATAGCCCTTAAAGCTATCCTACATATTATAATATAATGACTTAAAATGTAATATGAAATATTAAATAAAAGGTCTACATAAAGGGAGCTTCCATACCCAACTTCAGCTTTTTGTCTGAGGGCTCATCTAAAGATGAAAGTGCAGAAGTGATGCTCTTTTGAAGATCTTGGTTTTTCCCCACTGAATCGTCTTCATCAGAGGAAAACGATGGCAGTGTTTCCAGGTTCCTCTGAAGCTCTTCATCAAGTCGCTTTGTAGAAATGACACTATGAGGGTCTGGAGATATCAATGTTGAAGGAGTTGAAGGAGGGGGAGGTTTAAAAGGAATAAATAATGGATTTGGAGGCCTCTTGGAGGCCGAAGGCTTTCTGGTGCGACTGGGTGACCGTATCGGTGGAGATGATAGGTTTTGTCTGGATCCAGATTTAAGGAAGTCCAGGAAGGAGCCTAAGAATCCAGTTTTAACCTCTGGCTGCTTTTCTTCAACCTCTCTTAACTTCTGACGCATCCTCTCCTGCTGTTGGTAGTTATCATGGGAAACCTCTGAGGTGGATGTTGAACTTGCCTCACTGGCACGTGAATTCTGGCGCTTAACTTGTGTGCTTTTCTTCTGAGATTTGGGTTGACCATTTTCATCTTCAACAGACTGCTTAGATGAACCCTTCGATCTGGATCGTTTTTTTGGTAGGCCTTCAGTAGGACGCTCAATAGGACTATCATCATTTTTAAGGCCTTTTGATCCCTTCAGCTGGCTTATATTATGTGGCACATTTTCAGTATTCGGATGTCCTGATTGACTTTGCTCCTGGCCCGCCAACTGAAAGTCAGAGGAGGTTGTATTACTAATAGTCAGTCCATTAGCATTCAAAGCAGAGCCATTGCTAGAATTTACAAAATGTCCTTTGGGTAACACATTATTCTTCTCATGGGCGTTTGCCACCTTGTCAGATATTTCTTGTGCAGAGCTGTTTCTTATCTCTGGTTGGTTATGAGAGTTTGAGAGCGTAAACACATGGTGTCCCTCCGTTTCTTCTTTGGAGTATGTTGTTTGAGCACCAATTATAGTCATCGCTTGTGAGTTAGCGATTATCATATGCTGAGATGGGAAACTATTAAGTCTGTTCTCAGCGGACTGAAAATTGCACTTGGAATCTATAGAGTTGGCTACCGATGACATGTCACCATCAGATGATGTGGATTTGACAAAATCCTGTGGTGTGACGCCACAGGCGGCTGCTGTGGCAGCAAGGATGTCATCGACATTTGAGAGAATGTTCCTCTCATCTGCCAACAGCATGGAGTCTGGAAAGCATACAGAACTGAGAGTAAAGTTCTGCTTTGCGTCATGAGGATTTGACTGATTGAAGTTGTCTTTTTGTGTTGGGTCCTGTTTAGTGGACTCTGCTGAGATGGGCACTTGGTGAGAGACAATTTGCTGATTGTGACGCCCATTAACTGACAAATTAACAGTATCGCTGTTCATTTGGAGATACTGGACTGGTACAGACTGCATGTACATAGTCTGCTTGGGCTGATTCTGGCCTGAGGTGAGCAAAGGCTGCTGCAGAACAATCATGTGAGAGGGATCGAGTAGCACTTGGGCACTGGGAACCCGGATGAACTGTGTTTGGTCCTCAGACAGCTGTCTGGGATCTGTTGGCTGAACTCTGATAATCTGACCTTGATGATTCTGCTGCTGAGATATTGACCCTTTCAGAACTAAAGTATGCTGTTTCAGCTGGTCGGCACTCAAGGGAGCATGGGTGGAGTGCATCAACAAAGGGTTACTCTTGGGGTCGGAGGGAGTATTGGCACTGGTAGCGAGCTCCTTTGTGGTTTCCAAATGTGTAAGGATCTGCTCCTCCGATCGGGAGTTACTACGAATGACACTTTGGGTGTTGTGCCTGTCTTCCATCTTTGAAACTACATAAACGTCATTTTTTGCGCTGTTCAGTGCTCCGATTTCAGTGGCTGAAAGGGTTTGAGGAGAGGTCCCCATAGAGCCTTTCTGTAATGCCTGCACATCCTCAAGAGGAAGCTCTCCAGAGCTCTCTTTTGAGGGAAGAAAGATTCGTTCATCTTGCTGACGTGTTTTTAACTCAACTGAGGACTGGTCATTTGGTAAGGCTTGGGTGTGAGTGGCAGGAGAGGAGGTTGATGACTGGACAGATAACAAGTACTTCTGCTGTAACAGGGCACTGTCTGTCTTGCTAACAGGGGAAGACTGCATTAGGATGTAGTCCGGGCCTAAGTTAGTGGATGATAAGCTTCGGGCACGACTGGGTGAGAAGGAAGAGACAGAGGATAGGGACTGACTTGACACATAGTTCTGTGAAGGTATGCTAGCAGATGCCAGCCCTTGGGTATAGAAACTAATGGTTGGCAGGCCCTGAGAGTGGCTGGAAGAATAGCTTTGAGAAGGACTTCCCATGCAAAGAGTTTGCACCTGTGTCTCATACCCGTCCCTGTTTCCCACAGGTGGCAATTCCTGCTGCTGACTGGAGGAATAAATAAGAGACTGGCTCACAGATGTCTCAGCTTCAGATTGGCTAGTGTATGATGAGAGAGTCTTGTAAATAGAAGGAAGCTTCTCAGGCAAACTAGACGAGAAGGCCTGCGTTTGGCTGAGGTTGCTCGACAGGCTTTGAGATGTGATATAAGCATGCGAGGCACTAACGGACAGCTGCGTGGATGTGTATGGTTGCGATTGGCTAGCGATCACTGAGCTTTGTTTCTGGGCTGAGGAGGAGTAGCTCGGCGGCTGCAGGCCTGGAGAACTTGTCTGGGCTTGAGTGTCTGTATTCTCACTGGGATGTTGAGCTATTTTGGAAGAACCGTCTTTAACCTTTACTCCAGATGAGCTGGAAAACCCAGGGGAGGGGACAGAAGAAGCGTAGGCCTGAGTTTGCTGCAGCGCTGTATTTGAAGTCTTCTGTTGTGCAGCACCGTTTAGCGGTGAAGGGTCACCCGCAGGACTGCAGGGTACGGGTGTGTGCGGGGAGAGATCCTGTTGATATGAAATGTCATCCTCGTCATGCAGGTAACCCTGTAGGGAGTGCTGAGCACTGCTAGCCAGCTGCTCCTGGACTGGCTGGGTGCTTGAAGGCCGCTGGTGGTGCTTGATTACACTACATTCACGCTGAAGTGCTCTTTCGATGGAGCCTGAGAAAACCGGGCCACCGTAAGGCTGAGGGGCTTGCTGGGAGCTGCCCAAGGATGTGGACAGCAGACTGAACTGAGGCTGAAGGAGGTGTGGGGCAGACTCTTGTGCTGAGCGATATGTGGAGGACTGGGGTGGCAAGCCAACCCCTAGAGATGTACCACCAAAAGCGAGTGCAGTTGGCACAGTGTTCTGGGAGGATTTGAACTGGAGCAAAGGGTCATTAGGGGATAGCAGACCATTCGAAGAGATGAAAGTGCTGTCCTGAACAGCAAGTGCTGATGTAGTGGTGAAACTTCTGGTAGGAAAGGCACTAGGGTGCTGGTAGGAGGAGAGCGCAGAAGGCGTTGGGAACGTTCCTGATGGATGCAGGGCTCCGGTGAGAAAAAGTTCTGTTGAAGTGTTTGCACCTGTAGCAGAAAAAAATAAAGTTTGACTAACTGCAGGCAGTATTTAAATAACATGCCTTCTCTAAACCAATTTCCTTTTTCACTAAAATACCACTTTGGTCTGTAACAACAACACTTAAAGGGTTGGTTCACCCCAAAATGAAAATTCTGTCATTAATTACTCACCCTCATGTCGTTCCACACCCATAAGACCTTCGTTCGTCTTCGGAACACAAATTAAGATATTTTTGATGAAATCAAAAAACTGAGCCGCATTCTGACATAGAACCTGGAAGCGCTCAACATAAACAGCGTAGGACGGGGTAGGCAAGTTCGATCCTAGAGAGCCGCTGTCCTGCAGAGTTTAACTCCAGCCCTGAAAAAAAACCCTCACCTGCCTATAGCCTTAGTAATCCTGAAGAGCTTGATTAGGTTGTTCAGGTGTGTTTGATTAAGGTTGGAGCTAAACTCTGCAGGACAGTGGCTCTCTAGGACCGAACCTGCCTACCCCTCGCATAAGAGAATGACACAAAAGAGAAGATGAATTGTTGAATAAAGTCATAATTTTTGCACAAAAAAAGTATTCTCGTTGCTTCATAAAATTAAGGTTAAACCACTAGTCACATGGACTATTTTAACAATGTCTTTATTACCTTTCTGGACCTTGAAAGTGGTGGTTAATTTGCTGTCTATCAGTCAGAGAGCTCTCGGATTTCATCAAAAATATCTTAATTTGTGTTCCGAAGATGAACGAAGGTCTTATGGGTTTGGAAAGACACAAGGGTGAATAATTAATGACAGAATTTATTATTTTTGGGTGAACTAACCCTTTAAAGGGGCTCATATCATGAAGAATCAAAATCTTCTTTGATCTTGTGAGATAAAAGTGTTCATTATGTCATTTAAGCTGTAACTTACCTCAGTCCAAACAGACCATCTATTCAAAATGTATCTTTCTGTACTTTCGCAACTGAACACATGATGATGCCTATTCAGTTGTGGTAGTGTTTAGAAACATGGCATGCACCGTTACAGTGAGGTAAAAAGGAGTAAGTAGTATTGATGCTATTATTACTAAACACCAGGGGCCATATTCACAAAACATCTTAAGGCTGAAAAAAGTAGGATCGAGGGCTCAGAGCTTGGAATTCAGCCCAAACCTAAAGTTCTCCCCATATCCCCAGCCGAGAGTGAGGGACGGGGTGGCGGAGGGATGCAGAAAAATGTCAAAGTAACTATAGGTGAGTCGGCTCTTGTCTGTGTATTTATTCCTCTTCTCGTGCTGATTAGAAAGACCGTTTGAATGTGTTCCTCCCAAACTTTATCTATAAAACATAATTTGTCACTTGAATTCTGCATTCTCTGGAGATGCAAACATGTAAGAGGCGGACAATTAACTGTATATACTAGTTTAATTAGCGACACTTAGCCTACATTTTAAAACCTTTATTTGAATATGGAAACATGACTCCTCATTCTACAATATTTCTATGATTAAATCGCTGACTCCTCCCCCATCAGCCAATCACTGTGTATGCTCCATAGTAACGAGGTCAACCCCGCCCTTACTCTTAGCTTAAGACTTCAGTCTATTCCTTACTAAAAGTTTGTCTCAGCAGCTTTGTGAATAGGTTTTAAGAGAAAAACTCTTAGCTAAGAACTTTTAATGCAATTTAGGAGAACTCTTAGTGGTAAGACAAAATGTTTTGTGAATACGGCCCCAGAAGAAATAATGCTCTAAGTAAATGTGCAAAACCTTTCCAGTCTCTGTGTAGCATTTGCCAGGAAGAAAAGTACCTGATCCTTTCAGTCTGCCGATAACAGTTTTAGAGGTGCATTTCAGCTGGGACTGTTTCGTAAACCTGTCACAATTTAAAGCAGGTTTTCAAAGGATAGGACAGTGCAGAAAAAAAGAAAAAAAGAAAAAAAGTATGCAGCCTAGTATGATGAGTGCAGCAATGCACCAATTGATTTCATATGCTAAGAGGGAGTTTACAAAAGAGTCCGGCAGCAAAAAAATGGCCCATTTAATCTTAAAGGGGGGTGGTAAATGGTTATGAAAAACTAAATTTTGACCTATTATATATGGAGCTTAGAGAAAATAACATTTTATTTCATTTTAATAAAAAAAGGAACATGATGATATGATCCCAACAATTGCCCTCGTTAAGGATGACTGGCAAAAGGGAAGATGGTGCAGCAAAAACCTCAGTGGTTCCTTTACAACAGAGTACATATTTACCTGTTTGCCAAGAGGGGCTTCTAAATGGAGGGAGAAGAGTAGAGCCAGCAGGTCCAGCCTGAAGGCCTCGAGATTCAATAGCGGAGAGGAAGTTCATGACTGATGATTCAGTAGTGTTGCTGCTGGCTGTGCTGTGTTGATTTGAGTCAAACACTCCTAAAAGAGAGAGAGATACCATAGACAGATAACAGGCTGTCAATGACTTTAAAGAGTGACTATATCTTGTTACAGCCTGAACCGTTTGCTCACCTGTGGGGTGGTGGGTGGTGGTAAACGTAGGCTGGTGGCTAGAGGCAAAGGTCTGCCGTTGGAGGAGCTCAGAGTCCAAATGTGTAGAACCATAACTTGAACTATTAAAGTAAAAAGGTTACCTTTAGACAGTATATAAAAACTGACTGCAACCTTTCACTGAGCTCACACAAAGATCTTTAATCTACATATAAGACAGGCATATTTGTATACAGTACCTTCACATGTAATCTATTCTAGAGGTGTTTACTGTACACGTTCATACATAAACCAAACTCTTTAGTTTAACAAAAACAAACTATTTTAGACATAATAGCCGTCTGTGATGCAGCCTAGTTTGGTAGGAGTAGCCTACATAATAAGCTAGTAGTAGTAGCATAGTTTGGGAAGTTATACTGTATAGTCCGCATATTTAAAGTGTTTTATACAAGTTTCCCGTCATAAATAAATAGCCATGCTTCACAGCAACAAGCTGCAAAGACAATAGAGTCTGGACAGAGAAAACACATGGAATCTATTTTAGTTGGTTTGTCTCTTGCTAAATAGAGGCAAGTCTGTCTATATATTTTGCCAAATAAACATCTGCATAGTAAATGTCACAGCAGGGGAGATTCATTTTACGTTTGTTTCCCATCTATTTTTGATGGCTTCGGTGTGGATGTGTGTACAGATATCGCATAAACTAACAGGTTTGGAACGACATCACATGAGGCGAGGGTGAGTAAATAGACAGAATTTTCATTGTTGGGTGAACTAAACTTTTAAATGAACACCACTGATTTCTGATGTATGGGGTCAATGTAAATTTCAACAGAACCATTCAAAGTTACAAGATGGGCAATTATTTGCATGCTAGGATAGTGTAATAAACTAACTGTCCATGGTTCTGACTGCCAAACCACCTGGTGTTTTCATTTCTGACAAGATAACACACTATTAAACAAGCAGGATTATACATCACAACGAGCTGCTTTCCTAATGCATTATAAAACAGCTAATAAGTTTTCATAATTATAACTATAGTTATAATACATTAAAGTTATTATCTTTTCATGGTTTACAAGTTTGTGTCAGAAACATTTAGGTATGAAAAATACAGTTTTGCTTTACAATGCAGTACAGTTGCAATCAAAATTATTTAACCCCCTTATCCTGCAAGACATTTTGCTGCTGAGAACAATATTTTATGAAAACAATTAATCAAAGGCATCGGTAAAGTATTATACAAAGTTTATAAATACATAATTGAGCGAATCCGAGAATGTAAAGTTGATGAAAAATGAAAACTGGCTCTAAACATACGTGTACAAATTAAGAACCAGTTTGGTTACATCCCTCCATAAAACAACTCCACAGGTATATCCAAATGAATTTAAGCATATTCAAGTCAGCCTTTTACGTTCTTCTTGGTCAAGAGTGGCATTCGGCAAAGCTTACGAGCAGAAGAACACCATCTCCATGGTCAAACATGGAGGCGGTCCAGTCTTGTTATGGGGGTTCTTTGCTGTTGCAGGAAGTGGAAATCTGCCATGTACGAAGGACATCATGAATTCTTTGAAGTATCAAGCCATTTTGGCAAAGATGGTGATGCCTTTGGTGCAGAGACTGAAGCTTGGTGATCAATGGACTTTCCTGCAGGACAGCTGTCCCAAAGAATACATCCAAAACTGCTTAAGCTTGGTTCAGGGATCAGTCGTAGAATGTTCTCAAGTGGCCTGTACAGTCTTCAGATTGAAATCTCATTGAAAATATTTGGTGGAATATGTAGAAAGCAGTGGTAACATGGAGACCAAAGACTATCAGTGATCTGAAAGCTTTTTCAAGTGAGGAATGGGCCAAGAATGCAGTAGAGAGGTGACAGAAGCGTTTATTGGAGGTTATAAAGAATAAATGATTCTGCACAAAATTTTACTTCTTCCATTTTTCATGAACTTTACATTCTCTGAATCACTCAAATGTGTATTAATAGACTTTGTATCATAGTTTATTGAGGTCTTTGATTAATTGTTTTCATAAAATGTTGTTGTCAGCAGCAAAATGTCGTGCAGTTTAAAGGGGATGAATAATTTTGATTGCAACTGCATATAAAGACACTTAATGAAAATTTTCTAAATAAGTTCACTAACCTTATGTGGGTCACTTATAATGTTTCTAGAAGATGTTTGCTACTTGTCCACAGTCAGACACAGGCACTGTCTCAACTGTGCTGACTATCCTGCCTAAGGTTTTGTTTTTGCACTTAAATTAAATTTTCAGTACTTACAGTTACACTGGTTAAATGACTTAAAATTGTATCTGACATCACTACCTGATAAACAAAAGCAATTTATGCATATAAATATGATGTATTGGTGCCACACAAGTGTAAGTTTTAAGTCAATTATTGACAGACAGACCTAAATAAGACACTTTGTGTAAAGTTGCAGACACGTGGCCCTTCTGCAACACTGATCGATCAATTGTTTACAAACCTCTTCCATGTCTGCAAACACACTGTGACTGTAGTACAAGTTTATATATCAGAGAACAAGCTGACACAGTTCTTAACCTGCACTTTCTGATGATTCATGCACAAAACCATACACCATAATAAATAATAAGAAGGCATAACGGTGGGAGTGCAGTGCGGATTGAAAGGTGATCAGTTTGAGCACATTCAGCAGATACACAAACAACATCACGGCGTGTTACTTCGCGAGTGACTAAAGCTATAAACGCATTAGCTCCATTAAAACGGCCTTTTTACGTGTCTTGACACTTTTACGTGCGTGTTTGGGTCGCTAGGCCTTCCATCACCGGAGTTTTCTTCGGGAGGCGACCCGCCCTCTCGTACCTGGGTTTGTAGGCCCAGCCCGCGCTCTGAGCCGCCGCATTGACCGGCTCTGTGAAGCTGGAGCTCGGGTAATTCCTCTCCATCATCCGCCTTGGATCGGGAATGACGCGCGTCCCCCGATGCAGCTACACATTCAACCGAGCGTGAGAAAATCACATATTCCTCCAAACGTTATGTGTCCTGCGGTGATCCGAGCGCTGGTCCCGGGGGTCGGACGGCTGATTTGAGCTGTGGATTAAGCGCAGGGGGAGAATCACTGCTCGTGGCCCCCAAACATAATCAAACAGAGTCAGAAGCGCTGCTGCATCGAGTCCCCATATTGACGTTTTCTCCCAAACATTCACTTCCGACAAACTTTAGATGGAAGTTTTTTTTGCTTTTCTCCCCCTCTGTCTCTCGTTCTCTCTCTTCACACAGGCGCGCGCCCGCCCGCTCGCGCAGCATGTATCCCTGTGGAGACTTTAGTATCTATTGTTGCTAAAATTAATATAATTATGGCCCCACTTTATAAACTGTGTGCTGTTTTTTCAGTGTCTTTAACTATTACTAACGTCTAAATGAATCATTTGATACATTCAGTGCACTTATTGTTTTTACAGTGTACTTATATCTTTAAAAAACGCCTGCGTTTAATTACAGCTGTAATTAATTTATTACATCTATAATTACACTGTAGACCCTTTCCTTACTCCTTAACCCACCCTTAAAACTAACCATACCATCAAACCCGTCCCTAACCGTACCTGTATCTCACCTCAATAGCAGTGATTTGTCGTCTGCTCATCAAGGCTGCATTTATTTAATTAAAAATACAGTAAAAACAGTAATATTGTGAAATATTATTACAACTTAAAATAACTTTTTTCTGTTTGAATATATTTTATAAAGTAAATTATTCCTGTGATGGCAAAGCTGAATTTTTTAGCATCATTACTCCACTCTTTAGTCACATGATCCTTCAGAAATCATTCTGATATGCTGATTTGCTGCTCAAGAAACATTTATGATTATTATCAATGTTGAAAAGTTTTTTTTTTCTCTCCAGGATTCCTTGATGAATAGAAAGTTCAAAAGAACAGCATTTATCTGAAATAGAAAGCTTTTTTAACATTATACACTACCGTTCAAAAGTTTGGGGTCAGTAGGATGTTTTTTTTTTTTTAAATGAAAGAAATTAATACTTTTATTCAGCAAGGATGCAATAAATCGATCAAAAGTGACAGTAAAGACAAATTTATAATGTTACAAAAGATTATATTTCAAATAAATGCTGTTCTTTTGAACTTTCTATTCATCAAAGAAAACTGAAAAAAAAAAATATTGTACACAAATATTTTGTACAATTGTGCACAATAAATGTTTCTTGAGCAGCAAATCAGCATGATTTCTGAAGGATCATGTAACACTGAAGACTGGAGTAATGATGCTGAGCTTTGATCACAGGAATAAATTACTTTATAAAATATATATATATAAGTTACTTATTTCACAATATTACTGTTTTTACTGTATTTTTAATTAAATAAATGCAGCCTTGGTGAGCAGACGAAACTTCTTTTAAAAACATTAAAAATCTTACCGTTTCCAAACTTTTGATTGGTAGTGTACATTGTACCCATTTTTTGTAAGTACATAGTTAAAGACACCTAATATAAAGTGTGACCATAATTATTATTCTTCATTCTCCATCAATAACTTTATATACACCTTTACAATGTCATCAGGAGCAGTTGTCAGTGTGACTGTAGGACGTTCCTACCTTTTCCAATTGTTCTTGTACACTGTAAACCCTAACGCTTAAAATAATGATTTGGTCTAGGAGTAGGACAAATTTATATTAAATTAGTTCAGTCAAATTAACTTATTTAGTACTTTCTTTTTCTTTTAAGTTCACAGAACTGATATATTTTAAGTAAACTGAACTGTTTCAGTGACACTCGAAAGGGAGAGTAAATGCTAAAATTAAGTGTTATATAATGTTTGTTTTTTTTGTGCAAGATTCATGTTAAGTGGGGGATTTAGTAGTGATTAATGTTTTATTATGCTGATTTAGAAGAGTTTCTGTTAATGTGGGTTTTTGTAGAGTTAACATCATGGTGACAAGTGGTGCATGCGGCTTGGTTTGAATGCTTTATATTACTGTACACATTCAGCAAGTGATATACCATGCTATTGTTATCGTGTTAGCAAATTAGCAAGCTAGCATTTTCTGAATTAGCTTGTTATAGGTAGCTAATTTTACACTAATAAAAATGTTTACACTGGGGTTACATGATAATTTTAAGTTAAATGTATGTGTACTCAAACATTTCAAGTTAAGAACAATTAAAATGTATGAGTAGTACAAAATAAAAATCTGCCAGTTCTGCTTACTTAAACTTTGAATTTTAACTGATTGCCTCAATTTTTTTTTTTTTTTTTTTTTGAGTTTTGCCAATTTATTTGGGTTTACAGTGTAGGTTTTATTTATCGTTTGGCCCATATATTAACTTTTTCATTCTCCTGAGGATATTTAGAGAACTGTGTACCGCAAGACTGACATTAGCAGACTGTTAATGTTCACACAGTGGCTCAAGATGAAGTCTTAATGCCATTGCATTTAAATATCAAATGATTTTTGTCGTTTATCTCAGAGCTAACTTAGTTTTTAAGAAGACAGTTTCCTTCAAGTTCAGACAAGTGTGCTAGTTAAGTTCTCAAGCTGTGGTTTGTGAAGAATACCAAGTGATTGGCTGATTTTGTTTGTTTATTAAGTTTTTGATTGGCTGATTTAAGGAGCATTCTAGTTCATTCCAACGAAATAAGAACAAAACAGCAGTTTGACAAATAGATTAAAATGCAGGACAGGGTATAAACAGAATAATTTATATCCTATTTTAAACAGTAGGTTTATTTTGATGGTTTGATGTGGTCCACAGTTTTTGTTTTACTGCTGAAGTGGTCCACAACCTGAAAAAGTTTAAGAACCGCTGTTCTAGCAGAGTAACCACAGACAACCACAACGTGTCACAATATTTTTACTATACCTGTTTTGTCTGTTGAATGTTTTGCATGAAAAGTGTGCTTATGCTATATTTCTATCCTTTAAAATAAGTTACACGACAACAATGTACTAAAACAAAAGAGTTTTTCCCTTTGCATTTTTGCAAAGTTTCACGTACAGACGACAACGTTGTCAAAATGATCCCCAGTCACACGGATCCGCGAAAATGACTAAAAACGTTGCATTTTGCTGCCAGGCCAGTAGGTGCCGATGTCACGTTGTAAAGAAACACTATACGCGCCTATAGATTAAACAAGCTGTCACGCGTAGCAAGGTGTGGTGTGGCATAGGTTTTCCAACACAATAAAGAAAATAAATGCAATAGACTTTTATTAACAAATAAACAATTCCCAATAACCTGCCTAACATCTGCATATAATATCTGACTCCAAATAGAGCATGAACGTATTAATACTGTACCTAAAAGTTTCTTTAGGTGTATCACCTATAGTAATTAATATGCCAAGTGTTTTCATCATGCACCAAAATTTAACAAGACAACAATACAATACAAAAATAGTCAAAGCAGGAACTTTATTATAAAGTCTATTAATATCCCTATGACGATTACACCAGAGTCCACCTGCCATCATGTACAAGGCATCAAAGAGATGCTTCAGCCTCCAGAAACCTCTAGAGTAACTGTGCAGTGTTACTTTGTAAAACATGACTCGATCTTGCTGGGTGTGCATGCACTACATCCGGCAATAGAATGAAAAGAAATTCTTAATAAGATGAAAGCAACAGAAATAATTTATCTGTATGCACAAGGTTTAGTGCAAACAACACAGCCTGAAATGAGTGTCATAGCGTTAGAGGAGGTAATCTTGTTTTTGGTGTGCTGATCACAGAATTATTTCTCACAAATGCAGACCATTATTGATCCAGTAAATACACTAATTGTAAGTCACACTCTACTAGATCTCTATAACATACCTTAAAAAAAAAGGATAAAATTACACTTATGTATATGTCCTTCATAATATCCCAGCATGTTAGATAAAACATGATTAACTTGTTATTGTTATAATATAATAATTAATAAAAAACTGGTTTTTAATGGTTACAGTTTTAAATAAACACAATTAAAAGGAATTTACATAATAAAAGTGATTTGATTTTGAAAGGTATCTTTTCAGTCCATCATGATTCAGTTTGGCAAATGAGGATATGGTTATCGTCGGGTGCTGCCTGGCCTGGAACTGTGGACAGATATTAGATGTGTAGAATTAGATGCGTGACCATTTTAACTGAAATTACACTATGAAAAGTAAATAAAATAGATTGTAAAATAGATTGATGCTTGTGTAGACCAGTGTTTCTCAAGCAGGGTGCCTCAGCAAACTTCAGAGGGAGCCTCAAAATGATGTAAAATGATTTATTAACGAGCCAAAACAACTAAAAATCAAGATAATTCTTATTTTAGTCTTGGAAATTTCTAGACCTGGAAAAGTAATGCAAATTAATAAAATCTTATAACACCATGGGCATCTTTTTTTAGTGTATATACACTTTAAGTAAAGCAAAGCTCTAAAAAAAAAAGCTCTGGAATAGTCATGTGGGTCATTCGGTGTCAAATCAATCAAATTTTGGAGAGTTCCCTGGATAAACTATTCGATTAATATTTCTTCTGAAGAGAGGCAAACATTAATCGTGATGAAAGCCAAAATATTATGTGCTATAGATGAATATTTACTAATCCACCATTTTGTAGATTTGGAGCCAAATTACAGGTGGGCGAAAATGACTTTGGAAAGACGGCAGCATCATTATTTTATTTCTACACGTAGACTGGTAGGCCTATTAGTAAAATCTGTTGACTTCAGCAATCTTTGTTACATTATATATGCCAATGGTGACAGTTCAAAAAAGGAAAAAGCACTTTTTTTTTTTTTGTGCCTTAAGTTTGCATGCCTGTAACTCAAGAAGTAATAAGGAGATCCCAATACCCTTTTAGAGTTTGTTTTTTAACAAACCTTTCTTTTGGCATGTTCATTTTTAAGGCCCTATATGGTCAATTCCCATAGATTTGGGGATCTCAATGTGGCTTTATGAATAAATTGGTTAACTGTACACATTTTCAGTGGTCAAAACACTTTGCATAGCTGATACTTTTTTCTTTTAAAAAGGAATGTATGAAGAACAAATAATGTTAAAACTAGAAATGTATCTTGTTTCCCTCTATGGAATAACTGGAAAAAGAATATTTATGGCACTCAAGACAGGATTGTTCTATACAAAGTTTATGTGACTGAAACTTAAAGCTGCAGTCCGTACGTTTTGCTTCTTTGTCGCCATCTCTGTTTGAAACCTGCAACTGCAGTTATTTGCCGAAATTATCATCTTCACGTGGGTCGTGCATCGGCACGACTCCTCAGCGCTGATGAATCTAATGTTTTGAGGTGCAGCTGCAGATATGTGTGGGGCTGTCAGTCAACGCACCAGTGTGAATCTTCACTGTACATAATAATTACAGATGCTACATCTTGTAAGCATGTCCAAAATAAGATGTTTCACCAGAAAATGTCATCTGAAGAAATACATGTTACCCACTTTTGCTCTGACCAACTGAAAAAAAGTTTTACAATAAATCGTGCAACCAATGGTGCAAATTATTATTGTTATACTTTGTTCTCGAATTGTTAATGTGAAAAACATCAACATTGTGTGACTACGTGTATGTATTGTGTATTATCATTATCCATAACTGTATGGATTAAGCAAAAACATGTGCTACTGTTACTTTATTACCCAATGTACCCGTGAAATGTCTTACCTGTCCAGCAGAAAAATAGCCATCTCTGCGTCTGTTTTTAGCTCACACCACCTTTCAAAAGCCCTGCTGACATTTATTCATGTTTTCGCACGGGCCCGGTCTCTTTCCCTTTTTTACTGTAGAACTTTCTGGATTACAAGCCACCATCTCAAGTGTAAATACATTCCAGCTGCTGTAAGAAGAGGCTACAAATGTTGCGCCACCAGCAGCATCCACACACACGTGATATAGCCTACTAGCCAGGACCCCTTACTGTTTACAGACATGACGTAATGCCACAAAGACAAACATCAGGAAACTCGTATTTCCTGTGAAAACCTACCAGTTCCAATCAGATTATAAAACATTATTACAAGCTAATAATTGATTTTGGATCATTTTTAACCAAAAAAAAGTTACAGACAGCAGCTTTAAGAAGTATTAAAGAAATCACAATATGCTTTTAGATTCTGGTTCTTAACAAACTTTTCTTTTGGCATGTTTATTTTTAAGGCACTATAGTTAATTCCCAGAGATATGCTGATCTCAATACGGCTCCATGTGCAAAATGTTTAACTTGTGCAAATTGTAAACCAAATTTTCAAACAGCTGATACTTATTGTATTTTTAAGAGGAATGTCTTAACAAAACTACAAAAACTAGAAATGTATCTTCTTCCCCCCCCCCCAAAACAACTGCAATGGACATACCAATTTTAACAATATTTCAATAACAAAAATACACGGAGTTGAGGCAAAAAGTATTGCACCAGCTAAATAGCCATGTTTTCCTTATTTTTAATAACAGTATATTTTTGGACTCTTGACATTGTTTTTATGTGAATAAACATAGGCACATTTAAAATTTTAACATGATTTGTTCTTCAGATATTTCTCTTTAAAACAAACAAACAAAAAAAAATATGTATCCGCTGTATGCAAAGTGACCCACATTTGGTTTTTGACCACTAAAAATGCATACAATTGACCAATTTACTCATAGAGATCCTCATATCTCTGGGATTGAACCATACAGAGCCTTAAAAATGAAGATACCAAAAAAAAAAACAAAAAAAAAAAAACAGAATAAAAACATACTGAGATATCTTTATTACTTTTTGAGTTACAGGCATGCCAACTTTGGGGGGAAAAAATTAAAAGTGCTTCTGCCCATTTTTGAACTGTCACCACTGGTATAAAAGTCAACAAGGATTGTTAAAAACAACAGAATTTACTAATAGACATTTTCTCCCACCTGTAATTTGGCTTTAAATTGTAGGTGACAAAATAGTGGATTACTCTAGTGAATATTTATCCATTGCACTTCAGAAAAAATATTAACAAAATTAAACATTTTAGCCAGGGAATGAACGCAAATTTGACACAAAATGACCCATGGGACCTTCGAAAATGGTTGTGGACAATGAGAAGACTTGGAATCATAAAGATTGAGAACCACTGGTGTAGAAGAGATTTCAAAACAGGCAGCAACTTTCTCTTTAGAAAGCAATTACAATTAACCATGACCTGTTCTGGCAATTAGTGTACCAAAATTGTTTTTGACAACGTTTAAGTTAAATAGGTAGTAATAAACAACTAAATGACATAACAGAGGTGTGATAAAAATGACACAGAAGTTATATAAGGGAATAAATCAAATGAAATTGTGTGTTGGTACCCAGGATATGGTGGAGGCGGGGCATCATGTGGTCCAGTGATAGCGATGGCCTGTTCATAAGAAGGTAAACCAGGAGCATCCGAATTGCCATCTGTGTGAGGAATAGGATGCAGAGAAACCTCCTCCAGTCTCCGGATTATCACAGAGGCATTGCTTCGGGTGGATCGACGTCTGAAGGAGCTGAATTTAAAAGGCAAAACATTGTTATCAGTCTCTCCAAGCACCAACTCTTAGGATAACTGTCTCAAACATGCTGAACGTGGTAGAGCTGCCCCCGACTAAATATTTTTCTAGTCAACCATTAGTCATTCATTTAAACCATTAGTTGACTAATCACATGTTTATATTAATTTAATTACTTAAATATATACTAAGGAGAATACTAAACCATAATGAGCGTTTAATATAGACCCATATGGGCGTACTATAGCCTATTCCACGCTCAAGCGCACACGCATAAAGCTTGCCACAAAGCACCTGCAAAAGTAATGATTATGAATCTGTCGGAAAAAAATAGCACGGAGACATTTTAATGATTTATTAATAAACTAGCGTTTTCCGACTCAGGGTCGGTGGCAAAGATGTAGTTAGTCGAAAGGTGCATTTCTCCCTTCATACAGAATATATAAGCAGAAATTTATTTTCGATTTGAATTGGTTAGTTTAAAAGTAGACATTAAGCTTTCTGTAGATATATTTGTTATGTCTGTGAGGCAAGTAGCCTATACACTGAGTTTCGGTTCATTTTTGTGACGTGCTCAAGTTCAGAAAGACAGAGACAGCAGAAAGCACATCCTGTTTGTTGGCTTTATTTTAAAAAGGCACAGCGTTGTCTTGTTTTGGTGAGTTTACACAAATAAAGTAGACCCTTTACCTGCAGAGTTTAGCTCCAACCTTGAACAAACTCACCTGCCTGTAGCTTTCTAGTAATCCTGAAGAGCTTAATTAGCTGGTTCAGGTGTGTTTGATTAGGGTTGGAGCTAAACTCTGCAGGACAGTGGCCCTCGAGGACCAGGGTTGAAAATGTCTGCTTTACAGTTTCAAATGATGTATTACTTTTATCTGTATGTATGACTATGACAAAGTATTTTAAGCTGTTTTGCTGTAATCAGAAAAAAAAAATCCATGTCTTGCATTAAGCGCACTAATACTTCAGCTTCCACACTCCGCACAAACACTTGGATATGCGCCTAATAGTAGATGACATTTATCTAGATTAACGTTAGAGCGAGCGGCAATGTAAAATTGCTACTACCTGCATGTTTAAAATAAGTCATATTACCACAAGGACCGGATATGCTGTAATTACCACAAGGACCCGCTGTTAACGATCTGTCCCTCACAGACTGCGTGACTTCGCCACAAGTTTTTTTTTCTGCGACTAACCGACTAATAAAGTTTTTGGTCAACTGAGCCTCTTCTAGTCGACTAACGATCAGTCGACTATTAGGTGGCAGGCCTAGAATGTGGTTCACACTTGTTATTTTAAAGTCTTACCCTCTAAAGCCATGGTCTTTATTCCTCCCCTGGCAGAAGTACCAGATAATGAGGCCAACTATAACAATAAAGACTCCAGCGGAGATGATGCCCACCAGCAACGCTGTTACATCAACTTTTGATTGGGATTCACCCTTATCTATGAGTACAGGTGGAAATAAGCCCAAAGTTGTCAAAAATATAATAATAAAAGAAAACAAATAAATAATAAAATTAAAATACAATTATTATTATTGGATGATTGTGATCATATAATATCTGACAATGCTTTGACATTCATTCTTTGAAATATTACATAAGTAATAAGTACATTAAAAAAGCATTTATTTGATCAAATAATACAGTAAAACAGTAATAATGTGAAATATTATTACAATTTAAAATAAGTAGCTGTTTTCTATTGTAATATATTTTATTACTTGATCAAAGCTGAATTTTCAGCATTATTACTCCAGTCTTCAGTGTCACATGACCCTTCAGAAATCATTCTAATATGCTGATTTGCTGCTTAATTGTTATCAATTATTATTGGTGATCGAATATTAATAATGTTTTCCCTATGATGTTGAAAACTGCTTCATATTTTTGTGGAAACTGATACAAGAACCGCATTTATTTGAAATTTAAATCTTTTGTAACATTATAAATGTCTTTACTGACACTTTTGATTAATGCATCCTTGCTGAATAAAAGTATTAATTTATTTTTTTCCTTAGATCTTTCTTACCCCTACCTGGTATGACATGGTTTCCAAAAAAATATTAAGCAGCAAAAACGGTTTTCAATATTGATAATTTAATATTGATAATATTTTTCTGTATTTTTGATCAAATAAATGCAGCTTTGGTGAGCATAACAGACTTCTTTCAAAAACATTAAAAGAAAATCTTAAACTTTTGACCAGTAGAGTGAACAAGGAAAAGATTCCACATATATGGAATATAACAGCATTTTCTTTTTTCTTTTCTTTTCCATAATGACACAATCAAGAAGCTGTTTAGAACTGGGCATATTTAAATAGTATGCTAACAACTCTGGATGAACAAGTTTCTTTCGGCAGATAAACATTTGACTGAGCAGATGAAAAGATTTCAGTGTTTTTCTTGCAGTTTCTGTTGAGGGCAAATCATTCAGCTGTATGTGCGGCAAAAACTTACCCTCTGTATAAGTCTTCCAAAAGGCATTCTGTCAAACCAAAAATTAAATGTGAATTAAATTAATGTCCAGTATGAAATCAACAGATGGGTGTTTGTTAATGCAGGTGTACTACGAACTGATAATCAGATGCTGGGAGAACATTTTCAGTAATCATTATCATTTTTATGCAGTACAAATGACACTTATCTGACCAAATCCAACCCATGGGCAAGTACATATGACAATGTCGTTTAACTGGAAGTGGTTGTCGTAGGCTATCTAATGAATTAAATGTTGATTCACAAGTCAATAATAATAATAATGAAGGGATTACTCAACTGTATCAGGGATATTCTCAAAGACTTCCCGAGCCTCCTCGTAGTTGCATATCTCCTCTCGACACTCCCGTTCTAGATTACCCGGGGTGAAGATCTCAAAGTCGAAGCGGTTGAACAACAGGTGGCGTCCTAAAAATGTGTTGGCCTCCTGGTCCTCAACGAACACTACACGCCACCAATAAATATATCAAATGTGACTACAAATATCATGTCAACCAATAACCAAAGGTAATATTAAATAGCTTTAAACAAAGATGACTTACACACAATATAATTTGATAGAAACGTAATGATATGAACATAAACAAACAGATACTATAAACTGAAATAATGGACCTTATAATAAACCTCATAAACATACACTTGACACATTAGATCGCGGTGGCATTTTAATACTAAGCGTTTGAAAGTTGTTTAAAAGCATTGCTTACCTTTACTGTCTTGACCTTCTTGTACTTGAAGGGTTTTTCTTATACAAGCACAGTGTCCACATAAAGTGAAATGACACAGCAGGAGGATAAATATGAGCATTTCTAGTCAACTGCGGGGAAAAGGACAAAAATCGGGCTACTGAGCGACAAGAAACGACGGACAGACTGAATTCCACACACACCCATACTGTGTTATTTCAGAGGTTGAATTTCTATTAAACAAATCCAATAATAACAACCACAATTGTTTCACTAACGTTAGTTTCAGTTCTTATTTCCGGTGTTAGTTTTAATAAGACAGATAACATTTTAGTATGAACAATGGGCCTCAGCTTTGATAGTCAAAATCGAAAGAACGTGAAGAAAACTATTAGATGACTTACCTTTCAATATTATTAGTGTATATCTCCAGAATTTAGCGTTTAACTTTTATTAATTTCCAGAGAGCACCTGAAGGCATTCATGGTTTGGACGAAATGCCATTTGTTGTGTTACAGGAAATGAGTGTCTGTTTACAACACACACACAAACTGTTGAGCTGGAAAACACCTGGTCAGACCCGACTAATCGATCGTCGCTTACCTAGACTCAAGAGAAGAGAACAAATCCCGATTTAACGAAACCTACTATGGCGAAGGTGTGGCTCATGAATATTTATTACGTTTATGACGTTCGCTTAGGACGCCTACCTGGTTCACGAAAGGCAGACGTGAGCTGCGTCTTATTTCGGAGGCTGGTCGCATTTGAAGGCTGCATATGTCATCAATTATGTCTTATTTAAGAAAAGGAGCCGTAATACAATTGACTGTTATTCCTCGTGAGATGTAAAATACTGTAATTTCTTTCTTACTTTGCAATCTAATGGTTACTTTTCTTGAATGTGACCGCCTCGATGACGTACGCAGCTGTTGTGACTCATTCATGAATAATGCCACATCACTGGATGCTGTAGTAAGCACTTTGGCATCGCCATAGTAGGATTCCTAATTTATTCTCAAGCAAAACTGGCCGCATGATGGTTGCTTTCAGGCAAAGACTATAGTTATAGGAAGACAGTTATGAGTGGGAGAAACTACAAGGCGCATTGTATATTATAGTGAGATAAGAGGGTCTGTATCTCTTACCATTGGAGAAAGCGTAACGGCTAACTTAATCACGTGCGGCACCTCTCAGCCTATCGTGTAATGGCAGTGACATCAGTGCCCGCAGTTCAAAACTCCTTCCTTGCGAACCGCCTGAGCCTTAGCGTTAACAGTTACGCTTTTTTGGCTAAAGGCTGCAGGTTTGCCTTCCAGTGGCTTTGACACAACATCTATTGTTTTATCTGTTAAACAGTAATGCGGCACATTTGCTGTTGGTAATGCCGTAAATGAGTCCTACCTGTCGCAACATTCCCTAGTCTCCCAAAAATCTACATATAGTTTCCAACGAAAGTATTGTTTAGTGTAAAACATGCTGAAGATTAATTAAATGATTAGCTATTTCCCCACAAAAGCTGTTTAATCAGCATAGAGAAGCCTCTCATCCATTGACATACATTCAAAAAACGGCCTCTGGTCTCCTTCCCTGCATACCGCTAGAGGTATTAGCCGTTATGCTTTTTTTTTGGCTTGCCTTCCAGTGGTTTTGTGGCAAGCAGTAATATGGCGGAATACGTCCCGCCTTCTAAGTAAAAGAGCCAATCGCTGATTGATAAAGTCATTGCGTCACTGTAGCTGCCGTTAGAAGCTTCGGTTCCCATAGAATCCTGAGACTCGCGCCTGAAAAATAAGCTTTTTTAAAAATGCTATTTTAGCATAAGAAACAACATTTATTGGAAGGTTCATGTCAGATTTTGTTGCTGAATTTAAATATGTAATTTAACTAGGAGTTCGCCAAGCAGTATTTGAGATTATGCCCGAAAATAGCTGCCCAGAGGCGTTGCAAATATGGCCGCCGAGTGAACAGACTTCCTAGTTTCAGGCAAAGAATATACACTGACAAGAAGCGAAACTCAATAAAACGTTCCATTGCAACACCGGCGCCCAGCAGCAGCCCTGCGTTTCCGCCATTTTGTAGTGAAAGCGACTCAGCTGCTTTGTTTAAAAAAAAAAAGTACATTAAAGCTGAAATCCAACCTGAATGATGACAACACAGAATAAAATACTATCACTAGTGATCATCAAATCCTTTTAACAGTTTATTTTACAGACTTTGTGTTTAAGTCTTCCACTTTTTTTCACAAAACATTTGCTCTCCAAAAACCCAGTCAGTTTGGGTTAAAATTCTTTGAAGTTCAAGTATTAGCATTATAAACACTAATATAAACATTATATATGGTCATTAGTATGTTTGTAGCGTGATCCAGGGGATTAAAACGTTTTTTCAGACCTAGTGGAGTAATTTACTATTACTATATTACTTCACCAGGTCTGCCTATAGGTATACGGATGGATCACGCTACAAACATGATGATCTTAACTTTATTAATTATTAATTTACTATTAATAGTAAATGTGTAAAGTTGCATAAAATGGAAATACTCAATAAAGTAGGCTAACTACGTACGTTACCTCAGATGTGTAATTGTTGGATTCCACAACTGATCACATAAAACATATATAGGTTAAGACAATACAACATTTACTGTAGGTGTCAACATTCACTGAGTTTGAGAAATTTTCTATTGCGTTTCTGATTTGGCTGTGAGATTCGCCGATTATGTGTTATATAAGATGTGAAGGATTCTATTGTCCAATTGGCATTTTCACCCCAAAATGGCTGCCGCGCTACCGAAGCGACACCTAGTGGCTGTTTCCAAAAAAAGCAAAAAGAGTTTCGCCTCTTGGGTTCTATACTTTTTGTTTCAGGTAAGGAGGTTCCCTTTAACACTTTAACGTCTTTCCTTGGTTGGCTAAACATGCTGATGTTCATGCTGTTTGTAATTTTTTGTAATTATGAGAGATAAGAGAGTAAGAGATCGTAAAACGAATCCATATGAATTGAGCTGTAAATTTTCTGAAGAGAATGGATCACTTTAGATTTCATTAAATACTGTTGTGGAGAAAAATCATCTCTTCTTTGCAAATGAAGCTCAGAGTTCCAGAAGTCGAAGTAAGACTTTATTGTACAAAGCAACACAGTTTGTCTCTTGCCAGGGCACAATTCTTATAACCTTTTCTTATTTGTTATTTCACAATAGCCTCAGTTTCACACAATTAGGTCTTTCTTTTTTTCATTCATCTCTCTAACAGTGGCAACCTGCCAAAAGATCGTCAACCCTTTATCAAAGGCAAGATGTAACATTTTCCAAGGACAACCAGCTCCTTCCCAGAGGATGGAAGTCTCACTATGACATCATTCACAACCACCTGTGGTGTCCTGAAAATACCCCTAACTTGGCAGAATGGGTCACATGACTTTCTCCTGACCTTGTGACAGTTCTTAGTCATGTAATAGGCCATGAGGCCTTCAAAACACATCTGGCTGTTATATTATTCACACTGTTTCTACAATGGTTTTCTTATAGGATTCATAAAAACATACCAACAATATCTTCATTTGTGTTTCGAAAAATGACAGATTTTTCATTTTTGGGTTAACCCTTTAAACTAGCAAAGGCATTTGAGCCATAGGTTGATGTTACTTACATGAACCACTAGATGGCAGTGAATACTTGCTGTCCACAGTTCTTGTGGCTGAAAGCTTTGAGCAAAGTTGAATTTCAGTTTCATAATCTTATCATTCATTGACACTACCAGAGTTTCCAAAATATATTCCAAAGGGGCTTGTTATTTTTCCTGTACAATTTCTGTATAAACACTGACCCTATAAAGTCTTGACTACAAAAACATTTTGAACACTATTATTGTTCTGGACAGCCAAAATAAAATAGATAAGTATTAAACCAATTTTAAATCAACAATTAGCCTAATGAACCGTATAAAATTACAAAATTTAAAATGCATGTGACAACTTACCGAGTAACACCTTAGTTCTGAGAACAACTTTTTAGCTCTTTATATTATACACTATATGGACAAAAGTATTGGGACACACCTCTTAATGACTGAATTGAGGTTTAATCAGACCCATTGCCACAGATGTATACAATCAAGCACCTAGCCATTCAGTCTTCATTTGCAAACATTTGTAAAAAAAAAAATGTGTCGTTCTGAAGAGCTCAGTGAATTCAAGTGTGGTACTGTGAGAGCATGCCACCTTTGCAATAAGGTAGTTCGAGAAATTCCATTCCTGCTTATATTCCACAGTCAACTGTAAGTAGCATTATTGGAAATTGGACACATTTATGAACAGCAGCAACTCAGCTGCGAAGAGGAAGACTATGTAAAGTCACAGAGCAGAGTCACTGAGTGCTGAGGCGCATAGTGTGTGTAAAAGTCATCAATGCTCTGGAGCAGTGGAAACCTGTTCTGTGGAGTGACGAATAACACTTCTCTGTTTGGCAGTCTGATGGCGAGTCTGGGTTTGGGGCAGTTTTCAGCTGAAATTACGTCAACACATTGAATAATGTTACGCATGTCAAGACACTTCAGTGGGCCTTTTAGTGGTTGGGTGAGGCCGCTTATCCAATGAAGGGAAATTTTACAAGACATTTGGACACACCAAAATGGCTGCCGCGCTACCGAAACGACACCTAGTGGCTGTTACCAAAAAAAGCAAAAAGAGTTTCGCCTCTTGGGTTCTATACTCTTTGTTTCAGGTAAGGAGGTTCACTTTAACACTTTAACATCACTTTAACACTTTAACGTCTTTCCTTGGTTGGCTAAACATGCTGATGTTCATGATGTTTGTAATTATGATGACAGTTTTGATCGTAATTTTGATATTAACTTTGGGAAATATGTATGCACTACTGTGAATTAAAAAAGACATTAATGAAAACAAAAGATGACAAGGATCTTAGATGTATTAACCTTTTTATTTTGTTGGCCAAATTTCATATTCATAAGCAACAATGAAAATACTTTTCAAATCTATTCATGAGGAATTAAAAGGTTGGTTCACCTAAAATGAAAAAATAAAAATCCTTATTTCCTTACCATGTCGCACCAAACCTGTAAGAATTTTGTTCAACTTCGAAACACAATGAATTTTAAATGACATCTGAGAGATTTCTGTCCCTCCATTGACAGTCACGCAACTTTGTCGCTTCAAAAAGTTGATAAAGAGATCGTAAAACGAATCCATATGAATTGAGCTGTAAATTTTCTGAAGAGAATGGATCACTTTAGATTTCATTAAATACTGTTGTGGAGAAAAATCATCTTTTCTTTGCAAATGAAGCTCAGAGTTCCAGAAGTCGAAATAAGACTTTATTGTACAAAGCAACAAAGTCTGTCTCTTGCCAGGGCACAATTCTTATACCCTTTTCTTATCTGTTATTTCACAATAACCTCAGTTTCACACAAATTACAAAATTTAAAATGCATGTGACAACTTACCAAGTAACACCTTAGTTCTGAGAACAACTTTTTAGCTCTTTATATTATACGCTATATGGACAAAAGTATTGGGACACACCTCTTAATGACTGAATTGAGGTTTAATCAGACCCATTGCCACAGATGTATACAATCAAGCACCTAGCCATTCAGTCTGCATTTGCAAACATTTGTGAAAAAATGTGTCGTTCTGAAGAGCTCAGTGAATTCAAGTGTGGTACTGTGAGAGCATGCCACCTTTGCAATAAGGTAGTTCGAGAGCAGTGGAAACCTGTTCTGTGGAGTGACGAATAACACTTCTCTGTTTGGCAGTCTGATGGCGAGTCTGGGTTTGGGGCAGTTTTCAGCTGAAATTACGTCAACACATGCATTTCAAGACACTTCAGTGGGCCTTTTAGTGGGTTGGATGAGGCCCCTTATCCAATAAAGGGAAATCTTAATGTTTTAGCATACCAAGACATTTAGACAATGCTATGCTCTCATCCTTGTGGGAACAGTTTAGGGAAGGTCCTTTTCTATTCCAGCATGACTGTGCCCCAGTGCACAAAGTAATGTCCATAAACTCATAGTCGGATGATTTTAGTGTGGAAGAACTCCGCACGGGGCCCTGGCCCTGACCTCAACCCCATCCAATATCTTTGGGATGAGCTGGAACAGAGATTGTGAGTTAGACCTTCTCATCCAACATCCGTGTCTGACCTCACAAATGCTCTACTAGATGAATGTTCCCACTGAAACACTCCAAAATCTTGTGGAAAGCCTTCCTAGAGGAGTGGAAGCAAAAGGAAACCACCTTCATGTATTTAGAATGTGATCTGTTGGTGTAATGTTAAGATGTCTCAATACTTTAGTCCGTAGTTGACTCTTGTCTGAACGTATGCTAGTGTGGTTTGATCGTGTTCCCTTGTTTACCAAACAACTATAACAAAAAATGTATGGAATTTTTGTTTGGAAGACAGAGTACACAATAACTGACAATAATTTAATCAATTAAAGCTGCTGTCCATCTTTTATTTTTTTCAGAATTTACAAAAAATATATAATGGGCGAGTACATCATGAATCCATTTTCCAAACCGTGTTTTTGTCTTATCCTAAATCACTACGGTACACCTGTAATAAGTGTTTATATTCGGACTATTTTACACTGGTTCGGGTCGTACCGCTGCGGAGTAGTACAGTACCTGCGTGACTCGTCATAGACATAAACAGAGAGAAGTAGCTCCGGCTACAATGTTCTTCCGGCAAGGCGCATGCAGTTCTGTTTATTAACCGCTAGAGCGCCAAAAGTTACAGATTAGATTGTAAGTTATTTCTAGTCCAAATGATTCCCAAGAGTATATATGGTCGAATGTACAGAAGCATGTGTCCTTAAGCATAAAAACATTCACCAGAACCATACTAGCATCTATCTAGCCTATGTAACATAAACAAGGCGATGCATTAACATGTATAATCCACGGTGCAGCTGATGTAGACCACAAAAAACAATTATATTTTTTATAAACATCTTGAAAATACCAAACAGCACTGATAAACCTCATCACTATAACATGATCGCCTCATATCTATGCTTTCTTGGAAAAAGCAACTCCTTTTCTGCCTCATCCAGATGATCTCCAGCCAGGAAAAGTCCCCAGTTTAATAGCAATGATGTATTTGTGCTCCTCCTGGAGACGGATGCTAATTGAACAGTAATAGGCTGCAGTATTTCAGCGGGGGTCTGGACACTGTTGCAGCGGCTCAATGCACTGCAAGAATGCTGACGCAGTTAAGTAGCGTCTGTCCACACTGAGCCGCGCGCTGATATAAAACTCACATTCCTGTCTTTATCTGCTGTGTAAGACCAGACGACGATGAACTCGTCAGAACCCCTGAGGATGTGAAACATGCGCTCCGCTCTGGAAGAATAATGATGGATAACTGAGCCTGCTGGAAATGCGATAATTTCTCTACAGTGGGAAATACCTCGTGCTGTGTTGCTGGATTCATGTTTTATAGTGTGGGAAGTATGCCACGTTTATAAACTCGTGCTGAGCAAATGATTTATTCTGTTTATTTTCTTCTGAAATGAAGATATCGACTTTTCGTCAACTTTGAACATCACCCAATCACCACAACAGCCTGCAAAATAAGTTTCACACAAAGAGTTATGCAGAAATTTCCCCAAAAGGGATTTGGACACTTTAGATAAACTTTAATGATAGGCCTTTATTTGAGGAGTAAATATATTGTCTTTATTTTGAAAATTTACAACTACTCTTGGAGTAGGATTTTATATATATTAGGGATGCACCGATACCATTTTTAAAGGACCGAGTACGAGTACCGATACTTTTTTTTCTAGTACTCGCCGATACCAATGCCTCTCTCCCTCTTTTTTTTTTTTTTGGTGATGTTGCAGTTTTCCAAGCACAGCACAGTGAGACTAATGAATGTAGGACAGCTTTTTTATTATTACTCTAACGAAAAAAGTAATCATTTTTAATATATATATAATTGTTGTTATAAAAATAAATTTACAAACAACACAACAAATACTATAGAGATACAAATTAAATACAATTGTTTTTCAGATACAGTAGGTTTATTTACCATGTATACATTTATTTAACATCTTTTGTTGTTTTATTAACATTAATGACAAATATAGGCTACGGTCCCTTTAAGACTGAATCCATGGATACTGACACACATCCTGTTTTCACCCAAATGTTTACGTCCACTTAAGCCATAACCGACTGTATTTACGTGAGATACTCCACACGAAGGACATTTTGACAACTATATGTGCATCTGACCATTCAGGCGCGAGGAGAACTGATCGCGCGCTGTCTGACTGGGATCGCGCGCGCGAGAGAGCGCTTCTGGTCTGTGTCATTCAGCGCGATTCCGCCTATCCCGCCTTCACTAATCGATAACGAATTGTGATTGAAAGCATACAGTTCGCAATGTGTGTGTTGTCATCATTAATTTTGAAGTATTTCCACACCTCTGAGGCGGACATTGTTTCTGCTGCTGCCATCTGTGTCTCTGTGCACGGAAAATTCTGTCAGTTACGTCACGTGAGGTATCAGTCTTTGGTATCGGGGGTATTTTTACGAGTACAAGTACATGAACTTGGTATCGGGCCTGATGCATCCCTATTAGACAGCATGATTATTGCACAGGTGTGCCTTAGGCTGGCCACAATAAAAGGCCACTCTAAAATGTGCATCATGGGATGTCCATATAATGTGATGAACCACACCTGTGAACTTGAGGAAAACTCATACCTACACTAATGCAATGAAATCCATTTTTAAGTGCCCAAATACTTTATGGGGCCACCATATAATCAGAGATAAGAAACATTAGCTATGACTTTTCTCAGGGCAGAAATATGATTCTACCTGTATCAGATCATGATAACACGGGGCCATGAAATCCGACACAGTGGATAGAGAAAAGGAGACATAACTGGTAAATCTCACACAACACATCATTTGAGCATGAACTGTTAAACTGGGATAGTGAGTGCAAATGGAGATGGGAAGGAACAGGGAAAGTTTTGCAGTTCATTGAAACCATGTACTTCTCTCAACACATGCTCTAGTGTTCAGCGTCAAAATCAACTGCGCTGAAAATGTGTTGACTTATTTATAACTTATAAGCTGGCAATATTTTATGCGGCTATTTACATGTCTAAAGGGTTAAAAAGTTTCTTAATCATCATCCTCTCATTTTCCAGAGTTAATCTTTGTCCTGCTAAGTAAAGACACATTGAATGCCTGGTTGAATCCAGTAACCAGGGAGTTCTGTTCTTCACATTCACATCCAGTTTCACCAGGACATTTCCTTCATTATTCACATCTCTTCAGTCTCACACTCACTTTTCTCATCTGAAATAAACATATTCTCCGAGTATTCTGTATAAACAGAATGTTGCAATATCCGTTATGAAAGATTTATCTGTTCAAATCTTTTTTTAAATGTGCCTCATAATCTTTAACCAAAATAACTCCCCCGTCCTCTTGCGGTGACATATTTTCTCTTCTCCGATGACTGGTGTGGTGTGAGGGCGGGGCAACCTGTCACTCACATGACTCACATTCCCAACGGACAAAATCAAGCCCTGCCCTACATTTTTTCTTGTTCATGAAGCCATTTCACTCAGATATACATCACAATAGAAAAGACTACTGCAACTTACGTTTCATGCCGACTTAAAGTATCTTCTACATAGTATGAATGATTGTAGTATCAGTGTATTCCAGACGTACTAGATTCATCATGTTGTCATTGTAATGTGACCTATGACTGTTACTTCATTGCCATTCACAAATCCTCTCCCATGGCCTCAAGGGATAGTAAGTGTCCATCAAATGCACACTTCAGAATCTGTCTAGAAGTAGTATTGGCCATCTAGGTACTTTTCGGCTGATTTATAAGTATTGTGAATTCGCAGACTACTCTTTTCACATCCTACATCGTAGAGATGTATGCGATTTCGGATGCAGCCACGGTGTCTTCCTGATGGTTAATGAATGAGAGGATTAATGTGGTCATATTTAGTGGTTTATTATTCCTGTTGCGCATATTTAAGGGACGCGTTATGGGTTTCTTCACTAAATGCTAAACTTTTGTGCATAACACCTTTATTTTTAACCAAATCAGTAGTACCTCCATTAACTTATCTGATGAGTAGCCATGTAATAAGTGGGATTATGTTCATTCATAAATAAACTCTTTCAGAGTGATAAAAGCTCCATGGACCATGAAGGAGGTCCTTTAACAATAATGACCACCTGACCATTATCCTTTATACAGCACTGACAGTGAAGTGTGATTAAAAAAAAACAAAAAAACTGCACAATCAAAAATGGTCTTCATGAGTCTTTTATTAGATGTATATAAAAACTGAACCTGCTGTGTCAGGCAGTGGGAGAGAGCGTCTGAAGGCTGCTCTTTACGGTAGCCAGATTCTGTTTCCAGGAGCTCAGCGTGTCAAAGAGCTGCTGCCACTGCTGTTTGCCAAAAGTGCGGTGTGTGCTGTGGCTACAGGAAGTCAGACAAAAGCACGAACATATTAGTACAGGTGGATTTACTACAACTGCTTAACAATACAAATATCAATACATTTCTTTAGAGCAGTGGTTCTCAATTCCAGTCCTAGAATATAAATATTAAGTTACTATTAATTTAATAAAATTGTCATTTTAAAGTGCTAAACTTTATGATTCATGTCTGGATCTGGGGTGCATTTCCCAAAGCTTGAGGTGTTTGGCTAATCACAATGCACTGGGTCAGCTGGCCAATCATAGCACTCTGGGCTTTTCAGAAATCAGTGTGTTTCACACAGACTAGAAATAGAACAGCTGCAATAATGTGAAAAAGAATGTATTTTTTGAAAGCATGTTAACCTATTACACCCAATAAGCGAAATAATGACCTTTTAAAATAGCATCATATGCCCTCTTTAAAGGTGCCCTAGAATTTAAAATTGAATTTACCTTGGCATGGTTCTGTACATGGAAATGACATACAGTGAGTCTCAAACACCATTGTTTCCTCCTTCATATGCAAGTCGCGTGTGTGTAAAAAAAACACAAACAAAAAAACAAAACAAGGAAAAACAGGCCAATCTCAACATAACACAGACTGTGACGCAACAGTCTGGATCATTAATATGTACGCCTCCAGCTTTTGCATATACCAGCCCATGTTCTAAGCATTAGACAAGCCATTTACAATGACAATAGCAAAAATGGCAGATGGGTCGATAATAAATGTTCATGATACATGATATATTTAGTGATATTTGTAAATTGTCTTTCTAAATGTTTCGTTAGCACGTTGCTAATGTACTGTTAAATGTGGTTAAAGTTAGTATTGTTTCTTACTGTATTCACAGAGATCAGAGCCATGTCGTTATTTTCATTTTTAACCCGAAAACGCTTGCAGTCTGTATAATTCATAAACGCATCTGCATTCTTTATAAATCCCTCCAACAGTGTAGCTTTAGCCATGCAGCATTATCAAACTCATTCAGAATCAAATGTAAACATCCACAATATGCCATACTTACGTGATCTGATATGCTGCGTAAAGAACAGTTTGTAAAGATCCATTTTGAGAGTTATATTGTGAACTTCAGTATTGTTTATGCAATGTTTAATGCAGTCACGAGCTGGCGGGGAGCACGAGCATTTAAAGGTGTACACACACCAAATCAGAGCATATTTAATCCCACCCCAAAACAGGCAGTTAATACATGGATTAACAAAAAAAAAAATCTATGGTGTATTTTGAGCTGAAACTTCACAGACACATTCTGGGGACACCAGAGACTTATATTACATCTTGTGAAAGTGTTCTAGGGCACCTGTAATATGAAAATAAGCTATTTTATTAAACTGCATTTTATAAGGACTGGAATTGAGAACCTCTGTTTTGAGTGTGTTTTCAACTTGTCTGAAATCAGAAACAGAAAAATGGAAAGAAGGTACTGACTTACCTCACCACAACCTTCCGCTGTGTCTGGTCGATCTTGCAATAGACCATTTTGGTCCGAACAGCTGGAAATTCACAGAAAAACAATATGTATAGAAGCATTTTTTTTTGGTCCAATAAGCTCTTTTAACATTTATTTTACATACCATCAATAACGAAGGCCTCCACATCTTCAGCACCGATCTGCAGCTCCTGCTGCATGGTGTCAAATAAGATCTCCTTCATCTCTACCGCCATGCCCATGAATGTCAACAGCCTCATTTTTGCCATGTTCTGCTCATGAGACAAACCTGAAAACAACGAAACATTCAGAATTCAGTTTAATCCTTAAAGGGGCTCTATGTAAGAATGAGTGGTTGAAATGGGTACTGCGGTTCAAATTCAAAATACTGTTTGCCCCGCCCCCTCCTCCTCCTCCTGATTGACGCTCTCGCGGGTTGCCAGTTTGAAGACACGCAACATTGGAAGGCGAGATGACTTACACACTGTAAGATAATTAGTTGATTTATTGATTTATGATGAGTTGATATCGCGTTTTAATATGCTCCCGTTTGTAAAGATTTTTAGATGGATGCTGAGGCTTTTTAGGTCGGGTAGAATCTGCGATCTCTGACCCAGTTTGTTCACTGGCTTTCAATTCGCTGCATGTGTTTTCCACCAACTGGCAACCTGGGGTGGAGAAATACTATTGGGTAAGTTAGCAACGTGCGGTCTTGCAGAGACCAAAACAAAAACAGAAATTCTGACACGGAACGCTAATTTTAAAGTAAACTAACTGGCTGTAGCAATGGTTTTCAGAGAAACGAGTATGTGAACTGAGCATGTTTAATAAATATCTGCAAACATATGGTATTTTTATGCTTTAGTACAGTCAAAAACGTACATAGAGCCCCTTTAAAGCACAGTTATGCCACCTGACTGTGCATTGAACATGTGATGACACTGAAGAGATTTCTACAGTACATTTTTTCTTAAAACATTGTTGCAAATAAATGACTGACATTCTCTGGCAGTTTTTGCATTACGAATAACAATGTAAATAAACTCTACATTCACTGAATATTTACAATATATTTTATAGGCAATGACTTTAATCAATAGTCTTTCAATAAACAACATTTTACAGTTGCTGATTCAATTAGATCATTCGCAAAGCTTCCAATGGAGAAAATGAATGGGAAAAAATTATATTTTGGGCTATTTGGCTTTTCATAAAATGTTTCAGACTAGTAAAATATCCTTAGTACATATCTTTAAACAGTTTTTTTTCTCCTGCACTGAAGAAATCTCCATTTCAGCAGCATTTACAAACACCAAACTACTGTTTTAACACAGGTTTTTCATATATATTATTAGTTTGATTTTATACAAAATTCTATTCATAAAAACATGATTTTTGTTTTTTTCTGTAGATGTTGACAGTATTTTCTGATTTATGGAGTGATAAAAATAGATACCTTGGCTTTAGTTTATGCAATGTTAATTTTTCTGTTCTGGAACCTTAATCAAATAAGTGCATATTTAATTAGATAATGCCTCATCTGAATGTTTAAACATACCATTTTAGAAAACTTAATGTCTGCAATTCTTAATGCAATCAATCAACTGGATATTGTTTTTACCCTATGCGATGTTTTGTTATTGACGTAGATAAAAAAAAAAAAAGATTCCTGCTGACGTTGACTGTAAATAGTTTCACTCTCTCAACAGAAAATCTGTTTATATTAATTATAAAATAATCAAAATGAGTAAAAGGCCAATGAGCCATTTCCTTCAGGGTTCAGAGGGAGGTGCAGCGGGTTAACAGCTCGCTGTTAGATCAACACTTCATCAGGACTAGTCTGAATTGGCTGTCGCTGGTCAATGGCAGGGAGGATTTTGCTCTAATTAACGTTTTCCTTTTAAAAGGAACAAAACTGCTGAGGCTTAAATTCCAGTCCAGCGACACCACAGCAACACAGACTCCAGACGCGTGTGCGTGCCTGAACAGCCCAGTGCATTTACAAATAAAAGATGAGCAGCAATGGACAGAAGAGAAATTACATTTTATTAAATGTTATTTTAAAATACGAAGCAACACTCCTTAACACTAATTAACAGTAGCTACAAAACTTATTATACTAGTTACACAGTTAATCTATAGCACAAAATAAATGCCTCTCTTTTACACAGATTAAAAATGGCCAAAATCTGTGACCTATGTCGGCAAAAAGAGTCGAAAGGAGCAAATTTAAAGAGTTTTTCATTTTCTATTAAAAAAAACTTCAAAGTGACGTATGATTTGTTGGAATCAGACAAAAAAAAAAAAAAAAAAAAAAAATGACTGAGCTACACCTGTTTAAAGTCGATAGAGTCCGCAAAGTCAATTTTGAGAAAAAAACGAGTTAAAGTTGATGGATCTAATTAGGGATGCAACGATATGATTTTTTTTTTGGAGCCGATACAGATACTGATTTTAACGAACAATTATTGGCCGATACCGATATTTGTCACTTCCTCTCTTATTTGAAATTGTCATCAAAACAGATTTTGATCATGTTTTAAATAAGCAAAGTTCAAAAACACCTGCATTAAAATATAATAGCAGGTTTATTGCTGCATCAAATAATTTCTAATGAACATTGATTGGATCCATTTAACATTCAGCAGGCCTACATAAAGACAACAGAACAAAGATACATATGAAAAAGTGCTTTTTAGGTAGGTTTAAAAGTTCTCAGGTAAATAAAGTAAAATAGCACTGCATAAATCATATACATATTAATTTTAACTTTATTGTAACAGACTTTGTGATTAATTTTATAAATTTGTTTTTGTATACATTTTTTGTAAGTTTAAATATGTATGAGATCTCCTTTACCTATGCAGGACTCTTATTTTGACGGGTGTTCTAGTCTATGGTCTGAGGAGAGCACGCAGTTCTTCAGAAGTATTTTGCAGATTTAAAGTTTGTACGTTTATTAAGCACCCCCAAAAAGGCCCAAGATCTGTATGTATTTGTTAACTGTCAGTTGTAATAAAGTTGATGATAAAGCAAAGGGGAGAGAGAGAGAGAGAGAGAGAGAGAGAGAGAGAGAGAGAGAGAGAGAGAGAGAGAGAGAGAGAGAGAGAGAGAGAGAGAGAGAGAGAGAGAGAGAGAGAGAGAGAGAGAGAGAGAGAGAGAGAGAGAGAGAGAGAGAGAGAGAGAGAGAGAGAGAGAGAGAGAGAGAGAGAGAGAGAGAGAGAGAGAGAGAGAGAGAGATTAATGCACACTTCTTGTGCTCTGTAATGTTTAGCTTTTGTGATTTGTTTGGAGTAAAAACGGACACAAACAATAAAACATCAGTAAAGGTTTGGTCATCATTCGGATGGGGTCTGCTACACTTATGAAAGTTACAGAAGTTGTTTAGTCAAGAACAGTGTGCGATCTTTTGTTATTTGATTAACATTAAAGCGCAGACAGCAGCGTTAGGATTACGCAACAGATTATACAACTCGGCGCCTTCACGCAGTTAATTAATAAACCATCAGTTTGTTATATCTGCCTTTTTCCTGCTACAGCCGATATGCAGATGGTGCATCGGTGCATCCCTAGATCTAATATGTTACACTTCAGATGTTTTTCCCCAAACAATTAACAAAACATTCACTTACTACATAACAGATAATGTTTGTGTGAATACTTGTCAAGATATTCTGAAATACTGTAATTCTGTGTATATCTAGATCACATGCTGTCTGAGGCGTCTTTGTGTGCGTTCTTCAGATCTGTCAGTCAGCGCGAGTAAGATCGCTTTGTTTACATCAGCAGGAGTTTGAAAATCACATTATCAGTTCACTCATACCATTGAGAATTCACTAAGAATCTTTTCAAAGTTGCTATTTGGAGCATTGGAACTGCTAGACGAGGGCTAAATGAACTCATTTTTGTTGAATTTCAACCAAAACTGACATTTTTCACTTGTTTTGTCTGAAGCTCATAATTAGCCTGTGCGCATTCCGACTAATTTTGCCAGCGCAGGTCACATTATTTATGTTATATTATATATTGTTTTATTCCAAGTTATACATTTAACAAAAAATAAATTGTATATATATATATATATATATATATATATATATATATATATATATATATATATATATATATATATATATATATATATATATATATATAATCATTTTAGATTACATAACTATTATAAAACCCCCAAATTATTATTAAAAATAAGTTTTATTTGATAAGATTAATGAAAAATATCTTAGTATTGCAATAATACATACCATTGTACTGTAAGAGTATGTAATCATAATATATTACAATACATGTTATAAAAGTTGTTAATGCCTTTAGTATTATCATCATTATTACTACTATTAATTACTATTAATATAATTTTGCAATTTCAATCATAATACAGTAACCAGTAAATATGAACCATTTTAACATTATTAAAGATACATACTGAGTGACTGAAACAGTCTGTGTCATAAAATAGACTTGTTTGTTTATACCAAGTTGACACTTTGAATGTTCTAGTTTCCTTTCATTGATTTTCAAGATCTGAGGTGAATTACCCAACGTCGCTTTCAATATTGATATAAAGGTCATGCAAAACGGTATTTAAACTCACATTAGAAACTTTTAACAATAAATAAAGCACAAACAGTACATGAGATTATGAGTGGCATACTTATGTTACATTGCAGAAATAGAAACTGTTTCTAAAATAGAATAGTCACATATCACTGTTGTGGCTGGTTAGGACAAAAACTCTGATTAACAAGGAAAAGATACCTTTTATCACGCCACATCGCGTCTGGTTAGGACACTGTGTTAGAGTGTCATGATTATGAATCATGTAAAGCCCTTCAGACTGTACTCACCGAGAGACTCGATGAAGTCTTTGTTGCTCTGATAAAACTTCACATAAGCGGCAAGCTTTGCACTGACAAAGATAGTGAGGAGCTGGAAGGAGAAAAAGGCATTTTCTCCAGAGGCTTTATACATATTTAATTATGTAATATAAAAATAAGTTTATAAAAAATGCCTTTTCTTACATCATGGATGAGTTCTCCCTCCAGGAAACGCACCGGTTTCAAAATCAGGAGATGGTCGAACAGATAGGTGTTTGGGTCTTTCAGGGCGCGGACGATGCACCTGGGAGAGCAGGCCGTATATGTTAATCACTAAGACAACAGATCA
This sequence comes from Elopichthys bambusa, assembly GCA_037101425.1. NCBI lineage: Eukaryota > Metazoa > Chordata > Actinopteri > Cypriniformes > Xenocyprididae > Elopichthys > Elopichthys bambusa. The sequence goes on from CM074441.1 coordinate 4,162,806, forward strand.
AAACTGAGCGAATGAAACAGTGGAAGTGAAAAGAGAACGTCATACCTGTGTGCATCCACTCGGGCTTGTGAAGCATTGTCCTCTGTATAACTGCCCAGCAACTCCACCATTACTTTGGCTGCAGCTTCACTGAGAGAGACAAGACAGAGGTCAAATGAGCAAAACCCACAATCCCTGGACACAGCAGACCTAAAGTCTTGGAGAGCAGGTACCTCTTCTTGCAGTCGACCAGCGCTTCATACACCAGACGGAGCAGAGTGTGTTTTTTCTCCGTATTCAGATTCCAGTCTGTGATCCACTTTCGCACCTGCAAAAGACACAAAACACCAATCATGCTTCATGATTTTACTTTTATTGCATTCGGGAAGTGTTTCCTAAATACATCAATACAGTGGAGCTAAGAAAAATTAGCAGTTGGAAGGTTAAAGATAATATTAGCTATATAGGTTAATCTCACAAAGAAATCCTCCAAAACAAAACAAATATACATATTCAAAATAAAATACTTTAATTTAAGTCATGATGAAACGGTCTTTTCTTCCATATTGTGACGCACATCAGAGTGTAACTGATTATTGAAACAGAAAAAAAAAAAAAAAAAAAAAAAAAAAAAAAAAATGTAGGGTGGGACTGGACTTGATTTTACTCAGTTGCTGATGGGATGTTAAAGTGTGTTGAAATGCCATTCTGGCGAGTATCCTCGTAAACACAGTGGGTGAAGTGAATGTAAACAGTTAGGGAAAAAAAAAAAAAACGTGTGTGTAACAGTATATTGGATCCGTGCATAAGCTCTTAAAGTGACAGCAGCCTGCAGTCATTAATGTTAATAAAACAACAAAAGAAAGATAAAATCTCTTGCTGCTCTTGAATGAATAATTTTGTAGTTTTAATACAAATAAATATATATTTAATGTATAAAGCAGTGTTATTTTACATTTGATTACTTTATTCAATTTCTGTTGTTACATATTTAAATACCACTTCTAGCTCTTCTTGAAAAGCCTAAAGCAATGTTTATTCAGGCCTAATTTGTATTTTTGTTCTGTTGTATTTGTTGGTTTTGTTTGTAATTAGTTTCTTTGTTCTTTTTGTATTGCTGTCTGTTTACTTGTCTTCTGTACTGTTTCGAGGACCTTTTACCTAGTATTAGTTTTTGCTGAAGATCAATAATTGTGAAATTTCACTGATATTTAAAATGACTCATATCACAAAATAAGACTTTGATCATATCACCCACCCATCATGATTTCAATATTGACCAAAATAATCGTGATTGTGATTTTTGCCATAATCGAGCAGCCCTACAGGACACTCTTTCCTCTTACAGTATACAGCATGTAGCATTTTGTACAAATGTATCTAAATATATAATGTATTTATTTATGTATGCATTTAACAGTAGGCTACTGACAGCTGGGGAAAGAGGGCTTAATAACTTGCTTTTTGTGTGAATTGAGATGAAATATGAACTAGACATTCATTGATAGTTTGTGAGATTCACCCAAACATCTTCCCCCGGTTTCACAGACGAGGCTTAAGCTAGTCCTAGAATAAAATGCATGTCTGAACTGAAAACAACTTGCACTGACATATCTTAATTTATGTTGGAGCCATTTTGTTTTGTCTCAAGATGCACACCAATAATGTTTCTTTTTAGGGTATGTTTATAAAAGCTACTTAAATACCCGAATTAAAATAAGGCCTAATCCTGGTTTAGCCTAAGCCCTGTCTGTGAAACCGGGCCCTTGTGTATATTAAGTGCAGGAGAGGAAAATCGCGCTGATGTCCATACCTGGTCCAGCTCTGTAGGAATGAACGCAATGGCGTTGCAGGTGGCTGCCACTTTAATCAGACTGCAGTACACAGTGTGCCTCACAGGTGTGTTCTCATCCATACCATGGAACAGATTGCTCAAGCTGAACAAAGAGTTTAATATAAGCAAATAAACAAGACAAGAAAAAGAGATTGCAAGTTATTTCAACAACTGAATGAAAACACTTACAGCTGCATCCTGAGCGAGGGCCGTTCACCCTCACGGAACTTCACCAGCTTCTCACATAAACTTTCAATGAGTGCTTCCTGTTTTTCTGTCTCCAGAATCAGCAACAGGGACACAATGCTGTTCATCACACTCTCAACATCTGCAGAGGAAGCCAGAGAGCGATTAAAAATGTTCTTCTAAACTGTATTTTTTTTGCATACTACGTGTAGGTTTCAAAGCTCTAACTTCAGCCATTTCGTACCTTTGTCATCGTCTTTGAGGCAGACGTCACAGGCTTCAATGATCTGTGCCAGATCAACATGGAGGCCTCCTTCTGAATTCTCCTCAGAGATCTCAGCTCCTTTAGATTTCAGATAGGACCGGAGCTCTGACGCCTACAAATGAATGAAGAAATGAATATAACATTTTTGTCGATCCTGGAAAAACATTTCGATCAACCAATTATATTTGAGGGACAAGTTTACAGTTTATGTCAAGTTTAGGCTAACAACCAGGGTTAGGTGTTTTTACATCGGTATTATTCACCTATCGTTTCCCTCTGATTTTAGGGATGACAAATGGGTAAGGTTAGGAAAATGGTCAGGACTAAATTTTCAGACAATACCACAGTGAACGACTAACCAAACAGCATCCATCCCATGAAGACATACTAGGTTACAAACTGTAATATTTGTGGGTTGTGAGATTTCTGTTGTCACTAACACAACAGATGCGTGACTTATGCTTCACAATTTCCTGCTGACATTTAAGAAACGGAGTATCTGCCTCAACGCCACCTCAAACACATGTATAATCATAAATATGCACAAATATTAACTTCTTTCTGCCTGTTGAAATCATTATCACTGAACAAATCCGTTGTATGGAGACCAGCTAAATGCTAACAGGTGTTAGCATCGGAAAGCATGATTAAACCACAGGCCTTTACTTGGCTGAATTACACGTGTAACGACGCAAAACTGCTTGTGAATTACTTAAACATACCTGGTCCTCCTCCGTTATGTCAATAAACGCCGGGACACTCATTATTTTTTATTATTTTAAGAGCACAGATGAGAATCCACGCTCGCAGCCTAGGTTCTCAGGCCGGAAGAGAATCTGTACACTTGCCGGTGATGCCAACGTACTTCCAGGTCACAGACTTAAAGGGGCCGCAAAGCTCTGAAGTGACGATTTGCTATTTAATGGGATACCTTAGTGGCTTTGATATTGTAAAGGAATTAAACATATAAAATAAATTAGCTTAATCGTTATCTGTTGGCTGTGCTTCAGGGAACACAACTACAATATTGACAGTAATAACGAAATTAAAATTTATGTAATTTTTTACTTACCTCCACATCTTTCCAATCCACATGCTGTTGTTTTTTTTTTCTCAGTGGAAAACAAAAGAAAGATCTTCATAAAATTAATGGATCTTCATACAATATAAGTTCATAATCCACAAAGGTGTGGCATAACAATCTTTGAGAAGCCACGGGCCCCCAAAAATGATTATCTTCATGTGAGGGACCCCCATCCTAAAAATTAAAAAGGCAGCTATGTATAATATTATAATTAGGGCTATGTGTTACATGATTACGTTTTTTTCTGCTCACTAGTACTGTACCGTTATATGTATATATATATATATATATATATATATATATATATATATATATATATATACATATGTTATTTTATTTTAATCTAATTTGTTTGTTTATTTATTTATTTTATGTTAATTTCTTTAAATCTCATGTCAGTGAACCAACACGATTTTAAAGCTACGCTATGTAATTTGTGGCCCTCTGACGATTAAAGATTAAAAATTAAAACTGCTATTTTTTTATATTAAAAAAAAATTATTGTCTTTTATTGACAAAATATTTTAGTTTGTCATGTATATTTTTTCAGTTAAGTCAGATAAAATGTTTAGCCGTCATATGGTCATGTTACAGTGTGCCCCACCTATGGGGCATGTTGTCACATTTCACTTCCCTTCTTTCGGGGTAAATAAAGAAAAAAGTATACACTGTATTAATGAAACAAAGCCACATATTTGTACCAGACATGTGTGAAATGAATGTGGAACAAAAGAAATTCCCTGAACCCTAAGTAGATTTACACAAACTGAGAAAGTCAAAAAGCGTTAGGTTCAAAGTGTATTTGGGTAAAGTGAAGTTACGGTTTGGAAGATGGATTTTTTGTAGTCTCTCGTTAATAACATTTTATTATATTTATTGACTAATGCTACATATCAAAAGTAGGCCTATTTATTTTCTTATTAATTTCTTTTCAAGCTTCTTATGTGTTTATACCTTTTTAATTATAAAAAAAATACTGAATGAGAGACAAACTTGCTGAGTGCACCATAGCAAGGAAAATATGAACTTTCTTTAATAAGAAAGATTCTTTAAAATGTCTTTATCACTCATTTCCACTTATAGCTACGATGAACACCCACATACTTTAGCAGTTCAGCATTATTTTCTGTGTTTAATGCATTGCTTACATTTTTTAACCACACATCATGCTTGCATTTCTTATGAAGAGTACAGACAGGAAAAATTCTGCAGTATTCTGCATTCAACAGGTCATTCTGGGTTTAAAGTTTATGAGTCACATAAGTCATCTGGCCCTAAACAAGCTCTATCTCAGTGTCTGTTTAATTCTTCCAACATCCGGTTATCAATCTTGCAATTAAAAGATTAAAGCCAACCTGACTGACATAAAACAACAAGGGTGATGGTCTTTTGAAAGTTAGATGATAGTATTACATTTCGAGCGCCAGTATGGGACCACCTTGACAGTTACTTGTATCCCTATCCAGGGATTTATGCGTCTCTCTCAGGTCAAGGCAATTCTTGGATATTTCTTCTGGGAATTCAATATATCTTTTAAGTGCTATGTAGGTTTTCCTTACTGTTTTTCTCTTGAGAGCTGTGGCTACAGGAGGTAGATCTTATAAAGCTGTCTGAATGAGCAAATACACCAGAGTTACTGCTCTTATATGTAATATCTTGCGAAACATGAAACATGGAATAATGAAATTATGTTTCCTATGTCTTTGTGATTTGAAAAAAAAAAAAAAAAAAAACCATACTCAAAGAGTTGCATCACTGATAAGTTGTGTGGTCCCTAAGAGTATAAGAGTGTAAGAGTGTAAGACTTTTCAGGATTATTCACTGATGGTTCTAAAACCGTATAAAAATTTAAATTTGGTTATGTTGGGTCTGTGTGGTTGGCTTTTCACATTGAGTCACAGGGAGCGGTCATAGATACAGACCACGTTACATGAGTGATATACATGCAATGCCAGAGAGAATGTGGAAACGCTGAGAGAAACAACAGCGATGGATCAAAAACAACTGTAGTTTTAAAACTGCTGAACACTTTCAATCAATTTTCAATTTGAACAGCACTTAAAACATTCCACTTTTTGTGTGTCACAAGCCAAAACTGATGGAACCATAGTTTCAAAAACAAGAAAATTATTTTAATTGATTTTTTATAGAATTTATTTGCACTATTATTTGTATACATTTTAAATCTTGTTTTTGAAGACAGATAGATAGATAGATCACCTCAGTCGTGGTATTGAGGGTGGAGAGAGTGCTGGACATTCACTCCACTCACCGACAATCCCTGCCGGACCTGAGACTCGAACCCACGACCTTTGGGTTACAAGTCCGACTCTCTATCCATTAGGCCACTAACAAGAAAGTACGTAGATGGAGAGAACTAGAACTGGTTTCAGAAAGAACCAAGTTACTGAAGTATGTTGGAACTTGCAACCAAAGTTGGCTAACAATGCTTTTGGGAAACACACCCCAGATTGACAGACCAATAGAAAGACAGTTTTACGTCATGCTCCTGGCTCTTTTTGATGATTTTTTGTGTTATGATAAAAATGCTTTTCTATTTAGTGTAATAGGTACAAAATAAACAGTCCACACTCTGGTTCCCACAGTCTGTGTTACCGCCTTCCTCTCCTCCCTGTATCAGGACCGTTCTCCTCTATCAGCAAGGTCAGTGACCTCATCAGAAAGTGCCATGGCTGAGCGAATCACACACACCCCGGCTGGGTGACTTGATATTAGTACAGGAACAGACGGGGGATGGACAGGAATGTGGGACAAATAGCCACTAAAAACACTCTCAAAAATAAAGGTTCCAAAAGAGTTTTTGCAGACATTTCTGGTTCCCAAAGAACCTTTCAGTGAGCAGTTCTTAAAAGAACCATTTTTTTCTTATTGTGAAAAACATTTTAATAATCTAAAGAACCTTTTTCAGCTATAAAAAACTTTTGTGCATTGAAAAGGTATCATGGATGTTAAAGGTTCTGTTAAAGATGCCAGTAAAGAGCCTTTATTTTTAAGAGTGCATAGGGGGAAGATGTAAGAGTATAATGAATCATATTATGGCAGTTAATGAATTATTACAGTTTCCAATCTGCATTGTGCATTAGCACCACAGGAGATTTCTCTGGAAAGTGTGTGTACTGTATGTATAAGGTTGCTGGAGCAATTCTCTTTAACATGTGTATATATGTCTGTAAGATGACTAAGGTAACAATCCTGTTAGTTATAGGGTTAATTCACCCCAAAAATGAAAATTCTGTCATTAATTATTCACCCTGCACCCTCTTCGGAACACAAATGAAGATCTTTTTGATGAAATCTAAAAGCTTTCCCTCCCTCCGTTGACAGTTTGTGCAAGTCTTCCACTTTCAAGCCCCAGAAAGGTAGTAAAGACATCATTAAAGTAATCCATGTGACTCCAGTGGTTAAACCTCAATTTTATGAAGTGATGCGAGTGCTTTGTTTGTGCAAACAAAACCATAATTTACCACTTTATTTACAAAATATTAATCTTCAATGTGCGTTCACGCAACAACATCCACTTTCATTAAAAAGATCTTAATTTTTGTTCTGAAGATGAACAAAGGTCTTACGGGAACCCTTTAAGGGAATGGAGTGAGTGTGTTCTCTTGCTGGAAATGTTTTGTGAGTCACTGGGCATGTCTGTTCTTCATGAAGAAGTAAAAGCTGACATTTCTGTCATTGAGACATTAAGCTGAAATGTCAAAGCAGGGCCCCAGATGAAAAAAAAAAAAACAACAAAAAACTACAGAGCCATCAGTTCCTAAAATGAAACGTTCAGGAGCCAAATGACTTTTTAGGTTGAAAAATTGCATAATCGTCTAGTAGAGCTGTAGTTCATTGATTGCATAGCTTCTTGCTTTAGCAATAGTCAGGGACGTGCACAGACATTTTGGGGGGCAGGGTTTTAAGTGGAAAAAAGGGCACTTCTCATAATTATTTATTTAAAAAAAAGAATAAAACGGTTAATATATTAACACAACTCTGATTTCATTACCTATTTATTTTAATTCCCTCACACTCACGCAGTTGTTTCATACTCCACAGATTTCTACAAAATAATCAGTTCACCCAGAGACTATTGTCTTCTTTAGTATTCAGTAGGTTTATCACAGCAGCGAAGGAAACTCTGCCACAGTGTGTTTTCTACGCTACTATTTTCAAGTAGCTGTATGTTTAGAATAAATGACTGCACCAAGGAGAGGGACATAGTTTCACTAATAATTTGTTTATTTTGCACAATCAATAAATCGTTTTGGTGTTACTGGAATACTTCTTTCATTTAGTGAACAATTTTAAGATTTTGGTCTATTTTTGCTTCCATGTCTTTTACTCTAATGGAAAGAAAACTTCCGAAATACTCATTTAGATGGTGTTTGTTTTAAGCCTACTACGTCGGTCTGTTTGCATTTGTAGATTTCTTCTAAATTAACCAAAACAAGCTAATCTGCATATTTAAACACATCAAGAGGAGTCTATTCCCCTGAAATATTACAAGTAGGCCTACATACATATTTTAACAAATGCCTGCAGATGGTGTTGTTACAAATCCTTGTTTTGGCCAACCAGCATAATTAAAAATATAATATTAGTAAAATACAGTAATAATAATATTCGTCCACTTCTTTATGATAGAAATGCTACAGCCACTGTAATTTCTTCAACAAGAATATGCGGACATCAAAACATGCAAACTCAGAGCAAGGGTTTAAACTTTTATTGATGTATTCTCCTGTGTAAGCGTAGATTTAAGAATGATAGCATTATGCAATGCTGTATTATAGTTTTTAAATGGTTTTAATAAATCGTGCATCCTTAGAAAACTGTCTAATGCGGTTCATGGATCCGCGTCTGTGGAACGATCCACTTCCGGTATTGACAGCCCTACAGTTATCTTTACCATGGTTCAAAACGCAATGCATAGCACATTAAAATAATTGAAATTATAACATGACGCCTATCAAATCAGGCAAATGCGTTGCTGGTGGTCAAATAATCTCACTCTTATAGGCAAAAATTTCACGTTTGTAAACATACATAGGCTACCTGAAAGAGAAGCACGGGATTCATCTTGGGCTTTTTTTCTTTTTCGCTTCTCATCACCAGACAGCTTTTGTCTTTTCCCGGGCATAGTTGTCAAACGTTGTCAGCCAGCAGCAAACACGAGGTGGGCGCGCGTGAGTGCGGGAATGAATAGCGTTTCGCGGAGGGAGGGCATACAGTATTTTTTTTATTTTTTTTTATTCAGTAAATATATTTGTTTGACAGGGAAGCTGTGCGCAAACAGGAATATATATTCATTCATACATTAAAAAAAAAAAAAAAAAGGAAGAAAAAGGGCAGGTGCTCAAGCCCCCTTTTATGTCTCTGTGTGCACGTGCCTGGCAATAGTTACTGCTGTGACCAAGGCGTTTCAGTGTGTCAACTGCAATAATGTTAGTTTTATAAACTACTGTTTTCTAGTTGCAGCTGTTTAATACACATTACTTCCAATTTGATGCTGTCTGTCAATCCAGTGATCCTGATCGCATCTGCACCATAGGGTTAATTCAGGATAATTGGGACATTTTTTCCAGTCATCTCAATGGCAAAATCTGTCCCAAATTTACAGGAATTCACCTCTAAATATAACTCTGTTTATATATATATATATAATTCACACGTTCATATATATAATATTAGAATTTTTTAATGAGTTAAATGATTAAAAAATTATATATTTTTTCAAGTCTTGGCTCATTTCATAGACATAACTGAATAATGATTCATGCTCAAGGAGTGTTGTGTCAGTAACTGAGTCTGATTCAAACTGCTAACTTACAAGTGGTTGTTTATCTTTTTGACTCATAAACATAGTTCTTTAAGGTGCGGTAACATTAGTGAAATTCTGCAAATCAAAAAGGCCACTTTTCTATTGTGAATAGTGTTGTGATGTATCAAGCACAGTGTGTAAACTCAATATTCCTGTTGGCATGTGTTTTATTCTGGACACAAGTCCAGTGTTATTATGAGTCTATGTATTGAAAAAAAAAACAACTTTTTACTTAATTTTTACTTAATAAAAACGTTTTTGCACTAATATTTTTAAGTAAATTTCACATATATGGGATTAAGTAAAATCTACTTAACTACATTGTGTAACATTAACAAAGAGAATAAGTAAATTTAACTAGGCCTGTTAGAGTTTGTTGAGTAATTTCTGCTTATTTGAAGTTTACTCTGTTTCAAGTACATTTTGCTCACTCTTTGTTTGTTAACTTTGCTCAAAAAATGTAGTACTGAATTAATTAAAATATACTCATAAGTTCAAGCTTTAATTTCTACAAGCTTGAATTGAGTACTAATATAGAATTTACTTCTTTTTTTAAATTCTTGCCTGAACTAACTTTTTTAATGTAGAAATTACATTTGTTTTTTCTGTATTTTTCTGTATTCTGCATTTTGTATTCTGTAATTACTTCACCACAGAATCATTTTTATCAGTGTGATATCACACTCAAAAAATACATAGGCCTAAATTTAAGATTTATGTATTTGAATTGCATATAAAATTTCCATCCATTTGGATTACACAGTTTTAACAGTATTTGTCAGTCATACATACATTAAAAAACAAACAAACAAACAAACAAAAACAACGACAAAAAAACCCCCATGGCACAGTTTATTATTAACTATTTGCATCCATTGTACTAATAAATCAAAAAGCATTTATTCAAATTGCATAGAATCAACATAAACCTGTTAATTTTGAAAACACATTTATTCAGCTAAAAATTATGACCATGGATACAATATGACTAGCTGTGGAACAAGCAATATTAATTTAGTTAAAATGTATGAGATTGAAAAAATATGATTTATTGATACTGCATATATAAACCTGAATATTGTGTATTTAAAACACATTCAGTTTATTAATATTATTACTGCCTGTTTCATTTATTCATGACTGACAAATATGCATTACATTAAGTTTATTAGTTTATGTTAAAGCATTGTAATCCAAATAGATGGAAATTGTTTTTGCTATTCAAATAGGCTACATCTTGAATTTAGGCCTAAATATTTTTTTGAGTGCTTAAAGTGATGGCGATATTCAGAGTGTTTGGTGTCTGACAACATCCACTATTTCCCAATTTTCTGTCTAGAATGTGCAATGATAAAATCACGGAATGATTTTCTTGTCCGAGTTCTCATGGAATGTTTCATACTTTGCGTGGTTGTAACGGTTAAAGATGTGGATTTCTTTACTGTAACTCAGCTGATCTATGACCTTTTGGTCTCTGTGGACTGACTCACAAGCACCTGCAGTTGCACAGACATAGATAGCAATCTTTCACCACAAAGCTAAAATGGCCTGATGATTAACATATAGAAAAGAAAAACCACAACAAGAACCAGGCGCTTCACGCTCCACTAACCCCTTGGACATGAAGTTGTCTAAAGAGGATCTATAGGCATGCTTTTCTTTTTGATATTCTTTCGGATATATAGGGTACAGTTACAGGACAATGATTTTTGCTTTGTGTTTTTCACATACAGGCGACAACGTGGTCAAAATGATCACCGTTCACGCGGATCCATGAGAATGACTAAAAACGCTGTATTCTGCTGCCAGGCCAGTTGTTGGCGATGTCACTTTGTAAAGAAACAATACCCGCCTATAGTCTGAACACATAATGTGTATGGTTATGACTCCACAAATTCGTGTTTTTGTAGTTTACACAGAGACGCTTTACAAGTTTTTAAAAACTTGCACTTTGAAACCTGTTTTCAAAAGCTTGAGTTTTCAGGCCCCCAAAACACTGTTGTCCTGTAAATGAACGGTCAAAGCGCATAAAAAGTTTTCCATCTTTAGTTAAAAAAATGATGTTGTGTAAACGACCCCTAAAACAGTGTATTCGGTTCTGTTTATCTGCTCTCATGCCAGATGATTTTGTTTTAAACATGACACAGAGGGACATGTGATGGAAAGAGATGTATTCATGATGAGAGCATAATAACTTTAGTGATTTATGTTTCTGTTTTTAGGATCCTCCTATCTATTGCTATGGTGATTGTACTGTGATTTTATCTATGAGGAGATGCAATCTCTTCAGTCCGATAGACCCTGGATAATCTCACTCACTCATCCCATAAACTTGAAAAGTTATGACCCCTTTAATGTCAAAGGATTTGTGAAAAACTGAATTGTTAACTACATGGATTTTTGATCCCAAGCCCTCTGTGACGTAACTTTAAATGCAAGTGTAAAGTAATTTTATTAAAGCATGCTTCACAGAAATAAACAGGAAAATAACAATATTGAGCTCAACACATCAGTTCAATAACTGTCAGTGTCAGTGTTTGGGGTAACGCATTACAAGTAACTTGAGTTACGTAATCAGATTACTTCTTAGTAACTTGTAAAGTAACACATTACTTTTTCAGTTTACAACAAAATATCTAAGTTACTTTTTCAAATAAGTAATGCAAGTTACTTTTTACACATGGACTGACAGCTCTCCTGTCCCGATATTGAGAGAAATCGGGAGTGCAGAGGTAGTTTTAGACTAAATGTGAACATGCATTTACTCATCTCACTTGCACAAAAACATTCAGTATTCCTCAAAATGAATAAAAACAGTGAAATGCAATCTCAGAATTTTACGCAAACCTGTTATAATTAGCTATATTAAATTACACAAATATACTTTATGTATTTAATCTCACTTTATTAACCAATATCTTTCACCCAAAAATGAAAATTCAGTCATTAATTACTCACCCTCATGTCGGTCCAAACCCATTAGACTTTTGTTCATCTTTTCTTTGAAGCACAAATAAAGATATTTTTAATTAAACCTGAAAGAATTCTTTTCCTCCATTAAAAGTCTGTTCCACCAAAACTTTGATGTTAAAAAAAGTTAAAAAAGAGATTGTAAAAGTAACCCATATGAATCCAGCGGTTTAATTCAAGTCTTCTGAAGACAAATGATCGCTTTATATGATGAACAGTTTAACCTAGGCTTTTATTCATATGCAAACATTGATTATCAAAGCTCAGCTGAAACAACCTCACTTGCTTGACACACAAGCAGTGCTGAGGAAAGTTACTTTCAAAAGTAATGCGTTACAATATTGTGTTAAAAAGTAACTAATTGTGTCACTTTTTATGGAAAGTAATGCGTAATATAACCTTTTTCTCAGCTGGGCTGGGCTTGCTTGCTTGTTTTTAATAACAACAACAACAAAAAAAAAAGTTTTGGCAAAGGTAAAGGCCCTTTCACACATAGAGCCCTATTTTAACGATCTAAGCACATGGTCTGAAGCACATGGTGCAGGTCCACTTAGGGCGTGTCCGAATCCACTTTTGATAGTTTAACAATGGAAAAAATGGTCTGCACACCAGACGGATGGTCCAAAAGGGTTGTACCTAGTCTCTTATTGAGTCATGGGTGTGTTTTGGGCGTAACGTGCAATAAACCAATCAGATTGTCATCTCCCATTCCCTTTAAAAGCCAGATGCACTTGCACCATGGTAGATTCGCTATTTACATGGCACCCTCAACCTGACAAGTCAGTTTAAATACATATGGCATATTTGTGTGCTGCTGCGCATCACTGTGTGTGTAACAAGCAGAGTGTACGCGCTTTGTGCACACGCCTATAGGCGCATATTATTAACGTGCTCTTTAAATAACAAAAAATAAATAAAAAATACTGTGCCATTGACTTCTGACCAGGTTTTTGTTGGTCAATGGTGCAGTCATTTTCAGTTCCCTCAAAATAGCAACATGCCAACAATGCGCCTGAACACACCTCGTTTTCAGACCAGGGCTTACTATGGGCAAACAGATGGGTGCGAGTGCATTTGCTATTTAAACAATGTGGCGCTGGATGTGAAAATGATAACTGCGTCGGGCTGAAACTAGCAAAAAACACTCGCCTGGCGTCACATTGTGCCGGCTGTATGATAGGGCCCTAAAAGTGAAATGAATAAGCCTCAGGCTGAAGGAAATGCATATTTACGCCTGTACAGTAGAGGACGCAGCTCAAACAAACCTTTCAGTTGTAATGCTATTCTGGATTGAAGAAGAATAGGACACTGGAATAAAAAGTTTAACACTCTTTAGCAATAAAAAAAAAGAAAAAAAAGAAACAATTTTGCTTATTAGTATGGTTGAATTGGATCATCAAAGGTCAGAAGCAAAGACATTGGTTAATAAAGTGAGATTAAATGCATAAAGTATATTTGTGTAATTTAACATTTATTTATTGCAGGTTTGCATAATATTTAAGATTTGCATTTCATAGTTTTTATTTATTTTGAGGAGAACTGAATCTGTTTTGTGCCAGTGAGATGAGTAAACACATGCTCACATTTAGTCTAGAACTACAATAACATCATGTTCACAGAGCGTACACAACACCTCTTTTCCAGGCAGGTTTTTGAGCCCGTAAGTCACGACTTCAAACCACGACTCATGACTTTGTAACGTTCCAGGCAAGTCACGCCAATCTGCCTGAGTATAAACAAATCAGCATGGCGGACCATACGGGGCTTATGCTCATTAACAATTATTTCTATCGCCAAAGGTGCTTACTCCTTGCTTATTTAAGGGAAATGGAAGAGGAAAACGGCACATAAGGCAAGAGAAGCTGTTATACCTTTTATTTTACGTTATTTTACCGTGCACTTGCCTAAACACCGCATCCGAAGGGGCTGCCATTGTTGTTTCGCGGGCTATGTGACGTCAGAACCCATAACTGGGAGTACATTGATCTAGTACGAGTTCACGGGTGGGAAGTCACGGTTTTGACTGCTGTTCCAGTGCACTTTCACGGGTAGAAGACTGGGAAAAACACGGGTTACATGGGGACAGGAGAGCTGTCAGTCAATAAATGGGAAAACAAAGCAACTTGAGTTATTTGAAAAAGTAACTCAGATATTTTGTTGTAAATTATTATTGTAAATCAATGTGTTACTTTACTCGTTACTTAAAAAAGTAATTTGATTACGTAACCCACGTTACTTGTAATACATTACCCCCAACACTGCACACAAGAACAAACCTAAGCTCAAACATGCTTGTGTGACATGAGAATGTATGTGCATTGATCAATGTTTATATGTTAATAAAAGCCTAAATCAAATATGTTCATCATATAAAACAATTGTGTCTCTTCAGAAGGCTAAACTTCATAATTCATTAAGTCTTTACAAACTGTCAAATTTTGGGTTAATGGACTTGCACCTGAGGGACAGAACTCTCTCAGGTTTTATTACAAATATAATAATCTGTGATGAATGACATGAGGGTGAGTATGATGACAGTAATCTCATTTCAATCTTTAAAACCTAAGAATCCTGAAAATAAGCAGTAGTAATCATTTCCAGGCAAAACTACTAATACTGATATTATTCATCATATTGATTATTATTCAATATATATTCAGTATTTCACCATACATGTTTTGGCTTTGACCTTTGTTGAACTTTTAATCCATTTAGTCACTGTATTATGAAATGCTTTGCCTGTTTTATGGAACACTTCCTTTATTTTCTTTTTCTCTCTTTTTCCCTTCTTCTTTGCAGAATTCTTGAAAAGGGTATTTCCTTTGTTACAAGACATTGCAGAGCTTATATCGGTAAGTGTAACATGTGATATTGTTATTTGAGATGTTGTAATATTTGTGACCATGAATGCTTCAGAAGAAGAACTGATTAGTGATATGACAGACAGTCAATACACATCTCATAGCAGAGCTCCAAAAAGCTACGTCTTTGACCAGGAAATTTAGTTCACTTTCCACCAGGACTCTGTCATCTCTTTTCACTGGAAGGGAGGGCTTGAGTTATGACCCCTTTAATGTCAAAGGATTTGTGCAAAACTGAATTGTTAACTACATGGATTTTTGATCCCAAACCCTCTGTGACGTAACTTTAAATGCAAGTGTAAAGTAATTTTATTAAAGCATGCTTCACAGAAATAAACAGGAATATAACAATATTGAGCTCAGCTTAGTTCACATCAGTTCAATAACTGTCAGTGTTTGGGGTAATGCATTACAAGTAACTTGAGTTACGTAATCAGATTACTTCTTAGTAACTTGTAAAGTAACGCATTACTTTTTCAGTTTACAACAAAATATCTAAGTTACTTTTTCAAATAAGTAATGCAAGTTACTTTTTACACATGGACTGACAGCTCTCCTGTCTTGATATTGAGAGAAATCGGGAGTGCAGAGGTAGTTTTAGACTAAATGTGAACATGCATTTACTCATCTCACTTGCACAAAAACATTCAGTATTCCTCAAAATGAATTTAAACAGTGAAATGCAATCTCAGAATTTTACGCAAACCTGTTATAATTAGCTATATTAAATTACACAAATATACTTTATGTATTTAATCTCACTTTATTAACCAATATCTTTGCTGCTGACCTTCAAATAAGAGTGTTGAACTTCCTTCTGTATCCAATTCTTCTTCAATCCAGAATAGCAGCACAGCTGAAAGGTTTGTTTGAGCTGCACCCTCTACTGTACAGGAGTAAATATGCATTTCCTTCAGCCTGATTATTAAAAAACAAGTGTCATTTTTCAGCTCATTATTCTTTCTTTCTTTCTTTCTTTCATTTACATTTATTGATTTAGCAGACACTTTTATCCAAAGCAACTTACAAACGAGGAATACAACAAGCAATTCATGCATTAAGTACAAAGAAGTTATCATTTTCTTGGATGTTCATCTCATCTGCTGTACTGTATGTAAACAGGGAGTTACTGACTGTTATTCAGTCAAATTACCTTTTTGAGACCTCTAACCTTTCAATGGCCTCGGCTATTAACTATTACATCACAAAGAGCTCCACTAAATATAATTAAGCAATAAGGTATAAGAGGCTGTGTTACATGGCACGTTTCTCACTCTCTGAAATCTATCTTTATATTATTCTATTAAGCAAATTCATTAAGTTCCGCACTTCTAAATATTTATTCATCTAAAGTGAGTAGGTTGAGTGCTGTGTGTAGTGTGTGTTCGTGTCACAGCTGTTACTATATTGTGTATTGAGCATGGCTAGAAGAAGGCTGCGTCTTGTGCCGGAAACTCCCTGGATGGATGGCTGGTCCATCACAGTCTTACTTTAATTATGTACAAAGAGCAGAGCACTGCGGGACACATGTATATACAAATGCCATGTGAAATCTGGTTGCTTTTTGGCATGGTCTTCAAGTCTTCAGTGAGGAATTCCCCATTATTTGGCTGTTATAAAACAGATGATGCATTGATTGAGGAATCAGCTCTGCTGGACTCTGTCTCAGTCGTACACCTCCAGAGTTCTCACAAAGTGGAGTTCATACATTTTCAGACCAGCACTCCAGATGTCCATGGGTGAAGAGGTAAAGAAGGGTTACTCAGACGGCTTACTAGACTAAACCTTCTTCACAAGACTGTATGACACGCTTTGAAACTGTATTGTATTGAAACTGAACCTAAGCCTAGAACAAACTGAGAAATACCCTGAGTAATTAAAAAAATGTGAAAGTTGCTGCCTTAAACTAAGTACAATCAACTTGGCTGTTCAAGTCATTTCAACTTAAATTATATTAAGCTTACTTAAATGAGTTGAATCTTGTATAACTTATTAAAACAAGTTGAAAATTGCTTAACTTATTTTGATGAGTTAAAGTAATGTAAAAACATATGTTGTTATGACTTATTGATCATATCATTTTTAACTGCGTCTAGGAGACTGGAGCGCTACAGCTGGGAGATCAGGACCTGCGAGACCAGATTCAACTGAAAAGATGTTATATCAACTAAGAAAGTAGGTACACTAAGCAATTTCAACCTCTTTGCTAACACGCAAACAAACAAACACGCGCCCTCTCTGCAAAACCTGCCAACCCGATATTAGAAAACTCAAACATGCAAAATGATTCACAGGCAGAGCACTTTTACATGGACTCATCCCGAGAGAAATGATATATAGCCTATGCTATGCATATATATATATATATATATATATATATATATAATAGGGGTATGTATATATAATAGGGGTACGACAAATACAGTCAGTCACAAGTGATCCATACTCCAAACCAGAAGGGGGTGCATGTGGTATTGCAACGCTGTTTGCTAACTCTCACGTAGCATTACATTTACCTCAGGCAAGTCATTTAGTGTCCACAGCATGTTAGTTCACTAGAGAAATTAAACATTTCACTAAATATATGCACTATATTAGCTTATATATTCATTATATTTACTTTACCTGTTAGTAATGCCTTAATTATTTAATATGTTTAAATAAATTTGTCATTAAAACAAGTTATGACAGTAACTGTGTAAATTATTATATCTATAAAAAAATATATAGTAGAAAAATCATTTTAAATTTTTTTTTATGTGAACAAAAGTTCACATAACTTTAAGTTAAGTACAATTGTACATTATACAAATACATTGTACATTAAGTACAATGTATTTAGTGTTCATATTGTATTGTAAAACACTTTTGCTGCTATTAAGGTGGATACGGGTAAGGTTAGGGACAGGTTTAGTGGTATGGGTAGGTCTAAGGGTGGGTTAAGGTATAAGTGATGGGTCAACAGTGTAATTATAAATGTAATTGAAGAAATTAATTACAGATGTAATTACATGCAGGCATTTTTTAAAATATAAGTACAATGTTAAAACACATATGTACACAATAAGTACATTGTATCAAATGATTAATTTAAATTAGTAATTAGTAATTACATAGCAGTTAAGGCCACCTAATATGAAGTGGGACCGAGTTCTGTTGTTAATTGTAACCTTTAATATTATAGTAATGTGCAAGAAAAGGCTTCCTCTATATAGTTTACAGCTTTAGCTGAGATAGTTTTTTTTTTTTTTATCCTGAAATGTTAATTATAATTGAATTTATTTAAAAGGGAAACACAATTTGTTCAATAAACTACTGTTTAGTAAAAATGCAATTTTATGTTTAGTTTTCTGCCCCCTGCTGTACCGAACCTGTACCGAACCATGACTACCGAGGTACATATCGAACTGTCATGTTTGTGTACCATTACAACCCAATATCTATACCAAGAAATGTTTGTGTTGAACAGTTACACTACAGTTCAAAAGTTTGGGGGTCATTATATATATATATATATATATATATATATATATATATATATATATAAATATATATATATTTTATACTTGTATTGGGCAAATATGCATTAAATTTACCAAAAGTGACAGTACATTTATAATGTAACAAAATATTTCTACTTCAAATAAATTCTATTAATTAAAGAATCCCCCAATTTTTTTTCATCACAGAAAAATATGAAGCAGCACAACTGTTTCACCATTGATAACAATAAGAAATGTTTCTTGAGCAGCAAATCAGCTTATTAGAATGATTTGTGAAGGTGATTTGTGACACTGAAGACTGGAGTAATGATGCTGAAAATTCAGCTTTGATCATGGGAATAAATTACATTTTAAAATATATGAAAATAGAAAACAGCTATTTTAAATTGTAATAATATTTCATAAATGTACTGTTTTTACTGTATTTTTGATCATATAAATGCAGCCTTGGTGAGCAGAACAGACTTTTTTCAAAAATATTAAAAGAAAATTAAAATCTGAACGGTGGTGAATATATACAAATACATAAACAAATTAAATCTTTATTATGCCTTCATATCTGTAGCAGCATTCAGTTTCTCACTAGCAAAATTAAAAAATCCCCTTTTGCCTTTTATTCACATCTCTTATTTTTTCAAACAGGCTACAGACGGTGCTGGTATTTCACAACAGTGTTGCTCAATCCCAATGCACATCCATCAGCTTAATTGAATCTTTACTTTGACAACACAAATCCCTTAGATAGCACTCATTTATACTTCCCCACAGAGAACACAGTGTCAACACTTCAGTCGGAGACCCTTATCTGCATTCATTTCACTACACTCTAAACATAAATGCTCTTATATCTGAGATTGAAGGGAAAAGCAAATGGCGAAATAAGTGGACTTATTATACACTCTTAAAAATAAAGGTTTTCAGAAGGGGGTTTTCATAGCGATGCCGTAGAAGAACAGTTTTCCAGTCAACAGTCCCTATAAAAGACCTATTTTTTTCTTAGTGTGAAGAACATCTGAAAGAACTTTCTGTGCAATGGAAAGATTCAATGGATGTTAAAGTTTTTTAATGGAACCATCTATCCAAATAAAGAACCCTTATTTTAGAGAAATGAAGTGTGCATATTTAGTACTGTAATTGAACAAAATAACACTAACAAGTAAAATACATTCTGTTCTATGAGAAACATCATTTCATGCTAACTAGGCAATAAGCAACAAATAAACACCCACCCAAACAGCCACCCACACACATATTCATGCACACACATTCACAGGCATTAGTCAGACAAGGACTGAAAGTGCTGTTCAAGTAAAAGATGAGTAAGGTACAGAAGAAATGAAGCTCTTGGCTCCTCCTTTTGGAGATGGTGGGGTGGTTTTTAGAGCTGACAGTCCCAGACAAATGGATAAGAGTGAAGTTACTCCTGCTCAAACTCTCCCATGCATTTCTACTACCACATCAGCAGCGCTTCCCAGCAGACAAACCTTGTAGGACCTCTTTAAGGGCCCTTCTTTGAGATTTTAAAGTCTTTTTCCTGTAGTTGTCAGTGCAGGAGACATCTGTGCTCTTTTTGAAATCTAGTCTGCAGATATTCAAGGGTGTTGCAGTGAAGAAAATCCTCCTAAATGCTGACTGAGTCGCGTGACCTGATGGGATCGGACGTCAGAGACCTGAGCGCGCTGCTTCCAGTGGTCCCAACGCTGCCCGGGGGGAACGCGAACTGTTCCCTGCCCGTCGGTGGAGCTCCGCAGTGGGGACCGATGCTGGACTTTCACCCTGCCTCCCCGTACGGATCGCTTCCCTCCCACTCCTTCGTCAAACAGGAGCCGGGCTGGGGGCCCACAGACCCTCACGAGGATCCTCACTGTGGTTTGGGGGCCTTCACCGTACACTTCTCAGGGCAGCTCACAGGGATGCCGTTTGCTGATTCTCCCTCCAGCCAGAGCAGGATGTTCTCCAGCGGGCCTTATCTGCCAGGCTGCATGGAGAGCCCTCCTGCCCCGCGCAACCAGGGTGAGACACCTGTCCCGTTCCTGACTCACATGCTGTCTGTCTTGAGCCACATAATCTGTTTGTCTCTGTTGTTGGTGTCAAAAACGTAAAGAACATAAAACTTAAGAGAGGAACTTGTGTGCATGTGTACAACGTAAAAAAATCTCAGCTCATATTTTGTTTCTTTTTTTCTAAAGTTTTACTTACTCTTAAAAGTTTTTTTTTTTTTTTTTTAACAGTGTGGGTGTGTGTGTTTGTAAAGTGTAGGAGTTTGTTGATATCAAATTACTCATAGAGGATGTCTTATCACCCTCAAAATATTATTTCTGAAAAGTGCATTATTGAATTCAATTAAATCTTAATGTTATGATTATTAATACATTTAATTGTTCAAATAATTATTATTTTAATCACATCATATTGTATATGATAACCAGTATATTGTAGAGAGAGAGAAAAAGAAAAAGTACTTGTAATTTTTGACCAGGACATTATCCATTAAGTTTACGGACATTTTTGTAACCGTAAAATCACAAAACAATGCAATAATTCAAAACAGGTAAAACGCCTGTGAAAAATCAATATGGAAAATTCCTTCATAATAACACATATGGCCCCATTTTACAGACTTTTCTTAGAGTGCAGTTAAACATATATGCATTTTCCATTAAATAAATAGTTTTCTGTATCGAAATCATCTGGACATTTATAAGTGAAATATCTATAATATCTTTGAATGTGTGATTCATACCTAAAAATCTAAGACACTTACTGAAGTGAAAGTAACAGTACTATTCAGCCATCCTCCATATTTTTATCTGCTGTAATGTAATCTGCACACTATAAAGGCATTTAAATGCTTTGATAAACATACTGGATTGTCAAATTCTTTGGTTGTAGGGCTCTTACGGTCTCCTTAAAACTATTGGGAAACCAGAAGATTGATGCACTGACATCTGACGCTTTAAAGGAAAATAGATTTAAATGTTTCTCAAAGGTTTAAAGACGTAGTTTACAGTAGACTAAACAAATAAATACTGAAACATAAATAAATATAGATTTTTTTGTCGATAATGCACTTTTTTTTTTAAAAAAAACAAAAATTTAAGAGGAAAAATGGGATTTTTCTGTAGCGTTGTAGCTCAAGAGATATTAAGATTGGTCATTATTTATTGGTCTTCGTTTTATGGATCAAGCATTGCACATACAATATACAAAACAAGTCTCACAGGTGAGTCAATCTATCTTTAATTTTTTTCTTTGTGTTGATGACTGACTTAAAACACTATGACTTGAAACTCTTAAAGAGATTCTCTCCTTTAAATCTGAGCGCTCAGAATACAGATGTCTGGTGTTGGCCAGTTTAAATCACAGTACTTGATTGTAGACAAAGTCTCACAACCCTGTACTTATTCTTTCATTTATTGTTAGATTAACTTTAGGAAAAGTCACAGTGACATAGTGATTCATTCAGTGCAAAAGTTTATTGGTCCTGAGCGGCTTTCCCATGAATTATAAGTCTGATGGTGAGGGATGTGTATTCTATAACTTAATGCATTTTGTCAGCAGTATTAGTAAGACCTTTTCTGTGTTCGCATTAGTTAGAACAGTTTTTCAGCCATTTGATCACAATTGTAAGCAATAGCCGATGGATGTTTATTTATATAAATATTACTGGTATTATAAGGGATAACAAGTATGTGTGCAAATATATATTTCAGTCTTGTTTTGGTAACATTTTACTATAAGGTCTAACATTACTTAATGCATTGACTAACAATGAACAATATATTTTCACAGCATTTATTAATCTTTATGTTAGTTAATTCAAATGTCCATGTTAGTTAACAAATTTCTTAAAAATGTGTTTATAAGTGTTGACATTAACATTAACTAAGATTAAGAAATGCTGAAGAATTGTTCATTCTGAGTTCATGTTAACCAACGTTAACAAATGAAACCTTACTATAAGGTGTTTCCATTTTTTCTTTATTGTGACTTTATTCTGTTTGACCTGTCAGAGATAAAATGATGTTTGTGTGATGTTACACCTGGTCCCTTTGTCCAATGAGGAGATTGGATTCAGCTGAGATAGCATATCCAGTCATCCAGTGAAAAAAAAAAAAGATTGATTTAATTGAGAACAGACACTTATTTTTGTCTCTTTCTCTTCTCTCACAGGTTATGGTACAGTAGCATTAGATGGAGCTCCCAGTTACGGTCACACACCTACACACCACACGCCACCATTCCCCAACAATACCTTCAAACACGAGGACCCCATGTCCCCACAAAGCACTATGGGTAAGGAAAATATGTTCTCATTGTGACCTATAAAGCAGTAAATGCCTTTGAATAAATGAGTAAATGTGAAAATTATGAGGCAAAAGTAAGCCATTTGCAGGTTGATTTTCATCGAAAGTGTAAATACTGTTTGTTTGAGCATCCCCACCAGCCCAAACACGGCAACAATGACTCAACCAATGGGGTGACAGATATCACACACTTCACCTTTAAATGCTTTGCTCACCCTTAGGAAAGTATGCTTATATTGAATGTGCACTTGTAGTGTAGTTTTCTTTGTGCTTGCAGATAATTATTGAAACAATATTAGTCAAATAAAAGGCCACTTAAGTGCACTTAAAGAGAAGTAATTATAATATTCTTTTAAAGTATATTATGTCCACAATCCGTACTCTTTTTAAAAGTTTGCTATAGTGTATTTCTTTTTCACAAGAGCTGTACAAGATGAATGCAAGTAAACTTGTGAGTGTATATTTAAGTATAGTATGACAAATAAGATGTACAGATATCTGGAGATCACTGTATCTGCAGCTCACAGAGGAACTAGAGTCATCACCGCAAGGATCATCTGGAGGTCAAGTGGAGTTTTAATGTCAGGGCAGTAAATACTCTGATTTTTTTCAGCTCTCATTTTTACCTCTCCGTCTCCTTCCTCAAACACTCAAAACACTGTATGTAACCGTTTCTAAGTTCATTAAGCATAAATTATGCTGGCATAAATTATCGGCTCTCTTCTTCAGGCATCTAACAGGAGGAAGCAGAATTGTGGATGTGGAGAAGAATGTTTTTAATGCTGCCGTGGGACTGATTCCCTGTCTGTTGCCCTAAGAAATGAACAGTGTGTTCTCAGAAACTCTGCTGACAGCTTTATAGTCTCAGGGAGCCCTGTGCTGTTTGGATAACCTCAGTGAAGATGAGGCCACTCTCTCTGTTAGCTCTACTGTAAAACGCTTTGTTTCACTTGTAAACAGGAACACTGAAGTATGAGGTCTTTGAAGAGAACCGTCTTTCAGATATGGTTGATATATTTGCTGTTTGAGTGTTGTAAAATGTGCTTTGATTTTGTGAATATGCAGGTGAGCAGCAGTACCCCGTCCCACCGCCTGTCTATGGGTGCCACAGTCCTCCTGACAGTCAGACCCTGCTTTTGAGAAACACCTTCAACGGGTACCTTTGCTTGTCACATTTACACAATGCAAATTACACACAGTGTAATAACAGACATAATTATTAAGCATTACATGTTTTCATAATTATGAAGATTAATAAAACTTTAGTTACTGAGTTAACTGTTAAGTTAATAACCCCAAGGATTTGTCATGCATGAAATAATAACAATAGAAATGCAATAAATTGCATCATAGAGGAAGCAAGCAAGCCACGAATTACAAGAAGTTACAAAAATACAGTAAATTTTTTATGCAACTGCCGAAATAAAGGAATATTCCTGGATATTGTCTAATGACAGCTTCTGAGACGTGCTGTCGATTACCTAAGAAAACAATTTCGGCTTGTCCCTCAGTCTGTGCAAAAATCTCAAAGGCATTCTGGAGGGTTCATAGCAGAAATGCGAGGCTGTATATTCTTGTAACGTGAGGGCAGACTCAGAAACAAGAATACATGGTTCTAAACGCAGGTTGACTTAAAGGGATAGTTCACCCAAAAATGAAAATGTACTCACCCTCAAGCCATCCTAGGTGTATATGACTTTCTTCTTTCAGACGAATACAATCAGAGTTATATTAAATAATGTCTCTTCCAAGCTTTATAATGGCAGTGAATAGAGGATGAGATTTTGAAGCCCAAAAAAGTGCAACCATCCATCATAAAAGTAATCCACAGGGGGTTAACAAAGGCCTTCTGAAGCTAAGCGATGCATTTGTGTAAGAAAAATATCCATATTTAAAACTTTAAAAGCTAAAATACCTAGCTTCCGGCAGACGGTCGTACACACGTCGACTTACACCAAAAGAGTAATCCCTTACGTGATGTAGGAGTAGCGTAAACTTTGACACCTCTCGCTATTCAAACAAATTGCAACAAACTCAAGCTCCTCTTCTCTTATATCGAAATCCTCCAACATTTCTGTTTAAAAAATTCTCATTTCAGACTTCTAAATCGTGACCAGTGTTTTGCTCTATCCTCCGTGCTTCCGCGTTCATCATTTCGTCATGCGTCGGGTCAAGGGTTACTCTTCCGCCGAAATTGATGCATACGGCCATCTGTAAGTGATTTGTATCACATTAGTCTCATGTTAACGCACATAGGGCCCTATTTTAATGATCTAAGCACATGGTCTGAAGCGCATGGTGCAGGTCCACTTAGGGCGTGTCTGAATCCACTTTTGCTAGTTTAACAACGGAAAAAATAGTTGGCACGTCAGGCGCATGGACCAAAAGGGTTGTACCTAGTCTCTTAATGAGTCATGGCTGTGTTTTGGGAGTAATGTGCAATAAACCAATCAGAGTGTCATCTCCCATTCCCTTTAAAAGCAGGTGTGCTTGCACCATGGCAGATTCACTATTTACATGGCGGAATATAGACACCCTCAACCTGACGAGTCAGTTTAAATACATGTGTGTATTGCCACGATTGGTCAAATAATTAGCCAATTTCATTCATTATTATGCAAATAGGTAATTCTGTTACATGCAATTACTATCCACTATGACATGTAGGTATTTTTATCTTTATGTATACAATAATAATCGGCACACCCATGGGTGAACAGATGGGCGCGAGTGCATTTGCTATTTAAACAATGTGGCGCTGGATGTGAAAATGATAACTGCATCGGGCTGAAACTAGGAAAAAAACACATGTTGCGCCTGCCGCCGGTGTGTGATAGGGCCCATAATGTTAAACTGTGCAGCTGTACTTATAAAACAGTATGTCTTTTGTGCACATCCCTGATTTGTCAAGTTAGATGCTTTCTTTTGGGTCAGCATATTTTGTTGATCCTGGAACAACATTCTGGTCTGAAAATTTAGTCCTAACCGTATCCCAACCCCTAACCCTACCCATAACTTATCTCTTAAATCAGAGGGAAATGATAGGTGAATAACACTGATGTTGAAGCACCTAACCCTGGTTGTAAGTCTAAACTTGACATAAATTTGTAAACCTCAAATCTGATTGGTTCATTTGAATGTTCCAAAATTTGGAACATGTTGCACTTGGTGAAATCAGGTTCTGCGTCTTTGCACTGTTTATTCCCATCATGCAATGCTTTGCCCCATAGATCTCCATTCTACGTGTGTCAGTGTAAAGATGATTTTTACTGTTTTTACAAAAACAACTCTGTGGTAATCAACAGCATGTCACATACACTGTTGATAGAGCTGAAGTTGTATTGAACCCGGAACATTCCTTTAAAAAAAAGGCGCATTAATTAGTGTACACTCTTTAAAATCTCAGCAATGCCACAGAAAAAAAACATTTCTGGTTCCTCAAAGAACCTTTCAGTGAACAGTTCTTAAAAGAACCATATTACTCTGAGTGTAAATTAACATTTTATTCATCTAAAGAACCATTTTCCACTATAAAGAACCTTTTGTGCAATGGAAAGGCTCTGTGGAAGTTAAAGGTTCTTCATGGAACCATCTATGCCAATAAAGAACCTTTATTTTTAGTATATTGCTGATTGTGTCTTTGTTATGGCACTACCCCCTCTGCTCTCTGAGTGACTGAGTCGAGTGTCAGTGAGGCCCAGTCTGGATGGCTCAGATAAATCCTGAGTAAGTCTGCAGTGAGTCTTGCTGTCTGCACAAAGGTTAAGAACTGCACAGCAGCTCTCAGCAGGCCAAAATACACTCACAGTGATCTACTGCCCGTTTCCTCCAAATTCTTCTTCCTTCTCTGCCTGGCCTTCCCCAGAGACATGAGAGGAGGAGAGAGGGGGAAGGACAGAAAGAGCCATGTATTCAAAAGATGAACATTATTATGAGGAGAAGAGAGCACTGATTGGAAAAGCAATCACTGTCATTATTTACTTGCCCTCATGTCATTCTAACACTGTTATTTTTAATCACTACTTTACAAAACTTTAGTTTTTAAATCTCACCAATTATGCTCACCAAGGCTGCATTTATTTAATCAAAAAACTGTAAAAACTAACATGGTGAAATAATATTGCACTTTCAAATGGTTTTCTATTTGAATATATTTTCAAATGTAATTTATTCCTGTGATCAAAGCTGAATTTTCAGCATCATTACTCCACTCTTTAGTCACATGATCCTTCAGAAATCATTCTGATATGCTGATTTGCTGCTCAAGAAACATTTCTTATTATTATCAATGTTGAAAACAGTTGTGCTACTTTATATGTTCGTGGAAACTATGATTCACTGATGAATAGAACGTTCAGAAGTCTTTACTTTACTTTGCTCAATTTCATGCATTGAAAAAAAAAAAAATACTGATTTGTATGAAGATTTTGCAGAATATCTTTCATGTCCAATTGAAATATAACAGCACACAGATTTGGAATGACTAGAGGTCGAGCCATTGTTGAAGATATTCATTTTGGGGGAAAATATTCCTTAATAGAAGGGTGTGAAAGAAGAAGATAAAAGAGAAATGCAGCTTCTCATCAGTAACACTGAAATCAGTGTGCATTCTTCAGATACTGCTCCCATGTAGTTTAGAGAAAAAGGAGAAGACAGAACCCAAAATAACGCATCCAGTTTTGATAAGACCCGAACAAAGCATGCTTTTGGAAACCATCACAAGAAAATACACTCACACAAACAATCTCACTCACTCACTCACATCACCCTGGTAGTGTTGCACTGTGTTCCACGAACATCATTTCTTGGGTATAAAGTAAAATTAGAGGGGAGTGAAAAGGGAAATCTCTGATTTTGAGCTAATGAAGAGTAATTTATTGTGAAGCAATGTGGCCACCAGTCATAGACCAATAATGAAAAATCACCATGACTACTTTATTTTCCAATTATTATATTATATTATTAATTTTTATTATTGTTATTAAATAAAAAATAGAAAATCACCTTTCAGAAATAAATAATTAAATGATAACAACAACAAGATTTTATTATTATTATTAAATAAATAAATAATAGTGTAGTTTGATACACTTTGTAAAGAAACTTGTCTGACCTTCAAAAACTGCTACTTTAGCACGCAGCAAAGGGATCAACAACATATGAGTCAGTTCCCCAAATCCTTCCCACGATACTCAGAAATCAGTGTGACATCACACTACAACATCACTGTGCCAGGCACTCGACTCACCAGGCAGGACCACGTGAGAGCTGGCTGAGATACGGCTCCAAACAACATGTGGTGAAACCTAATGATGTGTGTATGTTAGCAGTTTCCACAGCAGCAAACAAGCCTCCAGTTGTGCTACTTCCTTAAAAAAAAAAAAAGTTATGAATCAGAGGTGGATGATTAGAAAGAGACATTAGCACACCACACTGCTGACAATGTGCACTTCTAATCAGTCTGTAAACCAAAAAAGCACTGTATGAAATGTTTAAATGCTTTTTCTCTGTGTTCTGTTTTGCTTTTTTTTTTTTGTTGTTGCTTTTTTCATCCTATTTTTGGCTTGTCTCTTCCATTTTAAAAACCTCTGTGCTTCTTGAGAAGCTGAGAAGTGAAAGTTAGGTCACATAATTTGTAATTTCTCTTCTGCCCTGGCAGTGATAATCTGTACCAAATGACGTCCCAGATGGAATGTCTTCCCTGGAATCCCGTCAGCTCACTGACACCCAGTATAAAGAGGTACAGACTCTCTCTCATATCAACACCTGTGCTTGACAATTTCCTTTCCTTTCCTTTCCTTTCCTTTCCTTTCCTTTCCTTTCCTTTCCTTTCCTTTCCTTTCCTTCCCTTCCTTCCTTCCTTCCTTCCTTTCCTTTCCTTCCCTTCCTTCCTTCCTTCCTTCCTTCCTTCATGCTTTCCTCTTCTTTTCCTTTCCTTTCCTTTCCTTTCCTTTCCTTTCCTTTCCTTTCCTTTCCTTTCCTTTCCTTTCCTTTCCTTTCCTTTCCAACCCGACCTGACTCTTTTACAACCCTTTCCTTTCCTTTCCTTTCCTTTCCTTTCCTTTCCTTTCCTTCCCGACCTAACCTAACTCTTTATTTTACAACTCTTAGCTTTGCTTTCCTTCATGACTCTTCCTTTCCTTTTTGGAATTTTCCTTTCCTTTCCTTTCCGAGCCTTTATTTTACAACCCTTTGCTTTCCTTTCCTTCATGATTTCCTCTTCCTTTTCTTTATGGACTTTCCTTTTCTTCCCTTCTCTTCCCTTCCCTTCCCTTCCTTCCTTCCTTCCTTTCCTTCCTTCCTTCCTTCCTTCATGCTTTCCTCTTCTTTTCCTTTCCTTTCCAACCCGACCTGACTCTTTTACAACCCTTTGCTTTCCTTTCCTTCATGACTCTTCCTTTTCTTTAGGGACTTTCCTTTCCTTTCCGATTCTTTATTTTACAATCCTTTGCTTTCCTTACCTTTATGGACTTTTCCTTTCCTTTCCTTCCCGACCTAACCTAACTCTTTATTTTACAACTCTTTGCTTTGCTTTCCTTCATGATTTCCTTTTCCTTTTCTTTATGGACTTTCCTTTCCTTCATGCTTTCCCCTTCCTTTCCTTTCCTTTCCTTTCCTTTCCTTTCCTTTCCTTTCCTTTCCTTTCCTTTCCTTTCCTTTCCTTTCCTTTCCTTTCCAACCCGACCTGACTCTTTTACAACCCTTTGCTTTCCTTTCCTTCATGACTCTTCCTTTTCTTTAGGGACTTTCCTTTCCTTTCCGATTCTTTATTTTACAATCCTTTGCTTTCCTTACCTTTATGGACTTTTCCTTTCCTTTCCTTCCCGACCTAACCTAACTCTTTATTTTACAACTCTTTGCTTTGCTTTCCTTCATGATTTCCTTTTCCTTTTCTTTATGGACTTTCCTTTCCTTCATGCTTTCCCTTTCCTTTCCTTTCCTTTCCTTTCCTTTCCTTTCCTTTCCTTTCCTTTCCTTTCCTTTCCTTTCCTTTCCTTTCCTTTCCTTTCCTTTCAACCCCTTGAGAATGAGACAAAGAGAGCACATTTTTTATACCATTCATTTATATTCATATACCATTTTATATCCTCCTCACCTCTCTTCTCATCTTATGATCTCTGCCATCTTGTGCTCTGTTCTAATTGGTGTCTGTTTTGAAGAAAGGACTCTTCTCTAATGTGGCACTGCACTGTGAAACAAAAGTACAGCCTGAAGTAGGAGCATGAATTATGCTGTGGTGACAGTAGAGGAGACAGGAATGAATCCTGCTCAGTCAACCAGTCCAACCCAGATAGAGTGTCCGACCTTGGGTCTGCTGAGGGGGCATTGAGGGATAGTGTGTTTGTGTGTGTGTGAGAGAGAGGGACAGAGAGATGTTAAAATGAAGAGAAGCAGACTGGCTAAAGGGCAGAGGGGAAGTCCCTTAGAATTATGGGAATTTTTTTTTTTTGAGTGATTGAGTGTATGTGTGCTTGTCTATGAAGGCAGATGAACTCTGCCACTGGAATAGGTGACTGGGATGCTGGACAGAATATTTATGCCAGCTGTCCAGATAAAAGCTTTGGTATCCACCTTCCTCACACCCATTGCCATGACAACAGGGTGTTTATCTGCTGAACGGATGAATGGATGGGCTGTGGGAGGACTGGACCAGCAATGGCTGATTGTGTAGCCTGAGATGTGAAGTCAGACAAAGAAAAAGCTTTATAGGTCTTCAGCTCTTCATCCGTTACTGCCCACACTACAGATCCCCCTTCAAACTAACAGTCCTCCTTTGCTATCATTTATGATAGTTACGGCAGCTTTACAGCAATTTCTGGCTATAACAACATCCTTTTGTTAATAAGGAGGAAAAGCAGATTTATATATAGCAGAGCTATCATTAACATGTTCAAATATGGAAGCTTGTTTCCGCCACGGAAAATAAAGAATAAAAATAAAGAAGTAATTTTAGATACTTTTTATCTCCCAATTCTCACGTTTCTTCTCGCAATTGCGAGTTTTGTCTCAAAATTCGGAGAAAAAAAGTCTTAAGTCTCGTAATTCCAAATTTTTACTCACTTTATTTAATTAACACTTTATTTTATCTCGCAATTCTGAGAAAAAGGTTAGAATTAAATTTTTTTTTCTTCTCAGAGTTATATATATATATATATATATATATAAACTCGCAATTGCGAGTCATAAAGTCCGATCTGTGAGATAAAAAGTCTTAATTGCTTTTTTTATTCTGTGGCCCTGTGTGAGTGGTCTTGTCTTATCTGCTGTGTGTAACTGGTCTCTGTCTCTGTCTTTGTGTCCAGTCACAGTGGCAGTTATGAGGCGGATCTGTCCTCAGGAGCTGCTCCTGTGGTGTACAGCTGCAGCACCCAGTATCACATACACACACATGGTGTGTTCAGAGGATTACAGGTGGGTGGCCGCAAAACACACACACTCTGAGTATGAGAGACAATGTATGAGAGACAAACTCATACACATACCCAGTGTGCACACACAGATTGCATTCACACAATATAATCATAAAGTGCACTGAATTATTATTTACTGCTCATAATAAACATATGTTTTGGGAAGTTTTAGGGTCGGTACAATTTTTTATGTCTCTTCTGCTCATCAAGGCTGCATTTATTTGATCAAATATACAGTGAAAAGAGTAATTTTGTAAAATATTATTACAATTTAAAATAACTGTTTTTTATTTTAATATATTTTAAAATATAATTTGTTCCTGTGATCAAAGCTGAATTTTCAGCATCATTACTTCAGTCTTCAGTGTCACATGATCCTTCAGAAATCATTCTAACATGCTGATTTGCTGCTCAAGAAACATTTCGGTAACACTTTCTATGAAGACCAAGACCATATAGCCATATTTATACTTATTTATACTTAGGTATTACTATTCTATAAATATATTTATAAAGACTCATTAAGATCTATACTGCATTATAAGAACAGTTATAGATACATTTACATTATTTTTATAATTACTTACAAGCCATGCATTTGCTTTTTCAATGTGCATGATCATAATCCATTATACACTGATTTATAAATGATCAAATATAAAATAGTTCCAGACACACTCGTTTGCTGTATCAACTAGTTATTATGTCTTTAATGGCTAAAGTTTGCATTAGAGGTGATGAATGGTAATTTTGATTTGTTAAAATCTATATCTCCTCAGCCATTTGCATGGTATTGCTTATAGCAGTTTGGAATTATACTTAAAAAATATTGTTGTAGTATTTTGCTACTAAGTAAAAAAAAAGATACTTTTCCCCCCCCAACTGTTTGTATTAATGATTTATTTTCTTTTTACAGAAATATTGTTGTTCATTAGTTACATTTACAAGTAAGCAACTTAAAATGTAAAATGAGCACATATTCGTGATTTCTTAACATTTGATTTATGTTTTCACTTTTCTTAAATGATGCATTTATAGACATTAGTGACTATTATTACTCACAATAAGTATTGATAAGAACACAACACAGCTATTAATAACAATATATTCACTAATTTGACAGAAATAAATCTGAATAAAAAGTCATTGTAACTATAATATAACATTATAGCAATGCAAGCCGCATCTTTATAAATACATTCATTGAACCATACGACAGGCTAATTAATAGTTATAAATCAGTGTATAATGAATTATGAACATGCATTGAAAAGGAAAATGCATGACTTATAAGTAATTATAAAAATGATATAAATGTAACTATAACTGTTCTTATAATATGTCTTAATAAGTCTTTATAAATATGTTTATAAAATACTAATACTTGCTTATAAATAAGTATAAATGGAGCTATAATTCATTATAAGCATGGTCTTCATAGAAAGTGTTACCAACATTTCTTATTATTATCATCAATGTTAAAAACAGTTGTTGCTGCTTCATATTTTTGTGGAAAACGTTATTTCTGATAAATAGAACATTCAGTTTAAAAATATTTTGTAAAATTATAAATGTCTTTACTGTCACTTTTGATCAATTTGATGCATCCTTGCTGAATAAAAGTATTTAAAATAAATCTTTCTGACCTCAAACTTTTGTACATATACGCTGTGTTGGATTGGGTAATAATGTTGGATTATTACTGTTGATTAGGATTAATGAAAGTTCTTTGGAAGTCTAACACCTCAAATGGATAAATATCCTCACACACACACACTCATACTTCATACTTGAGTTCAGCTCAAGGTCACGTACACACTTCCCCCTCTGCAGCTCTGCCAGGCATCGAGTCCAAGGCCAGGATGGCGAGCCTGTTGAATACTGAGAAGGAAAAAAAGATTGTTAGTTCAATCATGACAACTCTCTTAGTAGTTTTGGCATGTTAATGAATATGGCAATGTTGATGATTTTGCTACACTGCTGTTGCGGAGCAAGTACGGTCTTGCTTCTGCCTTCACGTTCATAGACGCGCTGCTGTGAGCATGTAAGATATGCTGCTGCTGCATGAATAGACACATAAATCCTGTAGCAGATTTAGGCAGGTGGAGCTGGGGGAGGTGGAGGGTGTTCAGAGGAACAGCCTACAGCGAACACTGAACCAGACTATTTAAAGTTGAGTAAGCAATCTCATTGGCTGCATGCAGAGGCAAATCAGCTTGTGCCATCTGGAAATTGCATGTAAAGGCCTGTGCTATCTAGAGTTTCATGACTGAACAAGATATATGCGTACGGAGCAGGTGAGGTGTATAAAAGTCTCAGTAAGAGACTCTACTTCAGTCTGTTGTGTATGCTTGGCATGAATGAACATCCATCAGTGCTTTAGAAAACTGATACTGTCCAGAGAACAGTGTGTGTGTGTGTGTGTTTAGAACTTTACTTTAAAGCTTTCCCATTA
The DNA here is from genome assembly GCA_037101425.1 of Elopichthys bambusa. NCBI lineage: Eukaryota > Metazoa > Chordata > Actinopteri > Cypriniformes > Xenocyprididae > Elopichthys > Elopichthys bambusa. Next base: position 4,196,491 of record CM074441.1, read on the forward strand.
AGGCTTTTAAAAGATAAACTGATATTTAACAGGCCACAAGATAAAAGGGTTTGTTCAGATGCAGAACTCATATGGGGTTTGGTAACACAGAAGTTAAAACAAACAAGGGCTCAAAAGTGCAGCAAAATTGGCGAAAAGAGTTTGTTGATTGCCAATTATTCTCTCGTTGTTTTTTCTGTAGGATGTGCGGAGAGTACCAGGCATCACTCCCTCCATTAAATCATCAGAGACCAGCGAGAAGCGTCCGTTCATGTGCTCTTACCCAGGCTGCAGTAAGAGATACTTCAAACTGTCCCACCTGCAGATGCACGGCAGGAAACACACAGGTGAGACGAATGTGGATGATACAAAATGCAAAATTTTCAGTTTGGGGTCACAAACTATCCAAAGCGGTCTTTGCTTCTTTTTTTTTTTTTTTTACATTTAAAAAGTGCAGCAGCTAAGATTTACAGTGTTATGCAACATGCATAACAAAGTCATAATTCACATCTATTTTTTCAGACGTCCAAAAAAAAGTTAGGCAGATGTTTATTGCAGAAACTTAAATTAGAAGATGTGAAAAGCTCCAAAACAAATTCATTTGATCAGGCCCCTGGACATTTGAATTACAGCTTTCAGGTATGTCTCACTTTATTTTAGTGACAGCGTGAGTCTGATAACAGTGATTCACAACCATGATTTGTGTGGAAAACACACACTTCTAAAACTAAACATGGGGTCACTTAGGGGGCAACATGACTGTACTGTCTAATCTGATCACACAAAACGGCCCAAAAAGGCATTTTACAGTAAACATTAATAATTGCAACAGTCATTATTATTTGGAAAACATTAGAAAAATGTTTTCATTCACACAAAAACGGATCTATTCCACATTGGATTGCATTTGCTAAATGAATACATTTAAATGTGCATTGCTATATAGAAAATTGCTAATTTCAACATTTACTAATACATTATTTAAATCAAAAATTGTGTCTGTTAATATTATTTTGTTTAATGCGCCTGAACTAATATGCACTAACAATGAACAGTTGTATGTTTATTAACTAATGTTTATATATATTTATATATATGTATGACCCTGGACCACAAAACCAGTCATAAGGGTCAGCTTTATATATATATATATATATATATATATATATATATATACATATACAATATTTGGCTGAGATACAACTATTTGAAAATCTGGAATCTGAGGGCAAAAAAAAAATCTAAATATTGAGAAAATCGCCTTTAAAGTTATCCAAAAGTCCTTAGCATGCATATCCACTCACAAAAATACATTTTTTTGTATATATTTACGGTAGGAAATTTACAAAATATTTCCATGGAACATGATCTTTACTTAATATCCTTATGATTTTTTGGCATAAAAGAAAAATCGATAATTTTGAACCATACAATCAGGGCTTAACTTTTTTGCTCACCAGCCACTGTGGCTAGTGGTTTTCCAAAGTTACTAGCCACTCAGCATTTTCACTGGCCACAATTTTGCTGTTGGGAAATTACATTTTATATGATTAAAGTTGACTTTGGCATGCTAAAATTACTTGATTTTGAGTCATTTTACTTGATTGACCCTTTCAAATGCAGATTGACCACCAAAATCAAGACTAGGCTATATGGTATATCAGCTGGTATATATGGGTGGGCAAGGGGTAATATGGACATGAAATGATAAATATTATAATTAATAATTATTAATAATAAGTTATTTTTGTTAGGCTACATAAAAAGAAATTAGCAAATTACAAATACAGTAGTAAATTAAATAGCCTAAACTCTTTTTTCAGATACAGTAGGTTTATTTAACATTTATTTAACATCTTCTGTTGTTTGATTAACATTAACTACATACAGATATTTAAATGGGCTGCTGAATGCATGGATGTAATATACTGACACACATCCAGTTTTTACCCACCTGTTTACATCCACTTAAGCCATAACCGACTGTATCCACGCGAGATACTCCACACGATGGACATTCTGATATCATTGTGTGCGTGTATTTGACGATCCCGCCTTCACTAGTTTATCAATAACGAATTGTGATCGGATTGTAATGTTGTGCTACGACGAGCTTAGCTACCTTTCATTTGACTGTAGGCTGAAATTATATTCAACCCGCCAAAGTGGCTAGTGGGAGTGGCTGTCTTACCCGCCACAGCTGAAATCTACCCGCATTTGGCGGGTGTTAATGTCAAGCCCTGCATACAATGTATTGTTGGCTGTTGCTACAAATATACCCGTGCGACTTATGACTGGTTGCGTGGTCCAGGGAAAGTGTTGCTGAAAAATGTTACACAAAAACCGATCTATTTCTCTGGTTATTATTAGAATTAGTTAGAACCTGCATAGTTGCTTTGGATAAAAGCATCTGCTAAGTGAATATGTAAATGCAATTGTGCATGGCTGGAATTCTTATTTAAACTGTTTGAATATTTTATATACACTTTATATAATTATTATCCTTTATTTTTATCACCATGATTACTGTAGTTTCCATCATAATTCTACAGTAAAAGAATTATGCATAAATATGGGATCTCCCTCAAACTGCGTAAGAGGCTGCCTGTCATTTTTGATTCATTTATTTTTATGCCCCTGTTAATATAAACTATGTATGTTTTAGTGGAAAAAAGGTTGTCATGGTAAATAGAAACACCTCTCAGTTGAGCAAGAATCACCAGAATTACTCAAAAACATCTGGAGTGGCCTAATTTGTGACCTCATAGCACATAGTACAGTGTTACAGATACATTTACGATTTATGACACTTAGAAAATAACAGTGCCGATTTGAAACGGCGCCCCCTTGTGGAAGCTTCAGGTTAATGGCAGTGACCACAGATTTTTCCACACAGAAGTTCTCTAAACACATACTGTAAGAAGAAGAGTTATGGAATGATGCTGTTCTCTGTCACGTTCAGGTGAAAAGCCCTACCAGTGTGATTACACAGGCTGCGGCCGCAGGTTTTCCAGATCTGACCAGCTCAAGAGACACCAACGCAGACATACAGGTTAGTCACGTGACATCTCAAATCACGAAAGAAATATTGGGAGTTTTGTGGCTTCTATCCATTAGATTTAGTCATTTATATGCTTCACTCTTAAAAAATATATATATATAGGTTCTTTAAGGCCCGTTCACACCAAGAACTATAACTATAAAGATATAAATCTGCGAACCAACGAACGATAACGGTCTAAGCTCAGGCGCTGCGGTTAAGGGTGTACATCATGTCATTGAACATGTTTTTGCTGTTCTTGTTGCATTTACACGGCTTTAACCCAAAGATGTCCTCACCATACTATGTTTCATCGATCTAATCTAACAGTGAATTTAGCTGACCTAGTCAATATAGAGGAATACAAACTTTTTTCTTTTACTGTAACTTCAAAGAAAGTAAGGCGATGTTGTCGAAACTAGCGCTGGATAGCTGAGGTAATTTTTTATGTTACACTGTTTGCTAGCCTGGCATGTTTTCCATATATCTATTTTCTTTAAAGTATCCTTGAAAAGGGGGGTTGACTTGTCAAACAGTGGTGGATTTTTCTGGATCTCGGCGACAAACTTCTCCGCAATGTCGTCCGCCATTTTAAATGCTCGAGCTCTTAAATTAGAACGGATTCTGATTGGCTGTCAGTGTTTTATCTTTCGACAGCTGGAAAAAATTCTTAAAGTGATTCCAACGATATCGTTCCTCTATATTGTTATAGCTGTGGTGTGGACAGTAATATTATTTTATCTTTAGAACGACATCTTTACAGTTAGCCTTTATAGTTATTTTACTGGCATCTTTTAACACCAATGGAATCTTTCCATTCCACAAAATGTTTTTCACCCTGAGAAAAAATGGTTCTTTTAGGAACTGCTCACTGAAAGGCTCTTTGGAGAAGTAAAGTTTTTTTTTCTGTGGCATCACTGACCCTTTATTTTTAAGAGTGTAATGTACCTCTAAAATATTCACATATTAGCATTTAGCATTAAAAGCTTAAACTATTAGAACATAAAATTCAGTCTTTCTCTTCTGGTAAAACAGGCCAAAAATATTGCTGACTCATCTTGCACTCAGGGGCGTATCCAAACATTTGTCCAATCAAATGCTGTAGAATTAGATAGCCCCACCCACCCATTAATCCATCACTTTCATGAAGTATCTGAAGCCCACCGCAGCTGTCTGTCTCTCTGTCTCCTGCTCTCTTTGGTCCTGTAGGCGTCAAACCCTTTCAGTGTGAGACATGTCAAAGAAAGTTTTCACGCTCAGACCATCTTAAGACCCACACTCGGACTCATACAGGTAAAACAAGTGCGTATGCCTTTTTTTTTTTAAAACTTCTCAAAAAACATTTGATCTATTGAATTGATGATGATCTGATTCCATTCTAACACATCAGTAAAGTGTGTTCCTGTATTTTCTCTCTTGTCGTTCTCAGGCGAGAAGCCGTTTACATGCCGCTGGCCCAGCTGTCAGAAGAAGTTCGCCCGCTCAGATGAGCTGGTCAGGCATCACAGTATGCATCAGAGAAACATGAACAAATTCCAGTCTGCTATGTGAGACACTGTACAGACACACAGACGCTGAGACTCTCAATAGTGAAGACCTGTCAGTCAGTCAACTACAGCGGTGATCTGATAACATGAAGTAATGGAGAAATGCAGCTGTACTACATTATCAAAGCATCCCTGTAAGAAGCAAGAAGCCTGTTACTGAATGCATAAATATGCACTTATATTGGAGGTTTGCCATATTGTATTTGACATGGGAACACTGCAATTTACAAAAGACTGTGTCTGGATAAATTTGGATCATCTCATTTTGCAAATAAGAATTCTTTTTTTTTTTTTTTTTACCTATGGACAATTGATTGCACTGGGTATCCTTGTATTTCAAAATGGTAGGATGTGCTGGGTCACTTGAATTCATTTAGTTTGGAAAATAAATAGTAGATGATTGAGAAATGGCTAGTGTAAAAATCATATGCACTGTAATGCCTTTGTATATATTATTTGTCAAGTGATAGCAGTCTTTCTTTATAAAAAAAATGCCTTTTATAATAAACTACATTAAACAAATTCTCAGGACATCTATTCAGTGTTTTCATTTGGAGGGAATAATCTAATGGTGGAATAATTTCACACAAATGTCAAATTATAGTTTTATACATACAAAAATTGTATATATATACATATACAGGTGTTGGTCATATAATTAGAATATCATCAAAAAGTTGATTTATTTCACTAATTCCATTCAAAAAGTGAAACTTGTATATTATATTCATTCATTACACACAGACTGATATATTTCAAATGTTTATTTCTTTTAATTTTGATGATTATAACTGACAACTAAGGAAAATCCCAAATTCAGTATCTCAGAAAATTAGAATATTGTGAAAAGGTTCAATATTGAAGACACCTGGTGCCACACTCTAATCAGCTAATTAACTCAAAACACCTGCGAAGGCCTTTAAATGGTCTCTCAGTCTAGTTCTGCAGGCTAAACAATCATGGGGAAGACTGCTGACTTGACAGTTGTCCAAAAGACGACCATTGACACCTTGCACAAGGAGGGCAAGACACAAAAGGTCATTGCAAAAGAGGCTGGCTGTTCACAGAGCTCTGTGTCCAAGCACATTAATAGGGAGGCGAAGGGAAGGAAAAGATGTGGTAGAAAAAAAGGTGAACAAGCAATAGGGATAACCGCACCCTGGAGAGGATTGTGAAACAAAACCCATTAAAAAATGTGGGGGAGATGCAGAAAGAGTGGACTGCAGCTGGAGTCAGTGCTTCAAGAACCACTACGCACAGATGTATGCAAGACATGTGTTTCAGCTGTCACTGTCAAGCAACTCTTGAACAACAGACAGTGTCAGAAGCGTCTCGCCTGGGCTAAAGATAAAAAGGACTGGACTGCTGCTGAGTGGTCCAAAGTTATGTTCTCTGATGAAAGTAAATTTTGCATTTCCTTTGGAAATCAGGGTCCCAGAGTCTGAAGGAAGAGAGAAGAGGCACACAATCCACATTGCTTGAGGTCCAGTGTAAAGTTTCCACAGTCAGTGATGGTTTGGGGTGCCATGTCATCTGCTGGTGTTGGTCCACTGTGTTTTCTGATGTCCAAGGTCAACACAGCCGTATACCAGGAAGTTTTAGAGCACTTCATGCTTCCTGCTGCTGACCAACTTTATAGAGATGCAGATTTCATTTTCCAACAGGACTTGGCACCTGCACACAGTGTCAAAGCTACCAGTACCTGGTTTAAGGACCATGGTATCCCTGTTCTTAATTGGCCAGCAAACTCGCCTGACCTTAACCCCATAGAAAGTCTATGGGGTACTGTGAAGAGGAAGATGCGATATGCCAGACCCAACAATGCAGAAGAGCTGAAGGCCACTATCAGAGCAACCTGGGCTCTTATAACACCTGAGCAGTGCCACAGACTGATCGACTCCATGCCACGCCGCATTGCTGCAGTAATTCAGGCAAAAGGAGCCCCAACTAAGTACTGAGTGATGTACATGCTCATACCTTTCATGTTCATACTTTTCAGTTGGCCAAGATTTCTAAAAATCCTTTCTTTGTATTGGTCTTAAGTAATATTCTAATTTTCTGAAATATTGAATTTGGGATTTTCCTTAGTTGTCAGTTATAATCATCAAAATGAAAAGAAATAAACATTTGAAATATATCAGTCTGTGTGTAATGAATGAATATAATATACAAGTTTCACTTTTTGAATGGAATTAGTGAAATGAATCAACTTTTTGATGATATTCTAATTATACGACCAGCACCTGTATATATGTATATATATATATATATATATATAGCACTGGGTTTGAGTGTCAATGATTGTCTGGATTGTGCTGTTGGTGACTAACAACGAACACTTGTTTACTGTATATTTTTTTTGTGCTTCCTTGTCATTCATTCATCATCTGCGCTTTATTTTCCGTGAAGCATTGTTTTGTGTGTCAGCTGTGATAAACAGACATCCACTCTCGCATTGCGTGAGTAACAGAGGTCAGCTAGTAAGAGATGTGCAAGTAAACATATCTCAAAAGGTGCACTGACAACTGCTAGAGAATGCGGTGTTTAGCATCATTGTTAGTGCACTCGCCTCACCTCGCATGCCAGCAGCGATCGGGGTTCGACAGACTCGGAGCAGGGTGGTTAGGATTGGAGGCGGAGCAATGAAGAGAGGGGTGTGTTTGTTTGGGTTGATTTCAAATATCAACAATGTCCAACAGCGTTTTTGAAATATCGCTTACCCCACCTTTAAAGGGTTAGTTTACCCAAAAATGGAAATGTGTCATTATTTACTCACCCTCATGTTGTTCCAAACCCGTAAGACTTTTCTTCACCTTCAGAACACAAATGAAGATATTTTTAATGAAATCTGAGTTTTCTGTCCTTCCATAGACAGTCTAAGCTACTTACACTTTGACGCTTCAAAAAATTTATAAAAAGATCGTAACACTAATCAATATGAATTGAGTGGTTTAGTCCAAATTTTCTGAAGAGACTCGATCACTTTATATCAGAACAAATTTAAGCACTTTTGTGTTCTGAAGATGAACCAAAGTTTTACAGGTTTGGAATAACATGAGGGTGAGTAAATGACAGAATTTTTATTTTTGGCACAACATTTTTTAATTTAAAGCCAGTCATTAAAAACAAGATTTTATGTTGTGACAGATATTTTCATATTAAAAAACAACCTTACCAAAAAAAGAGAGTAGCCCAAATTTCGAGACCGCGCGGACCGTATGCGCAAGCAGGTCCACTACTAGGTAGCAATACGCACAGTACTGAGCACAGTGTCGACGAAAAAGAATGTGGAAAGAGCGATTTAAAAACAACACGCTTGAAACAAAGAGAAACTTCTTCCAAGACGAGTAAACTTGCATATCAACCTATGTTGCAATGATAGACGCACTATGTTTCTTCTCCGATCATGCCCAGCGAATGTCCGGTTGATGACACGACTCAGTGCTGCCCTCCGATGTCTGGTACAGAAAAAAGTTTCCGCCATTTTGGGGTGAAAGACTCGGCAGTCCACTAGTTTCCACTAGTTTGTAGCGTGATCCATTAACGTACAATATATATTTCAATTCAGATAGTGGAGTAATACTATTATCATTCCATTAGGTCTGATCTATATTGTTCGCTGCAAACATGATGATCCTAAATGTATTAATTATTAATTTACTATCAATAAATGTGTAAAGTTGCATAAAATGGAAATACTCAATAAAGTAGGCTAACTACGTTACCTCAGATGGATGAATGGTTGGATTCTACAACTGGTAAAATAAAACATATATAAGACAATACAACATTTACTGATGACTTTACTGATTAGAAAAATGTTCTATTGCGCTTTTTATTTGGTTGTGAAATTAGCCGGTTTTTGGTGCGTATGTGAAGGATTCTATGGTCCAGTTGGCATTTTCACCCCATAATGGCGGCCGCGCTACCGGAGCGCCATCTAGTGGCTGTTGCCCAAATACAATAAGAGTTTCACCTCTTGGGTTCGATACTCTTTGGTGGTGGTGACGTTGATCCGCAACCATGGTGTGCTGTAGTCCGTTTATAGCCTACTGTTAGCTTTTGAGCTCTGATGACTTTATTTAGGTTTCAAAATGTATAAATGTTGTGTTAACTTGTAAAGATTATCTTTATAGACAAAACGTGTAAGTGTCATAAGCCTTTGTTAAACAAAGAGCTTATTTTTTGCGATTTTCCAAATGTCTATGGGGAAAATGCATAGGCTTTTGATCGAGGGAACCCATGCGCCGCTAACTTCCGGGTTGGCCTACAAAACACTTTATACCTAAGGTACTCTATGGCTGCGTCCGAAACCGCCTACTCAATGAGTAGGTACTTCATTTCAATAAGTACTTACTTAACGTGCCTAAAAGAGTAGGTACTAATCTCGTTGAGTATGAATGCGATCCGGACATCGTCCGCCATGTTGACGTTATCATGTGGCCTACCTACGGTGTTTTCACAAGCGCAACAACTTAAAAGATACGAGTGACAGGTTTAATTAATCTATCTGTAAATATCTTGATGTTGATTAGACTTGCTCATTTTGCTGTCTTGTTGAAGAAACAGCTGCCCATTTATTTTGTGATGGTAGTATAACCAAAAAATGTGGGGTTAAGTTCTTATATTTTTAACCCTACTAATGTGACCCACAGTTTTATCATTGAAGATATTTTTTATTATGAAAACCCAAAATCGTGATCTCTTGAATATGTTGTTAATTTCTTTTATATGCAAACATTTTCATCCACAAGCAAAAGTGGCTTAAATCTCCTGTTTTCCTCTTTTTCTTGTTGAATTTAACTGTCGTTTCATCCCTCAGGCTTATAAATAAAAAAAAAATATATATTTTTTTTGGAGCCTTATGATGAATTATTCAGATATTTAACCTTGTCATTGTGCTTTTTTTTGTGCATATAATCTCATACTATGATGTACACAAACCAATGATATTTTTTTCTGTCATTATTATTGTTCATTGTTAAAGATACAACCATGGTATTTACCCTGATCTTGTAGCTCTGCAATAAAAATTAAAAAGAAAAAATATGAGTGACAGGTCCACTAACACCTCATTGCACCAGTAACTCGACAACCCTACCTAGAACGGTTTGCAAATGTCTGCACAAAGGAGACATCAGGCAGCTGCTTGAAGATCTTGCCTTTGGAGAAGACTGATGATTTTGTAAGATTACCCCAGAATGAATTGCATTGCTAGCACATCTCAACACTTATGATAAATGCAGACCAATAATTATATTACTTTTTTTTTTTTTTTACTGAAAATTGTTTTAGTAAAACAAGCAAAATGTAATTTTTGTCATATGACATAGATATGCAACTAGACAAATACAGCCAAGGTGAATGCATCTCAATTTACAGTCAAAATGAATCAATGCATGACTTAATAAAATAATTATATTTTATTTACTGACAATAGGAAACAAATGAGTTATAGAATGAATTAAAAAGTAACCATCACAATAAATAAATAGTCAACAACACATGAAACAAAGCTTTATTCAAACGTATTGTTCTAACAATCACCTATTTACAGCCCTGCTGCCATCTCAACACAACTGTGCCAATTCTGCAGCTTTATTTTGATGAAGCAGCTGACCACCGTGAACACCTTCGCCTGTCTTTGCCATCCATAATGTCCCTCATTACTGCTCTTCTCAATGGGGACATCGTTGATCCAGAGGATGAGGAAGACCATGATGATGGACCCCTGAACCCCTCAACTTTGAAGCAAGAGTGGGAGAAGATGTGTGGGACAATCTGGCTGCAGCTGTGTCTGCTCCAAACATTCATGTGCTCTCCATGACTACCTGTAAAACATTTAACAGATTAAAAAAGTTTTACAATTCATGTCAGCATTCCATTTCTTGCCATATTTCATTTAATATTTTTACAATTACATGCTAATTTCTGTTGTAGCTAAATTACTTTTGTGGTATAGTGGGCTAAACCACTGAACTGGTAAGCAGAAGGTTGCTGGTTCGATCTCCACAGCGTCACCACCAGTGTGTCCTTGAGCAAGACACTTTACTCCAGGTTACTCCATGGGGATCGGCTGCATTCGAAACCGCCTACTTCTCTACTGCATAGTAGGGGGAAAGCAGTAGACGAGTGAATAAGTATTCCGTATCCTTTAAGAGTAGACGAGAATTACCTGGGTGATGTGCCAATTCTCGCGAGATTCGGACTTGCGTCTACTTAAAGTGCGTCCGCATATGCCTCCTTACCTACTATATAGTAGGGGAAAAGCAGTAGGCGAACGAATAAGTGGCTGCGTCCGAAAACCTAGGTAACTGACTTGCAGCTTTAGTTTCACAACTATACTATACTGTCTAGCGTCTTTACACCTTTAACATTTCAACAGTTTACTCTACAGTTGTTCAACAAATGCGATTTTAACACAAGAACCATGTTTTTTGTTTTCAATGCTCACATTTGAAAGCATCTGCGCCGCTTTTCTCCTCAGTGTTTGATGACGTATCCTCTCCTGTGGCCTCATGGGATGGTAAAGTATCCATCAATAAACACTTCAGAATCTTGGCCATCCGGGAACTTCTCGCCTATTCTTTTATGATCACTGAGGTTTCGGACAATGCTGCCTTCGGAGGACACATTTTAAGGTAGGAAGGCATCAAGGCACGTCCGAAACCAGTGTTAGCTTCACTTCCCGTTTCCTGAGATACCTTCATCTGATCGATTTTTCAAGGCAGCATCGATGGATCCTTTGCTGCCTTTGATATCCCACAATCCTGTGCTTTCCATTCTGTGACAGTTGAGCTAGAAAAATAAAGATGGCGTCCGAAAGTTGCGTTTGCTGGCCAGTTTGTGAGTAAATGTACATTTTTGACCAACATTTTCCACTTTTGATGTCATTTCTAGCGAGAAATTGCTACTGTATTAATTAAATATTTGTTTAGTTCTCACCAAAGCTCGCACTATATTGCGGTAGATCATTAAACTGTTACGCTGCCTCAGAAGTCTGCCCGAAATCCGTTTCATGAGGTGCCTTCATGCACAAACGCTGCCTTACAAGTTATTGCTTGATAAGGCAGCAAATCAGTTACCTAGGTTTTCGGAAGCAGCCACTTATTCGCTTGCCTACTGCTTTTCCCCTACTATATAGTAGGTAAGGAGGCATATGCGGACGCACTTTAAGTAGACGCAAGTCCGAATCTCGCGAGAATTGGTACGTCACCCAGGTAATTCTCGTCTACTCTTTTTTTTTTTTTTTAATACCAAGGATACGGAATACTTATTTACTCGTCTACTGCTTTCCCCCTACTATATAGTAGAGAAGTAGGCGGTTTCGGATGCAGCCTATAACTTTATTATAAAATGGACTTAAATTGGCTGCTTGCCTGTGTGTAATCAAACGCATCGTTTTCATTTTATTCTGGAGACTGAACTCGCGCTCTGCTGCCACACTGGAGCACACTCACCACCAACTGGACAGGAGTGGGAATTACAGTTACAAGTTACATCAGCCTCCGTGTAATCGGTCAGAATGATGGACGGCCTTCAGATTTTTCTGTCACTGCAAAATAAATTCCGTCAATGACGGAAAATTTTCGGTTAACGCGACCTCTGCACTAGACTGACTAGATAATTTCTTTGAACAAAAAAACATGCAACAAAAGGAATAATTTCTCCCAAAAGTTGGTTTGGAGCATTTATTAAAAACAGTGTACAAAAACAAAACTGCATACAAACATAGACCAATGTGAATACAAGCAAGCAAGACCCCAGACAGATTTGAAGATAAATGTTCGTACACTGAGGACGTTCTGTTAGCTCAGTGTGGAGTTGTATGGAATGCATTTCTATGTACATATCTAATCCTCGTCCTGTTCAGCAAACACTGTATACAGTCATGGTTTAACTTCACTGCACAAAAACTGTTAATGATTGTCCTAAAATGAATGGGCGCCCGCTTTGAAGACTGACTGAACACATGCATGGATCAGGAAGACAGTCTGGGCTTTGAATGGCCTTCAAGTTTCTATATACAAAAAGACAAAATGCTACTAATTTTGCAGTATTTCTTATTGCCACTATTAAACACAGATTTGTTCAAAGCTTATCAGGTGTGAAAGTTTGACTTGTTCTTGCAGAAAAAAATGATCAAGAAAGAAGAAGAAAAAAAAAAAGCAGCAAGAGCTCTTCAAGATCAAGAAATAAAAATTAAAATCTTGCTCAGACACACGAATATATACATACACGTACATTCAAGCATCTAGAAATCAATCGCATTTACGTAACATTACAAATGACAGCCTAGACTAGAATAAAGTGCGTTATTGCCCAGAAATACTTTGCCATAACGGAAGGGTCTTCTCGTCTTGAGGCAGCAGGTGTTGTCGAGAGGTCAGCGGGAGTGGTCGTCATCTTAAAATTACATTGACATTCCAATCAAAAGGAATATCACTTCAGTCACAGTTCCCAACATGAACCCTGATTCGCCAGTTAAGCTCCTCCCCTGCCAGCAAGCAAGGAAAAGCAGGTCTTTCATTGGTTCATTCAAGGAAAGAGCTGATTGGTCGAGAGGTTTGGAGGATGGACGGCAGCTCTCAGCGGTTCCTCACGCTGTCATCTTCATTCGTCCTATGAACGAAGAAAAGGAAAGAAAAAAAAAAGGTGTGGGAATTACATATGCAATCATGACTAATTCATGAAGTTTTTCCAGTTTCCAGTAAATACAGGGCTCGTACAGCACACTGTTGATATGGAAACCACACAACAGAAAAACAACAGAAGAATCATCTTCCATTTAGATTTCACTTACTTGCTTCCTGCAACTTCTGAACACTATTTTTACCATATTCTGAGGACTACAAAGCTCTTGTCTTACGGTTCAGACAACGGTGAGATTCCTGTATTGCTGTATAACAAGGCTAGGTCACTAGGTTTGGAAACAGAGCTACTGTAATCAGTACTGAACATTTGAACTCATTTACCCTCACATGATAACAATAAAATGACATTAAATCACAAAAATTTATATTATCCTCTGTCACCACTACAGGGCAGCCCAGCTAATCAAAAGCAGAGCTGTAGGTGAAGACATATAGAAAAACAAAAAACCCAACAAAACTCTCTCTCACACACACACAAACATTTAACAAAGACAAAACAGTGAACAGAGTGCACAACTGCAAAAACCACAAGACAACAGATACAAATCAACTGGACAAAACAGTAAGCTTGTACAAGGCCAAACAAAACAAAAAAGGACACGAACAAAACAGCAGCTGATCCTAATTCACACACGAAGCTTCCTGGGGTTAAAGGCGCTGTGTTAGATGGGTGGGCATTGACGAGGTGACACGTGGGGCACCATGCCATGCTGAGCGTTTCATGCCAAGCGACCAACCACATAAAACCCCACCTACCTGCCCACCGTCCCCAACCAATGGGCTGCTTCTGTCTACCTGTCTATCTGAAAACCAACCAATTACAGCGTCACAATGCAAAGAACAGACGTCCCCTTCACATAGTGTGACCTGTACTCAATGTACCATGTCAGATGTTTATCAAGGCTGCTGTTATGACATTACTGCATTATGTCAGATTATTTGCAAAATGTTCCATGAGAATCTTATACAAGAAGGTGTTTTTGCGTCAAGTGAGCACTGGCTTTAGAGTGAAACTATAGGTGTTGCTCTCTCGCTCACCTGCGGACAGCTGACTGTGGGACCTGCGTCGGGTAGTGGGGGTTTTAGAAGTGGAGGAGAGAGTTGAACCTGCGCTGCTGGCCCTTGAGATGGGCAGGGGCACAGGGGTCACGGGAGGAGAGTCCAGCTACAGCAGAAAAAGAACGATTATTTTGTGATGTTGGCCTGCATTTGTAGGGCAATATGATTTTTTGTTACCAAATACATTTTTTTTTTCCATTTGTATTTTTCTGGATTCTGTTTTAATGGTTAAATTAAATTTTAGTAATCAAATAAATAAATAAATAAACATTTTTATTAAAATTTATTAAACGTTTTAGGGCCTTATGAAATCAGTTTTATTTATTTATTTTTTCCCAAAGTCTGTTTTATTTTTCCCAAATTCTGAGTTTTCCATTTTAATTTGTCTGGATTATTCAATCCAGACAAATTTATTAATTACATTTTAGTAATCAAAAAGCATGTCTAATTAATTGAAATCATGAAATGTATAAAATTTATTAAAAGTTTAACAACAAATTACATTTCATAGTTTTATTTTGTACCAAATTAAAAATTTTCTGGATTCCATTTTAATGGTTTAATTACAATTTAATAATCAGAAAGCATGTCTAATAAACTGAATTCACACTAAATTACATTTTATAATTTATTCATTTTTACAATAATAAGGCGCAATTAAAAAAATAAAATTATATATATATATATATATATTTTTTTTTTAGAAATGTTGGTAATCAAATGAAGGCAATGACACATTAGCAATTTAATTAATATTTTAAAATATTTAAAATGTAAAAATATTTAATATTTTAACCAAATGAAAATGTAACAATTCCTTTTATTTTTTTGGCAAACAAAGTGCTGCACTACAGATGTTTACTGTTATCACAGGGAGCTATATTTTCCACTTATTTAGACAAACAAAAGATTGGTTTTGAATTGTGAGCACCACAGCTCAAGTTCCTACACAAATCATATTTTAAATATGAACAGGAGGGAAAGTGAGTTGTGGGTGAAGGACTTGAGACTTTTCATTCAGATCTCAAAGAGGTTTTTTTTTTTCAGACATGGACAAGTGAGAATGCGTGTAGTTGTGATTGTGTACCTCCACGCTGTCATGAGTTGGTGAGGAGGATGTTGAGGAGTTCTCTGCTTGGCGGCGTGAGGAAGACGAGGGGCCGATCTCAACAGTCCGAACACGCTGAGCGAACTTCAGAGAGCACACCGACTCACTGACGTTACTCTCTAGAGGAGACACCTGACACAGAGAGAGAAAAATTGCACTTTAAGTGGTGTGAGAAGCTGCATCTGAGAGAATGTGAAACCGCAGGCTGATCTAACATGACACAGCATACAAAGTGTTATTACACTTCTGTAATGTAATGCATTTCTCAGTTATATAATGAGGGCTTTATGTACCTGTTTTGTGAACAGTGAGCTATGATATCATATAATTTTCCCTGTCCACAGTTTCCTCAGCAGAATTTTTCAAGAAATTCATTATAAATTGTGATGGGATCTGGTATCATAAAGAATTTAACTACTTTGGTTCAGATTACATTTAATTCTGATTCCAATAAATTAAATAAGTAAATAAATACACAGAATGTTTAAATCAGTCTGTTTTTTTCCCCTCTTTTTTTATTTATTTATAAAAAAACAAGAATAAAGGTGCATTATGTAGGAATTATAGTAATTATGAGAAATATTTTTAAATACGTAAAAAGCACCCTCATACTTGTAAACTCATTTTTTTTTGCAATGTCATGTGGAAATACTTAAAATGGAAGCGACTTCAGGGGTAAATTTAGTTAAATGGTTATCTTGTAATATTTCTGTTTAATAATTCCTATTTTTGGCTATTGTTAATGTCTTAATAATGCAACATTAAAACATAAAATGGATACAATACAGTTTAAATGTAGCGAACACAGAGTTGAATTACTAATGTCCCTCTAAATAAACTTAACAATAAAGCATTTGCACAGCGACGGTTACTTGTTGTATTGTGGTTTTGTCTATTGATTGCTCAAATTACACAGACTTGCATCCTCAGATTAATTTTCATGCCATAGAAACACATAATTCCGTGTTGTCATCTAGTTATTATGACATGGTGTGTGAACGCAGCATAACATCCACTGGTAAATTGGGCACAAAATGACCAGGAACATTTATTAGGAAATTAAATATGTTTTGATTTCATTTCGTTTTTACTACAACAAACTTTATGATCCATTAGCCCATGACAAAGTTCTTTAGCATTTGAGGTGATTTCTGTGGCGATTAGAATAAAACAACAGGAGAGTGTGCACAAAACTGCTTAAAATACTGTGCCTTCTCATGCTGTACAAAGTACAGTCTTTATCCCATAAATCCATTATAATCCACTCAAAATGTGTGGAGATTTAAAGTAAGCCTCTTTCCACACACTGAGTGCCATTGTAACCCTGCTGACCCCTCTATATCACTGCTGATGTGACACACCTGCACCATCATGAGGGTCTTGCTGTCTCCGCTGAGCGAGTCCTGCAGCAGGTACGTGAGACGTGAGTTCCTGAAGGGCACGTGCGAGTGCTTGGAGCGCAGGGCGTTGATGACATCTCCCAGCGCCGACAGTGATTTGTTGATACACTGAGCCTCACGCAGACGGCTGCCCTCGGCGCCGGATTTGGCAATTCGTTCTGAACCGGCCAGATCCACCAGATTTAGCTTACCTGCAATTGACAAGTGATTGTTTCATATTTGCTTTTCTATTATTTGTGTGTAAAAGAACTGTGTGTGTACCTGAGGAACGGTGGCCCGTTGAAGAGTTGAAACCCGCCACTGTGACGATAAGGAGGGCATGAGAGCGAGAGCTGTGCTCGTTTAGATTAGTGCACGCTGTTGCCCTGTTCATGTGACCCAGGTCAAACACCTGCAGGGTCAAAGGTAAAAAAAATAACGAATTAGGCTAAAATGGGTTGAGGCTCGTCTATATGACAACACCTTGCACTGGAGCATTGAATATTGAATATCTTGTTAAATTCTCTCAGAGGGCATTAAAAGGTTATTTCACCCAAAAATAAAAATCACCCCATGAGTTACTCACCCTTAAGCCAACCTAGGTGTATATGACTATCTTCTTTCAGACGAACACAATCGGAGATATATTTCAAAATATGGCTCTTTCAAGCTTTATAATGGCAGTGAATGAGGGGCCCCATTTTGAAACAAAAAAAGTCCATCATTCGATCGTAAAAGTAATCCACACGGCTCTGGGGAGTTAATAAAGGCCTTCTGAAGCGAAGTGATGGGTTTTCGTGAAATAATAATAATAAAAAACATTTAAAACTTTATTAACTATGCTTCCAACAGACGGCCGTGCACGTCGATTTACGAAGAAAGAGTAACCCCAGACCCGGCGCATGAGGTAATGACGAACACGGAAGCGCAGGGGATAGAGCAAAACTGGCCATGAATTAGAAGTCTAAAATGAGAAATTTTAAAGAGAAACATCGGAGGATTTTGATATAAGAGGAGCTTGAGTTTGTTGCAAAGCCCTGTTTGTTTAAACCGTGAGAGGCATCTAAGCTTACTCTACTCCTACATCCTACATCACATCAGGGGTTACTCTTGTGGCACAAGTTGACTTGCGCAGTATGTGTATGGTCGTCTGCTGGAAGCTAGTTATTATAGTTAATAAAGATTTAAACATGGATATTTTTCTTACAAATCCCACCACATCACTTAAAAAGGCCTTTATTAACCCACTGAAGCTGTATGGATTACTTTTACGATAGATGGACGCACTTTTTTTTGGCTTAAAAATCAGCCCGCCATTCACTGCCATTTTATAGCCATTATATGGCTTGAGGGTGAGTAAATCATGGGGTAATTTTCATTTTTGGGTGAACTATCACTTTAAAGCAGAACTTTCTTCACTTTGCTAGCAATTTTTGCAGTAGTATATTATGTTATATTATTAAGTTATTTAGTATTACACTGTAAAAATGTATAAGTAAACATGATGTGCAAATAACAATTGTCCTTGTTACACGTTATATGTACTTACTATAGTAATAACAGTAAAATATGTATAATTACAACTAGCTATATGTTGTTAATAATTGTAACAAGGACCTTAAAACCTTAAAATAAATTGAAACCAAAACTTTTATATTTATATTAAGTATATTTTTTATATATTATTTATAAATTTTAGTATATCTTTTTAGTAGTAATAATACTTTTTCCCTACTTTTCAGAGCAGAGTAACTATGGACAAGCTCCACTAATGTCTGGTCTGACAAAACAGACAAACTGGCCTAACAAGCTATAAGTATGCATGTTCTACCTTTTCCTTGAAATAATTATAATATTTTGGGATTTATATTACGTGTCTTTAACTACTATGTACTAACATTTGATACAATGCACTTGTGTACATACATGTTTTTACATTGTACTTTTATTTAAAAATTACCTGCATGTAATTACAGCTGTAATTAATTTCTGTAATTACACTTCCCTTTTAACCCACTCTTAGATGTCACCATACCATCAAACCATACCCGTATCTCACCTCAATAGCAGCAGAGTGTTTTGCAACACAACATGAACACAATAAGCACATTGTACCCAACAAGTCCATGAATTTATTTGGACTAAAGTCAGTTCTCAAGCATGGAGTGACGAGGTGGTTTGGATGCTGTGTGTTTCACCTTGTTAATGTCCTCCACGCTTTCCACTGTGAACTCTGTGAGTCCTGGCACATACAGCTGTCCACTGCCATCTGGACACATCTTTATATCCAGCTTCTCATTGGGATTGTCACCCAACAGGTTCCTAAAAACAGGTTCAGATAAATGCAAATTAATAAAACCAAACCAGCTGCTGTACTAGGAAGCATTGCTGAAACTCAACAACAATCTGTTCATGTTGAAGTTGGCATGAAAAGGAATTTTTTTCCCTATCGTGATGTATATTCAAGAAAAAAAAAAATGTAGGGTAGAATTTGATTTTGTCAATTGGGAATTAATTGGATGGTTGTGATATGCTATTGGTTGATCTCGGGCAAGAGACGGGTTGTCCTGTCCTCACATAAGCACGTCATCAGGGAAGATATGTTGCTGCAAGAGGGAGGGGATGTTATTTTGATTAAAGATTACTAGGGTATATGAATTTGGGGCACAGATTAACATTACAGAGGCAAGCAGAATAAGAACCTACACACATCTGTTTGAGTTGCATAACCCAGCAGGAGGGGAAAAGTGAGGGACAGGGTGACAAACTGAACTGCCAGCAGAACTGGATGCGTGATTTGTGATCTGTTTATGTCTTACAGATGGCTTGAGAGATTTTAAATCTAATCTGTTTTTACATAACTGCTGACCTGCAGAATCTGTGACACACACACACACACACACACACTTCACAGTGACCCTGGGACAATTATATAAGAGTGCTGAATATGCTGCAGTGTGTCTGCAGTGACGTGCTCACAGCCGTCACACTGACAGCCCATCATCAAATTCTACCTCCTACTTTCACTGTGTGGTTCTACTTGTGTCTGGTTTTCTCACCGAAGTGTCTCATTGTAGATTTCCACCATGCTGACAGTGATCTTATAGTCCCAGTCAGGCTTTTTCTCAGACACTTCAGAGAAGAGCAGCCGCAAAGCACGCTGGTTAATGCCAGGGTCCTCAGGGATCCCCTACAGGACACACAGAGACACAAGTGTGCTACACATTAGGCACTAAAATTTGATAACCAATATGTAATAATAAAATAAAAGACTGATTTAAAAATGTTATGCTATTCTTTAAAATTAAATTCACTATTTTTAAATGTAGGTAACAATGTCTGACAGTATGAATAATTATTCATTTTTAGATTTTCTAAAGATTACATTAACAGTGTTATTAAATATTAATGCTAATAAATGTCTAATATTGGCCTATAACCAACATATAACTAATACACTGTGCATCCATACACTATCGCTTTTATTCAGCAAGGACATTGATCAAAAATTATAGTAAAGACATTTATAATGCTGCTATACATAAATGCTGTTTCCACAACAATATTAAGCATATGACTGTTTTCAACATTGATAAATAATAAGAAATGCTTCTTGAGCAAATCAACATATTAGAAGGATTTCTGAAGGATCATGTGACATGAAAGGGATAGACATTGCAGGCCATGAGATGATGTTATGCAGTCTATATACCTCCATAGTGTATGTCTTTCCAGATCCGGTTTGCCCGTAAGCAAAGATGCATACGTTAAAGCCATCAATACAGGAAGTGACCAGAGACTGCACTTCCTGGAACACCTGTCCAATCACAAGAGAAGGGACTGTATAATAACTGATACAGGAAATACAACCATATGAGAAACAATGAGTTCAGGCACTAACCTCCTCCTGAGTGGCCTGAGTGGGAAAGACTTTGTCAAGTTCAAAGGTCATGAGCTTGCCCTTATTAGATAAGTAGAGAACAGCATCATCATCAGGGTCAAAGGTCACTAGGTTTTTGGTGTCAGCAGCATCTGCTTCTCCAGCACACACGGGGCGTACGCGACACAACACACGAATGTTTCCTGAAAAACAAGATGATAAAGTTTTCATAGTTAGAATGTAACGATCTATTTTGATTCAAAGAAATTAGGCATTTTGTGAAGATAATGCATCCCAGACACAATTCCCAGGTCTCACCTTTGAGGCGCACCAGTTCATTGTGGCATTTCTTCCTCAGGTTCATCTCCCGCTTGTATTTCCGCAGCAGTTCTTGGTTTGCACTGCTCACCTCTCCAATCACCTGACAGATCTGTAATCACAGACAAAGCTCAACTCTTTGGCATATATACACTGTAAAGTTTCAGGAGTGACAACCGCATTTAAAAATGCGAGTGAACAATGTTTCCTCCAAGCTGCGTGTGCACAGTCGCACGCTTCTTATGCCGCACAGAAAAAAAAAAACAAAATTCAGCGCACAGGACGCACACAAAAATGAGTGGGGAAAGCCATTTGATTGTATTCTAATAAATGAGAAATAATTGCAGCGTTAGTGTCGCTACAGAGTTACTGTAGAACCGATGAATGCAGTTCATAGGTTTCATAAAAAGAGCATGATGTGCGCCAAATCATTCACTGTAGGGATACTTTAATGATTGCAGACCAAATAGCTCAATACAAGAGACAACGCAAAGACAAGTGAAATAAAACGTCATCAAGTTTTAAAGAAGAGTGACTTAGAACGGTAACAAAACTCCAAGACCTTTACAAAATACCTGTTACATACTTCAGTTTAAATTGATTTTTGTCAGTGGGGTGTTTATAAAAGAATTCACATGTTCACATTTCTTGAAAATATTTAGCAAATAGATCTGTTTAAATGCTTCAGTTTGTTTTCATATTATAATATAATATTAAAACAGAAGCATTTAAACAGCTATAACAATGTAATATATAACAGTTTAAATGCTTTATTATATTATATTATATGTGAACGCAGTTGTCACTAGCCGTATTTTATTAAATTTTCGAATGCGGTTGTCATTCCTCATAAACTACTTAACTGTGTGTGTACAGAACACAATTAAGCACCAAAAGGTGAAATGACAACCGAATTTAGCTGCAGTGTGTACGAACTGTGGTCAGGCTGGTGTGTTTATGTGCTTGTATGCGGTGGTCTCACCTCCTGCTTGGCCTCAGTGATGGCTTTCTCCAGCATGTAGGGGAAGTCCTGCACCTGTCTCTTTAGACAGTTGTAATCACAGGTGAGGGTTCTCAGGGCCGGCTGCAGGGTCAGGAGGTTCATCCGCACACCTGCACACACAGACCATTAGAGGCAAGCAGGCGCATGTGCATTCAGTCATACACGTGTAGTTCGGATTTAAAAAAAAAAAAAACTATTAAACTTTCTTTTAGTTAAAGTTTTTAAAAATACTACAGTAATACAATTACTGTTCTACTGTATTAAAATTACTAATAAAATATTATTTTAATATAATATAATAATTTTAATATAAAGCAGCATAGGCCTTTAAATATATTTTTGGTTAAATTTTAACTGTTATTTTAAGGTGTCTTTGTTACACTGTAATTATACATTTAAGTACTGAGTAATATTAAGTAACTACGTGTACTTACTATAGGGTTAGGATTATGGTTTGGTTTAGGGTTAGTTGCATGTAATTATGCATAATTTATAGTTATTACTGTAGTAACTGCATGTAACATGTAACAATGACACTAAAATAAAGTGTTATCTTTTATTTTAAGGTGTCCTTGTTACACAAAAAAGTAGGGTTAGGGTTTGGTTTAGGGTTAGTTGCTTGTAATTATGCATACATTTACTGTTGATACTATAGTAAGTACATGTAATGCTTTACAGGTATTACCTATTTTTTGCTTTGCGGCTGAATTGTCATGAAAATAACGTCAATGCAAAACATCAAGAAGTTTAGCTTCACTCAAATACACTGTCTCACCTGCTAGGTTCTCATGGACGGCCTTCATCTCGCTCTCCGCTCTGATGAAAGCTTCCTCGATCACTCGGTTCTTCTCCTCCTCCAGACTCTGCATCTCTGCCTCTAGCTGGCCCTGAGCTCTCTCCATCTCACCCTCATACACCAGGATCTAACACACACACACACACACACACACACACAGCACTGTCAACACATCTGATCCTGAGGTCACTACACTGTTACACTGAGGTCATAAGCTCTATTCAAACGGTAAACGTTTTATATCAGGAGTTACATATAAGGTAATTACACATTAAAGGGATAGTTCACCCTAAAATGAAAATTAAGTCATCATTTACTCACCCTGGTGTTGTTCCAACACCGTATGCCCTTGTATGAGAAATCAAGATGAACAAAAACGTGACATGAAATAACTCACGTACCTTCTCTGAGGTGAATATATCTGTTGTGTTATCGTGTTCACATCTGTCAACTGTCATTCTGACTATCATCAGACCAACACAGTTCTGCTCCAGTGATTTTCGACACAGATACTTTTGATTTCTAAGCACTGTATTTCATGTTCTGTTTTTGTTAATCTTGATCTTTCACAACTATGTGCTTTTTCTAGGCAACACAGAGTGAAACTGCAGTGCTAATAGTCTCACGAATGCACATATCTTGCAGCTGTGCACAGAAGACCAACGGCCAAGGTCAAGAAATTCATTAAATAACACATTTTAATTTTTATTTTAATACTTATTGTATTTAGAACACTTGGAATATACGGGCACGTGTCACATGGGATCATTCTGTGATGCTTTTGCGTCTTTTTAAAAAAGCTTGACACTGGTTACTATTCACTTCCATTATAAGAACCAAGCATGAGTGGGACATTTATATAAAAAAAAAAAAAAAAAAAAAAAGAAGGGCATACCGCATTAGAACAACACTAGGGTGAGTAAATGACTTAAATTTCATTTTAGGGTGAACTATCACTTTAAGGGAGCTTTTACAATGACAGCGAGTAAATCTGCAACTCACTGTATGATTGCTTGATTATAGCCGTTTGTACTCAACTACATTGAAGATCACTGTCAGTGTAAACACCACTTTACAGATGTACACATCGCAGATCAGCACAGAAAACTGGCTTTCTGGCTTCAAGTAAAGCCAGTTATGATTTCTGAGGTCTCTGACCAAAGCAACACAAACACCACCAGTATTAAAGACGTCATTTACCACTGACCACAGTCATTTGTTAGACTGATTTAATGCAGTGAAGTAAGTGAAAGACCTGTGGGGTGGGTGGGGGGGCTGTTGGTCACATACATGGGAAGGGCATCTGGGGCCACACACCAATATTGTACATCTGCAGTACACAACGGGGTGACATCAACTATTTCACAGTAGATCATAGGATTATTAGTGCAAAAACACTAAATTATGACCCTGAAGAGAATGTGAGCTAGTTACTCTGCAAAGTTTCAGGGTTTCATAGGTCAAAAATGAGCATCAGCGAACATGAATCTACATTTGAAATTAGTACTTAAAATGAGACAAAAAAAAAAACAAAAAAAAAAACTCTTAAGTAAATAATTTCCTATAATCACAATTGCAATCTGACCCATGACACATTTTTGACCTTTGACCCCTGCCGGCTGCAGAGTAATCTGGCCGACCTTGGAGAGCCTGTGGGTGACCTCCGTGTTACCCCCACCCACCGCTTTGGAGAGCAGACCATATAGACGACCGCGGTCCATCCTCAGCTGCAACGCAAGTGAAGAGAGAGAGACATTAACCTGCTCTTCCACAACACCGCAATCACAGAGGCCTTAAACTAGATTAATCGAAAAACAGAATTTACAGTATAGTGTGGAATGTTACGGAATCTGGTAAAAGTTGGATAAATAAATCAAAAGTAGGGCTGTACACTTAATCAAATAGCGTTATGGATTAGTGTCTCTAAATATTGAACCGCAAAATGGTGTGCATGTTCTTAGTGTCTCTGCGTGAATGAGTGACGCAGTTTCGTCTACTACACGTACACAAGCATGTACGTGTTATGACTATATCATAACATGAACACATGAGATCTCCAGAGCTGCTCTGATGACAGTCACTTCACCAGTGTTTCACCATTTCATTTAAGAAAACTATCATCAGACACACAGAAACGGAAAGGTCTTCACAACAACCTGTCATTTCTGAAAAAATAACACTTCATAGGGCAATACTATTGTTAAAAATGTAATAAATTAAATTTAATAATCTAAAAAGGTTGTCTAATCAATTATATTCATAAAACTTTAAGTCCCCCGTAGTCAATAATTTTATTCATCTTTGATCACCAAAATGACACATTTAAACGTTTTCTCCTGTGAAAAAAAATTCTTCATGCCTTAAAATAGTCTGAATGTAACTCTACACCCCTGCCTCATTTATTATATGCGGATCAATGAATATGCAAATTAGCCCTGCTTCTATTCGCTAACGCAGCTCAGAGATTAACTCACTCAACTTACTGAGGTAAACACTGCACAATGGCTCTTTACAACATCGGTCACATAACAGTAATTAATATGATTAGCCTTTTGCTTGACTGTGTTATCAAACAGCTAATAATGTGCTGCTAATGTTACACAAACCATGCTCCCATTCACACAGCTGTCTTCTAACAATCAGTATCCTCACAAACGCATTGAACAACTTAGAACGTCAGTAGAGAAAGGCATTTAGTTCATCATAACATCGTAATATACATCATACACCCGCCATATTGCTAAATCTACACGATTTTTCATATCAGCAGAAAAATATACCGGGATAACCTGGCTTCTCTTGAGACTCCCCAGCTAGTTCACTGTTAATTATATGCTATAAACCACGGGTTTGAGACTGTCTTTTTTTTTTCTTTTTTTCCCCTCACTGCAGTTTTAAGGAGAAAATACTCAGCTATGGTGTTGAATTATTTAAAAAAAAAAAAGCATATTAAAAACACCACATACACATATAAACACCACTTGATTTTCACCATAGGGGGTTTAAACCATTACTGTAATCCAGAAAAATTAAAACACAAAACATGAAATCTGGAAAAAAAAAAAAAAAACCCTGGATATCAAGGGCCCTATTAAACTTGTATCCAAACCCTTGGGATTTAAGAAGACTTAAACAGATATATACAGGCCACCATGGTCACCACAAACGTGGTCAGATCTGAGAAGCACTTGGCCACATGATAATCCAGGACATGACATGCTAAGAATGTATCAGAGCGGCTCGTACCTGCTGCCGGAGCTGACTGCTGGTTCTCTGGGACTCGTGGAGCTGCTGTTCGAGCTCTCTGAGGAGCTGTCTCTGCACACCCAGCTGCTCCTGCAGCGTCTGGTTACGGGCCTGAGCCTCCATTAAAGCCTGCTTACACTGAGCCGACTCCACTTCAACCGTCTTAGTCACATACTGCAGAAAGAGCGAGAAACAGACACATTAAAATCACTTTAATTAGGTGTGCATATTGTTTTCCATTCATTAGCACTTAAGAATGAACACATGGGTGCGTTCCTCATAGCAAGTGGCCTGAGTATGTCTTCACATGGTATTTGGTATCCTAAACGGGAGTCCAAAATGTAGGGAAATATATATGCAGTCTGGATGGAGACACTTTCTTCAGCTCATACTTGTGACCCCTGTTCACTGCCATTATAAAGCTTGGATGTGTCAGCATATTTATTATAATATCTCCGATTGTGTTCATCAGAAAGAAGAAGGTCATATACACCAAAGATGGCTTGAGGGTGAATAAAGCTTGGGGTAATTTTCATTTGAAAGTGAACTAATCCTTTAACTGTATAATTACACTGTAACAATGACACCTTAAAATAAAGTGTAACCAACATTTTAAATGAACAATAAAACCTGACAACACTCCCAAACATTGTCCTTTGTTAACACACTATCACCTTGACCGGCAGCGGCAGTGCAGCCTGGCGAGACAGAGCCTCCTCAGCGTCACGAAGCCGTGAGGTCAGCTGCTCCTCGCTCTGGCTCCTGTGGAGTGACGCCTCTTCCAGCTGCTGCTGGAGCTCTTGTCTGTGCTGCGCAGCCTCCTCCAACTGCTGCTGCAGCTGAACTACTACACCAGTCCTCTCCTGCACCTGCTGCTCCAGCGCAGCCAGTCGCCGCTCCCGCTCGCGGCACTCCTCGTCCTTGCGACACAGCTCTCCACGCATGGCCTCCACATCCTTAGACCCATACATTACATGACAAAGTAGAGAATAAACAGCTGTGAGAATAACCACAAGGTTGATAGCATTTCAAGCATCAAGTTACCAATCAGACTGTATTTGAGGTTTGCAGTAATTCTCAACCTGGTTGGAAAGATTTTGATTTTGCATTGTTAAACCTATAAAAGTAAGGTGGTCTGTTTATGGTAGTGTAAGTATACCTGGCTGTGTGGGCAGTGGGTGGTAGAGCAGCTGGTCTGGGTGTGACTGGCCCTCAGCTCCTGTTTGAGCCGCTGGTTCTCACTCTCCAGCACCTCGAGCTGTTTCTCCAGATCTGTCGCCCCCTAGACACACACATTCACATTTACTTAGCTTACTGAACGAGGACTAGCTGTAGACTTCTAATGAATTTATATACACCTAATTATGATTACTTTTGACAAATTCTAACCCAAAGCCTAACCTAAAATAAACTTTTAGAATTGTGGGAAAAGAGGATTCAATATATTTTTTAAAATACTTTTTTTGTAATTAAATCTCAATCTTAAATTAACAAGACAAATTATCCGCAAAAAGCTAGGATTCAAAACATATTTTTAAATACTTTTTTGTAATTAATCTATCATCACATTCTCATCAGTTTTTTTGGAATTTAAAAAATGTGATGCTTTGTGCGCTGTTGAGCGGATTCGTAAACACCTCTGACTGGCCATTGTGTTCACTCGCTCATCAGATATGTCTGTGATTGGCTACAATGATCAATGCACGGGAGCGTTTGAAAGCACATGGAAGTGTTGGAATTTGAAAGCGGGAGTCTATCAGTGGACTGGTCCGCGATAGACCCCTGCTTTCAAACGCTCCGTGTGTATCTGTGTAAGCGCTCGGTGAAGAGTGTCAATGATGACCATTTACAATGTTTTTAAATCGTTGATCACTGAGGCCAATCGCAGACATATCTGATGAGCGTGTGAACACAATGGCCAATCAGAGGTCATTACGAATCTGCTCAACAGCGCACAAAGTGTCACATTTTTAAAATTTCAGTACTGATGTGGTACCGAAGTCGGTACTTTCAACAACTCTAGTGTGCATCTTCCTAAAGATGTATATACATATATATGCTTTGCATTTACATCTCCAAGAAGATGCACACTACTATTCAAAGTCTATTCTGCTCACCAAGGCTGCATTTATTTGATAAAAAAATACTGTAAAAACAATTTAAAATAGCTGTTTTCTATTTAATACATTTTAAAATGTAATTTATTCCTGTAATGCAAAGCTGAATTTTCAGCATCATTTCAGTGTCACATGATCTTTCAGAAATCATTCTAATATGCTGATTTTCAATATAACATTAATGTTGAAAACAGTTGTGCTACTTAATATTTTTGTGGAAACGGTGATGCTTTTTCAGGATTATCTAATGAAAAGAAAGTTATGAATGATGAATAGAACATTTATTTGAAATATAATTTTTGTAACATTATAAATGTTTTTACTAAAGTCCGAGATGAGGATTCATCATATTTGGCTTCTGCGGAAAAATTTGTCAAATACAGAAAAGTACAGCCACACCAATCTAAAATTAGAGATCAGATCAGGGACACATTTCTCTGCTAGCAAAAAACTAGATCACTAGGTTAACACTCCCTCCACCTCCCATCATAAAATTAAATCAGGTCAGTGTTCTTTATAAAACAATAGAAATGTGTTTCCACACAACTGTGGTGACTTTAGCCCATCAGGATCAGGCAATTCATTCAATGGCACTTCCTGTCCCTAATAATTCCTCTCTCTATCCCGGTTTCAGTCTCTCACCAGCTCTGAGCGCAGTCTCTCCACCTCCTGTGTCTGATCCACTAGTTTCTCCTCCAGCTCCTTGACCTACAAAACCATGAACAATTGGCATTATTAAGCCAAATCTCTTAAAAAAAATAATAAAAAGTCAGCAAGTTTAATGCATTAACCTTTATGAGGTATCAATCTAATTTAATCCAACCAGACAGAAACAATGAATATCGATTCAAATAAGGTCACGATACATGGCGGCTGAGGAATGTAAATGATCTGGTAGTGCTCTTGTGAGTCTGGCTGGAAAACTTGAACCCTATTCTGTATGTGTACGTACCTGTGTGCGCAGCCCTGTAATGAGAGCGAGTTGTTCTCCCTCGTCTTTTTGCAGTTGCTCCTGTGAGTGAATTTTACTCACTTGTACAGCGCTGGGAAAATCCACAGGTCTCTGTGTTAAAGCACTAGAGCTCCTCAGACCTACACAGAAACACATACAAACACACACTTTATGCCATGCAAGCAGCTTTTTACTCATTATTACATCACAAGATACATCAAGCTGCATTAATGTAGTACTTTATACAAATTGTTTCACTAATAAAACAGGAAAATAGTGTTAATGTTGCAAAATTCATCAATTATGAAACAAATAAAATTTTATGTATACAGACCTGATGTAATGACGCAAAGGCAAACTTGTCTTCCCTGCGAAAACCTACCAGTACCACTCAAATTAAAAAAAATTATTACAAGCTTACCGTTGTGAATCGGGCTAAGGTAAGGAGAGAGTTTTGAACACTGGCTAGTTATGTACTTGATCAATAATTGATTTTGGGTTCCTAATCACCCAGTTGGGGTTTATTCTTCGATAACAACTGGCTGGATGTACATTAATCTTACATATCAACTTTGACAACTTAGCGTTTAATTCTTTTAAAAAAACACTGTGGTTTTTTTCCCATTTCCATACACACTTCAATATAAAGTGTGACCATAAATTATATTGTAATTATAGTTTCACATTTCTCACCTGTAGGGGACACAGCTTGGTTGAGCTGGACGGCGTTCAGTCCGAGCTGCTCTTGAGGTTCTTGGTTAAAGGATGAATGTTCCTCGTTATGGTGGTTGTCGTGGCTGAGCTGGTGGTCGTGTGTCTGCAGTCGCTGTAGCAGCAGTCGTTTCGCTGCGTCTTCGCTACGCAAGCGTGCCTGGAACTCACAAACTCGCTCTTGCAGCGTCTGCACAAACACACAAAAAAATCTGTGTAAATTCAACCATGAATGCCAGCTGTGCTTAATAATATTACACAACCTGAACTACACAGAAAAAACTAAAGCAGACAAGCAGGAAGAACTTTTATACAGATAAGTGGGAGGAAGTTTCTAAAAATGAAAATAAAACAAACGGGATTACTGAGTTCTTTCTTAGAATGTAATCAAAAGGAAACAAGACAATCTTTTGAAATGACATGAGTAAGGTTTCTTGTGACGTTAAAGGAATTGTTTAATTTTGTCATCTTTAATGAGCAAGTTACTATTTCTACTGGCACAAACTACCTTGGATAATTTTCAGCAAACCTCTAGTAGAGAGACTTAAGCAAACAGGGAGAACTATGAACATAAGACTTTACAGCAGTACAGTGTGTTTTGTAAAGATGACGTCAGAACGAGGCAAAGTAGCTCACAGCTAAGCACAATGAAAGAATCAGAGGGAATTACGTAGGCAGACGTCCAGGAACAGGACAAAGTAACCTTCTGTGCAGGTGAAATGGAGAGAAGGCAGTGTAGAGACAGAAAAAGAACGAGAGGGAAGAAAGGAGCAGAAAAGCATGAAAACAAAAAGATCAGTGATGTAACATTGATGGATGACAGATGACACACAAAACAACTTCTGAAAGTCAAACAAAAATCACTCAACTCAAACTTCACAGGAAAAATGTGCACATACCAACTCTTTGAGATGCTTTAAAATGTCTTTAAATCCTGTATGATTCGTTAGGCTGGAATTCAGCAGTGCCTCATTGTACCTTTACAGGTAACACTGCCTGGTCAACACAGAGAGATCTAGAGAAGCACATACAAAGCTATTGCACGTCTAAACTATTGTTTGAATTGAGAAGAGCCGTCAATGCTCTGAAAAGCAGCAGCCCGGACAAACCATACATGTGATCTCTAGCCAATCAGATCTCTTCTGTTCTCATGGTATGCTGAAAAGACTGGAAACCCAAGCACACTCAAATCTCTATCACTTTAGATTGTCTTTTTCAGAGACCCACCCCTGGAGATCAAAGACAGGAGGACTGTACTCCTAATGTATCATTAACTTGGATAACAGTGGATCATGTTATGTAACTCCAGTCGAACTACTTGAGTCATATCTATGAACCGGGGGAAATGCGCAAGTTACAACTTAGCCTAGTTTTTATGTAAAGAGGCACAAAGTCACTTACTATACAAATTTAGTTGCAACGTAACTATCTATAAACTAAATATTTATGGAAACCTCCGATCAAGAGTAATGGTGGGAATAAAACGACTGAAGATCGACTGGATTGCAGCAGTAAGCTCGTTTTACCAGACAGACTTCACTTATATGATGATGTTGACATTTACACTCATTTACATTTTAAGAGAGGGAACATTATGTGAATAAATTACTTTGTTAGTGGCTCTTCAACACAGACCCTTTCTAAAGCTGTGCATGTCAAATAAAATCAGTCATAATAAATACATTTAATTTTTTTTTTCATCATTATTTATTTATCCTTATTAAATTTCAAATACACTTTCTGAATATTATGTATCATGTTCTTCATGAAAAGTAGCACTGTATTTCAATATTTTTAGTTACATGAGGCAAAAGTTAGAATCAAGGATAAATTGAAATTCATGGCATTTCAACAACTTCTGCTCACATATTTGAAGACTGCTATTGGATAATTGAAGGTAAACTTTATGAAGAGCTTACGACTTAACTAAGTTCTGACTTAAAAACAAATGGTGCAACCAAATAAAGTAGATGGTTAGTTATAAAACTGGCTAGTTACCTCTAACGTGGACTTCACTTTCCAAATTAAGTAAGAACTGACAGCTGGTTGCACCAGCCATTTGTAACTTATTTAGCAACCACACATCAATGCAGTGGCACCAACCCATCATGGTGGGGCAAACACCACTCACATTTTCTTCAGAACATGTAAACATTTCGTTTTAAATTGTCAACACGTGGTCCAATCCTTCATTTTTTTTTTCTAATAAAACATTCCATTTAAAGCACAGAAACTGAAGAGATGTTTTAGATCTGATACAGTCTAAGAAACAAAGTCAGTGAATAAGCAAATAGCAGCCCATCTAATAAACTAAATGAAATGTAATTTGCCTGCAGATGTTGCCCTGAGGGAATCTTATACTGAAACAAACAGAGCCTGTGGTCATTTACAGACAGCCTGAGCAACAGGCTGCGCTAAGAAGCCCTAAAGCAGATAACATTGTTTAAACACAGAACACAAAGGCAGCGTTGCCTTTTAGCTGTGACTTATTAACCCTATAAAACCAATTACGCAAAGATCACACAGATATAGAACAGACTGGTGACACAGAAACCAGCTCCTCAATGTAGTGATCTGGTGAAGATGATTCAATCACAACACACTATAGCACAGAAACAGATGGTTAAGAATTGAATGCATATATACACACATGCTACCTTCCAATTTCTTTTTTAATGTTTCAGAAAGAAGTCTCTTCTGCTCACCAAGGCTACATTTGTTTGATCAAAAATACAGTAAAAAATTGTGAATTTTTTAAAATGTAATTTATTCATGTGATCAAAGCAGAATTTCAGCATCATTACTCCAGTCTTCATGATCCTTCAGAAAACATTCTAATATGCTGATTTGCTGCTCAAGAAACATTTCTGATTATTATCAACTGTGAACACATCTGTGCTGCTTAATATTTTTGTGGATGCATTTTTTCTTTTGTTCAGGAAGAACAGAACTTATTTGAAATCGAAATCTTTATAGTAATGTTCTAAATGTCTTTACTGTCACTTTTGATCAAACTAATGCATCCTTGCTGAATAAAAGTATTCATTTCTTGAAGAAGAACAACACCACTCACAGGGTCGTACCTGTATCAGCAGCTGCTGCTGTTCTGAGGTTGCCGTTTCAGAGAGGTCAGAGGTCAAACAGTGGCGCTGAAGAACAGAGTTGGGCAATGAGAGGAAGGAGCTCTCCTCCTCACCATCACTCATCAGGATATCCAGGGAACTCGCTGAAGAAAACAAACAAAAAGAAAGTAAATAGGGTTATCATCATTACGACAAAAGTAAATAGGTAACGCTTTACATTAAGGTTCCATTTGTTAAGATTCATTAACTACATTAGCCAACATGAACTATCATTGAAAAATACTTCTAAAAGCATTTATTAATCTTAGTTAAATGTTAATTTCAATATTTTCTAACATTATTAAAATCAAAACTTGCATCTGTTAATATTTAATGGACCTGAACAAACAAACTAATGACCAGTATTTTAACTAACATTAAAAATGAATAAATACTGTAACAAATTATTGCTCATTGTTGGTTAGTGATAGTTAATGCATAATTAATCTTAACTGATGGGACCTCATTGTAAAGTGTTACTGTACCAGTAAATACAGTTATTATTAAATTATGTAATTATATATTACTGCAAGAAATTGATCCAAAAGCATCATGAAAGTAGTCCAGATCAGTGTTATTATTGTTAAATAATGCTAAAACTATTTTTGTTAAATGAATAAAGCTGAAATAAATTAAAGGCACACTATGTACATTTTCACCACTAGGGGTCCCTTATTCAAAACAAAGCCGTAGCTTGATGATGCCTTGATTTTGCGGAATCATGGGAGGTGTTGTCTGACGGGACTCGGGGCAAAAATCATGTTCATGGATGAGATTATTAACGGTTCTGTAGTATGAAGCAGAGCAGGAGCGAATGCTAATGAGAGACGTCGCTTCTGCTTCTTCCGGTCATGCATATGTGGGGTAACGCAGCACTGTTTTATCATATTAGATACATTTGTGTGTTGAAAGTTGTTATAATGCTATTGCGTTCACTCAGTGGCTGCTATGAGACAATTGTTGCACATTGCAGTAAGCTAGATCGATATTAGGCATAGTAAAACAAGACTTTAACAATAAGACTTACTGTGTTGAGCTATATAACATGATTAGTTTTCTGGCAATGAATGTATCCAAACAGTTTCTCACCTGTCTAATAAAACACATAATATATTAAAGCGTCTTTGGTGTTTCTGTGGTTTCTACAAAATAAAACCGGAAACCAAGGGTAACGCGTGTTTGAAACATTGATAGGCGACGCACAGACACGGACCATGTCCTGGCTAAAATTGCTTATTTCTCTGGATTTAAACATTCTAGGAAACATTTGGGATAATGTAAGCACACAAGACAACAAAACATAACACTGTTCTAGTGGTTTTGGGAAATTTTAATCCAAAAATCTTACATATTGTGCCTTTAAAATATAATTATTAGATGCAAAACTTTGAGAAATAAACTCAAAAGAATGATTCATTCACCCACTGCACAGCTACTTCTCATGAACACACCAGGGGATCTAGAAGTGAACATCAAGATCTTCAGTTAATAACAGCTTAAATTTCCATCTGTTCCTCACATAAAACCATCGTATGATTTCAGAAGATCTGGAATACAGGTCAAGAGTATAGTTGTATGCACTGTACCATGAGTGCTCTGACTGACCTGAGAAATGTTTTCACTGCAAATATTTCAGAAGTTATTCATAAGTTATTATGCACGTCCCATATTTCTGTTGACTGAACCAGCGATGTCAATTATTTTTGTGAATGAATCATTCTTTTGAGTCTGTTATTTTTTTCAGGAAGTGAATTGGACAAACAGGTTCTTAAAATGGTCTGAATCAATTCGTATTTGTTCAGACTGTGCTCTCAATGAATCATCTGAAGTGGTTTCTCATTCAGCAAGAAAAAAAAAAAAACAGTATCGAGAACATGAAATAGATATTCACCTACAAACAATTGAAACAAAAGGCTACTTTGTGGGAGGTAACAGAAAATTCAGCTACTGCTGTGTCTTATGAATAAGCTGCCATTTACACAGTGTTTTTCCTTGGTCTTGCGGACAACTTATTTTTTTATTGTGCTTTTGGTTTCCTTTTTGTAACTTCAATAACTGCATCAAATCGTAAAAAAAAATAATTAAGTTAATAATTTCTTTTTTTTTGTTTGTGTTACTTGGAAGAAACAGAAATCCTTCAGGTTTGGAACAACTGGACGGCGAGCAGATGAGTGAATCTTTATTTTTGGGTGAAGTAATCCTTACAAGCTAAACATGCAGTGAAAACATTATCAATCAATCTGGTGAAGGTACTGTGTGCACCATAGAAACCAGTAACACATGATAAGATAACAGCCTGCTGCGAGTGATGCATTAACCTGGATTTCATGCAGCCCTGAACCTTACCGAAAAACAACAATTACCGTTTTATTTGCAAAATAGCTCTCGTTTACACTCACACAGATGAGACATGCAGCCTTTTGCTGGTGTGGTTTGCGATGACACAGCAGTAGAGCCGCTTTCGTGGAAGAGTGTCAGACTGAATGCAAATCTGTCACTGCAAAAACCAGCCACCAGCACTCTGCCTCGACATTTCCCTGTTTTTCCTCTTTGTTTGCTTCCCTTTTTAGTCTTTGTTTCTTACACAATTGCTGTGCCTGTTGTTATATTGTCCCGTGCAGCACAGAACGCATTAGCACACGTACATATTTTCTCTCGCACACACAACAGTCCTAGTGTTCAAGCCCTCCTCTCATCTTTAAGGAGATTTACCCTTCTGTACCTGGAGAAAGAGCATGTTGTTCTGCATTCGATCCCAATCAGTCTGTCTCTGTTGCTCCTTGTCAGCGGGCAAGACCGCATCCTTTGCGCTCTCCTTGATGACTGAGCTAGAGAGGGTTCTCTCTCTCATACACATACACCCACACCCACACACACACACCTGCTCTGTATCTCTCTCTTCCACTCTCTAACCCCACCACATACACTCAAACATTCAAACTATCCTCTGAAAAATGTTGCCACACCGGTTTTTAAGTCCACTCATGTGACAGTGCTTACCATCCAATGAGAGGTCTTTGTTCCAGAGCTCCTGCAGGCAGGGGGTGTGTCCGACGTCCCAGGTCTTTCGTGTGCTGTACATGACCGCAGGGCCAAGCAGACCACTCCGCTGGACTGGCTGTAAAGAGACAAAATCCAATAAATACCCAAGTAATCAACATTTAGGGCTTTTCACACTGCACTTAACCCTGGGTTATCGTCGTTCTAAACACCGCTTTTCAGGGCTTGACATTAACTTTTTTGCTCACCAGCCATTGTGTTGGTGGTTTTCCAAAGTTACTAGCCCATCAGCATTTTCACTAGCCACAATTTTGACAGATACCATGGGGAAAAACTGCCATATAGATATTTTAAATATTATCTCATAATCTAACAGCAGATATATTAGGCTGCTGTCACTTTAAGACCTGATGCATGGATCCATTATACTGTTACACATGCGTTTACTTTCTCAACAGTTTACGTTCACTTAAAACATAACTGACTGTGTTTATGTAAATACTTGCCAAGACTGGCATTTTGACATTATTTTGTGTGCATTTGACTGTTTAAGCGCAATTAACAGTGAAAAAAAAAAAGAGAACTCAATTTAGGACTAAGAGGCGGCTTTATGTATGCTCACTTTGGGTGACCTACAATATTCATCCAGAGCAAATGAAATGACTATGTGAGGGAAGGATGGTTTGTGTGGGGAGGGAGAGGGAGAGGGAGAGAGAATTTAAATGCATAAATAATAAATTAGGCCTATATATGTCTGTCCGTATATGTAATGTTTTAATCTCAATTTTTTCCTCTTTCGGAAAGTCATAGAAATGCTACCGTGGACTTTTCATTTTGCTATTGAAGCAAAGCTGGAGAAATCTCTGCATGATGCCTATAGGCTTGTTTGCGATGCATCGGCGCTGCATAGACCGATCAGCGTATGACATCAAAGTACCACGAGAGCGTTTGGAGAGCATACGTCTCCTTATGCTTTTGAATCGCTCTCTCTGTACTTTGATGTCATACGCTGATCGGTCTATGCAGCGCCGATGCATCTCCAACAAGCCTTATGTCTTTCTGCAGTCACGTGACCAGAACTTGTTTAAATGATCAAACTTTAGGGCCATAAACACAAATGGTGTTATGACAAATGAGATTAGAGTGCACGGGCTACAGGTCACACGTACACAAGAGGATTACGCTCCTTGCAGACAGACAGACAACAAAAGAACCTGGCCACCCAATGACTGAATAACTGACTATTAATAGTGTCTTCTACAAACAGACCCCATCTGCGCACAAAAAAACAAAAACAAAAAAAAGAGTTCACCCAAAAATGAAAATTCTGTCATCATTTACTCACCCAAGTTGTTCTAAACCTGTACCTAAATATGGGTAACCAACCATTTGATGGGCCCCACTGACTTCCATAAAAAAAAAAATTAAAAAAAACATCAACTGTTTGGTTAATGACATTCTTCAAAATATCTTCCTTTATTAACAGAAGAAAGAAATTCATACAGGTTTGGAACAACTTACCATTTTTACTGCATTTATAATTAAATAAATGCAGCCTTGGTGAGCAGAAGAGACTTCTTTCAAAAACATACGTATTACAATAGGCTTTTTTTACTACTAAGATCATGAGAATGGGTGTGCGTATGGGGGTGCTTAATTAAAAAGTAGGTGAACAATGCAAAAAAATACAGCTTTCAATTTTGTGATGAAATATAACCTAGGCATTACCCATTTCATCACTGCAGCATGAATAAAAAAAAAAAAAGAGCTTCATAAATCATGAATCTCTCCAAATATTTAGCCTAAGCTAGCATGTGGTCAACAGAAAACCACTCTGTCATCATAGTACAAGGGATCATTGGCTGATTTAACGCATGTCTGGGCCTAAAAAAAAAAAGGTCAGATGCTAAAATTTAGTGGTGACGACTGAATAGCAGCATAAGCTATCAGTCTCGACCCAACAACACACGCTAGTCATGCTGAAACTAATCCTCCTGGAACACAGAAAACCCTTCAAAGACTACATAGCTTCTATTCATGCTGGTCTCTCACAGACTTCACCACATGCACACAGTCCTGCTGTACCATGAATCCGGCTTTCCTGCAGTCCTGAGGATGTACAGGCTGATCCCGGTCCAGCCAGCCCTTGTTAATGAGAGATCCCATCCAACACAACATCTTTATCCTCTCCAGTCAAAACAACATACAAACGGCTCTTAAACGCTCCACATCTTTAAAATGATGCTCATGTTGATCATATTGTTAGAAAAGAAAAGAACCTGTTTACTAACAGGTTAGCGAAGACGTCCTGTGTCTCCACCTCTCTCTACGAAGATAAGGCAGCTTGCCTCAAGTTCATTTTACCCATAATCCTTTAAGCTGCCAGCAAATGACCTCTTTCCACCGTGATGGCAGGACAAGCATTTTTGGACTGATCCAAGTCCAATCCCTGCACTGGAAATCTTCACTTTCACCTGATATTTTGGAAAACATCTGTATAGTTCCAGCAGATTTTCCTCATGCTCATACAGTGGCCAAAAACTCACACTACCTTTCAAAAGTTTGGGCCTGGTTTTTGATAGAAGTGTCTTCTGCTCACCAAGGCAGCATGGTCAAAATTACAGGCAAATACCGTAATATTGTCAGTAGGGCTGGGGAAACAAATCAATGCATCACAAATCGAGAAAATCGATTTTCCGAATGCATTGTGATTCTCTCTCGAATCAATTCTGAGCTTAGTTTTTAACAGCGAATGGCAATGCCTGCTTTAGAAACAGCTGTACTCTGCTTGCTTCCAATTCTTTACACACACCAATTAAACCTAAAATAATAATTCATAAAGTTCGAAAAGGTTGAAGCGAATTACAAGCGTTTGCAGTTGGCTGTTTACATTAATCTTGCATCATAAAAGCGTTCTGAGGTGCAAGTACTTTCACAGACTCAGCCGAACGCACGAGCGCTCTTCTTCGTGAGCAGTTGAGCGTGTATTTAAAAACTAGCCTAGAGCGCCATCGAAGCTCAGAATTGATTCAACAGAGAATCGCCATGCATTCGGAAAATCTCAGAATCAATACACAAATCAAGAAGCATTGATTTATTGTCACAGCCCTAATTGTGAGAAATTACAATTTAAAATAACCGTTTTCTATTGTAATATATTTTAATATTTAATTTATTCCTGTGATGTTAAAGCTGAATTTTCAGCATCATTACTCTAGTCTTCAGTGTCACATGATCCTTCAGAAATCATTCTAATATGATGATTTGCTACTCAAGAAAAAAAAGGTAGGCTATTATTATTATTATTATTATTAATGTTGAAAACAGTTTTGCTGCTTAATATTTCTGATTCTTTGATGAATCCAAGTAAAATAGTAAATAGTATTTAAGTTTTTTTTTAACCAAGTGCCATTTATTTAAAATAAAGGCAGTATAATAGCACCAAGAACAACATTTCACATAAAATAAGTTATAAGTTAAATTATAAAACAATAAAATTAATGTTCAAAATAAAGTATTGACGTATTGTGCTTTTCAAACATTCATGTAACAGGGTCATAGTTAATGTGATGTTACTATTTCTGTGGTTACTCTGATCAGAAACCTGTGTGAACTTGAGAGGAACTGATTTACATCCACAACAGAGAATTAATGCAGTCTTCACATGCTATCAGAATTATCGTAAATATGAGTTTCCTATTCACAAATTGGACATGAACTCCCTCTCAAGTAGTATTTACCACTGAGAAGCTCTGGGATAATTTTGATACCCAAGTTCCTGAGTTGGCCGGGGCATAAAACTTTAAACATGGTGAAGGAGAGGAAAACTGCTGCTGTGACAGGTATGCTTTATTAGTTTTTTCCACAACAGCTATAGCAAGCTGACGATATTAGTAGGGTGAATGTTAATATGGTTGTCCATGAATGGGATGCTAAATATAATTTTGTCTTTAATAAGATTTTCCCAATAAATGGGCAAGGATAAACCTTGTGTCCTCAATGATTCTCAATGATTCTGTTCTTTCTGACAACAAAGAGCTCGTAATCATGACTTGGGAAGCAGGAAATTTCCAATAGCACATGAAGGCAGCATACACATCACTGCTAAAATGGCTCAGAAAAGTGAAGAAAATCTCTAGAAGCATTTGTTTTTCATTCAAACAAGTATAAGAGCACTTTTAGCTTCCCGTCGACCAAAAGTTAGTCCTTATTCCATCTGAGAAGAAACCTAAGTGCTGAAATGTGCTTTTAGAGATTTAGAGAAAACATGTGTACTCTTAATAGGCTCTCAAATTCTGGTATAAAGAAACATGTCCCCTTTAAAAAAGGTGTTTTGACCACCAGAGGGAGCATACATGGCACACCAACATCAGACCTCATGATTCTGATGTGAGTCACTCTTTAACAATTACTGGATTCATTTTTCAGGGGTGTACAGACAGATGATGATCTGTCATGTACAAGCAAACATAGCCACTAATTATCCAACAAAAGTCAGTAAACAACAAAACACTCAATTATCCCAGAGCCTTTCCCTCTCTTTCCTTAAGGTCAATTTATGCTCTATCACTGGTAAAACAACACTCAGGCCCTTCTGATGTTTCACGGTGGTCTCCTGGGAGGATCTCACACACACAGACTGCTCTAATGAAACCACTGATCAGCTTCAGTCCCCTGATGAAACCGCACACCACACATATTCATTTCATCAAGTCCTACAGATGGGCATTTCACGAGCTCTTGAGAAACACTGTTAAAAATGACTGTTTAGCTGAGGAAGAGCTAGGTTTGTTCCCATCACACTGACATGGTTTTCATCTCCAGCAGCATACTTACACACAGCGGAGTGTGTGAATCTCATTAGCCTACTTCTGCTTCTCTCTCCCCTGTGCTTCAGCTTCTATTTTAGTTCTGCTACCCACATTCACAGAGACAAAAAAAAAAAAATCATGTACACACCAACTGCTGGTCGAGACAGACTGCTCTTAAAAAAGCATTCAAAACAACACGCATCTGAATGCACTCCGAAAAAAAAAAAAAAAAAAAAGACTGATATTTTTTATATATTTACACTAGTGGGTGCAGGACACTATAGTTAATTTATGTAAGTAAGGATAGCAAAAAGTAAACTGTGACATATCATACCAATAAAATTGATAAAAATTTGGAACCAAAAATTCAGACACTTTGACCTGACCATGTTTTGCTTAAGTGTTATCTGACATAATTAAGATCAATTTTTTTTCTGACACAGTTTAACTCTGAAATGGTCATAGTTTATTACCATTTTTTAAACTATAAACTTTATTAATGAATGAAATGTTCAAGGTGTCTGAATACATTTTGGTTTGACTGTACATAAATGAAGTATGGGATTCATATTTCATACTAGATGACCTTTTATAGAAGTGACTTCAAACTAAGTTCCAACTAGTTTCTGGATAACGTTACAAAAGTCTTCCATGACAAATGTGGTACACGTCTGTGAATTGACGGGTATGATTCTCTTAAGAGTATACACAATGCAGAAGTACACGGCAGACACATCGTTACACAAAGTCTGTTTGATTAGTTATAATGAACAAAAATGAATAGGCTAATGTATCATGTAGGTTTACTTTAACATTTTTGCACAATGCTTTGAAGTCTTTGAGACCCCAAATATAAAGAATGTAAAGTCAACTGCAACAGAACAGGATAAATATTATCTTATTTTAAATGCACAGCAGACCTTTTAAAAAGGTTCAAGCAGTTTTGGGGATTAATAAAAAGCTTTAATTACAAATTACAAATTAAATTACAATTAAAATCTGAGAAGTGTGATGATGCATAATAGGTTGGTGTATATATTACTAAATTATACTTGAAGTCAGCAAAAAAAACTAAAATAAAAATGAAATAAAATTTAAAATTTAGATTAAAATAAAATATTAAATTAAATACACATTTATAAATAAAATAAAACATTAAATTAAAATAAATGTAAAAAAAGTAAATTAAAAAATAACTTAAAATAATTAAAAATATTAAAATGAAATAAAAACCATTAAAAAAACATTATAAATAAAATATTAAATTAAATAATAAAAACCATTAACACATTTTTAAAAAATATTACTTATGAATAAAATAAATTAAATAACTTGGGATAATAATAATACCCACGTCCTCAATTACAAAAATAGATCTGATGGATCCATAAAGA
This sequence comes from Elopichthys bambusa, assembly GCA_037101425.1. Lineage (NCBI taxonomy): Eukaryota > Metazoa > Chordata > Actinopteri > Cypriniformes > Xenocyprididae > Elopichthys > Elopichthys bambusa. The sequence continues at coordinate 4,238,607 of CM074441.1, forward strand.
TTTGGATTCATTTGAATTTTTCTTTTTCTTTTTAGGAGAAGGGTTAGGATTTTACTCAGTCTGCAGTCTGTAGCAGACTGAGTAATACTAAACAATAGAAGTCTATGGTACTCTATGCCTTTATGTTGGTGTCAATGTAAATGTGTGTATCTGGTTTCTGAATTAATTCGATTCATTATTGAAATATAAAAACAAAAAAGCTCTCACTAAAGTATCCTGTTACTGTTGACCATTTCTTTACTGTAGCCTACAGCATCAATCATTCATATCAGCCGATGCATGCATGCGCACAGACAGTCTGTCACCAGTGAGCAGATTCGTGAATCCTGTGGTTCAACAGTCTGTCGCTGTCCGTCTGATTTTCCTCTATCATTCATTCATCTGCAGTCACCCCCTGAGTATGTCTCTCCATCTGTCTGTCTGCCTCCCGTTTCTGCATTGCTTTGTCTAAATCACTGTACAAACACAAGGACAGGGACACAATGCAAGCACATGCAACTTCTCTGCTATGAAAATCCCCATGAAACATTCATCTGAATCCAGTTATTACAGCTTCCCCATCCCCCCATGATAAGAGTAAAATCACCGCCTCCCTCTGCTCCTGTAAATCCCTCCATAGCAAACATCTGTCTGCGCTGGACAGAGTGACATTAAACACCATATGCAGTGCCCAGCGTATGTGCATGTGTGTCATGACTTGTGAGAGACAATGCGTGTTAAATATTAGACAGGAAAAAAACCTCTTAGACAGGACAAGTGAAATACAAAAAAAAAAAAAAAGAAAAAAAAAAAAAAAAAAAGAAAGCACACATGGCTTGAGCAAAATTTTTCTGCATCATCTCCATCTCTGAACTCACCTCTGTCCCTGCGGTCTCCTGGCGTTGCTCATGCCTTCATCATTTTAGGTTTTATTTGGAGTGTGAGCACACACACTCATTTACACACACCTACACACGCTGCCGATCTCAGCTAAGCCGTTGCTCTCGCTCTCTCTTTGTGTCACACACACACGCAGCTCCTCTCTCCTCACATATACTCTCGTTCTGAAACAAACGCCGTTTTTCCTGTCGCTGTTCCTTGGTAACGGTGGAATCCGAGCCGCATCACGCCCCCCCGCGCTTCTGTCCTCCTTCCCCTCCTATCCCACAGTTCCCTCCTCCCTCTCTCACCCCCCCCTCCGTCTCCAGCCTGGCCACTGAAATTAATATTTTAGCATGCGAACGTAGCGTGGTGCTGCATTCACTCCACTAACATTTGTGTCTGCCTTTTGTTTGGCACACTGAAATTTTTTACATTTATTCATTAATTGTGTACATTTTCAGTGCATTTAAGATATAAAGAATTGAACACCCAACCTTGGTGTGTTCTTCTAAAAAATAATGCATCAAATACAAATCAAAAAATATATAATAATTCACAGTGGGTGAAATTGTTCACTCATTTGTGTAGTGTAGTAATTGACGGGTCTCTCAGTGACTACACTGACACCATTCTTCTGCTCCCATGAGACCAAACTCTGAGGCACTGTTGGGTAACTGGGTTACAAACACCAACATGAGCTGGTATTGAGAATGAGACATGGTTTAGGAATATGAATAACTAGCTGATAAACACTGTATAGATTGAAAGCTGTTGCTCTTTAACCGAGCACAAATCGTTTTATGGTCAGGTCAGCATTGATAAAACATTGCCAGAGAATTGTAAAAGCAATCCATTTAAAGCATACTAAAAAAAATGTGGTTAGGGTTAGCCTTGATAACAAATTTATGTCAGCTCAGGATTTTTCCATGCATTGACACGACGAGCCCTGTTAATCATGATCCAATACTGCCATTCTGATTGCTGGCTGTGTGCAACTCAAACTCAAACACCCTGAAACTCATTGCAAAAATGAGTACATAGTACTTAGGGATAGTTCACCCAAAAATGAGAATTATGTCATCATTTATTCACCCTCAAGTTGTTTCAAACCTGCATGAATTTCCTTCTTCTGCTGAAGACAAAAGATGATATTTTGAAGAATGTTGGTAACCAACAGTTGATAGACCCCATTGACTTCCCACACTATAGAAGTCAATGGGGCCCATCAAATGATTGGTTACCCATATTCTTTTGGGTTCTGCAGAAGCAGCAGACGACCATACACAGAATGCACAAGTCGATTTGCGACGGAAGAGTATCCTTTGACCTGACGCACAATGAAATGACGAACTCAGAGGCGCAGAGGATAGAGCAAAACAATATCGCCAGTCACTGATTATAAGTCTAAAACGATATTTTTTTAAAGAGAAATTTAGGAGGATTTCGATACAAGAGGAGCCTGAGTTTGTTGCCCAGCCATATTTGTTTGAACCGCGAGAGGAGTCTAAGCTTACGATACTCCTACATCCTGCGTCATACATCGTGTCAGGATTACTCATTTGGCACAAACCAACTTACACATTCTGCGTAAGGTCGTCCGCAGAAAGCTAGTTATTTGAATTTATTTGAAGTAGTTATTTATAGTTATTTGAAGTTTTAAATATGAATATTTTTCTAACAAAAATGCATTGCTTCGGCTCAGAAGGCCTTTATTAACCCGCTGTAGTCATATGGATTACTTTTCTTTTTTTCTTTTTTTTTTTAAATGGGTGGATGCATTATTTTTGGCTTAAAAACACAGCCCCCCCATTCACAACCATTATAAACCTTGAAGGACTAAGGATATTTTTAAATACATCTCTGATTGTGTTCGTCTGAAAGAAGATAGTCATATACACCTAGGATGGCTTGAGGGAGAGTAAATCCTGGAATAATTTTCATTTTTGGGTGAACTAACTCTTTAACTAATGATTATGACTACACTGCAAGAGCAATGTACCAAAATACCATTATGGCCAGAAACATGCTCTAAAAAAGTATGTAAATGCAGATGCTTGCCCAACACATTGAAAATGTGCAGTCTTGCTGTGCTTTACACAACAAGTGATATTCTTTTTAAATATTTATGACATAAAACATGTTTTCCTGATATCCAGCCATAAACACTTGTGAGCAAGATTCTCTTCAAACAGTTACTGTTCAAAGACAAAACTTTCCATATAGCTGTGTGTAATATAATCAACATATCGACTTGCACGATATATGGACATAACCTTGATAATTTTTGGTCATGCGATATAATGCCCATTATGTTTACATATAAATGTCACCAACATTTTGCTGCTCTCTGTCATCTTATCTGCTCTCCGTGTCAGAGGCGAAAGTAGGACTTGGGTGGATACACAGTACGGACATTGACAGGTGAGGAGAAGGATTCATCTGAGGCGTTATTGTGTTTTCCTGACAACTACACTGTAGACAGGAAATAGTCGCAAAGCCGCAATCTACTGTTCCGGTGCAAATATAACAGTGCAAATATGTGCACGCTCACAGCTAGCATTAAGACCATTTCACAAGGGACATGGCAGTCGAGAGTGTCTAGTTCACTTTCACAGAGAATGTGTCTTTTGCATTCCACTGTGCTGTTTTTCTATTATTTTCTATATAAACGTGCACAAGCAAAAGTGAGATTTCTGCTGATCCAACAAGTGAAAGCAAAGAACATTGAGGGAAGGGAACAACACTAGATTGAGTGCATTACGTATGAATTCAATTACAGTTAAAGAGGACAGGGAGCTCTCTGATTAACCCACTGCTTACATAACCACCCAGGATTTTATCTGCTAAAACAGTCCATCAGACAGCAAAGAACATTAGAAACAGGACATCATGATGATAATCATTCCAGGTATATGAACACGTACACATGTACACTCTGCAAAAAGAACATACTGATATTTACAAGTCTTTCACATTCTGAATTACTCTAGAAACAAATGATTGCACAAAACTACTAAAAACAATTGGATGAGACATTTTGAAACGCATCCAGATGGCTAAAATAGCTCTACTAGACATTCTGCAATGACTTGGATAACAGCAATGGAGGAAATTCCCACACTCAGAACATCTGATCTTTTACCAAATCAATAATACAACACTAATAAATAAATGAGAAGAACTCAATTAATAAATAATTGCATTTTGGATTAAATGGAGGTTTTCCAGTAGCTGACAGACAGTCGCTCCTCAACGGATCAGTCAAAAACAACAATAACCTTAAATAAACTTCATTGAATGGTGATATTTATCAGCAAAGTAAACAGTGCTGATCTCCATTTTCAATCTCACCTGTGCTCTCTTCCTTCTCTCATGCACGTTATCCAGGTGAAAAGATCTTTTACTTGCTCTGCTGGGTCCATCCAGGCATCTTTCGAAATCATGCTGTCTAGGGACTGCTCCAGAACTTCCAGGCAAGGGGTGCTTGTTCCTCTTCTTGCGTCCCAGTTTGGCTACATCCTGACTGTGCTGCTCAGGGCCCTCAATTGCTTTGGGTTCAGAGGGTTCCTGGATCTTGGGTCTCCTAAACAGGCTGTGGAGAGACAGCAACACCAGGGTGCACAGCACATACATGGTGGTGCGGACTAATAGAGTCACGAATGGGTCCACCAACACGTTCAGTCAGAGACAGAGATGGAGTAACCTTTAAAAGACATTCCGGCTGATCTCGTTTCAGGGTCAGTGCGAGCACAGAACACAATCTTCTGGTTGAAGTTACAGTTGTGATATCAGCTCTACAACACTTTGCATGTGTAATGGTGAGCTTTTCTGTCAAATTGAAGTCCAAAAAGAAGGACAAATCCAAACATCCAGTTTGGAGTAAAGTTCCCCAATAATAGTTGCCTTTTTGCTTCTTTTCTCGCCAGTTCTTCGTTGTATTCGCATGGAAAACGCGTTCTACATGGTAAGACTGTTCAGTACGTGTTATTCCAATGCCTTGGAGCTTCTTCTAATGCTCATTTAGGCTGATAATCTGTCCGTGATCTGATCAGCAAATGAGATGGCCTCTCACATCTCCCAATCTCACTCGAGAGAGGATGTGGGAGGGCCGACTAATGCACACCTGCTTTTAAACCCCACAAAGCCATTTTAACCTACCTGGGCACATCTATAAAGACACACCCTGATAAACAAGCTCATGTACGCCAATGCAAACACACGTACACTTGCGGAATAATAGACGAGTAGATGTTCTGCTAATCAGGAATGGCTCATGAATGTTTGGGTCCTTATCTTTCACATCTCCATGCCTCTTCTTTGGAGAACTTCCAAAAGTTAACCTTGATAACCTTTGGAAGTTACACAACAAATGTATTCCACAGAAATCAGATTGACTGAGTAATCACGAAATTCTTCATCCAAAAAGAGTCGTAATCACCACTGGCACAAGCTGATATCCAACAAATCTTCGGTTCCTCTGGCGTCACTAATAGTTTTATTGTATTTTTTACAGTCGTTGGATTGCAGGGACAAAACTCACAGGTCAAACCACTCCTTCTTTCATAATGCCTGCTTTTGATAGTCTTTATCCCAGCTTGTGGTCTATACGACTGGGCAAACTCCAAACGGTCACAGCCCGGCTGCTCCTGCGTTGCTGGTGAAGTCCAACACCTCTGCTGAGAGAAAAAAATTTCACTCTTTCTCCCTCCCTTTTCTCATAGTGTCCATCTGTCACTGCAGTACAGACAACGAAGAGTCTCTTAGCTGATGATGTAACAACTGTGTTTGCATCTATGCAAAAAAAGGAAAATCAACTCAAAAATGTTTTAAATGCACCGCTGAGGATAAAGAAGCTGGTCCCTGATTGGTTGTTGCCATGGTGAGATGACCTAGTTGAAATGCGTCTTATAAACCTGTCCATCATGCTTCTGCTGTGAGACAAATAGAAAATAACTTAAAAATGGACGACCAAAAGAAAGGCTCACAGTGAGAACTGACAGTGTCGATACTGAAGACTGAATTTTAATTTGTGGTCATAACAGATCAATGCAGCCTTGTGGTGAAACTTCAGGGGAGAAAAAAAAAAAAAAAAAGTGTCACGTTCACTGTGTGGGCAGACAAACAAAAGACCTTCTGGTTCATTAACCTTTTTAGGGGCCTGCCACATACTTTAGACCAAGGACAATCAACAAGAATGCCTGTTCTATCCAAATTAACCAATACAGCCGTTAGTGCTCAACAGACTCAATAGCACATTTTACAAAAAAATGTTCTATATAATGTAAAACTTTACATTGAAAATAATCTGAATGCAGTATTTTATAAGAGCAATACGTAAAATTTTTGATCAAACCAATTAAAAGGTGCAATCAGATCAGGGTTATAAAAGATAGGACTGCAATATACTTCAGTGGAAAAATAATAACAATGATAAACCAAGAATATGGCACCATCAGAACCATATAAAGATAAATGTTGACAAAGCACGAAAACAGGTGACCAAGAGGCCACCTTACTTCACCAACCAACTGCAATACAATAAAACCTATATAGGTTTTATTCTATATGAAGTGTTCTCTATAACACTATATTCACATGCAGTGAAAAATACATTGCAGAGCAAAGACGACACTGACAACGTGTCAACAGAGAAGACAGAGCAGGTTACTTTTAATCTGAAACAATGTCTCAAATTTCAAATTTTTTAATTTTTGAAGAATTTTAAAACAATAAATACCGGTTAGTGGCACTTTAATGTGTCGTGACAGATTGCTGTAGTGCCTCAGTTCAAGCCGCTCGTGAGCAATCTCTTCATACTAGTTAATTTATAGCATCAAATAAACATTAATGAACATCAGAAGGAATGTTGTTTCAACCGTGGAAAGATGTCAGTACACACCATTTTTCAAGTTCAAGTACACCAACATTAATCTACCAACTCCCCTGACAGCTTTGTTGGACAAAATGGCGGATTCGGCGTTATGATTGGTTAGAGCGCCTGTCAATCAAACTCTCGGTAAAGGGTCAATTCAGGTAAGAAATACTACAGAAATGTAAGTAATCAAATGTAAAAGAACACTGGATAGTTTTATAGTAAAAATTAAATACAGATTAATGCTTACATTTTGAATTTTTTTTTGTGAGCTGTTTGAGAAGTGGCTTTATGAGAGCGCCACTCATATATATCAGTGGTGTGCGCTTTTGGTGCTGTGGGAGTGACTAAAATTATGCAAGCACTATTCAACTGGAGCGAATGAGACGAGTGAGTGAGTGTCCATTCACAGTCAGAGAGAAGAGAGAGTGAGAACACGCAGCTGGTATCAGTGTATCGATACTGAAATATCAATATTTTTGACAACACTAATATACATCATCTATATAGTTTAAAATATGGGGTGAGCGATATGGCAAAAATATCATCACTTTTTTTTTTTTTCCCAGGAAAAAAAAAAAAAAAAAAAAAAAATCACGATTTTGTCAAGATTCTTTCCTGTTGGTTTTACTATTTTGCAAGTGACTGAGCAGTACAGCCAAACTAATTTCCCTATTTTAAAAATGTAGCCTTACAAGGTAACAAAATATAAAAGAAAAAAAATGACAGACCATTTAGGCCACAGTAGGGGTGGGCTATTTCATCTTCGTTATTAAAAATAAGAACAAAAGATGCACATTACAAATACAATATACAAATTAAATAAACAGTGCTTTATTTTTTCACAGCAGGCGTTTAACAGTAATATTCAATCAAGAAATTGAATAAATATAAAAATATAACAGACTTCACTGTATAAATGATATATACCCTGATTCTTATTAAAGCTACAAAAGTTATTCAGTGAAGAGTAGTGAGTGATTTTCTGTCTTTTGTTGTTTGATTAACATTAATGCAGCAGGTTTATAAGGCTGCTGTCACTTTAAGGCCAAATGCATGGATCCAGCACACTGATACACATCCGATAACTCTACCTCTGCGTTAACATGTGATGTGAATGTATGACGCGTTGTACAGTATGTTGGGACAGAGGCACCAGAACTGCAACTAATAGAATGCACTGTAGAGCGGTACTATGATATTTCTTCAAAGGCAGATCGTGGAGACATTTTAATCATTCACAATCTAAAATCGTGATATCACACAATCTGTCATGTTGTAATTTAACTTTACAAGATTCCAAATGCAATCTACTTTTAAAAGGAGATTTCCATTCACTGGTGTTATGCATGTTATGTTATACGTGAGTCGAGCTGATAAAAAGGCAATAAACATGAAATGATATAACAGGTCAATAAACAAAGACTCCATTGCTGCTATGACTCTGCTTAAAATAAAACAATACAAATCCAACAAAGTGGATATCAGTGTAAGGCAGTGTATAAACAAATGGGCTCAACATATTGACAAATCTTCACAATGTTGTTCCAAACATGTATGAATTTTCTTCTACCGTATCCTTTTTGAATCTTGAAGGCTTCAGTCTCTCCATTCATTGTAACTGCGTGGAAAAGAAAGGCCAGTGCCTTTCTCCTTTTGAGTTCTAAGAAAGTCAGTCAAATGGTTTTGGAACATCATGATGGTGAGTAAATGATGTCAATGTTCATATTTGGGTGAGTTTTGTTTAAAAAAAAAAAATTGTGAGAAATGTTGATTATTGCATTATATTTAGATCTATTCCCATCACATGGAAGGTTGCAGTGATGAGCAGTGAGCAGATGACAGTCTGTTGATCATGTGAATGCAGTGATCTCATCACTGCAATGCAATTTCTGCACTCTCACAAAATGCTTTTACCATAACTAACAATGCAAAGATGATGTAAATACAGTAAGAAATTAGTATAAGTATGTCACTATAACAGGAGTTTCGGCAAGTGTCCAGATAAACTCGCGCTGCGTGATCAACAGCTTCAGCCATTATAAAGAGAGCATTCTTTGAAGTAAAAATACTAGGATTATTCATTATGAATTTAACTGTCATAAAAATTAAATGCGTTACTTACAGTTTGTGGGGTCTTTGCTGATTCCAGAGAAGTTGATTCCTTATCTTTGAGCAAAAGTTATGGGGCAAAGCCAGCATCGTATTGCGACTTGTTCTCAAAACAGCTGCTGGTAAAATAGACGTGCCGATATTCAGTAATACGATATATCACGATAATGAATATGCATGATATTGTTATCGCGGGCACTTCAAAATACTGTGAATAATTATTTATTACGAATTATTCAAATTTTTATAATGCATTTCAAGAATGCTTTCCATATCAACCGTATAAAATGCACAACACCGCTGTATGCTGCGTCAAAGAGACGTGCACTCAGATAAACAAGCCCAACGTGCATGAGAAGCACATGGCAGAACGAGTGAAGGAGACATGCTGAATGAAAGTGCACGTTCACTCTCTGACAGAAGAGGGCACTGACGGAACAGCAGAAATGTAGCGGTTATCCCGGAAACCCCGTAAACAAAGCAGCTGAGCTACAGTATTTAAAATGCTTCAAACAGCCATTATGATTTTTGTATTCGCAACGTTGTTCATCACAGCACCAAATACGTATTACTTAAAGCCTTAGTAGGCTATTTATTTTCAAACTTAAATATTTTTATATTTTAAATCTGGACTACAACATTCTATATATATACACATTCTATAATGATTGAAAATGTTCCGATTATTTGTTATTGTTCAGTAAAACTTAGTGACATAAGGCTTCATTAGTTGACATGTTAATTCATTATTACCAAACTGACAATAAAAAATACTTAAAGCATTTATTAATCTCAATGTTAATTTCTTAGTTAATGTTTAATAACATTACTAAAATCAAAAGATGTAACTATTATTTAATGGATCTGAGCTAAATCTAACAATGATCAGTTGTATTTAACTAACATTAACAAAAAAATAATACCTTCTGTAACAAATGTAGCTATTGCTCAATCTTAATCTTAATGCATTGACTAACGTTAAATAATGAGACCTTATTGTAAAGGGTTACCTGTTGTTCTTTATAATTCTTTTGCACTTTAATCGGTTTAAAAAAAATATTTTACTTTATAATGTATTTAAATGTTTATAGTTCTTTTTGTTATAAGAAAAAGAGTTCTTAAACCTGTTATACTATGACAACACTTTTTTTGCAACTTATTTCAATATCGTGATCAGTGTTGGGTAATTAATTACTAATTACATCATCAATGTTGTGTTTAAAATACTTTTCTAATTACTCTGTCTGAAAAGTAATTTAATTACTCAATAAGTAACTTATTACTAATTACTTCTTAAAATCCCTATAAACCTTGACTGGATAGACAATAGAAAGAAAACACTTAATTTAAATATGAGTCAAACATGGAATAGTTTAGCCTTTTATAGCTTTTTAAAACATTTTTACTTAAAACATAATACTTTTATTTACTTTATAATACTTACATTTTTTTTTTTTTGTAACAAATAGGGATGTCACTATACCAAAAATCTAGTAGCCGGTACCGATACTCGATACCAAAGTCAATACCACAGTAAAGATATATAAAAATACAAATAAAACAATGCTATATATTTTTTTCAGGTAGGTCTGATAGTAGTAAGTAAAAATACCACAGAAATTGAATAATCAAATATAAAATAATTCTACATAGTCATAACTGTATAAATTAAATATAGATCAATCCTTATTAAAGTTTTTTTGTTGTTGTTTGATTATCATTTATAATACAGACAGCCAACAGTAGACAGTAGCATGTTTTAAAAGCTGATGTCACTAAGACCTAATGGACAGAGACTGTATGTTACACATGCTGTTCACATTCACATAACCATCGCGAATATACGCCAAGATGGGCATTTTGACATAAACGTTCAAATACACACACAGTTATGTGTAATAAACCGCAAAAATCTGACACTCGCATTAAGCGGCTATGTGTGTGCGCTTTGGTTGAGAGCGCACTGACTGAAGACCGTCTCTCAGAGAGCGGCCGCAGTTTTTTTCTTCCTAGGACATAGCTTACATTTACCGTAATGTTCTACCAGTGTCAAAAAAGTGAAGTAATTGGAATATTTCCATTCTGCAAAACAGCCACTCGCTTCTGCCGACATCTTCAGACACTGACTACGCAGCCAACTAGCGCGAAGTTACGAACTCACGCGCAACTGCACTACAGCTAACGATTTTAAAGAGGCAGCGTTCACTTTTACCTTTAGATGACAAATTTAGATTTTAAATTCAATATTAATTTAAACAGAACTTTTGAACTAATTTACAGTATGTAACGCAAGTACATTATAAGTAACTAATTAAATTACCCTAAAAATGAACAGTAATCCCTTACTTTACTTCTTCAGTGGATAAGTAATTTAATTACAGTAAGTAACTAAGTAACGCGTTACACCCAACACTGATCTTGATAATACCGTATACCATAATAAAAGCTTCAGCAGTTATCGCAACATGAAAATTTGATACCGTCACACGCCTATGGTAAAAAAAGCACTGACGTGACTAGGACGTTCATTAAAAATAAACTCAATCCATTTTTCTCTGACATCGGGATCCTTCGGTAGCTTATGCAAAGATGATGTTTTTCCACAGCCAGGAACAGCATAACGTTTGTGTTGCGTCTCGTCATTATCACGAACTTATCGTAAACAACTAGGCCTACTTTAGATCCACTCGCTAGGTGTTGTCTTGCTCCAGAGGCAGTCGTTTGCAAATGATTGTGCCCCTGTGATGTCACATGCCACCTCAGATCCAAACAAATCTTTTTTACAGCTTGATTATATAAAATGTTTTTTTTAATTTTTTTTTTATTGATGACAAGGATGTTTAAGTAATGGAACTTGCAGGTAATGATACAAAAACCTCTTATATGCCAAAAGACCAAGGAAAATTATTTCTCATGTCATGACCCCTTTAACAAATATTCAACAACTAGAAAGTGTCACAACATTTCAGTCTTTATTTTGAACAAGGTACCTATTGTTTCTTTTTTTTTCTTTCTTTTTTTTTTTTTTTTATAATTTAAAACCTAATAAAACATTTGCAATGCATTTTCAGTGTGATAAGCATCTAAATACTTTTTTGTTCAACTATAGATCTAGTTCCACAGAAAACACGAAAGACAAGTATTTGCACTTTCAGTGGAATCTCAATGTTATCTTGATCAATCAGTAAATTATAAAAAGTGTGTGTGCAGGTGCTATGCAAACATACAGGTATGCGACTTCAAGTTAAGAGGCTAAGCCGAACACGACCATCTCATTTAAGCAGCTTAGAACAGAAAAATTTTAGCAAAGTGAGCAGTGGGATTAGGAAAAGCTGACAGCTGCCACCACTCTCATTCAAGCCCTTCACAATTAATGCAACGAGACAGTGAGTTCAGAAAGGGAAAGTCAGCAGAGACTTGTAAACCTCTCTGAGTCTCGTCTCCACACAGCAATGAATTTAGTATTGCTGACACACAATGGCCTTACTGTGTGCTATTTCAGGAGCAAATGACAGACTAGCAGAAAAGGGTGGGAAACCTCAAAATTACAGGGTTAATGTCCACAAATGCATGATGCAATACCTCAACTTTTATCTTTTTGTCGGAAAAACAATTTGAGCGCATACATTTTCAAGGAACTAGTTTCTTCGGAGAATACTGGTCTTGGCAGCACGGGTCAGAAAAATCAGGATCAGTGTAAACCGTGAAAAGTTAAAGCGTGGAAACAGGTTTTACCCAACCTACTGCCAGTGAGCAGTGACCTCATGAGTGAGTCAGAGTCTCCACTGAGGCGTACAGGCGTATATATGTATACACATGTGGTGAGACAGCCATGTTCTGGGTGTCTGACATCTGTTGCACACATTGCTCTTTACAGAAGCACCCAGCAAAGTTTACTTCTGCCCAGGGACTGCCAGAGAATACCAAAAGAATGAAAATAAATCAATGCCTCCGAACCAGAACAACAAGTTTTTAGGCTGTTAAAACTCAAATGTCTACCCTAAAATAAGAACAGCAATATATATATATATATATATATATATATATATATATATATATGTCAATTGTCAATTCTGATTTCATAGTGACTTTGAAAAAAAGGTTCCAAAAGGGTCTTTTTTTTTCTTTTTTTTTTTGTGAGTGATTTTTGGTTCCCCAAAGAACCTTTCAGTGAACAGTTATTAAGACAACTTTTTTTTTTCTTTTAATTAGTGTGAAGAACATTTTATCTAAAAAAAAACTTTTTCCAGTATGAAGAACATTTTGTGCATTGAAAAGATTCCATGGATGTTAAAGGATTAGTTTAATTCAAATTTTCTGATAATGTACTCACCTCCATGTCATCCAAAATTTTTATGTCTTTCTTTCTTCAGTCAAAAGACTCAAAAAGAAATGAAGGTTTTTGAGGAAAACATTTCAGGATTTTTCTCCATATAGTGGACTTCAACAGGGTTCAATGGGTTGAAGGTCCAAATGTCAGTTTCAGTGCAGCTTCAAAAGGGCTCTACACGATCCCAGACAAGGAATAAGGGTCTTATCTAGTGAAACGATCAGTCATTTTCTAAAAAAATAAAAATTTATATATTTTTTAACCACAAATGCTCATCTTGCACTGCTCTGCGATGCGCCACATATTACGTAATCACGTTTGAAAGGTCACGTGTGTTGTAGGTGGAAATACCGAGCAAGCGTTTACAAAGCAAACGTGCAAAGACAAAAAAACAAAAAACAAAAAAAGGTAAAAACGATTTCAGACGATTTTGAAGTTGGAGGAGAAAATGAGATGGAGTTTTTCACCCTACCGCGGTACTTCTGCAGTACTTTCTTTTCTAACGTGAGCAGTGCAAGAGGAGCATTTGTTGGTAAAAAGTATAATTTTTTTTTTAAACCTATCATTTTGCTAGATAAGACCCTTATTCCTCGTCTGGGATCGTGTAGAGCCCTTTGAAGCTGCACTGAAACTGCAATTTGGACCTTCAACCCACTGAACCCTGATGAAGTCCACTATATGGAGAAAAATCCTGAAATGTTTTCCTCAAAAACCATAATTTCTTTCCGACTGAAGAAAGAAAGACAAACACCTTGGGTGACATGGGGGTGAGTAAATTATCAGGAAATTGTAATTGTGAAGTGAACTAATCCTTCAAAGGTTCTTCATGGAACCATCAATGCCAATAAAGAACATCTGTATCCACAAAAAAAGGCTTTGCATCTTTCTTTGGCCTATTGAAGATACAGGCAGAGAATGCATAAATGCAGAGAGACCATGGAGCACAGCGCCATCTGTTGGTCTGAGCTGGTTTCCTGGATAGAGGACAGTGATTCATAGTAATTATGTAACGAAGTCTTCCTTGTATTGCCAGTATGGAGAGGGGTGTGACAGGGTGTCTCAGGGAGTTCAGTTGTTTACCCAGTTTAACTAATGTATAATTAGAGAAAAGAAAATTATGGTACTATGTAACACCGGATCTTCCTTAATTATATGAGTAAACAAAATTAAGGTGATACCACGAGTGCTGTCACTCATTACTTTCTTAAAAACTCATTTTAAATGCAGCGTCATGCAATAATAACTGGTAGTTGCTGTCAAGCCGTGACAGCAGTGTCCCAAAGTATGCTGTGTTAGTCTCAATCTAAAAGTAAACTATTTTAAACAACATTTTTTTCATTTGTCTATTATGCTGCATATTAATAGAATATGCATGGAATATAAAAATGTGCCACGCCAAAAGCGAACTGCAAAAAACGTTCATCTCACACCTTTGATGAATTATTTATGTCTTTCCATGATCGTTTCATTCATTTGCAATTAGTAGATATGCCTTTTAAAATAATTTTGATTCAGAATGACAATAAATGATTCATAAATCAGACATCAAATCTTCTGAGCATGTTTCACTCCACACAACAGCAGTATAGGAATTACCTTGGTCAGCTTGGTTTGCCTGAGGAAAACAAGACATGACAGGCATCCATTTTGACAGCAAACAAGTGCCAGTGCGTGTGTTCTCCACCTCATCAAAGCATACACACACACAGCTCTAGGGTGAAAAGCGTCAGTGCCATAGACTTTTCTCACTGACTGCTCACTGAGGAATGTACTTAAGGGCATATTCATGAATGATAGAATACAAACTGGACAAAGCGGCCCAACATGTCTACGCACTCAGTATCACACCCTATCAAACGGATTGTAACTGTCAAAGTGCTCTCTGCATTACATTGTAATGGCAGTTACGGATTTCTAGCATAGATTGTTTCATTGGTTTCTGAATATGATGCACCTTGCTTAAAAAAAAAGCTGCTCATGGCGCAAGACGGTGGAAAAACTTTGTGATTTCATTGTGTGCAGCGTAGAGGGGCATTCACTGATGCGTTATTGCATTCAGTTCGTTTTTTTTTTGACAACAAAAGCACCATAAAAAAAGCTATATTCCATCTTATGAATCTACATATATGAAAGCTTGTTTCCGACATGGTTTAAAAAAAACATAAAAGGTAATTGCGACGATTTAAACTCGCATTTCTGACTTTTCTCAGAATTCTAAATTTACATTTCACAATTCTGTTTTTTCTCTCTCTATGGAATAAAAAAAAAATAAAAAAAAGTTGTGTGACTATCTTACAATTCTGACAAAAATTCAGACTTTCCCCCCAGAATTGCTAGATGTAAACTCGCAATTGTGAGATTTTTTTTCCTTTTCAGAATTTCAAGTTAATATCTTATAGAAGCTTGTTTCCGCCACTAAATAAAAAATAAAGGTACTTGTGACTTTTCCCATCTCACAATTCTTTTTTCTCAGAATTGCAAGATATAAACTCACAATTGTGAGAAATAGTCAGAATTGCAAGCTATAATGTCAGCGCATTATAAACACAATTGTGAGATATAAAGTCGGAACTGTGAGTTGCGCGTTATTAACTCACAATTGGGATATATAAACTCGCAATTCTGACTTTTTTCTCGCAATTACGAGATATAAATTCGCAATGGCGAGTTATAAAGTCCAATTCTGAGGAAAGAAAGAGTTTTTTCCCCCCCTCAGAATAGTGTTTATATCTCACAATTCTGACTTTATAACTCACATAAAGTCAGAATTGCAAAATAAAAAAGTCAAAATTATACCTTTTTTATTCAGTGGGTTGAAACAAGCTTCCATAATATCTTGCAAGTTTAATAGGCCTATATCTCACAATGTTTTTCTCAGAATTGCGAGAAAAGAAAAAGAAAAAAAAAAGTCTGAATTGTGAGATATAAACTCAGAGTTGCAAGAAAATAGTCTCATTCTCTTTACAGAGTTAAAGTGGGGTCAGATGAGTGAATAAGTTACAATTTGGTCTGTTTCTCACACAAAGCTATCTTACAGTTTCCGGATAACATGAGCCTGAATTTTCCTTTTTGGGTGAACTGTCCAACAGACATAAACAACTGGACCGTTTTTACAAAGGGTACGCGCTGTCAGAACAGCATTCACACGCGACTTGATCACGTTTAATCAACAACTTGAGCCTCTAACTAACCAAAGACGTTAAAGCAGACCTAGAAACCTAGCCTTTTTTATGTAAGTCAGTCTAAACTAATTCAACTGCTATGACTTGTCCAAACTGACATGATGACTAGTTCAGTGAACATCCGCTGGATTTGTACCGGGCACACCCGGAGCTTTGATACACCCAAAATACTGCTGTAGAACCCGTAATTTACCAGTTAAACAGTCGTTCGATGAAAACACAGTGTAGCTTATAATTTAAGGCTTGGGCACGTATAGGTAATAATAACAGTTTAGACTAGAGAAGACACCGCTTTTTCACCCCTCAAGTCATTTACCGGCGCTCTTTCGACAAAACGCAAGCCGATATTTTGATTTTAAACTGAGAAACAGGATGTTTAGTTAATGATTCAGGATGTTCTGCAACTTATATTAACTTTATTAAATGAGTTTGCAGGACTGACAGCACGGGCGAAAAAACAGAATTGGCTAAAACCGCGACAGTTGCACTTGTCTTACACTTATTGTATAAAGTCGCCATGGTTTCACTACATATGTGCTTTAATACCTCATAACAACAATAAAGTATGAAGCATGTGCGAAATATAAGTGAAAGAATGTGCTTACGTCTCAGGCCAGCACGCCAAACTCCTTCCTCCGCCCCGTTTCCTCCTTAAACCGTTTCCTTCAAGTTTTATTCCACTCTTTTATCCTCTTGTCGAAAAAGCAGTGTTCAGTTTCAAGGTCTGAAGAGCTGAAAGTTTAGTAGTGTCTCGTGAAGTGAAGATAAACACGCCTGAGTGAAACATGCAGCACGAGACGCGCGCACACAGCTGACTGCAGACAGTGACGCAAACGCTCCTCCTGTTCATGCAGGAAAAATGAACGCGTTTCCCATCTTATTAGAGACTACAGGCTACTTTTCAGTCCTCATTAACTCAAACTAGTCAGCCCTCCTGATGTTAAAAAGACACCCTACTACAAAAACTGTCACTGTAGGTAAGGTAAAGGTCTTTTATTTAAAAGCTACAAGTAAAATGTGTTCAAAGATGTTATCAAGAGCATTTTACACAACATGTTTGTGGATACATTTTAAAGAGGCATGTTGCTGGACACCATTTTTAATAAGAAGCTTGTGCTTTTACATAATAGGCTCCTAAACAAATATACAATGCATAGAGTCTATAAGTTTGAGACCATAAAAGAAGCTGGGATTTCAAACTCCAGTCTTATTTAAACCTGAAAACAACCCAAATTTGAGTGATTTCAAAATGTTAAAGAAAAGTTTTTGTTTTTGATAAAAATAATAATAATATTCTACATCCAATAAACAAATTTTGACTGATTTATGGAAAAGAGACCCACAATAAACACGACATTTTAAAAATGATTTGTAACATTTTCCATATTTTTCAATGAAAAAAATTAAAATTAACAAAGGAAGCAAAACTACAGTTTAAGCTGCAAGATAAACAGCTTTTCAAAGATATGGAAAATAATTGTTATATTCAAGGGTTTAACCCTTAGTATTGATTTATTTATTTTTTTTGCAGTTCATTGAATTCACTAGCTGACACATTCTAAGAAAGATCTTAAAGGAACAGTTCACCCAAACCTGTTTGACTTTACTTTTTTCCAATATTTTGAAGAATGTTTCAACTTTTTTTGTTCATATAATGAATATAAAAAGGGGTCCAAAACACCATTAGATCACACTGAATTTGATTGTATGGTTAAAACACTGATATATTCTCCAAAATATCTTCTCTTGCGTTCCACAGAAGAAAAAGCATGAGTAAATGATGACGTTTTTTTTGGGTAACTATCCCTTTAACAGCTCCTGCATGCTGCTGTAAAATGTGTGGACCTGGTTGTTCAGCAGTCACTTAACAAACCCAGGATTGTCCCTCAGATTCCCGCCTTTATATTTCCTGCCTCTGGTCTTGTGGAGCAAGAAAGGAACAATGAAAAAAAAATCCTCATTCTTCCTGTGCTCTTCCTGTCAGTGTGTAAGTCAGAGTCAGTGTCTGACTTTGAGAAATAGCATTTAGACCTGTTTTACAAGAATTCACTTTTGATTTTTTCCACATACATCCAGGTTTTATCAGTTTAAAGTCACAGCGCCCGGTACAAAATCTTTCTAGGTTGGCTCCGTCTCCAAGGACCAAAAAGCAATGTAAGAGTAATTAGTGGGTCCCCGCACAGGGCTCAGGCAATTTTACTTACGTTTCTGTATACAAAAATAGACCACCTATTACATACAATCAGCCTAATTCCTGCCCATTCTTCAGCCTCTTACAAAGAAATAAGGACTTTCTGAGACACAAATGAAGGATTCTCAACAAATACAATTAAAAGTATGCAGTAACTTTCCATTTATAGATTCTGTGGTGTCCATTCACACTAGTAGTTCAGCATGAACTGACCTGGAAACACTAAAAAATCATTCATAATTGATTAGTACTCGTAGTACATATCAAAGCACACGGAAATCTCGGCGGGGTATTTTCACCATGTGACTTTCACAAGTCTTTTGAGAGAGACCATAACAAATTTGTTCAGCTTTATAGACTCGCCTAATAAAATAAATATAACAGTTATATTCAATAAAGCATGAAAATCCCTTTTACATGGTAATGTAGCACAACATTACTTTGTAACACCACAGCTCACTCAATGTTAATGTGTATTTAATGTGACCAGACAGAAATTAATGGGATAATGGGATCGTGTTAATGGGATAGTTTCTTAAAAAATGACAATTCTGCCATCATTCACTCGCCCAAACACTTTTGGTGACCACTGACTTCCATTGTATGTAAAAACAAAACAAAAAGAAAAACAAAACACTGATTTCCATTTCTTAAAATATTTTAATGTTGTAATACATTAAAATATTTTAAACTACTTTAATGTTCCACAGAAGAAAGAAAGTCAAACAGGTTTGGAACGACATGAGGCTGAATAAATGATGTCAGGATTTTAATTTTTTGGTGAATTATATATTTAACATATATAGTTTGACTAGAAATAACTGTACAAGGTCATTGTATAAATGTGTGCACAAGAGCATGTGTACAGAGGGAATCCGCTAAGGCAATAACAGACAGGATGTTGGAATGAGATGCAGAGCAGCAGGCAGTCTTGGAGTTAGAGCAGCATGTGCTGTGGAAAATAGTCAAGATTACTTTCCATTACAAAGGGAGTTCTGCTGACCCTAATGGCCCTTCAGTCCTAAACATCTATCATAGTCCTTAAAGAGAAGTAAAAGGTGATGTGTGTCATTTTTCCATGCTGAAATACTTTTAGCTGTCTCACCTTAATATACAGCGACAGGTGAGCAAACGGGTTCATTCCACACAAATGTAAACACTGTGGAGCTTTCAAAACATTACTCACACAGCAACACTGCTTCAACCAATGGTGAGAGCTTGAGGCGGGGCTATCCGTTTATCTGACCAATGGCAGTTCGGAGGAGAGTCATGTTGTGGGGGGAGGGGGTGTATTCCAGAAAGCAGGTTATGCCATATACCCGGGTAAGTTTACAGATAAGTTAACATATAAACTTTCAATTCCAAAAACTGAGGTAACTTAGAGGGTATGTAAGTAGCCGGTACAGGTTATGTTCCAGGGTTAGTTTACTTCAAAGGTATTGAACGCATTTGTGACCTATTGATGAGGCTTCAGTTAGCATGACAGATTTCACATTATATTATATTATATTATATATTACATTATATTATGTAGATATAAAAAATAATTATAACATTAAGCACTATTATAACATAAAGCAATGTTTATTCTATTTTATTTTATAACTCTAATTTTACTCTGTTTTATTCTCATCTCACACATCATGGAGCTGCATTTAAAAGGTTTTCTATATAATGTATTTCTATAATAATAGTAATAAAAATATTTAAAAAATACATATGTGGCTAAACAAATTCATACAGCCATATTATCTTTGCAAGCAGTTTTTTTTTGTTCAGTCTTTCTTTTTTAATTCAGAAATTTAGCTTCAAATAACAAAATAATTCTTGTTTACAGTAACAAAAAACTAATTATAGATTAAGCCCAAAGTATACTTCACTTTTTATGCATATGTAAGGGTCAGCGTACAGTGTGCGTGATGTGAATTTCGTGATCAGAAGATTAATTTTTTTGCAGTAATTGGTTTATCCACAAGGTGGCAACTGTACCCTGGGGGCGTCGATTCACAAGGTAGTGAACAGACCGGAACGCATGCAAGCTACAGTGACAATGGAGACCTACATAGACGACAGATTGTGCAAAGAGGTTAGAAAGTACCCTTATTTTTACAACTCTGGCATGAAAGAATACAAAGATGTTTACATGGCTCGTAAATCATTGCGAGAGATTACTCAAAACGGCTGTGTATGCATACGAGTCAAATGAAGTATACTTTGCAAAGCTGTGCGTTCGACTGTGCGTGTACACGTAAAAAAACTACTAAAGTATACTACGAAGTATATCATGTGACTGGTGTACCACCTCACCGCTGCAGATTAATTTAGATATTGATAGTGTCGCTATAGAAACACATAATTCATAGTCTGAGGAACAGCTCAGAATAGAACATCACGTGTTGTCATTTTGAGCTTACGGTAATTATGACATGGTGTGAACGTAGCATAAAGAGTGCTTCTTCTTAGCGTCTATTTCCTTGGTGACTCCTATTGAAACTGTTTTTGTGTGTTTACCGTGAACATACTTTGATTTGACTCAGCTGGAACTGATAACCGAGTAAGAAAGGTTAGGGTTAATCAACCGAGAGTTCGGGGTTTATATGACAGTAAGTTTACCCTTCTTTCTGGAACACTCCCCAGATGCACTTCACCTTCATATAATATTATTTAGAAAGTAGTGTGGTTGTAAAAATTGTATATTTTTCACCTCTCGAGAACCTCTATGCAAATGGAAGTGCTTCAGATATCGTGTATCACTGTCAATATGCCTCAAAAATTTCTTATGATGAGGTTACTAGAAGAACCATTGACAGCCCTAAGAGTTCTTGCAGGAACTTATGGGTTCCTTAGGGAACTGTCCTTTTTGAATAGGTACCCAGAGGTTCTCCAAAGGGTTCTACAAGAGTCTTGAAAACTCAAGATGTTTGGCATGACCTGGCTGAAAAGCATGTGTAGGAATTTCACCCTAATTAACACACTAATACAGAAAGCATGACAAGGGTTTTATGCAATGGGCTTTTCTTCAGGCTTTCTATCCCTACTCTGCTCTGTCCTTGCCCTCTTCCTTTCTCTCACTTGTCTTCACTTTTGCTTGGCTCTTCTTCCTCCACTTCCACCCTCTCTCCAGGACCGACCTCCACAGAGAGGATCTCCTCTCCCTCAATGCGGGGAGTCATGCGGATGACCACGGTGCTGTCAGTGGTCTCTGATACCATGTCATCTTCATCTGGTACACGAGGCCGGGGAATGGGTGAGCGGCGGTGCATGGGGGAGGGAGGGGGCACTGGACCTGTGGAGGTCGACGGCTGAAAGAGAAAGAGAGGATGGATAAAAGAAGTGAGGGCACAACTGGTCAAAAGTCAACCAACTGAGGTTAAGCAATAATTATTTTTTTGTAATGACTGTAGATTAAAATGATTCAAAATGGCCCAGCAAGGGGTGGAGGGTTAAAAAATGTTTTAAAAAAATCACATTTTCTCATATATTTTTTTGTTTTTGTAAAGTCATAATTTTTTTAAAATAATATACTATTTTGATTTGTTTGCTGTTCATAATGGTTACTATTTAATATTTTCATTTTGTTATTTTTGGTGAATTTCATTAAAACCATTTAGGGTCAATTTGACCCATAAACATCATAGTAATTGTTGATTATAATAATAGTATATGGAACCTACAACATTAAAAAAAAAAAATTTAATTCAATGATTTCATTAATATTTTGACCACTGAACTACAAAATGTTTCTATTTCACAATTTTTGTCACCTAATTCTATGGTCAGTTTCCTCTTTCAGTCTAATCACTGTCAAGGTGGAGCAAATGTTTGAAGAGAATGTCACTAACCTTAGTCAAATCAGTAAAAGTTAGTTAAACCGTTGACAAACCTAACACTCCCTAAGTTAACATTTGTGTCATTATTAACTGAAAATCAATCAAATACAGTATAGTTAAACTCTTCAGGTTTGATATAAATGGTTCAAACCAATGACGTTTGATGTCGTTCATGTATCACAATGCATCTGAAGGCACCATAGCTAATTTGAGATTCAAGGTTAAGGACAATTTTCAATCAGAGCAATTGTCTGGCTTCAGAGTATGTTTCTGGCCTAAAGAATCACAACAGGAGGTGTAAATACCTCTAGAGTTGCTCCCTTATATGTCTCCTTCAGCTTGGCAAACGTTTGTCCTGAAGCAACCTCCAGGGCAGCCTTGAAGAGTTTGGGTGTCTCTGACCGCTGAGTGATGACCTCACCCGTCTCTTTAACCTTCTCATCTGCAGGCTTCTTATCTTTGGTCAACATTTTCCTATGGAAGGAGACAAACTCATTAGGATGACAGGATGTTGAATTGTAAACTAGCATGTGCATTGCTGAGACTGTAACAGGAAGTGGAGCTCCATAGGGTTTGACTATCTCAAGCACTTACAGTACATAACATCATTCAACACACATGCATAGTAAATTGGTTCCACGGGTGAACAGATCATGCGACTCATGCTTCTTCATTATCTCAGTTACCTCCAAACTAACAAAATCAAACACTAATCTCCCAAATTCCTCCTTCCATTAAAGAGAAATGAGGGATGCAGAGGGAAAGAGATGCGGTATGGGGAGAAAAACAGACGATATTTAGCAAACATGGCTAATCTAAAGCACTAGGAGATCTGTGAGTGTGATACAGAGCTGTAAATGGCTCAGACCACTGCGCTGGATGAAGTATGTGTGTGTGTGTAAGGATTGCTGGGGCTCTTGGTTGAGGTTTGAGCTCTGATCCCCTCACTTGGCCTTCTTGCGCAGTAGCTTCTGAGACTCGGGGTAGTGCACTAAGATGTCTGCCAGGTCCTTCTTATCCAAGATGAAGAGATTAGCAAAACCATGGGCTTTTACGTTAGCTGTTCGTCGGTTCCCACCACCACCTGCCAGCAAACTGATGGAGTGGACACACACAAAAAACAGTCAGTTTGGCTTTTTTTAACACTGCCGGCTGTCATTATAGGGCTGGGTATTGACACAGATTTCATGATTTGATTACGGTTCACAAGTTCATAGTTGCGTCTCAAATGATGCACTATACACTATGTACTTATGCACTCATCCGTGTAGTGTATGAATTTTATATGGTTATTTTGTCATTTACTGTTGGAATCTGATAGCCCCCCCCCCCCCTCCGCTACATAATTAAAATGGTGGTAGTGTGTAATGTTGCTGTTAGAGCACAAACAATGTCTGCAAAGTTACGCTCAAAGTTCAATGCAAAGGGAGATATTTTCTTTTAAAGAATTCTCTGTTTAAGGACTACAACAAACATCTGGTAGGGACTACAGTGAACTTCTTCCTGGGTTAGTGACATCACCAACCCTAAAATTTACATAAACCCCACCCCCGAGAACATGCAACAAAGGGGGTGAGGCCATGTTGGGCTGCTTTAGAGAAGAGGAAAAGTTGTTGTAGTAGAGTGTTGTTACTATGCCATCATTTTACAGTGGACTGCTTTACAAACGAGGGTCAATTCAACACTGGATTTGCACAAAAGCACATCGGCACATGCTAGTCGATGAGTTGAATCAACTCCACAGCAACTACATAAATTTATCCACTAACCATTCAGAAACGTCCAGTTTCATTCTAAAAGTTGTAACTTCTTCCTGAGTCTCTCCATCAGTGTCCGACTTTATTTTCAGGTATGTTTACACATACGAGGAATTTGTTTTAGTGACAGAAGCTCCACAATACAAGACACAGATAATAAAAGAATAAAATAATAATATACAAATATACAAGATGGACAATGTGCAAAATAGCAAAAAACCACAATATATAATTTTGGCTGCGTGAGATTCTCCAGCTTTGTTGTTGTTGAGCAACTGAAGCGTGAGCTGTTAAAGCTCCGCCCTCTTTTGGAAAGTGGGCCGGGAGCAGCAGCTCATTTGCATTTAAAGGGACATACAAAAAATGGTGTGTTTTTGCTCACACTCAAAGAGGGGCAAATTTGATAAGCTATAATAAATGATCTGTGGGGTATTTTGAGCCGAAACTTCACAGACACATTCTGGGGACACCAGAGACTTATATTACATCTTGTAAAGGGGCATTAAAGGTCCCCTTTAAAGCTGCGACAGCAGAGTGCATGAAGTATCCAACATTCCACACTCCTATGTGGAATTTTCAGTGTGAACACACTACTCGCACTATTTATACTAAAAAACGTCATAGAATAGTGCATAAGTACACGAATTGGGACGCACCTCTTGATTTGTTTGCATTCTGATTTTGATTTGATTCAACATGGATTCACTTGGATTTATGTCAGTTTTACTTAAGAAAAAAATATAAACTAAAGCTTTAAATTATACAGTACAGGGAACCCTGTCAGTTGGTACATTACTATAATATAAAAGTTTAAAGTTAACAAACAGAGTCCAATCTATTAAATTCAATTGCTATTTTTAGATATAATAATCAAGCAGAGTTGTAAACAAACATTTCAATTACACATAAGGCAGTTTTGGGTCAACTACCTTTAACGTGGATGAGCAAATTGTATTGTGCGACACAGTATTCTTTCTTATCAGGTCACATATGACTTTAATCAGCTGGCAATATTATAAACTGACCTGATCAGTACTATTCAAGTTCTTCCCAAACCGTATCAAAAAAGGTGTAAATGGTCTCCAATAATGATCATTACTCACCTAATTTCTCCAAACACAGAACCAGCTCTAAGAGTCACAAACACCGTCTTCCCATCAGGCCCTCCAACCACCTGCACCTCTCCAGCTTTGATGATGTACATCTCCCGGCCGATCTCACCCTGCCCGCCAGAGCCGAGCGGGACAAGAGTCAGTTCAAAATGCTAACAGATAAAAGGCTCTTTCATGGTGGCTGTTTGATGTGACCTTTACTAAGACAACCTTCAAATATACTGGCCATATACTGAGATTATTGAGGTTTTTAAATGTTTTTGCAAGCCAGTAGCAAAGCACATACAATAGATCACAAAAAAAGTGGCGTATTGCTTACTTTTTTACAAACAGAGTCTCCTGGAAGGTACACCACAGATTTCAGCCTGTTGAGCATGTCAAATATCATCTGTCTGTCACATCCCTGGAAAGAACAGGAGTCAGAGACTTTAAGGTAAACAACAGCTTTCACAACCCATTCAAAGAGAAACAAAATGAGTTAATCTATTGGGAACTGATTGGATGGTGAGAAGTGATCTCTAGATGTTTGGAGAGGAGGAGTTGAAAAATAACAGTACTTGAAAAGTTCACTGTAAAAAATGTTGTGTTGTTTCAAATCATGTTTGGGTCAAATATGGACATTTTAAACCAGCGGTTGGGTTTGCCCATATTTGACCAAAACATGGGTTGAAACAACCCAGCATTTTTTAGAGTGTTGTTAATAGAAAGTTCATTCAGAATTATCTGGTCTTTAATAATATTCTCAAAACTTTAGCACAAAAAACATATATATAGGTATATACACTGATCAGGCATAACATTATGACCACCTTCCTAATATTGTGTTGGCCCCCCTTTTGCTGCTAAAACACCCCTGACCCGTCGAGGCATGGACTCCACTAGACCCCTGAAGGTGTGCTGTGGAATCTGGCCCCAAGATGTTAGCAGCAGATCCTTTAAGTCCTGTAAGTTGCGAGGTGGAGCCTCCATGAATTGGACTTGTTTGTTCAGCACATCCTACAGATACTCGATTGGTTTGAGATCTGGGGAATTTGTTGTTGTTCTCCTCAAACCATTCCTGAACCATTTTTGCTTTGTGGCAGGGCACATTATCCTGCTGAAAGAGGCCACAGCCACCAGGGAATACCGTTTTCATGAAAGGGTGTACAATGCTTAGGTATGTGGTACGTATCAAAGTAACATGGATGGCAGGACCCAAGGTTTCCCAGCAGAACATTGCCCAAAGCATCACACTACCAGCTTATAGTGCATCCTGGTGCCATGTGTTCCCCAGGTATGCGACGCACACGCACCCGGCCATCCATGTGATGTAAAAGAAAACGTGATTCAGCAGACCAGGCCACCTTCTTTCATTGCTCCGTGGTTCAGTTCTGATCCTCGTGTGCTCACTGTTGGCTCTTTCGGCGGTGGA
Source organism: Elopichthys bambusa (assembly GCA_037101425.1). NCBI lineage: Eukaryota > Metazoa > Chordata > Actinopteri > Cypriniformes > Xenocyprididae > Elopichthys > Elopichthys bambusa. The sequence continues at coordinate 4,265,265 of CM074441.1, forward strand.
CAGGGGTCAGCATGGGCACCCTGACTGGTCTGCTGCTATGCAGCACCATACGGAACAAACTGCGATGCACTGTGTATTCTGACACCTTTCTATCAGAACCAGCATTAACTTCTTGAGCAATCTGAGCTACAGTAGCTCATCTGTTGGATCGGACTACACGGGCCAGCCTTCGCTGAGCCTTGGCTGCCCATGACCCTGTCGCCCATTCACCACGGTTCCTTTCTTTGGACCACTTTTGATAGATACTGACCACTGCAGACCGGGAACACCCCACAAGAGCTGCAGCTTTGGAGATGCTCTGACCCAGTCATCTAGCCATCACAATTTGGCCCTTGTCAAACTCACACAAATCCTTACGCTTGCCCATTTTTCCTGCTTCTAACACATCAACTTTGAGGACAAAATGTTCACTTGCTGTCTAATATATCCCACTCACTAACAGGTGCTGTGATGAAGAGATAATCAGTGTTATTCACTTCACCTGTCAGTGGTCATAATAATGTTATGTCTGATCGGTGTATATAGTTCATGGAATTTTTTCTGAAGCTCTTTAGTTGGACGTTCGTCTAACGTTTTTTTAAACATTTAAAAATCTGGACATTTTGAACGTTCTGAGAACATTCAGAAATAATGTTTTCATAACAATGCAAACGTTAGCAAAACGTTCATAGAACATTTTGTTAGCTGGTGTGTATTAGGAAAGTAAATAGTAAGGGTGTAACAATACATTGATATGGATCAAATGACTAACGATATGATGTATCGATGCAATGCTTTAAAAATCAATATATAATTTTTTTTTTTGATTATTTATTTTTCTGTATTATATAATTTAAAAAAAAACTAAAGTGTATTTTTTATTGTGGATGTCCAAATTGGGATACAGGATTTGCAATGTTCAGAGAGTTCCATTAAATGTTCATGTCATTTTGGTTGCATTTGTGAGTTAATAAAAATGTAACTGGTTGTGTAAAATAGGCACATAATATGGTAATATTGATCGCAGGCCCCTGAATATAATCAAACTGTAATCGTATCACAGCATGTTCTGATCAAATAATGCATGGGTGGCTAAGAGAATCAATGTCAGATTGTATTATGATGAAATGTCTAATTTACACCACTAGTAAATAGGGTCAATTTGATTTCAAGTTGAATGTAGATCTATGGACTCTGCTAGATCTGGTACATTTGTATTTAGTCTATTTATGGTCATTAGCTGGTCCAAGCTGGTGTACCAGTCAGTAAAACTTGTTTAGAGCTAGTAGACTACTTTGGACCAGCAACAAACCAGCTTGACCACTTTAAACTGGAATGATCTGTTTTTCCAGCGGTACTAAATCAGACTTTGTCAAAGAGGTAATAGATACTCACCTGAAAAAGCGCCACTTTACTGACAATGCTGTAGTTTACATCTGCTGCGATGTCCAGACGCATCTTATCTGGCAGCTGTATAAGTAACTCCTGTTCATCTGAAGACAAACGGACCATAAAACACAGCCAAAATATACTTGACACATGTAAACGTCTAGTGCAATCGGATTCTGCATACCCAGCATGCCTTGCGACTTCCAGGTGTAGTCGTACCAGGTCTTCACTCGGTTCTGGACCTCGCGGGGGATCCTGTAGGAGGTCATGTATTTGACGGTGCTGTCCACACACTGTCTGTAATAGGCCTCACCTGCTGTGGCGGCTCCAACTACGTCTCTCATCTATGCGTACACACAACACAGAGGAACGTTTTACGATTTGATCTTCTTTAAAGTGACATACACATGATTTTAAGTTTTACTGCTGATGATATGAAAAACAGCCATATTAAACTTGAAGGTGAATTTCATGAAAACATGTCTAGGATGTAAAATAGAAATCTTTTCTAACAATATAAGTCTTTACTATCACTTTTTATCAATTTAAAAGTATTAATTTCTTTCAAAAAAAAAAAAAAAAAATTACTGACCCCAAACTTTTGAACAGTAGTGTATATTGTTACAAAATATTTATATTTTATATAAATGCTGTTCTTTTTTTGTTTGTTTGTTTGTTTTTTTGTAACTTTTAATTAATCAAAGAATCCTGAAAAAAATCACAGGTTATAAAAAATGTTAAACAGCACAACTGTTTCCAACATTGATAATAAATCAGCAAATTAGAATGATTTCTGAAGGATCACATTAAAAATTTAAAGTATTATAAAAATAAATGCAGGCTTGATGAGCATAAGACTTCTTTCAAAAACATTAAAAATGTAATGTGTCCAAACATATACACATATATATATATATATATATATATATATAAAGTGCTGTCAACGTTAACGTGTTAACGCATGCGATTAATTCAAAATCCTTAACGCGTTAAAATAATTTAACGCATATTTAACGCAAAAAAATTACGAAAGCATGTGAAATTTACGTCACGCAGTTAGATGATCTTAAAGTCTATGCTGATTATATCAGAGATGGCAGAGAGTGTCTGTTTCGCTTTAAAACACGAACTCTCTGTCATATTGTGTCATTGTATCTGAAGAGCGCGAGCCCTCCCGCATCGCGCTTTTCCTGTCTGAACAGAACGTCGAAACATCCCACCGCTGTAAGGCCAGATGATATGAAAACTGTTTCTCGGCTGGATAAAGCAAACCAGCTTCTTGCTATGAAAGTTTTGATGGAAAAAGTAAAGACGATTGCGGTGACGTGCAGGAGTCGCACATTAAGCACGCGTGAGTCCGTTATATTGATGGGCAAACAAATCATATATGAGCGCTCTCGACACATTGATTGCACATTGTATTTGTGCACAGACACATTTCAGTACATTCATGTTGTTTTCACACACATTCAGGATGTTTGGATTTGTCCTGTGTATGTTGCTGTGTACTTCATATATATGCAGGTCAAGGCGGTTGGTTTCGTTTTTTTTTTGGCATCTCTATGTGGTCCTGTTCAGTATCACAACTTGACTTGTCTAAAATGTAAACAAGCTCTTTGCTGTTGCACATACTATACACTGTGAATTCTGAAACTTTTTTATTTATTTTTTTTTGCTGTGATTTTTTATGGGTGCTTTGGTATACATAGATGCATGAATTATATGAAAAAATATTTGGTTATTCTGTGTCCTTTTATTGGAAAGACATCTAAATTTACCTTGAAAAATACAGTTTTGTGAGAATCACAGTTCAATCTAATGGTTTACTTTGTTAAATTATTAAATCTTTTAAATTATTTAAAGAGTCTTATTTACCAAAATTTATTTATTCATTTATTTTTTACAATTTCCAATATTCTCATTAGTGATTCTCCTTATTATTATTATAATATTAATATAAATATGAATAATATTATTATTGTTACAGGCTTCCTCTCCGCTTTCTCTGGATCATCAGAGGGAGCTCTCACCAGAATATTGACTGTTGGACTCCATTTCCCATAGGCCCTCATACCTGGGACTGATTGCACACACACACACACACACACACACACACACACACACGCACACACACCTGCAAAGTCTTGATTTGCTACGGTGGTCATTTCTGAGTGTTTCTTTGTGGATGGTTATACTGTGTTTGATCTTGGACTGTTTCCTGTTGTTTGATTCTCTGCTGCCCGCCCTGACTATTGCCTGTTTATTGGATTGTGATTGTACGCTGCCTGTCCTGACCTTTTGCCTGATTTTAGCCTGTCCCTGTTTACGATTCTGTTTTGCCTTCTCCATTGCTGTGTCTCGACCCTGTACTGTTTGACTCTGGCTAAAATAAAGCTGCAGATGGATCCTTACTCTGCTGACTCTGCGTAACAATTATATTATTAGATACAGAGTTATTTTAGTATCACTGAAATACTATTAAATAGTTTTTATTAATATATGGAATAATTTTTATATTTTTATATTTAAATTTGTAATACGGTCTATATAGTTTTTATTAATTTTTATTTCAGTTTGTTTTAGATATTTTAGTACATCAATTTAACTAAATGAAAATGAGAAATGCTGCCTAGGCATCTAGCTGAAAATTCAAATGAAATTTAGTATTTTTTTTTTAATATTTCTTTTTATGATGGTTTTAATTTTAGTTAACTATAATAACTCTGATTAGGTAATACAATAATCTGCAACTGAACATGAAGTATAAATTCTTGAATTTTTTTTTTTGTATTACAGTGATGAGATTTTTTTTAAGAATTGGGGAATTGTGAAAATAATGAAAATATTTTTACTTTATGGTCTTAAAATTAGTCTTATATTCTCTATGCAGAATAAAAATAGAATTTCTTTATTCTTTCTTTTGACTTTGGGGTGAAATATTGTCACATGTTTTGTTTAGTTTTTGTGTTCTCATTTTCCTTGGTTCTTAATTAGTTAACACCTGTTCTGTGTATTTAAGCCCTCAATTTCCTGTGTTTCATTGTCTGGTATTGTCTATGTTAGAAGTGGTTGTGTTTACTGTTTCTCCAGCTAGTTTTCCATGTGGATTTATTGATTGAAGACTACTTCTTCGTTGTGTGCGTCATTACAGCCACCGTGACAAATGTGACCTTGACATGTTTTTGACAATAAATGAAATTCACCCAGAAGTTCTGTCATGTATGTCTCCCACCTGACCGATCATGATGGAGAAAGCAAAGACTCCCACGAAGTAGTTGACCAGTTGGAAGACGATTTCAAAGACAGTGGTGGGATCAGGCAAACCTCCGATGGTGATCAGAGTCTTCACAGCAAAGTAGTAGCAGCGAATATAACTGCAGGACACAAACACAGACTCGTTATATTACATTATCTACACTGTGCACAACATACTACTCAGTAACGCATTGAGATGGATAAGTTCACCTGTTTCCTTTGCCATTATAGACCCATTTAGTAGAACCCAGTCCTTCATAGTCAGAACCCCAATAGAAAATACAGGCATTACAGTGCAGAGAGTACAGCAAGTACGCACTCGTCCGGATCACCCTGGAATCACATGGCAGTGAGTAAATAATATCTTTATTATTTGGGTGAACTGTCCCTTTAAAAGGTATCCGCTTTGTGTTATGGTGACCTCTAGTTGTGGTCTCTGGTCTTACCTGTAAATGTATGCTTTGCTCATCACTGCCTCCAGACGATCATTAAACTCAAAGAATGCATTGTACTGCAAAAAGGGCACAGAATAAGTGTGAGTATTAGGGATATTTGTGTGTGACAGTGGGAAGACATAAGGGACGGCATGTTTTTTTTTTTACCTTTAGAAGGCGAGGAAACCGCAAGAGTGATTTGACACCTGTGAAGACGTACAGGACATCCAGTGGAAAGAGACTGATCACATCCATCTGAAACATCCAGCATGCGCTGAAGGTTAGGATGCTGTTTTAATAACACACTGAAGTTATTTGTTCAGTGTCAATGCATAGATTTAGTAGAAAATAAAGAGTTTTACCTTAAATCGCTCTGTTTGCAAGTAGTTCTCTTTCATGTCTTTTTTGTCACACTTAGAACGACAAAACATAAAATAGGCAAACATCAATAGACATCAACAAAGTAAAAGAAATAGTGGTCTATGAATATCATTGCATTAGACAACAAAATATTGAACCTAGTGATGTTTATTTTTAAAGAAAGACAGTGTAAGCACAATTTCAAGCAAAACAATTCACGAAAAGAAATTAGTTAGGTTTAAACAATTAAACTATAAAAAAAATAAAGGAGATAATTACTACTTTTTATTTCACATTTCAGATTTTTTCCCCCCTCACAATTGCCAGTTTATATCTCACAACTCTGAATTTTGTCTCAGAATTGTGAGATATAACCTCACAATTGAGAATTATAAAGTCAGAATTGTGAGATATAAACTCAACTTTTTTCTCGCGATTGAGTTTATATGTCACAATACTTTTTTTTTTATCAAAATGTTCAGTTTATATCACACAATTCCACTTTATTTCTCAGAATTGTGAGATATAACTTACATTTGCATGTAACATCTGAGAAAAAATAGGTCACAATTCTGACTTTTCTTGCAAAATTTATATCATACAATTCTGACTTTATTTCTCAGAATTGTGAGATATAACCTTGCAAATCTGAACTGTGTGATATAAAGTTGCAATACTGAGAAATAAAGTGGAAATTCTGAGAAATTATTCACGATTGCGAGTTTACATCTCACAATACCGACTTTTCTCAAAATTGTGAGATTTGCAATAGCGAGTTATATGAAATCAGATATATACTCGAGAAAAAAGTCAGCTCACAATTCATCTTTTTCTTGTGCAATTCTATCTTTAACTTGCAATTGTAAGTTTATATCCCACAATTGACTTTTTTTCCAGAATTGTAAGATATAAACTCGCAATTGCGAGTTATAAAGTTCTAATTATGAGATATAAACTTGCAATTCTGAGAAAAAATGTAAGAATTGTGAGATATAGACTTGCAATTGCGGGAAAATGAGAGTTATGAGATAAAAATTCTCTTTTTTAAAAAAAAAATTAAAAAATTCTGGGGCAGAAACAAGCTTCCATATAAAACAGTAGATATGCTGTTCAAAACACAACACGTTCTGGTTGTCACACAATATTGGACGTAGGCTGCTCTTGCTCACCACAACGTCTCCTCCTCTCACAAACTGCAGTCTGGGCTGAAAGACCACGATGTCAAGAATGTAAATGGTGTCACAGAGGTAGTCCATCAGCAGCCACCAGTGAACGTTCTCAGGGGTCTGATACGGGAAAGTGCAGCGCACAGGGATCAGCCAAACATTCCAGTTCCACGCAAGCATCACAAAAAACAGCCACACCACGTAGATCAAATCTGTGAAAGAATCAATCGGCATAGTTGCATCTTCAGTATGTCATTTTAAAGAGGTCATATCATTGTTTCTAGTCATACTGTTTTTATTGTTTTTATAATTTTAAGTCCACTTATAATATCCCTAGAGAAAAAGAAGTGTGCTTTTATTGAATGTGAAAAAACAATACTTGCAGATAACGCTATAACGTAGCGCTGAATCCCTATTGTAATTGTTACATTTTCCAAGGATCAGCATTCTCCCCTAAAAGTGATCGGGCAGACCAAACCATAAGTCGTAGAGACTTTTTAGGGCTGGTAGTACTCACACCACCTATAACGTCACCAAGGCTTGCCCCGATCAGCCTGATGAGGGCACTACAGTGGTGAAAAGTGATTTGTATCATTGGAATCCTTGGCTCAAGACGGACAGTTTTTGCAAACTAGTCCTAGGTTTTTGGCCCTAACCAGTGCAATGAGATTCTCAGGAGTTTAATTGTCAATACTTATCAAAAAAAAGTTGAAATTCTGATTCACGGTCCCTAAGGGGGTAACTTACTAAAATGGTTACAACTTGTGAACGGAAAGAGATATTTTCACCAAACTCAGCACACCTATGTAAGAGCTTATCCTGTGGTCGTGTGAAAAAGGACATGGCGACTGGCCACTTGGTGGCGCTATAACAGCAAAAAACATGAAAACAGCTATAACTACTTTACTGTTAGTCCGATTGACTTGAAAATTGACATGCAGCATCTTTGTCCGAAGTGCCATGACTGTCTATGAGGACATTGATGTTGATCTCGGAAAGCATGTCCGCCATCGGCCAATGAAGTTTGATCAGACAAGGTTATTGGAAGCCGATCGGAACGAAACTCACTGGGCCTATTTAACTCACGGCCCTAAAGGCCTGTGAGAAGATTGAAAGAAATCGGCCACCGGGGGGCGCCTTCACGTTTTCCACGTGCGTAAAGGATTGTGGATTGTGCAATTTTTCACACGCTCATGACATTCATACCACATGGTAAAACTCCTCATTCTGAGCAACTTTGCCTCTAGGACCGCCGCTGTCCATCAATATTCGCTAAATATTGGAGATTATTTCAAAAACCAACTTTGGCGAACTAGTCCTAGGTTTTTGGATCAACGTTGAAAATTATTAAAAAGTTTTAAAAACCATATATTTCCTATGGTAAATTGCCTGTATTTGCTGTAAATGGTCTTTTCCATCTATAATCGAGATGGTTACAGGCTTGCTAATTAAAACATAATACCTTTTTTCGCATGTGCTTAAAGGCCTTAAAGCACTTGAACCCCAATAACTGCTGCTCGCAGCTATATTTTTAACTTGCAACTTTACCATTACAAATGTGTAATTACAAATATATTTAAATTAATGACATGCAAAGTTCAACAGAATGGGCTTTACCATAAATGCTTGTCAGTACTTTTGACAGTACAAAATAACAAAAGAGTCTAACAATAGACTTTTTAGAGTCTACTTCTTTTTCACAGGGGATTAGTAAAGGTTTTTTTGTCATAATTTAGTTTCCTGACCATTTTCTTAAAAAAAAAAAAAAAAAAGTTTTTGGTTCCTTGTTGTCAATAGACAATGGACTGGGAAAGATGTTTTTTAAATATAAATTTCTCATGACATGACACGTAAATAAGGTAGTTTATTTCTATATTAATTATTATAACAATGGCTCATTGTGATCCATAGAGCTGGTTGTAGATCTCACCTGTGTAGGGATCAATGCTAGACGGGAAACGGTACTCCAGTATAACTCTCAGCCAATCAGGAATCTGGGGCATTTTCAACTGAGGAATTGGGAACTTGTATCCCATAAACTCATAGATTTTCACCTCCTCTTCAGCCGCCTCTTCAGCGTCTTTCTTTTCCTCTGGAGGAGGTGGTGGAGGCGGCGGGGCTTCGGCAGGCTTTTTGGCTGGAGCTAGGGTTCAAATATCAGTGGTAACTACAACATATATCCTTGACCTTACATTACTGATCTAATACAGTAAAATAAAGAGTAAATACAAGTCTACTCACATGCCGAAGGGCTTTCCTCATCAGAATCATCTGGATCAGTCAGTTTATCTCTTGCACGTTCTGTTCGCTCCTTAAACAGCTTGATCAGGTCCTGCAGTCGCTCATTCACAACTATACTTGTTTGACTGGCCGCAGACATGGGCCGCTCAAGGCCTCTACAGGAAATGACATATTGGAGAAAGTCATGTCACATCAAGTTCACCAATGAAATTTCTTTTTTTGAGTCTAAGCAAGGGTTTTGAGACAAAAAAAACCCACAATAAAATATGTGGCTTTTTAAAGACTCACTCGCCCACACTGAGTAGATCAGTCATGTTCTGATCCATTCGACTGTCCTCATTTTCCTCACCAGGAGCCGTCTGCTCCTGAGGCAGTCTAGTGAACAACAACATACAGTATGGCAAATTGCAGTCTTTACTATAACAGCCGTAGTTTACAAAACAAAATCTTTGTAGATGAAGAACAACTTACTCTGAATCCACAACTTTGCTGATAGTGAAAAAAAAGAAGAAGAAGAAAAAAAAAAAAAAACAGGACTTTCAGTCTAAAAAAACTATTTAGCTAATTATCATATAAATAGATCAGATGGTGAAACACTGACCTGTGAGCCATCAGATTTGTTACAGGAACAGTGAGGGTCATCAAATCGGACTCTGGTGGGACGATGATTTTGGGAATGGTCTTCACATGGCTGCCTTCTGAGAGCACACACAATTACATTTTAGTGTTGAAATCTTAAAACAACAACAACAACAACAACAACATTATTTGTGCATCAGAAATAGAAATTTAGAGATGACCAAACTATGACCAGATATTTGTTGAAAAAGTTAAGAGTGCATTAAAAAACTTGAGGGGCACAGTGAAAATTTATCAAATAATGTGTTTTTCCTTAATAATGGGATACAAAGAGACATTTACAAGCAAAATGAGTTAATTTATTATTATACAAAAAGTACACTAGGTTTTTAAATATTTTAAAATATTTTAAATATATATTTATTAATTATGTAAATATTTAGAGGCCTAGTTTAAACTGAATTGACAATATATATATACAGTAGTGGTCAAAAGTGATGTCCGGCCTGGCAAAATTTATACCCTTTATTCAAATATTATTACAAAAAATTAAGCATTTTGTATAGTTGTTTGTTGCAATGAAACATGCCAAATTGTGCGGACATAATTTTTAGCCAGGCTGTCATACAAAGAAATTATGAACACATGCAAAAACAAGTGAGAGCCAACAAAATATTAGTCAATGTATGCTATCTCCTGTAAGCTTTTTGTTTTTCTATTCATTTTTTTTCCATAGTAAAATAAAACCCTTTTTTTCCAAATAATTTTGTCAGATAAATACCTAAACCAAGTTTAGTGTTTTGTTCATCCATCTACAAGTGTTTATGCTGAATTAAATGTCAGATACAGTTTTTTGTGTAAAATTACCAAAATACCAATAATAAAGAGGAAAAAAAATGTTAAACATAACGCAGGACTTTTAATTATACACAAGCCTGAAATATATCAGGACTCTTATTTTGAATGTATATGCTTTACTTTTGTCGGCTGCTCATTCAAAAACATGAGGGACCTTAAATTTCATAAAACGGATTATTTTAGACTTTTTAAGGACCATTGGGGACTTTTTTATTCTCTGACAAAAAAAAAAAAAAAACATTTTACAGCTTGCACACACTTATGCAAGTCACAAATACAAGTGAAATTGCACTATTTTGGTGCCTAGATATAGCTAAGCTAGATCTCTGTGATATTTACATTTCAGAGCCAATATAATCTAAGGGGTTTTTCTCTGATTTTATCGCCCACCAGCCGGAAACATACATATAAGTAACAGCACAAGATTTGATTTACAATAATATTCAATGTCAATAGCACAAACAATAACATTGGTACTTATTATCAAAAATCACTGGCACAGCACAGCACTATCTAGCACAGTCAGTTCACCTGAGAGACTTTTGAAGGTTTGGTGTCTTTCTGTAACTGTAGGGCACTTCGAAACCGTGTTTTGGGTGTCAAGCATGGAATGATCTGGATTTTAGGGCACTTTAGCATGGGATGACAGTGAGTCTCTTGGGTATTTTAAAAAGTAAATCCACTAGCTACAGATTCTAACTCAAAGACTACATGCTGCTGCTGAGGCGTTCTACATGGGCTTGAGGATGTTGAGGCGATGGAGAACGTTCTGGAAGCACTGGTTGGCTTGTTTTGGAAGCTGGGATATCTCCTGGTACAGCAGCAGGAGATCAGAGGGCATCGTGGGCAAGGGAACATTGTTTTTCAGCAGATGCAAGTTGCTCAGACATGCAGAAGCGTGAGGGATGCGAAGAACCCAGCTCTTTACGCCAGTACAGCTAGCAGGCACTGCAGATAGGTAGACCGGTTCAATTACTGGACGTTCACATTTCCTTTCACTGGTTATGAACAAACTTGATCTGAACAGTTACAGTAATGCTCATTTGATTAGATATGCAGGACTAAAGCTGCATGAAATCAACATCTATCTTAGCATGTTTGTATGCAGTGTTGTGTTAAGTTACTCTAAAAAGTAATGAATTACTAGCTACTAATTACATCTTCAACTGTATAATTAGATTATTGTACTAATTACTCTCTTTAAAAAGTATTGTATTACTTATTACTAATTACTTTCTAAATCCTGTGTCAACCTTGACCAGTTGAACAATACAAGGATAGACATGAAACTGCCCTTTAATTCTTTCAAATTAATAATATAAAATTGCATAATTTATTCTTGAAATGACCAAAGTATTTAAAGGGAGAAGGTTACATTAAAACATACATTTTATCATTAGATGTTAAATTTTTATGTTAAATCCCCTATTGTTTTATATGGAATTGTTCTATAGTCCAAACAGCATTTAATGCAATTACACCAGATGTAACTGTAATTAAATTACAGAAAAATGTAAAGTAATCCCTTACATTACTTTTCAAGGGAAAAGTAATTCAATTACTGTAATTAATTACTTAGTAATGCATTACAGACAACACTGCTTGTATATAGTCATTGTGCATATGTTCATGTTTACACTTTTCAAGGGAAAAGTAATTAAATTACTGTAATTAATTACTTAGTAATGCATTACAGACAACACTGCTTGTATATAGTCATTGTGCATATGTTCAAGTTTACACTGACCTCCACATCCTTCTTCAGGAGGTTCCTCTTCCTGTAATAACAGAAGATTAATAAAAGCAAACATAAGACAGCAAAGACAAATATGACCAATTCCACATGTCTAAATGTATATAGCTGCCATTCAAAAGAGTCACTATATAATTTTTTATGTTTTTGAAAGAAATATACTCTCTCCAAGGCTGCATTTAATTAATGGAAAAAAAATACAGTACATATTTTTAATTATACAAATGATTACAAAAATTTCATGTAAATGCTAAGATTTTCAAATGATCTATTAAGAGAATCCTCTACTTATGGGGGCAGTCGTGGCTAAACGAATTTAAAGCAAAACTAAAACTAAATATGCAAAAAAACAAAACAATGGAAAATAGGGTAATGGCTCTTTTTGGTTAAATGTTTTTGATTAAATGTTGCCTTGGTAAAAAGAAATATCACTTCCTTTCCAAACAAAAAAAATGTCTTCCCAAACTTTTAAAAGGTAGCGTGCTAATATGTTTTAACTGATGTTACCTGGTCAGCATCAGGAGGTAAAGATGTGGAGCGCTCAGGCTGAGTGGTCACAGGTGGTGGACTTTGGGGTGGGTGATCTGAAACCTCAGACTCGTGCGGTGACGGCTCCGCCGGGCAGACGTCCACCAGGCTCCTGAAAAGGGTTTGAGCTGGAGTCTAGTCATGGCAACACAACCAGTCCATCACAAACGTTCAGAGACTGGTGAGCCGCCAATCGGATCTGTAGCGGTTGACCAGATAAAACTCAAAGGAGCTGACAAGAACGTATGATTGGATTATGAAAATCAACCATTCTGACGGACAGTTGCATTTGTATTTTTTTTTCTCTTTTGTGTTTTAAGGTCCAGGTGCAGTGAAAGTGAATTTATGGTGTTATTTCAGGTCTTTCAAAGAGATTAATCAAATAGCAACAATACTATCAATGCTATATTAGATGCAGCTATCAATATGGACTACTGTAAATATATGTCAAATTTCAACAAAAAAAAAAAAGAGAGAAAGCTAATCAAGCTCAAACCAATTTTAATGCTATTCCATGCTAGTGTCACGTATCCTGCGCCTGCTGTTTCCTTCTACTCCCCACCAGAGGTCACCGGTTCACCATTGTGACCTTTTCATGGCACACACAATCACACATCACTCTGGACTACTGAGGGCTCAGCCAAGATAGCCGCCACGCCTGAGCCCTCAGAGAGTGCAGCACTGCCACAACCATTTGGTGTGTGTGGGCTGCGCACACACCCGCTCCAGCCCATGAGTCCGCTCCAGCCCATGAGTCCGCTCCAGCCCATGAGTCCGCTCCAGAGGCCCCTCCAGCCCATGAGGCAGCTCCAGAGTCCGCTCCAGAGTCGGCTCCAGCCCATGAGTCCGCTCCAGAGTCGGCTCCAGCCCATGAGTCCGCTCCAGAGTCCGCTCCAGCCCATGAGGCCGCTCCAGAGCCCGCTCCAGCCTATGAGGCAGCTCCAGAGTCCGCTCCAGAGTCGGCTCCAGCCCATGAGTCCGCTCCAGAGTCGGCTCCAGCCCATGAGTCCGCTCCAGAGCCCGCTCCAGCCCATGAGGCAGCTCCAGAGTCCGCTCCAGAGTCGGCTCCAGCCCATGAGTCCGCTCCAGAGTCGGCTCCAGCCCATGAGTCCGCTCCAGAGTCCGCTCCAGCCCATGAGGCCGCTCCAGAGCCCGCTCCAGCCCATGAGGCAGCTCCAGAGTCGGCTCCAGCCCATGAGTCCGCTCCAGCCCATGAGTCCGCTCCAGAGTCGGCTCCAGCCCATGAGTCCGCTCCAGAGTCCGCTCCAGCCCATGAGGCCGCTCCAGAGCCCGCTCCAGCCCATGAGGCCGCTCCAGAGCCCGCTCCAGCCCATGAGTCTGCTTCTGTTTCAGAATCTAGCCTCGTAATCTATTCCCTTTCTGCCTTGACATGACCACAGAGGTCATACCTGAACAGCCTGTCTGTCCTAACACGACCAGAGAAGTCGTACATGAACTCCCCGTCAACCCTGAGATAACCACAGAGACAAATCTGGGAAACCCTGTTGTCCCAGTCATGGCCGTGGAGGGCACTTCGGAGCCTCCTGCCGTTATTGTCATAGCCCCTGAGACCAATGTTAACCTCTCTGTGCTCTATGTTTCAGTTCCACCTGCTCAGCCGCGGTGGTCTCCAGTTCCCGCCCCACCTGGGTGGTCCCTCAGCAATGCCTTGGTGGACTTCAGTCTCGTCTGCGCCACCGTGGGGTTCTTCAAGCTCGTCTACACTGCTCTTATGGTCGTCTGCTTCGCCATGGGGGTCTCCAAGCCCAACTGATCTGCAATGGTGGTCATCTGCTTCGCCATGGGGGTCTTCAGGCCTGTCTACCTGGCCGTCGGTCCAGCCTCCTTCACCCTGGCTGTCTGCCCTGCTTCAGCCTTCAGTCCTTTTCCCACCACATGGTCCTGGCCATCTGTCCTTCCCCCTGTTCCACTCCACCACCCTCCTGGATTATACCGATTCAAGAGCGTTTGGAAGCCGCTCCCTGGGGGTGTGTGTGTGTGGGGGGGGGCTCTGTCACGTATCCTGCGCCTGCTGTTTCCTTCTTCTCCCCACCAGAGGTCACCGGTTCACCATTGTGACCTTTTCATGGCACACACAGTCACACATCACTCTGGACTACATTTCCCATAATTCCCCTTGATTCATAATTCCTTGATCATGATCGTTTGCTGCCTGCCTTGACCTTTGCCTGTTTTAGGACTACTCTTTGCCTTGCCTCTTCTGATCCTGTTTGCTGGTGGTTGACCTCCTGCCTGTTTGACTACACTCTTTTAATAAAGCTTGCATTTGGATCTCCAACTCCGTTGCCCTGCTCCATATGTTACAGCTAGATTATGCTGTTAGCTGGTTCAATGTTCAGTGTGGTATGGAAGCTTGTTTCTGTCAAGGAATAATAATTAAAAAAAAGGTAATTGACTTATCTCACAATTTCTAGTTTATATTTCATAATTCTGACGTTTTTCCTTGCAGTTGCGAGTTTATATCTCACAATTCTTTGTTATAATTCTGAGTTATATCTACACTTGACTTTAATGCTTTGCCATGACGCTTTCAGCTTGACGTCGCTGGTTATGGCCTATAGAGGGCTCAAGAGAATAAGAAATCTTTGAAGTCCACATTTACGCTCTGTATGCAACAGTAAATGACAAATAAATTCATACTCGATACCGCTCCACAGGATATTTTTGATTATACCATCTTGATGCTCAATAATGATCACGTGAATGCACGTTAATCACTGTTCTAAACGAACACAGAAACATCCAGTAGTGCAGAAATGTATTGTCAACACTGTGATGTGACTTATCAATAAAATAGCTTAGAAACTGAAAAGTTCTAGCAAATATTTATAAGTAACCAAAACACACAGCTTCACTATCAGTAGAGAGACGCTGCCAGGTAGAATTCACATGCAATCACTCTCTTACTAATGCATTCAAATAAACGTAATCTTTACTGTGCTACTTTATCTGTATCTGATTTAGAACAAGCAGAAACCTGTGAGAAATATAATGACCCAAAGACAAAAGAACTGATAAAAACAAGCTGTTACGTGTGAGCAGTAGCCTTGTGGGCAGCGCTGTCATATGCCATAACTGTGCACAAGGCAACCCGTGTTCGAGGTTCAGGCTTATTTGTTCATAATTTAATCACATAAATGTCAACTTTAAAGTCGTTCAACCACTAATACATTTGTACAGTTGTGATATAAACTCACAGTTGTGAGTTATAAAGTCCAAACTGCAAGATATAAACTCAACGCATTTACCTTTTATTTTTTTATTCCATGGTAGAAACAAACTTCCATAGTGTAGTCAAATCTTTTACCAGCGAAAAATGCGTATCAACCAGCATGTCTTTTCTAGTGAAGCTGTTTTACCCAGCTACTACCCATAGAGGACATTGGTGACCAGCATCTAAAATGCAACATACTGCATGATGGTGACAGTGCTGGTCTTGTCAATGTTGTTTGTCTCACAAACAACCATTATTGACCCAGTTCTCAACAACATATTACTGGAATTGGTATATTCAATTTCTTTACTCCTTTCCCCTACTTTTGCTTGTAAAGAAAGTTATCATCCTCTGAGATTACATTGTTGACACGCAGAGTAGTACTAAAAAAAGTAGTAGTGCTACCAACTTAAATTTACTTCAATGAACTTTTCAGCTGTTAGCCCAGTAGCATGCTAGTCCATGTTTTTATGCCCAAAACATGCATGGTCTACACTACAGCATTAAAGGATTAGTTCATTTTAAAATGAAAATTACACCAAGATTTTCTCACCCTCAAGCCATCCTAGGTGTATATGACTTTCTTCTTTCTGATGAACACAATCGGAGTTATATTAATAAATATCCTGATGCATCCAAGCTTTATAATGGCAGGGAACAGGTCCAACGAGTATAAAGCTCAAGAAAGTGCATCCATCCATCATAAACGTACTCCACACAGCTCCGGGGGGTTAATAAAGGCCTTCTGAAGTGAAGTGATGCATTTGTGTAAGAAAAATATCCATATTTAGCAAGTTATAAAGTAAAATATCTACTGTCAGTTACGTTTTTTTTTTGTAAGTTGAATACGGAAGGCGTAGGACGTAGCACAAATGTTTTGAAATGCGAGAGTTTTACACTTTCTTCGTAAGTAGAATACGGAAGGCGGTCTTGTGGAAACTAGATATTTAACTTTATAACTTGTTAAATATGAATATTTAAGGCCTTTATTAACCCACCGGAGCCGCGTGGAGTACGTTTCTGATGGATGCACTTTCTTGAGCTTCATACTTATTGGACCCGTTCACTGCTATTATAAAGCTTAGATGCATCAGGATACTTATTAATATAACTCCGATTGTGTTCATCAGAAAGAAGAAAGTCAGATACACCTAAGATGGCTTGAGGGTAATTTTTATTTGAAAGTGAACTAATCCTTTAATGTACAAAATACTTTTTGTGGCACATCTTAAATGATGTGTGTAGAATTATATAGTTACAGTCTGTTTACACAAACTAATGTAGGCCAGTCTAACATACCTTTTTATGTCGACACTGTTAAGGGGATGTCAAGTTGGTTGCAAAATGTTGATAAAAAGTGCACATTTCAATTTTATTTCATGACTTTATGGCTTACTGAATTCAGCACTGCAAAATGCAGCAGCAGCAGGTCTGAAACTGTGTTCTACTTCTACTGAAGTGCTTCGGCCTAAAAGCTCTTTGGCATCAGCTATTCTGGTTTTCAGACAGGATGGTTTATAGTGAGGTGGTAAAGCAGGATGAAGCCTAAATTAAGCATCTGACATCATGCCCAAAATAACACAAAGTACTCAAAAGTGGGACACTTCTGTATTTGTAATGGTTGGTCTTTTTAGAGACTGAAGCAACATTTTTTTGATGTACAAACTATATGGGCTAAATTGCTCATTTTGCTTAGTTTTAATCTTGGTTTAAATAGGCTGGGTGATAAATCAAATCAAATAATGGAAGCTTGTTTCCCCCCCTAAATAAAACAATAAAAATGGTAATTGCGACTTTTTATCTCACAATTCTGACTTTTTTCTAGCAATTGTGAGTTTGCATCTCACAATTATGATTTTTTTTCTCAGAATTGCGAGATTTAAAGTCAGAATTGCTA
Organism: Elopichthys bambusa; assembly: GCA_037101425.1. NCBI lineage: Eukaryota > Metazoa > Chordata > Actinopteri > Cypriniformes > Xenocyprididae > Elopichthys > Elopichthys bambusa. The sequence goes on from CM074441.1 coordinate 4,282,939, forward strand.
GATTAAACTCACAATTGCGAGTTATAAATTCAGAATTGCATGATATAAACTCGAAATTGCGTCTTTTTTCTTAGAATTGTGAGTGTATATCTCGCAATTCTGAGAAAAAAAGTCAGATTTGTGAGATAAAAAGTCGCAATTACCTGTATTTTTCATTTCATGGCAGAAACGAGCTTCCATACTGCAGTGATCTTTATTTGGCCAGTTAAATTTTCTTAGGACCATTTCCCTTGAGATTGAGTAAAGATTCATTTTATTTCAGTGAATCGGTTTTTAAACCTATGAAACTAGTTTTTGAATCAGAACAAAACTTAGATTTCAGGAGTACATGCTCTAATTTTTCAAAGGCAGTGTGGGGACTTATAGATACAAACAGCTGCTAAAGCATGTGCTGCAGCTTTTATGAAATATAATGTGCCACACTGAAAGACCTTGCCATCAGTGCAAGTATTACAAGTAATGCCCAGGCTGCTATAGCGCTTTGCTGCTCAGCTCTGAGGACAAAGGCCTTACTTTGTGATCTTACTATCCTCATTCTCCTCCTCACTCTCTTCACGGAACGGCTGTAACCTGTATGGCGAGCCGGAGAGGACAAACAGCACTTCAGCTGACATGCAGCATAATAAAGTAATGGCACAGCAGTAAAGAGAAGCAAGCAAGAACTCGCATCAAATCGTGAGTTGTAACATTCACTCTGCTGTGAGTAAAGTTGCAACACTGAAGGGTTGGAAGCAGGGTCCAAAATTATGTTTTTCTCACACCTGCAAATTGCAAGTGAATCACTATAGTGACCGTAAAAGTGTATTTTGCAATAATATAAAAAAATCTATAAATATAGAATTAGATTTGGGATTATTAAGTTTACCACATACTTGTGACCACGTCATTTAAGAAGTGGAGGAGACTGCTAGAGCAAACATGGAAGAGAGATGAAAGAGAATTGTTCGGATCCCAATATAATTTAATTTAATAGGGCTTTTTCTTATAATACTATTTATTTTGGTAACACTTTATTTTAGGGGTTTTTAACTAGTTGCTTATTAGCATTAGCATATTACAAGAGTATTTATTACAAGAGTATTTATTAGTACTTATTAAGCACATATTAATGCCTTATTCTGCATGACCTTATTCTACATTCTTAATCCTACCCAATACCTAAACTGAACAACTACCTTACTAACTATTAATAAGCAGTAAATTAGGAGTTTATTGAGGGAAAATTCGTAGTTAGTAGTGAATACATGTTCCCTATACTAAAGTGTTACCTTTATTTTTTATATGCACTATTGTTCAAATGTCATTAAGATTTGTTTTCCTTTTTTTTCAGTAAGTACACATTAAATTGATCAAAAGTGTCAGTAAAGACATTTATAGGGCCCTATTTTAATAATCTAAGCACATGGTCTGAAGCACATGGTGCAGGTGCACTTAGGACGTGTTCGAATGATGTTTTATTAACAAAATTCGGGAGGAGCACTTTCAAATGATCCTTCCAATCATCACGTCATTCCAACCAGCTGTCAGCAATCAGTAATCAACATGTCTACCCAATCAGAGGAGAACACTTTAAATACACAGTCGACTCACCCATGTTCCTCAACAGTTTTTCAGCATCCCTCCACCACCCCGTCTCCCCACACTCGCACGGTTATCTTCCTAACCAAACCTCACACTCACCTGGTTATCTTCCTAACCAAATCTCACACTCGCCTGGTTATCTTCCTTAACCAGAATATGGGGGGAGTACTCTGGGTTTGGGCCAAATACAGAGCTCAGAGCCCTCTCCTCGGACAGCACGCCAAATATGCATACTAATTATTTATCTGACTTATTTGCAAGTGTGAACTCATGAATGCTAGTTTAACGACAGAAAAAAGTGGTTGGCACACCAGGCGCATGGTACAAAAGGGTTGTACCTAGTCTCTTAATGAGTCATGGGTGTGTTTTGGGAGTAATGTGCAATAAACCAATCAGAGTGTCATCTCCCATTCTCTTTAAAAGCCGGGTGTGCTTGCTTGAAATTGCATTAGCCAATTTCATTCATCATTACTGCAAATAGGTAATTCTGATACATGCAATGACTATCCATTATGACATGTAGGCATTTTTATCTTTATATACATCATAATAATCTTTTACATTGTAATCCTTTTATTTTTTTATATTTGGCATGTTTGTGTGCTGCTGCGCATCACTGTGTGTGTAACAAGCAGAGTGTACGCGAGTTGTGCACCCGCCTATAGGCGCATATTACTAACACACCCTTTAAATAACAAAAAAATACTGCGGCATTGACTTTAGACCAGGTTTTTGTTGATCAATGGAGCAGTCGTTTTCAGTTCCCTCAAAATAGCAACACGGCAACAATGCGCCTGAACACACCTCGTTTTCAGACCATGGGCGAACAGATGGGCGCGAGTGCATTTGCTATTTAAACAACATGGCGCTGGACATGAAAATGATAACTGCGCCGGGTTGAAACTAGCAAAAAACACTTGCGTCGCACCTGGTGTTGCATTGTGCCGGGTGTACGATAGGGCCCATAATGTTACAAAAGATTTAAATGCTGTTCTTTCCCCCATTTACTTCAAAGAATCCTGAAAAAAAAATACATCACGGTTTCCACAACAATATTAAGCAACACAACTGTTTTTAACATTGATAATAATAAGACATGTTTCTTGAGCACCAAATCAGCATATTAGAAGGGTCATGTGACACTGAAGACTGAAGTAATGATGCTGAAAATTCAGGTTTGCATCACAGAAATAAATTACATTTTGAAAATATATTACAATAAAAACTGGTTATTTTAAATAGTAATAATATATAACAATATTACTGTTTTTACTGTGTTTTTTTAATCAAATAAGTGAAGCCTTTGTGAGCGTAAAGGCCTCGTTCACACAGAATGTGTTTTTGCTTTGAAAAATGCGAGACGCAGGAAGTGGAATTGGGAAAAAACACATGGTCTTGAGAAGCGTTTTTTTAAAAGTGATTTTAACTCGAGCCCCGTTTTTAGGATGCAGTGTCATGTGCGAGATGCTAAAAAAAAGATGCAAGACACAAGCACAACAGTCAAACACATCCGTCTAGCACGCATTTACATAGCAAAACAATGGAAAAGTAGCGCATTAGAATGAAGAAACACGTTCTGTGTGAATGGTCTGTATAAAAAAAAAAAACTTTTCAACAGTAGTGTATATGGTTCGCTTAATCCAAGGAATATGCACATATATGTTTTGCATTGTTGTGAAAGTTTTTAGAAGACAGACAACAGATGTTTTCTTTAGTAGATAGTTTGAATGTAATAAGGCACATAGTTAATTTTGGACCCTGGCAGAAAGCAAGGAGCGAGAGCAGAAGGGGAGGGTGACACTTACTCTGGGTCTTCTTCATTCTCTTCCTCCTGGATATTTGGCAGTCTTTGCAAAACAAACAGTGAACAGGTGAATTCTGAACACTGTAAGAGTGTTTGTGTGTGTTTGTGTGTGTGAGACAGACAGAGAGAGAAAGAGATAGAGACAGCGCATTGGTCGCAAAAAAGTTTTGTAGCCACTTTGTGGTTTATCACACCCCAGATCTCAGTCTTAACAAACACAGAACAGGGCAGGAAGGGCGTAACACAGGCTCAATGAATTCCTCTGAGTTTGTAGTGTGTTTGTGACTTACTGATCATCATTGTCTGGCTCTTCGTTTTTCGTATCAATGATGATCTGTGCGGTGTGTTCTTCCTCCAGCTGTCTGACGGCCAATTCTGCAGCCTGTCGGGCCAGATCCTCCGCCATGCGAGCTGCCTCCACGCGTTCCTGCTCCAGTCTACACACACACACACACACACACACACACACACACAGGTTTGTTTTGGTATCAAAGTGGGGACATTCCATAGGCGTAATGGTTTTTACCCCTACCCCTAAACCTACCCATCACATAAAACTTTCTGCATTTTTACATTTTCAAAAAACATTACTTAGTATGTTTTATAGTATGTTTTCCTCACGGGACCAAAAAGTAAGATGCAGAGCAATCTTGACACGCTGCTGCATATATGCAATGCTGTTGTGTGATGAGACACTGAACTCCATCTGATAATGATAACACAACATTTAAAGGGGAAATTTAATGGAAAAAAAGGAAAGTAATCCATACGACTTGTGCACTACATTATATTTACTGTAAGACCTATGATAGCTTTGTGTGAGGAGAACAGACTAACATTTTGGATGTCACTGACTAAAAATCTCCACCTTTTGAATGTAATTTTCCAGTTAGCATAATAAAACTGGTAAGCTTTGTTTGGTTGTTGTTCATTTTCATTTCTGGGTTATCTATTTCTTTAATGAATGTCAAGTCTTAAAGGTACAGTAGCAAAATAGCCTATTTGAACAGCCTTAGGGGCTGGTGAGAAGGTGGAAAATGTTTATAAAAAATAAATTACATTTATAACGAATGCAATCAATCTTGGCAAACATTAAAAGTATACAATATATTGTAGCCCTTATTACCCTATAAAGCCAACTTTATCATACTTGAAATGTACATTTCTCAGGCTCTAAATTATTAACATGAGCAAAACTTTGCTGAATTTGTTAGTAATATTTCAAGATGAACATTTACTGGACTGAAGCATTTACTGGACTTTTTTTTTTTCTTTAGAAAAATCATGTTAAAATATGGGTATTAAATGTGATAAACCAGGATTTCTTTGATGAATGTGAATTTGTTCATCTCTCTCAATCATCATTGTATTGCATCACATGTTTTGCCCCCACATTAAAAACTACAGAGCTTTGATCATAAAAATAAGCATTTAAATAATTAACAACATTAAATAATAACATATTATTTGGAGATATAGAGTGACAACTGATATTTATATGCATTTTATGTAAGTAGTCTGTTATAACGATCTTACTGATTTACATTACAAGCTAATAGAATTTCATCTTACTTTTTGGCCATATAAATACACCAAATTGCACCATATTTTTGCTCAGTTTGGGCATCTGAAGAAAACTGAGATGTTTTTTCCTCCTCAAGTATGAACTCAATATTCTCACTAGATATGAGCCATAAAAACCTGATGTATCAATTATGATACTCAACAAAATACACACACACTTTTTTAGATTTTATCTAAAGGTTAAAAAAACTGTGAGACTAATATTTCACATGTCAAGCTTTACAGTGTTAAATCCACCACAAGATCCAAACAATTCACTCTCACCTCTCCTCTATGTTTGCTATGGCAGTCTCCTCCGCTTCCTTCTTGATGCTCTCAATAAGAGGAGTCCAGCGTTCAGTCTGCGTCTCCGCGTCCTCCTGCTCCTGCATGGCCAGCACGTGTGGCAGAATGTTGGGTATCACATGCAGCAGGGAGCTATCCTGCTGCACCTGCTCCTCAGCCTGGACGTCCTGCCCCGAGCCCTGCTCCCTCTCCTGGGCCTCCAAGTCTGAGTCCACCTCCTCCAGTACCATATCACACGGGTCCTGCAGGATGCAGACTAGACCGACAACAGAAAAGACCACAGGTCATAGGCTGAGATTAGGCCCAATGATTATGCTTTTGAATTCCTTTTCTACGAAGTATCTTAGCATTTTTGTATCAGTGCATCATGACTGACATGGCATCCGTTGAATCGAAAGCATGTCACTTAAAATGGGAAAAAAAATTGTGTTTGTTGTGATGTTACGGGGGTTTTGGGCAATTGTCAGCTGGTCAAGCTGGGAGAACACCTGGCTGACCAGCTAAACCATGCTGCTTCTTGTGACCCACTGTCAGAGTTCAGCTCCAACCCTAACCATACACACCTGAAGCAGCTAATCAAGCTCTTCAGGATCACTTAAAAATACACAGGCAGGTGGGCTGAAGCAGGCTGGAAATAAACTTTGCAGGACAATGGGTGCTTCTCAATACTCAAATTGATGCTTCCTTGTTTCCTTGCGCCAGTGTCCTCAAGCCCGTGACACAGAAAGTGATCGCTATCTTGAAGGACACCTCAGTTCTCTAAATGCACCACGAGGAGGTGAGGAATGAGGAGCGAGGAAGCTTCCTGACGAGTCATTCAGTCAAATGATTTGTTCAAAACAGCTGATTCATTCAGGAACAAAGCGTGTGTTCGACAGCCCTGTGCGGACCAATCGGTGTACAACATTAAAGTACCACGAGATTGATTAAAGAGCAGTATGCTTTCGAATCACTCTCGTGGTACTTTGATGTCATACACCGATCTGTCTACGCATTGCCTATTCAAGTCGAACACACCTATTGGCTGTCTTTATGAGTAAGTCATTAAGTAATTAATTAGACCCATTCATTCAAAAATGCGGATTTAACAAAACATCACTAGCTGCGTTTACATGGACCCTAATAATCTGATTGTGATCAGACTACTAGCACAGTCGGAATAAAAAAGTCACACTCTTACTCATGTGGTATTGCTTATAAATTTTCAAAACAAGAACTTATACAGCAACATTTCCAGGAGCAGGGTCTAAGACCTCTGAGCTAAACAAAAGCTTGGCCAGGCTAGGCCAAATACAATAGCTTAAACCAGTTTAAGCTGGTTTAACTGTCTTGTTTTATTTAAACAATTAATTAATGTTAGTTGCATTGTCTGTATATTGTATTGAAAGACGACACATTTTAGATCCCAATGTCTTAATTTGCACATTTTGTAAGCTGTAAGAGTGTTTAAGAATCTAGCTAACTTCCTGTCCCATCGTACAGTATATGCAGTGATGAGGGTAATGTATTACAAGTAATTTAAGTTTCGTAATCAGATTACTTTTTCAAGTAACTAGCAAAGTAACACATTACTTTTAAATTTACAACAAATTACTTTTTCAAATTAGTAACGCAAATTACTTTGTTTTCCCATTTAGTGACTGACAGCTGTCCTGTCCCCATGTTGAGAAAAATAAAGTGTCGTGCGCTGTGTGAACATGACGGTTATTGTAGTTCTAGACTAAATGTGAACATGTGTTTACTCATCGCACTTGCACCAAAACAGATTCAGTAGTCCTCAAAATGAATAAAAATTGTGAAATGAAAACTCTATATATTATGCAAAACATGCAATAATTAAATATGTTATATTACACAAACATACTTTATGTATTTAATCTCACTTTATTAAACAGTGTCTTTGCTGCTGACCTTCGATGATCCAATTCAACCATACTAATATGCAAAAATGAACTTTTTTTGTTTTCATTGCTGAAGTGTGTTAAACTTTCTTCTCCTTTGTCCTATTCTTCTGCGAGCTAGAATGGCAGCACAGCTGAAAGGTTTGTTTGAGCTGCGCCCTTTACTGGACAGGCGTGAATTTGTATTTCCTTCAGTCTGAGGCTTATTTATTTCACTTTTGGTGTGAAAGAGCCTTTACATTTGCCAAAAATATAACTTTTATTTATTTTTGATATTAAAAACAAACAAGCAAGCCCAGCCCAGGAGAGAAAAAGGAAGGCAAAAGTAAGGTAACATTACTGTCCATAAAAAAATAACTAAGCAACACAATTTTTAGGGAGTAACGCAATATTGTAATGCATTACTTTTAAAAGTAACTTTCCCCAACACTGCGTACTGTATATGTCCTAAAGTGCTAAAATTTACTGATACATAAATGCATTTTAAAAATGCATCAAAACATTTTAGCTATTTTATAATTCATCAAAGCTGCAACAATAACACAGAATATCATATTTCATATCATTTCATTTCAATATCATTTTGCAAGCACTTTCCTGTACACATTTCTGCTCTGACGACACAACAAACAATCTGCTTTTATAAATCATTTATTTATTAGTGATTTCATACAGCGAACAAAATAAGGTAGCTGCCTGCGCTGTGTTAGCAAAAGCCTTTCACAATAAAACATAAATAGCATCAATATACAGCATAATAATTTTCCACCCTGTTGTAGTGAAACCTGATATTGATGAATAATGCACAGTGGCTTTGCTAACATGTTTAGCATGATAAAAACAGGTAATAGGTTTTGTTATTCAAAGCATTTAGACTAACTTTTATATCAGGCAATGTAGATATTGGCAAACGCATTTAGTGGCATGGGGATTTATGAGTATTTAACTTTTTTTTTCTTTATGGCAACAATACTGAGTATAATTGTGCTCCTTAAAAGGTTTTTTAATGTTAAAATACAATATTTTTAGACAAATAAGTAAGGTAATTTCTTTAAATCAGAACATTGTGGCTCTGTAGTGCCTGGACTATCTGATCAATCAAAGGCAGAAATGTTGAATTCCAGTTTAGCGAGAATAATGGAGCAAAAACTGACACTTTACATCTAAAGCAGCAAATGACATTGTAAACTCTTGACTGGGCCACTGTATGTTTACCGCATGTCTCTTTGAGGTAGCCAATGCACTAAATAATTATCAAGCCAGCATGCAAATCTCTAATATACTGCAGTTAACAAATCACCAAGAAAATTTACATGAAAAAGCACATTCGTAGGTGTTGTAGCTCTATGGAACTAGATGATATTGATGTGTGTGTCTGTCTGAACATCTCTCGCTGTCTCTGTGTGGAGATAATGACTCTCCCAGTCGTCTTCTCCTTATGTTTAGGGGGCTTTAACGACCTTCTCCCCTGAAACAGAAGGAGAAGAGGAGCTGAGTTAACACCTCCACCCTACAAATAAGCAGTTTGAGAGAATAGCAATGCTTCTGATATGTTCAAATATAATCTTGGTGGACAAAAAAAAACAAAAAAAAAAACCCTGTCCTGCAAAACTGTCTGAAGTCATTATATCTATTATACATAAATGTGTGTGAAGATGTGTTAAAACAACTTACCGTTTTGAATGATATCAGAGCTGTCCTGCAATAAACAAAGGAAAAGGGTAAATGGAAGACTAGCAGTGAACTTTCTTTCTTTCTTTTCACACACATTACACTACTTTAAAGGGGACGGTGTGGTCACAACTTACCTCTTTTGGTTTCAGTACTGGTTGTGGCATCATGCGTCCAAGCCCCTGTACAATCCAGCCAACCATACTTGAAAAAAAAAGCAAGATATAATGCATGTGATTAGACTTATCTACATGTAAAAATAAATCAAATGTAATAAATGGCCTCAGATATGTGTTATGTTCAGAATATAATACTAGTATACTGTTAACTGAATGCTACCTAACGAAACGAAACGAAACGAAACGAAACAAAACAAAACAAAACAAAACAAAACAAAACAAAACAAAACAAAACAAAACAAAGTCAGTACTTTTGCATCCATTCATTTTTCCTTTTTTAAACCAGAAATGAAATACTGTATGAAAGATGCTGTTTCTTCTTTTTTTGATTCTAACACAAATGTATGGAAGCTTGTTTCCACCACTAAATAAAAATAAAAAAGGTAATTGTGACTTTTTATCTCACAATTCTGACTTTTTTTCTCATAATTGCGAGTTTACATCTTAGATATAAACTCGCTATTGTGAGTTATAAAGTCCGAATTAAGAGTTATAATGTCAGAATTGCAAGATACAAACAATTGTGAGATATAAATTCTGACTTCTTTTCTCAAAATTGCGAGATATAAACCCGTAATGGTGAGTTATAAAGTCCAATTCTGAGGAAATAAATTATAAAATAATTTTTTTTTCAGAATTGAGTTTATATCTCACAATTCTGACTTTATAACTCACAATTGCGTGTCATAAAGTCAGAATTGCGAGATATATACAATTCTGAGAAAAAAAGTCACAATTGAGAGTTTGTCTCACAATTCTGACTTTAACACACAACTGTGAGTTCATATCTCGCAATTCTGACTTTATAACACCCAATTGCGAGTTTATATCATGAAATTCTGAGGAAAAAAGTTATACCCTTGCAATTATACCTTTTTTATTTTTGAATCAGTGGCAGAAACGAGCTTCCATATTAATGGATAGAACAAGCAGATACAAACTATTATCTGAAAAGAAGTCAATATTTTATTTTGTGCGCATTATATTTGTGTGTATGGTTTTAATTCACATTTTCATCAAAATTTCAGACACCAGTGAAAATGCACAGTACAGAAATTTAATAAAGTAATCAAATGTAAAATAATCACTGCATAGTCTTCACTGTATAAATGAAACAGATGAATCCTTATTAAAGTAAAAAACAATATTCAGACAAGAGCAGTGAGTGATTTTCCTGCACGGATCCAAAATAGGCTTTTGATAACATACACATCTTTACGTTCACTTAAAGACCTGCTGAAGTGTCTTGGAATGCACAGCATTATTCAATGTGTTGACGTAATTTCAACTGAAACAGGAAGACAGGGTGATATATTGAACAGCCCCGTCCCTTTTTTAAAATAAAACCTCTGTTTCCTTTTAATATCTATCTGGGCCAGAGCAGACTGTGCTCACGCTGCGGTAGTTCACGTTATACTAATGCAAAAACAGACTTCATTTGGGTCAATGGACCACATATTTACACTGTCTGAATCGTTCCCTGTTCTCTATATAGTGCACTATGTGCCATTCACCATGTAAAAACTAGTAAATGTGTGAACAAGTGACTGATTTCAACCACAGCTTCAGTGTCTGTTGATAGTGTAGGATAGTGTGTATATATATATATATATATATCTATATATATATACAAAAAATGTACATTAAACCAGTATGTCAAGGTTTGCTTGGTTTACTTAGCCATAGACATTATAAGGGAAGGGGACGGACACTAACTTCGACCCTTTGGAATCCTCAACTACTTTAGGTTGCTCAGGAGCTGCAGGTGCAGGTTCTGATGCAGGTGCAGGCGGGGCTGCAGGTGTAGGTGGAGGTGCTGGTGCTGGTGCTGGTGCAGGTGGAGGTGCAGGAGCAGGTGTTGGTTCAGGTGCTGAATATAAAAAAAATGTCACATGCAGAACTCTCTGTCTCAAAGGAAGCTCAACCGAGCATTTTTAATGTCTTTAAAATTCTACCTGGCTCTTGTTTGCAGGGTGTCACAGGAGCAGAAGCAGCCCTCTGGACAAGTGTTTCCGTACCAGCGGGAGGACGAAGATGGATTGGAGACTGAGGGACTACCTTCTCAAAACCATGCTTAATCCATTCTATTACCCTGAAAGAGAAAGAGACAGACAGATTAAAGGAAGAGTTCAGCCAGAATGAGAATTCTGATTAGCTTCTGACAGCTCATTAACATACCTGGGAGAGAAGGGCACGTTAGCAGCGTCTGGCTCCTCATCAGACACAACCTCCACCACAGGAATATGAGGCAGCGGCTCAGCATCTGGTGAGAGTGAGAATCATGTCACACGTGTCGTTTCCGTTCTCGTCAGCCCTTCACAATGCAAATTCTTTGAAAAATAATTATTGCCAAAGTTGATACAGTTGATCAAGTGGCTATCAAAAGGAACTTACCACGAATGTCTTTGATCTCTTGCACCTGTGAAGAGACGGAAACACAAAGAACTCTTACTGAATGTGGTCTTTGATTTAAAGGGATAGTTAACCCAAATAATGAAAATTCTGTCATCATTTTCTTCTGCTGAACACAAAAGAAGATATTTGGGGTATATATGGGTAACCAAAACAGCTGTGGGCACCACTGACTTCCATAGTATGGCAAAAAAAAAACTATGGAAGTCAATGGGGTCCTTCAACTGTTTGGTTACCCATATTCTTCAAAATACCTTCTTTTGTGTTCAGCAGAAGAAAGAAATTCATACAGGTCTGGAACAACTTGAGGATGAGAAAATGATGACAAAATTTTCATTTCTGGGTGAACGATCCCTTGGTGTTATTGGTGTTAAAATTTAGAGGTCAGGTGTTCTAGATTGGCTTGCACTTACGTTTTTCTCGGTCTATATTATGTCAAGTAGCCTATCATTCATTTGTAAAAGTGTTTGCAAGAAGGTTTTTTTTTTAGGAATATATCAGTGTTTCTTCAACTTTGTGGAGTTTTGGCTCAGAAAAGTGTGGAAAATAAAAACTCTTTTTTTTTATCTCAGTTTATTTTTTTAACACATAATGTATGTCATATTTCAGCTCACGCTGGACAGATATAGATTGTGTAACCCCCCCCCCCCCCCCCCCCCCAAAAAAAACCAAAAACAATAATAAACAAACCATGTAACAAAGTGTTAGTTTTAATAAAAATTAAGGTTGCCAAAATATTTTTAAGGAATATTGTAGTGTTTATTATAAATGATTTAGCCATGCTCATCATTATTTTTTAAAATTCATGTGCCCTCGTAATCTTTAATCAAAATAACTTCCCCTCCCTCTTGCACCAACATCTCTTCTCTTCTCCGATGATGTGTTTACTGGCGCGAGGGCGGGACACCCTCTCACCCACATGAGATCAACCAATAGCAAACCGCAACCATCTAATCAATTCCATTTGGACAAAATCAAGTCCCGCCTAACATTTTATCTTGTTCGAGAAGCCGTTTGACTTGGATATACATCAAAAAGACTATCGAAACCTCCGTTTCATGCAGACTTTAAGGTTGAAGAAACACCCATATGTAACAAATGTAAGCAAGTATACGCATTTTAAGCTGCTAGCCATGCAAGCATTTGAGATGTCTGATGCAGCAGGGTCATACCATAGTGATGTACCAATATAGCAGGATATTTGAAATGCATTTCTGAAAAGTATTTCTTAAAGACTCAACCTATAACCGCACAAAGCAGTCCAGCAGCCAGCTTGTGTTTACAACTTTAATTAGTTGTAACACTATATTCTGTGATGATAACATAGCTGTGAGGAATCAAGCAGAGCTATATATAAAGTCATTAATATTCAGCAGTTTGGACTGATTCTGGGTCCACTCTTGTGGTGGAGTTTGTAGAACAAGTAATTCAAATGTACATCACCTCATACTTAAAGGGGACATATGATTGTGCAATCTTTTGAAATTAAACCATATGTAGACATCTTTCAATATTCACAATTAACATTCACATATCCTTTCTGAAACTGAACTGCAAAAATGATGATGAAACTTGTCATCGGACCACCACCCAGATTTAAAAATCAGCACCTACGGTATTCAGCATCTTGTCCCACCCTGATGATGTGATAATGAAAAATGTATGGCCCCTTTAATGCTGATTGTGGGACAGAGGAGGGAACAGCGAGCATGAACCTGACATAGCTTGTTCCAAAAAAACACAATACTTACTGGAGGATCCACTTTAACCACTGGAACAACTGCAGGCTAAATGGAAATTCAATAAAACTTTCACAAAAGCTCCTAGAAAAGCTAAAGACACCTTTGAGACTGGTGCCCGTGGACCTGAAATGCTCTGGTAGGACTCCATTAACTCTGTTAGTGTCACTATATGTTCAAGTAACATTTGTTAAATCTAAAACAAAAATGTAAAAATCTGTACATCACCTCATACTTAAAGGGGACATATGATTGTGCAGTCTTTTGAAATGAATGTAGACATATTTCAATATTCACAATTAACATTCACATATCCTTTCTGAAACTGAACTGCAAAAATGGGTAATTCAGATGAAACTTGTCATCGGACCACCCAGATTTAAACATCAGCTCCTTTTCAGCATCTTGTCCCACCCTGATGATGTGATAATGAAAAGTGTATGGCCCCTTTAATGCTGATTTGTGGGACAAAGGAGGGAACAGCAAGCATGATCCTGATGACATAGCTTGCTCCAAAAAAACTGTACTTACTGGAAGATCCACTTTAACCACTGGAACAACTGCAGGCTAAATGGAAATGCAATAAAACTTTCACAAAAGCTCCTAGAAAAGCTAAAGACACCTTTGAGACTGGTGCCCGTGGACCTGAAATGCTCTGGTAGGACTCCATTAACTCTGTTAGTGTCACTATATGTTTTTTTAATCTAAAATGTAAAAATCTAAAGCAAGTTAGTAGGTAAATAAAGTAAATTTTTCCCAAAAAAACCACCACAGAATAAATTAAAAAAAGGTAATTGTGACTTTTTATCTCACAATTCTGGCTTTTTTCCCTCAGAATTGTGAGATATACATTTGCAATTGCAAGGGGAAAAAAGTCAGAATTGTGAGAAAAAAAAGTCACAATTACCTTTTTTTATTTTTTATTATGTAGTGGAAACAAACTTTTATATCTTTGTTTTTTTAAAATAAATCTTTTTTTTTTTTTCTTTATAAATCTTGGTTAAGTTTTATTTTTACAGTTCATAATTTGTTATTTAAAATTCTGGGTCCCACTTTTTAAATTGTCTTTAACTACTATGTACTAACATTTGAATTATTCATTTAATACAATGCACTTACTGTGTACATACATGTTTTTACATTGTACTTACTTACATTTAAAGATATCTGCTATTAATTACATACATCTGTAATTAATTTCTGTAATTACATCTATAATTACTCCTGAAACCTACCCATAAGACCAAACCTGACCCTAACCATACCCATATCTCATCTCAATAGCAGCAAGTGTTTTGCAATACAAGATGATCACAATAAAATAATTTTTTTTTTTTTAAAGTAAGTACATAATAATTAAAAACACTGAAAATAAAGTGGGACGAAATTCTAATTCTAATTTAAATTCATGTGAAATTATTGGCTTATTAAACACACAAATGATCATTCTTCATAAATATAAATATCCATAAATAGCATTAAAAACAATTCAATAATATGCTCCACAAATTCCAATATGCTTAACTAATAAGCTTCTTCAGTAAACTTGGTGAATAAACAAACAAGTAATCACACAGCCTCACCGTCTTATTGGATTAGTGAAATATGTGTGTCTGTACCTCAGTGACCTCCTCTGGCTCTGTGTGACCCTTGTATTTCTCATCAGGCTGTGGAACCACTTTTCCCAGTCCCTGCACAATCCATCCTATCATTCCAGCCCTGATGGAAGAAGAGATACAGTCCGTCAGCTGCTCTGGGCGTAAGTGAGGATGTAAAAGCATGCAAACAAGCTGATTTGCTCTAAGTCAACTCTAGATGGCAGCAGGGGACAGTAAAAACAAATAGGTTTGCCCAGAGGCCACCTGAGTCTGTGAAGCAGTAGCCTATGCTAATAAAAAAAGTCCCATTATATATATATATATACATATATATATATACACACACACACACACACACACATATATATATATATATATATATATATACATATATATTATGGAAGTCAGTCTGCATATTAAATTGCTAAAGTTTATGTCTGTTCAGCATGAGGATCTTTTGCCTCGAGCTGTTAATATGGAAATAAAGCTCAGTGCAATAAAGTGTCTTGCGTGTGTAGCATGCAAAAAAAAAAAAAAAAAAAAAAAATTCCATGCAGGTCTGCAGCAAAGCTTTGCATTTTTGTGCATGAGTTATATCCACTATAAGTCTACTCACTGGTCTGATGTGTTACTGCCATCCATGATACAGTGATGAGAAAATGTGTAAAACTCAACAAAACATCCATTTAACAAGCAAACACACAGATGTGAAACACAAGTATTCCCATGTAACCACATGCCACAAACATACACACAAAGAATAAAAATGAATCCATATGATTGAAACTATACCTGTTGCTCACTGCATTTCCCTCTTGCTGTTCGATCTGTGGTAAACAAAAAGAAAAAAAAAATGTTCAACAATAAAACTATACGTGTACATTACCAGGCTTCCTTTTAAACCTAAAACCAGATGTGTCAGTCTAAATAAAAATTGTAATGTAAGTATGCAAGTATTCATTTTCAGTGTTTCTTAATTACAGCATAAAATCCCCAAAAATGTACTCAGGTTTAGTAATTAAGTATAAATAGTCAAAAACTGGAAGTGTGAAGGTATTCAGTTTCAATAGTACAGCATAAAATCTCCATAAATATACTCAAGATTAGTAATTAAGTACAACAACGCAAGAATTGTAAATGTATTCAGTTTCAGTAGTACACAATAGGCACAATATGTAAGATTAAAATATCCAGTAATAATATAACAGTGTTATATATTTTGTTGAATTGTGTACTTACATTATCTCAAATGTTTCCAAGAATGTTTAAATCCAGAGAAATAAGCAATTTTAACCAGCCTATTAATGACATCATACTCGCATTACCCTCGATTTCTGGTTTTATTTTGCAGAAACCACGGACACGCCAAAGACACTTTAATATATTATGTGTTTTTATTAGACAGGTGTAAATCAAGGCGTCATCAAGCTACACCTCTGTTTTGATTAAGAGACCTCTAGCGGGGAAAAGTACATATTGTGCCTTTAAGTACAGCATAAAAACTCCAAAATTATACTCAAGTTTAGTAATTAATTATGAATACTCAAGAACTGTAAACGTGCAAGTATTCAGTTTCAATAGTACAGCATAAAAGTCTAAGTACAATTACTCAAGAACTGTAAAAAAAAAGGCCTATGTTATCGATCATTATTAATTTTATTATTTAGATTATTTATTTAGCTTTATTATGTGAGTATACTTAACAGGAGTCATGAAAATACCTTAATTTCAGAGTTGCCCAGTTTAGAGGCATTCACTGGCTGAGGGAGAGCACTGTTGAACCCATGAGAAAGCCAACTCAAAACCCCATTCTGAGAGCTGGAGAGAGAGAGAGACGGTGTGAAGGAGAGAAGTAATTAGGTCTGGCAGGATTACAGCATCTAGAGACACTGAACGCACATATGTACTCCAAACACACACACACACACACACACGCACAAAAACATCACCTGTTTTCCTCTGAGACCTCCTCCTTTGACATGGAAGGGTTGGCATCTGTAAAATAACATCATGAAAAATTTACAAACAGTGCTCCTTTTTCTGTGATGTGGTGATTCAGTGCTGGTCATTGATCAAAAGTGCAGTCAAATTTGATAGAACGCATCGTTACCTTGTTGTACGTCCTCTTTTTTCATCACTTCCTAAAGAATAGTATGTACAGAGTGAAGACATGCTTACACTGTGAAAGGCGACTTGGTGTACATACAAATTTACACAAACACACACTCACTGCTGCTGTGGACGTATTGGTCTGGTCCTCCTCTCCCAGTTTTCCAGGAGACGCTGGAGGCTGGGGAACAACTTTTATCACCCAGCTAAACATGCTGTCAGAAATACAGATTAGAATACACACAGCAAGGGTCAATGTCATTGTTTACTATGTTTACTATAATGAAAAAGAATCGTCCAAAAAGACACTTTAAAAGTGTTGGAGAGTAACTAACTAAAAGTAGCGACTCCACTTCAGTAATTTCCCAGCTAACAGGGAACGTTTCCATAACTTTCACTAACGTTATGTAAAAGTTATGTAAAAACATTCCAAAAATAATGTTTCAGGAACATTCTTATAATGTTTTCATAGTTAAAATACATTCTCATAACGTTGAGAGGAAACATTCTTAGAACAACATTGTTGGAACGTTCTTATCACGTTATTTGTACTCGACTGATGTTCTCATAAAGATGAGCGAAAACGTTCTCATAACAACGTTCTTGTAACGTCTTGACTGATGTTTTTATAATGTTGAGCGAAAACGTTCTCATAACAACGTTCTTGTAACATCTTTATCATGTTATTTGTACTTGACTGATGTTCTCATGAAGATGAGTGAAAACGTTCTCATAACAACGTTCTTGTAACGTCTTGACTGATGTTTTTATAATGTTGAGCGAAAACGTTCTCATAACAACGTTCTTGTAACGTCTTTATCATGTTATTTGTACTTGACTGATGTTCTCATAAAGATGAGCGAAAACGTTCTCATAACAACGTTCTTGTAACGTCTTGACTGATGTTCTCATAATGTTGAGTGAAAACGTTCTCATAACAACGTTCTTGTAACGTCTTGACTGATGTTTTTATAATGTTGAGCGAAAACGTTCTCATAACAACGTTCTTGTAACGTCTTTATCATGTTATTTGTACTCGTCTGATGTTCTCATAAAGATGAGCGAAAACGTTCTCATAACAACGTTCTTGTAACATCTTTATCATGTTATTTGTACTTGACTGATGTTCTCATGAAGATGAGTGAAAACGTTCTCATTACAACGTTCTTGTAACGTCTTTATCATGTTATTTGTACTTGACTGATGTTCTCATGAAGATGAGTGAAAACGTTCTCATAACAACGTTCTTGTAACGTCTTGACTGATGTTTTTATAATGTTGAGCGAAAACGTTCTCATAACAACGTTCTTGTAACGTCTTGACTGATGTTCTCATAATGTTGAGTGAAAACGTTCTCATAACAACGTTCTTGTAACGTCTTGACTGATGTTTTTATAATGTTGAGTGAAAACGTTCTCATAACAACGTTCTTTTAACGTCTTGAGTGATGTTTTTATAATGTTGAGCGAAAACGTTCTCATAACAACGTTCTTGTAACGTCTTTATCATGTTATTTGTACCCGACTGATGTTCTCATAAAGATGAGCGAAAACGTTCTCATAACAACGTTCTTGTAACGTCTTTATCATGTTATTTGTACTTGACTGATGTTCTCATGAAGATGAGTGAAAACGTTCTCATAACAACGTTCTTGTAACGTCTTTATCATGTTATTTGTACTCGACTGATGTTTTTATAATGTTGAGCGAAAACGTTCTCATAACAACGTTCTTGTAACGTCTTTATCATGTTATTTGTACTCGACTGATGTTCTCATAAAGATGAGCGAAAACGTTCTCATAACAACGTTCTTGTAACGTCTTTATCATGTTATTTGTACTTGACTGATGTTCTCATGAAGATGAGTGAAAACGTTCTCATAACAACGTTCTTGTAACATCTTTATCATGTTATTTGTACTTGACTGATGTTCTCATAATGTTGAGTGAAAACGTTCTCATAACAACGTTCTTGTAACGTCTTGACTGATGTTTTTATAATGTTGAGTGAAAACGTTCTCATAACAACGTTCTTGTAACGTCTTTATCATGTTATTTGTACTCGACTGATGTTCTCATAATGTTGAGTGAAAACGTTCTCATAACAACGTTCTTGTAACGTCTTTATCATGTTATTTGTACTCGACTGATGTTCTCATAATGTTGAGCGAAAACGTTCTCATAACAACGTTCTTGTAACGTCTTTATCATGTTATTTGTACTCGACTGATGTTCTCATAATGTTGAGCGAAAACGATCTCATAACAACGTTCTTGTAACGTCTTTATCATGTTATTTGTACTTGACTGATGTTCTCATAATGTTGAGCGAAAACGTTCTCATAACAACGTTCTTGTAACGTCTTTATCATGTTATTTGTACTTGACTGATGTTCTCATAATGTTGAGCGAAAACGTTCTCATAACAACGTTCTTGTAACGTCTTTATCATGTTATTTGTACTCGACTGATGTTCTCATAATGTTGAGTGAAAACGTTCTCATAACAACGTTCTTGTAACGTCTTTATCATGTTATTTGTACTTGACTGATGTTCTCATAATGTTGAGCGAAAACGTTCTCATAACAACGTTCTTGTAACGTCTTTATCATGTTATTTGTACTCGACTGATGTTCTCATAAAGATGAGCGAAAACGCTCTCATAACAATGTTCTTGTAACGTCTTTATCATGTTATTTGTACTTGACTGATGTTCTCATAATGTTGAGTGAAAACGTTCTCATAACAACGTTCTTGTAACGTCTTGACTGATGTTTTTATAATGTTGAGCGAAAACGTTCTTATAACAACGTTCTTGTAACGTCTTTATCATGTTATTTGTACTCGACTGATGTTCTCATAAAGATGAGCGAAAACGTTCTTATAACAACGTTCTTGTAACGTCTTTATCATGTTATTTGTACTCGACTGATGTTCTCATAAAGATGAGTGAAAACGTTCTCATAACAACGTTCTTGTAACGTCTTTATCATGTTATTTGTACTCGACTGATGTTCTCATAAAGATGAGCGAAAACGTTCTTATAACAACGTTCTTGTAACGTCTTTATCATGTTATTTGTACTTGACTGATGTTCTCATAATGTTGAGTGAAAACGTTCTCATAACAACGTTCTTGTAACGTCTTGACTGATGTTTTTATAATGTTGAGCGAAAACGCTCTCATAACAATGTTCTTGTAACGTCTTTATCATGTTATTTGTACTTGACTGATGTTCTCGTAATGTTGAGAGAAAACGTTGTTAGGATAACATTCTCAGAACATCCTTTTAATGTTATTATTATTTGCTAAATGTTTTCATAATGTTATCATAATACGTTCTGAGTACAACGTTCATGAAACGTCCTTACAATGTAATCTGTACTTAATGAATGTTCTCGAAAACGTTGTGAGAACAACGTTCATGGAACGTCCATACAATGTTATTTTTACTTAAAGAACATTCTCATAACATTGAGAGAAAACGTTCTTAGAACAACATTGCCGTAGCGTCTTTACGATGTTATTAATATTTGCTAAATGTTTTTGAAATGTTAGTTGGACATTTTTTTAAATGTTACTACTTGTTTGATCATTAAATAGAACTGAAGAGAACATGAAGTCACAAGACACATGCATAAGGAACAAATAATGAATGCAAGTTGTATATAAAATATACAGGCAAGCAGGAATAATACACTGACTTCATCTCAGCTAAAAATATGTTTTTTGAATGTTTTGATAACATTCCCATTAAGTTATGAAAACATTATTCCTAAAATATTTTTTAAACCTTCAAAATATCCAGTTTTTAAACATTCAAAACATAATATATATATATATATTTTAAATAATACACTATAAGGTCTCTCTTCAGCCTGAAGCATCACTGTAAAATGACAATGTTTGAAATCCAAACACTTATATGCAGAACACAATTTTGTTGTGTTTTCTTTTTCTATGGTGTTGTTTTCCACGTCTTGTTAGATTTGACTTGTGTGCTGTCTAGTTGTATGTTTGAGTTTGTGTTCTTTTTTCCCTTGTTGAACTTGGTGGGGTAGAAAACGTAAGCTTTGCTCTTTATGATTCCATGTTTTTGAACTGTGTACTTCCCAGAGACTCTAACACAGTTAATGTACTACTACAGTAAAATGTGAATCTTAAAGTAAAGTCATATCTGTTATTTTTGTATTCAAATATTTAATACACTTACTTAATACTCTGGAAAAATGTAAACACTCTGGAAACGTGTCTTAACGCAGTTCTTGGTACTTAAAAATTCTGTTACTTTGAAATCCATACATGTGGCTGTAAGAAATTAATTACTTCATATAAACATATATATAATATATGAACATTCATATAAACATAAATATAAACTAGGCAGTACAGTGGCTAAACCAGGAGTTAGCAGGTTGTCAGTGTGGATACTCCAATGATGTCCGGTGATGGACTGCCCATCCGTTCAGGGTGTTTTGAACGTTCCGAAAATATTACAAAATAACATTTCCAAAATGATAGAATGGAATGTTCCTCTAACGTTCACATAAACCAAGAAAAAACATTCTTGATATATGAAAAAAAAAAAAAAACATAATTTGAACGTTCCGAAAATATTACAAAATAACGTTTTCATAACATTTCCAAAATGATAGAATGGAATGTTCCTCTAACGTTCACATAAACCAAGAAAAAACATTCTTGATGCATTAAAAAAACTGGACGTTTTCAGTGTTTAAAACACATTCAGAAATAACGTTTTCATAACTTAAAGGGAATGTTAACAAAACGTTCTGACAACTTCTTTTTGTTAGCTGGGTTACAGTTCAAACCCAAATGAGCTGCACTGCATTGCGACCAGATGCTACATCGCTGTTTTTACTGCCTGTGCTCAGGTAAAATAATCAAAGGCGTTCACATAAACAGTCCTCTCGGTTATATTTAGCGTTAGAAAGTCCGATTCATTCTAGTGAATTTGTCCGAAACGGTTCTATCTCTCTCATGTGTACCGTGGGAAAGTCCAATTCAAGCTAGTGAATCTGTTCTTTCGGGCTGTTCATGTAAATTAAGAGTTTAAATTATGACTCACCGAATAATTCTAGTGAATCGGTTCATCCCGAACCTGCCCTTTCTGTTATATGTAGCGTTAGAAAGTTTGATTTATTCTAATGAATTTGTCCGAAACGGTTCTATCTCTCTCATATGTAGCGTGTGAAAGTCCAATTCATTCTAGTGAATCTGTTCTTTCTGCCTGTTCATGTAAATTAAGAGATTAAAATATGACTCACCGATTCATTCTAGTGAATCGGTTCGTCCTAAATGGTCTCTCTCTCTCTCTCTCTCTCTCTCTCTCTCTCTCTCTCTCTCACTGGAGTCCAGTTCATTCTAGTGAATCAGTTCGTTCGGGCAGTTCGTGTAAATTAAAAAATTGAAATATGATTCACTGATTTGAGAGCCTGTACTACAGTATGCGCCATTCTCAACTCAGTTATAAGTTATATAAGGCTATTTTTGCTGTATTTATTATATATTTTCCTGCTCAAGTTTGCAGTGTCAGCAAAAATATAGCTCTAATTAAAGTATAAGAGAAAGAATGAAATAACTATAGAAATAACTATAAATAATAATTAAGATTATGCTAAATTACTTATTATTTTTTATTAATTTCTCATCTTAAATCTCACCACTCACATTTTTTTTTATTTTAAGCCCCCACAAAATATCAATTTTTAAAAAAATACATTTTGAAAGTCATTTAATTTTCATTAAATGTAAATGAATGTTGTTATGCATATTAATTCATGCACAGCAGCTGCAGTGACCAATGTGGCAGAAGAAGTGTACAAGTATACACTTAAAGAGGCGTCACATAAATCCTGAAGTATAATTTACATTTTATAATCATGGTTCTGCCAGACTGGAAAGCTGTAGTTTAGAGATAATTTAAAGTAAATTCAATACTGCAAGAAGAAGTGAACCTTATCATTGCATGCTTATGTACTTGCATTTATTTAATAGGCTGTCAATCATTTTGCACATTTGAGTTTTGCTGATATGCCTTTGAGGTGCAAATGTTGGAGAGAAGGTGTAGGGTTAAAGTTGACACAACAGCTGAAACCAATTGACATGACATTTGTAATAAATCTAACTTTTTCTTGCTCTTGGTCAGGGGTTTTGCTCCTAAGGGATCATGGCTGTTTGTGTGTGGGCTCCTGTCACTGTTAATCACTGATAAATGCATCTGACCCTAATCTCTCCTGGCTCGAACACCTGCGGAAACAGACCGAGCCAGCTGTACCTGTCTGCCCACACTGCTCCACTTAACACCTGAGCAGAGGATGGACGCATGGGGAGCACTTCATTGTTCTGTGCTGGTCTTACTGTTAACTCAATTTGCTCACTCTAAACTCTCCATTTGAGGTCAGACACTGCACTGTACATTGTCAGGCATGTATTCAAACCATGCACTCCCACTACTGCAGATTTTGAATCCATTGATCAGCATCTGTTTTAATACCAGCCCATACACTACAACCAATAGAAACACTGCTTCCCTAATACTCTGAGCTAAACAAATAAAAGCAGCGATTATGAGTGACATGCACAATGTAGAACAGTCTCTGAGCAGGTGGGTGAAAACACTGAGCCAGAGTAGATTCATGGGCTGGTGATTTACTGTTAGTCAAACCAGCTGTCAGGAGGTTCATATGGGTTGACATTTGAGGATGGGTGAGGAAATGAGCTGCGATCCACTTCAACTTAAGTCTACATATATTCTCTAAAAACAGAGTTTAATTTCTGTATATTTTACTGCATTGAAATTCAGTTGACCCTGATCCTGGTAAATATTATGGAGCCAGAAAATGTCATTTGAACTAACAATGAAAAATATAGTAACACTATTTTATGAGTTACTATAGTAATAACAGTAAATATGCATAGTTTCATGCAACTAACCCTAACAAACCAAACACTAACCCTAATTATATAGTAAGTACATGCTGTTAATTAACATTACTCAGTATTTAATTGTATAATTACACTGTAACAAAGGCACCTTAAAATAAAGTGCAACCAAAAATGCTTCTTAAGCGCTTCTTAATCTTAGTTAACTAATTGGCCCGGTTGTTACAATCGACACAAGAAATATAGAAAAAAATCAACCATAAAACACTAAACATTCTAAAAATAAAAACTTATGCCTATGAAATGAACATTGATATTACTATTTCATAGTCTTTTTTTTTTTGTTAAATGTTGGCAGATACAATATTTACCTGAAGTGTTCAGCAGAAGACAGTCATCCCAGAGAGAGGCTGAGGGCTCAAGGACAGGCAGGTGGGGAAGTGGAGGGATTATCCGTGAGAAAGCACAGCTAACGGGATTAGGCTTTCTCTGGGAGGGATGGACAGGGAGGACCTGGACTTGGACCTCATTAGCTTCACAGAATCCTTCTTGGATCTCAGCCCGAATAGGAAAACAGAGAGGTCCAGAATCCAGTGCCAAAACCCCTCAAATAGAGGCCAATCTAAATATATATATAGCTTTTCCTGGGCTGGTTTGGTCTCATTTAAGATTTTCCACAGTGCATTATTATGAACATTTTTAACCAAATGTTGCACCAAGTTACTAAATAATGTCTGTCATTAGCCATTGGCTAGTAATTTGTTATTTCACTCACCAGTGACAGATTTTTAATAGTATTTTATTAGTATTATTGTTAATCTTTTTTTTAAAATTATTAATTTACAGAAAAAGAAGGTTGTCCATGGAGGGTTGATTTTATATTAAACTATAGTTGGAAATGATCAGTAACAGTAACCATCTTATTTCATTGCAATGACCACCATGATTTTGGGGTCAAGCAATGTAAATCTTCCTTCATCTCTGACTATGACAGGGAGTGGGTGAGATGGGTCAGTATGTAAATTATGCCACCCCTAGTACACTATCGAGCGCAGCGTTAGTTCAGTCAGGCCACATAGGCATAATGCTGCGACCAGCTGACACGGTCAGCTGTCAAATTGCTCCAGTCACTACCATTCTCCTATAAGAACGGTGACATATATACATGGCATTACTGCTCGGTAAGTATGCTCAAACTGCTCGCAACCCTCCCTCTTGTTTCAGATTACTAAGGCTTTCAAGTCCTAGCTAGCATGGACCTCTCTGCTGAGAGACACTCATCCTCATAACCAAGTTACAGTCAGACGTCCCACTGCCACATCTACACGATTACCACTGTTCACTTTTAAAGACATTACTAAAGTGTCTTAATTGTATTTCCAAGCTGATGGTTCCATGGGGGGATAATGTTAAAGCTCTTGTATGTTCAATTAATTTCGGAGCAAGAACCCCCCATAAGGAACCATACCGCCAAAGATAACTTGTGTTCAATAAACTCAAAGTAACTTGCCAAAGTGGTCCTGTCTGAAATACATTTATTGATGAAATGAAAGCTCTAGCTCTAAGTTCTGCCGGGAAGACTCTAATGTTATGTCACTTATTAGTTTAGATCCAACCAATCATTATCTAACACTTGGAGTATAAAAGATCAGTACTTACACTGAGTTCTGAGTTCGCAGATGCTGACGCCAACCTGACGCGAGGAGGTAAAGTATTATAATCGAAAAGGTATACATATTGCGAATAGTGCTATACAAATAAATGTGAATTGAATTAATATATATTTATTATAATAAAAATATACAGCTCTGCTCATAGTTTACATACCCTTGCGGGATATGCAAAATGTTAATAATTTTAACAAAATAATAGGGATCATAAAAATTGCATGTTATTTTTATGATCCCTATTATTTTGTTAAAATTATTAAAGGGTTAGTTCACCCAAAAATGAAATTTCTGTCATTAATTACTCATCCTCATGTCGTTCCAAACGCACAAGATCTTCTTTTGTCTTTGAAACACAAATTAAGATATTTTTCATGAAATCCGAGAGTTTTTTAAAATATTTTATCTCCAATAGAAAGCAACGAAATGAACACGTTTAAGATCCAGAGAAGTAGTAAAGACATCGTTAAAATAGTCCATGTGACTGCAGTGGTTCAACCTTAATGTTATGAAGCGACGAGAATACTTTTTGTGCACAAAAACCAAACAAAAATAACGACTTTATTCAACTGTATCTTCTCTACCCTGTCATTCTCCTACACAGTTGATGCAGTGAGCACAGTTTAGCACTTCCAGTTTCTACGTCCGAACGCCAACTCATTATTGGTCAACTCCTCGGCCAATAATAAGCCGGCATCCGGACGTAAACATGGAAGCGCTGCACTGCGTTCACTGCGTAAACACTATATAGTTTATATGTAATTAAGCTCATGTGTTTACTTGTATATTTAAAAAGGAAAAAAAGTTCAATTTTACATGGCTCAACTTACCCCTAACATGAGACAAATTGTGTTACAACTAAGTTTTTAAAATCCTCCTGTGGTGAAAATCAAGTTTTTAATGTTCATATGTCTACCTGGTGTTTTTAACATGCTTTAAGACAAACCATGTGCAAATTCATAAGTCAACACCATTGCTGAGTATTTTCTATTTAAAATTGCAGTAAACCAAAGACGGTTTGAAATCTCTGGTGTTTCTGACGTCACAAACTACCTTGTCACATCAACGTGCCGGCGGGCTTTAGCATATCATTAACTGACCGCGCAAAGGACTATCCTAAGAAGGTTATCCCGGTATATTTTTTTGTTGATATGAATAATCAGGTAGATTTAACAATATAGCGGGTGTATGATGTATATTACGATGTTATGATGAACTAACTGCCTTTCTCCACTGACATTCTGAGTTGTTCAAAGCGTTTCTAAGGATACGAATGGTTAGAAGACAGCTGTCTGACTCGTGAATGTGAACATGGTTTGTGTAACATTAGCAACACATTATTAGCTGTTTGATAACATAGTCAAACAAAACGCTAATCATATTAATTACCCTTACATTGTAAAAAGCGATACCAATGTGCAGCGTTTACCTCAGTAAGTTGACCGAGTGGATCTCGTCTGAGCTCGTGCGAGTAAGTGGAGGCGGGGCTAATTATCATATTCATAGATCGGTGAATATTAAATCAGGCAAGAGTGTAGAGTTACATTCAAGCTATTTTAAGGCATTACGAGGAAAAAAAATGTTTAAATATGAAATTTTGGTGATCAAAGATGAGTTTTAATGGACACAATTACTACAGGGGGATTGACTACAGGGGGACTTTAAAATATTTTATTTCAGTTAATGTTTATTTTATTTCAAGTAAGATTTTTAGATTTAGTTAAAAATAATAAGCCTATCCCATTTCTCCTTGCCTAAAGAACAACCTGTGTGAAAACCGTCTTATTTTAGCCGAATCTCCCCAGTGAGATTCATTTCATTGCTAGGGTTATGGTTTAATGTGTTTGAGAGGTTAAAGCTGCAGGTGATTTTTTGAGCAACATTCAGTAAGATATTATTGCTCCGGGAAGACATCCTACAGTCATAAGACAGAAATACTAATGTCCAAATTTAAGCGGTCTTTAGGGGCCCCTCAAACCTTCATAAACAAGCTCTGATATTATGAACGATTCCAGTGTGTTTGCAGCTGCCCTTCAGATACGGGTAATGCCAGCGCCTCCCAGTTTGCCATCTGGCACATATTCATCAGTGAGATAAGATGCCGTCTCTCAGCTCATGTTTAAAAATTCTCAAAGCCTGAGATGAGTCACTTTCACCTCTGCTCACAACCCTCTGGAGTCTGCTTCATCCCTCCTCCCCATATGTCAACCACCCTGCCACTTATTACAGATGCCACATCACATCCCTGAGTGGTGGAAACTTCACACAACGTCTGTGCACCGCGGAGCTGATTATCTGTCAAGAACTTCAGACTACCAAAAACAAAACGAAAATTTTGGTAACATATTATCACAACTTTAATCAATGGTTCAGTAGGAATAAAAAATTTTGCAGCTCTGTCTGCTGAGCCTATTGGCAAAAAAACTTTAATTTTTAGCAGAAAATGTCTGTTTAAAAACATAAAAATACTGTCAGAAAAAAAAAACCTTTCTTATCCTATAATTACTGTAATTCTACACAAAATTTCCTTATAGTCCCATAAAATCTTTTACTTTTAACATACATTGTTACAATACAGTCATACACCTCTAAAACACTATTAAAAATATTAATCAACATTTTATTTAAAATGACTATTATTATAATTACTATATTAAAATTATTCTGTAAAAAAATACAGAAAATTTCCTTTTAAAAACAGAAATTAGATGTAATACCAAAATACAAGCAATTATTGGTGGAAATTTAAATTACAGCAAATATCTGAATGGGAAAATTCTGTAAAAAATACAGACCATTACCAGTAAAATTACATTTATTTTTAACAGGGTACACACTTGATCTTTAAGGCATGACATGATGTTTTGATGCCATATGTAGCCACACAGATGTCTGACAGTACTAGTAAAGGTGTGTGTTTGACTGTTGTAAACTGCAGCCGTCTCTATGGCCTGAGGGATTATGTGTTAGTTTGGCTAGCAGGGCAAACCGCACTGAAATTCAGCGTCAGCAAAACAGAGGATGGATCATCCCTGTGTACTGACAGCTCTGACACAGTGTTCTCAATATTCTCTGCTATATCTTGGTCTCTGTGTGCTTCAGATCCCTCAGAGGATTCATAGCACAGCATTTCTTAACTGTGAAGCTAACATAACTAATTTAAATGAACAGTTTCAAACTGTCAGCTTAAAGCGATAGTTCACTAAAAAATGAAAACTGTCATCATTTACTCACCCTGACGTTATTCCAAACCTAAATGACTTCGGTGTAACAAGCTGTTCTTTTCCAGCTATTTTTCTTTTTCACTGTATGGAAAAACGGCAGCTTGGACATTTTGCTTTGTGCTCCAATGGGATAAAGAAAGTCATTTACTGTAGGTTTGTAACAACATGATGGTGAGTAAATGATGAGGTACCTTTATAAGAAAATTACAGGACTAAATGGACAACGGCAAATTGTTTTGTAAAATCCAGATTGACTCCGGACATCTGTATATATTTTAAATGAAGGTTTTCCTCATGTGAAACTCTTAAAAGAGTTTCTTTCACTCCACTACAAATAAACACATGCACAATCTCCTTAAGTGATCAGACACTGTAATCCAAACAGATTTAAGCCTGTGAGAAGGGGAAAAGATATGCCACACAGCGAGATGGGTCTCATGCATTGCAACACTAACAGGAAGACAATGTAGCCAATTTTATCAGCTGGTGAGAAGGAAAAATTAGTAGAATGCTGTGTTAGATGCTGCCATTCAGAAGTGATCATGCCTACAGTATGTGCTATTCCCCCTGAAGGCTACAGCTTCGGAGGGTAAAATTTCAATAAGTAATTCAAGAATGTACCAGTAAACACATGTTCAGTTCAGTAATAAAAAGGTTAGTTCACCCAAAAATGAAAATTCAGTCATTAATTACTCACCCTCATGTCGTTTCAAATCTGTAAGACCTGTAAGTTCATCTTTGGAACACAAATTAAGATATTTTTGATAAAATCCGATGGCTCAGTGAGGCCTGCATCGCCAGCAATAACATTTCCTTTTTCAATGCCTAGAAAGCTACTAAAAACATATTTAAAACAGTTCATGTGACTACAGTGGTTCAAGCTTAATATTATAAATCGACGAGAATACTTTTTGTGCGCCAAAAATAACAAAATAATGACTTTTTTTCAACAATATCAAGTGATTTCAAAACCCTGCTTCATGAAGCTTCGAAGCTTTGCGAATCTTTTGTTTTGATTCAGTGGTTCAGAGCGCGTATTAAACTGCCAGAGTCACGTGAACTATTGAAGTTTCAAAACACTTATGACATAACAAAGCCTTGTTCACGGAAATCATGGGATTTTGGCGCTCTGAACCACTGATTCGAAACAAAAGATTCATAAAGCTTCGAAGCTTCATGAAGCAGTGTTTTGAAATCGCCCATCACTTGATATTGTTGAATAAAGTCATTATTTTGTTATTTTTGGTGCACAAAAAGTATTCTCGTCGATTTATAATATTAAAGTTGAACCACTGTAGTCACATGAACTGTTTTAAATATGTTTTAGTAGCTTTATGGGCATCGAAAAAAGGAGTGTTATTGCTGGCGATGCAGGCCTCACTGAGCCATCGGATTTTATCAAAAATATCTTAATTTGTGTTCCGAAGATGAACGAAGGTCTTACGGGTTTGGAACGACATGAGGGTGAGTAATTAATGACAGAATTTTCATTTTTGGGTGAACTAACCGTTTAATTAATGCTGCAAACCTTGAGCAAATACTGAAAGGCATAGTTCACCCAAAAATGAAACTTTTGTCACCCTCATGTACTACATTTGAATTTGAATTTACTTTGCAACTGTTAAAAAGTCTGTTCTACATAGTATGAATATGGGTAGTATGAATGAAATTCAGATGTACTACATCCGCCATGTTGTTAATGTCATTCATAAATCCTCTCCCGTGGCCTCATGGGATAGTAAATTGTCCATCGCACTTCAGAATCTCAGTGGAAGTAGTAGGTCATCCAGTTAATTTTCAACTACTGTTTTTCGAATACTATGTATTAGGACATACTACTCTTTTGGCATATTGTTTTTTGCATATAGTAGGTATTAAGTATTCAATTCCAGACGCAGCGTCAGTATTATTTGTCTGTACAATGAAAGTCAGTGTCAACCATAACTGTTTGGTTACCAGAATTCAAGAAATGCACACAGGTTTGGAACAACATCAGGCTTTTATGGCTCATATAGAATGATATAATGAAAATATGAAGCTCATACTCAAAGAGGAAACAAAACAACAACTCGATTTTATTCAAAGGCCTAAACTAAGCAAAAATATGCAATTTGGTGTTCTTGCTGATATTTATAACATAACATAGAATTAAAATGCATATAAATATCAGTAGTCACTCCATATCTTCCAATAATATGTCTTATTAAGATGTATTTATGTGCTTATTTTTATGATCAAAGGTCTGTAGTCTTATTATGGGAGGTAAATATATAATGCAATGCAATATGATGATTTAGAGATGATAGATAATATTTGATACTCACATTATGACTTTTCTGAAAACTGTTGTATGAAGGTGGACATTTTTATAATTATACTAAAAGATTTTTTGAATGGATTTGAATTGAATTTGAATAGTCTACAACAGATTTTTCTGCAAACTTTTGATCGTGTTGATAATTTAGAATATCAGAAATTTGAATATCGAATATGATACAACAGGCATTATAGGGTTAAGCCACATTTAAATTGTATTTATGTAACTGCATATTGATAACAATATATTGAAGACAAAACCATCTGAACCATATGAAAACATTTATTTCGAAGGGCCTTTGAAGTTTCTGACACACACAACAGCCATGATTAGCATAGGTATCATTTATGCCATTAGGAACGCAGTTAGTCCAACATATGGTGTCCATTGCCTTTCCTCACAACAAACAAACCAGATCTCCCAATGACTCCAAGTCCTGGAAATTAAAAGGCTCTGATCATGTAATCCTGCTCTAATACATATTCCTCAAGGAAATCAGTGATGATTTGAAGGCCAAACACACCATTAATGAAACAGAAGGTCTACTTTTTAACAAGCTGGACCACAGCTATGGGAGACACTGAGCAACACTTCCCTTATTAATCACAGCCAACGGTATTGGGTGATACAGACAAACGTTTAGACGCCCCCAGAATGAAGGCTGTTATTTTGATTTCACAAGTTTGAGCTAATAATCTTTATGATAACACATAGCAAGCCATTAAATGTAGCAACAATTATAAGGTGTCATTCAAGTCTGTAATACAAAATGGTGCAGCTGAAGTGTAATCATTAGTATTACAGGTCTTGACAAAATGAAAACTGAGAGAGCTTTGTGGAAAAATAATATTTTTTACACTGGATCTTTAAATAGAAAAAACACATCACCATAGTTTTAAAGGTGTGAGCTGTCTGTCACAGCATCTGTTGAAGGAACATGAAGACACTGCCATTGTGCAGATGTTTTATATATATATATATATATATATATATATATATATATATATTTTTTTTTTTTTTTTTTTTTTTTTTTTTAATTATTATTATTATTTTTTTTGTATGTATGTAAAAGGTCTGCAAAGTTTCAAATATCAAATGAAGTTACTGTCTCTCAAAAGAAGGAACCTATTCTTAACCGCATGAAACAAGTTGTCAGTAATTTCAGATTTACTTCCTGCTCGAACCTACTAAGGTTTGTAACAAATATGCATAATGCCAGCCTACGGTCTTCAGTGGTTCTTCACTGTTCCATCTGACCAATCAGAGCCGAGTAGGCCAATCATAACAGACTGGACCATCTGATCAATCAGAGCAGGGTAGGGCAATCACAACAGACTGGACCATCTGACCAATCAGAGCAGAGTAGGCCAATCATAACAGACTGGACCATCTCACCAATCAGAGCAGAGTAGGCCAATCATAACAGACTGGACCATCTGATCAATCAGAGCAGGGTAGGGCAATCACAACAGACTGGACCATCTGACCAATCAGAGCAGAGTAGGGCAATCACAACAGACTGGACCATCTGACCAATCAGAGCAGAGTAGACTAATCACAACAGACTGGGCCAATAAATAAGGAGAATCCAAAACAAAATGATGAACCTATAAAACAGTATAAAAGGGGCACTTAAAAAACATGGACTACAATATGTAGTTTTGAGTGCTGTGAGAGAACTGTGAGTTTATCAATTTTTCTATGCCATAACTACCCTCAGCCTGTTTTCCTCCTTCTCTCCATCATACACTCTAAATCATATCATCAGCCACTGCTCTCCTGTCGTATATCTCATTACCTGTAGCTCATATTGTAAATAGCCTTGTGCCACCTCCAATTGTTTTATTAATCTACTCCCCATGTGCATTTTCCGCCCACGTTCTCCGTCTCAGGGTGAATTTAGTGTGTTAAGTTGCCATTAGGCTTGTGGTGTGGCTGTAATGAGAAATGGTTAGGTGGAGTTATGCTATACGACCTCTTGTTCCAGCAGGTGGAATATGATTTGTAATGGCTACAAAATGACTGTTTTATAACCCTCACCTTCCATGCAAACACCTTCAGAGCTTCCTCAAACATTAATACTTTATATGTGCTACATTCTTCCTTTGCAAGGACACTTCAGGCAGTAAGAAGATATAAATGTGTGGAGAATAATAATTTGGCAGGAACACTTGCTAGTCTTCAACAGTACTTTATGTTATGAGTGACATGAACCTGCTGGTGTTCCTCATGCTATTCGGTTTCAAACCTTCAAGACCTTCATTTATCTTCGGAACACAAATTAAGATATTTTTTGATGAAATCCATGAGCTTTCTGGCCTCTGATAGACTGCAACATTATTACCACTTTTAAGGCCCAGAAAGGTAGTAAAGACATTTCTGAAGATGAACAAAGGTCTTACGGATTTGGAACGACATTAGGGTGAGTAATTAATGACAGAATTTTTATTTTTGGGTGAACTAACCTTTAACTCCCATAATCATATTAAATAATAAAAAAAACGAACAAAAAAATATTATCATTTATTAATATGTGACCCTGGACCACAAAGCCAGTCATAAATCGCACGGGTATATTTGTAGCAACAGCCAACAACACACTGTATGGGTCAAAATTATCGATTTTTCTTTTATGCCAAGAATCATTAGGATATTAAGTAAAGATCATGTTCCATGAAGATATTTTGTAAATTTCCTACTGTAAATATATCAAAAATGTATTTTTGTGAGTGGATATGCATTGCTAAGGTCTTCATTTGGACAAGTTTAAAGGCGATTATCTCAATATTTTAAGTTTTTTGCACCCTCAGATTCCAATTTTCAGATATTGTCCTATCCTAACAAACATCACATCAATGGAAAGCTTATTTATTCAGCTTTCGAATGGTGTATCTAAATTTTAAAAAATTGACCCTTATGACTGGTTTTGTGGCCCAGGTTCACATAAATGTTAATAGATGTGATTTATATGGCTTTTACAATATCCCAAAAATACTAAAGCCCTATGACTTTTTCATGCATGAAATGCTGACTGTAACTGTCAAGCTCCCGAAAGCACATAAAAATGCTATCAAAGTATGATCTGTGTACATCATTCCAAGTCTTCTGAATTCATTTGACTGTTTTATTTGATAAACAGACTGTAATTTAAGCTGATTTCAGGTGTATTCAAGTCACTTTTGTTGGAACAAGATGGCAGTGCACCTTACAAAACAATTCCGTATGATTATTTAAAGGGATAGTTCACCCAAAAATGAAAATTCTGTCATCACTTACTCACCCTCAAGTGTACTCACCTGTATCAGTGCTTCCCACAGGTTTGAAATATACTTGCGGTGGTAGCCGGGTGTGAAATAATGTGTGATTTTTAACAATATTTGTATTTATTGAAATTCATTTTAATTACATAGGCTACTATTACATTTAATATTATACATTATTATGCATTGTAAATTACAGCAAAATGCAAAATTACAGCATTTAAATGGTAGAGTTCTCCTTGCTTTGCCATATAGTGTCTCTCTCAGTGAATGGGACACAGATTTTACTGATTTACTGAAATCTATATATTGAATAATATGTCAAATGTTCTTAGTCTTTTCTTTCTGTGGTGGAGCATCCCAGCCAGATACTACAATAGTTTACGATGAATTAATGGAAATGAATTTAAATACAATTTATTATGTACTCAAGATACCAATAATGCCCAGAAGATGAAAAACAAAAACAACAACAACAACAACAAAAAAAAACCACTTAGCGTTTGACTTTAAATTATAAACAAGACCAAAATACACAGAGACTCTTATTTTGAATTTCCTATACTACTGTGGGCTGATAATTCAGATGAAAGAGATAAAATATGCATTCCTTCAACTGTCTCTAAAACATATATAAAGGCCATAAAGTAAACATTTTCATAATTCATCAACTCGAGTCCATTAGCAATCACTTCCCATAAATGTGTGCTATTCCTTGATTGAGAAATCACTTTGAAACAGCCTGTAGAACACGCAACAGCGCCACCTTTGTGACATATATACCACCGCGTCTCTGCAGCGCACGTGGGAATGTCAGCGGGAGTAAAAAAGTTCTCGCGCAAACAGAACATGCAGGTACGAAACGCTTATGGCGAGGGGAGATTTTCCACTAGTTATTCGATCGCAGATGGTTTCGTTATCTCGGGCGGATAAAAAAGTATAAAGTGATAAAAATAATAAACGCGAAAAAGTGTCTCCAAATATACTTGGGTGGCTGTGAATATACCTGGGCGGCCCGCCCAAGTAAAGTCTCCATGTAGGAAGCACTGGCTGTATGAATTTATTTCTTCTGCTGAACACAAAAGAAGATATTTTTAATAATGTCTGTAGCCAAACAGTTTCTGGTCCTCATTGAGATCCATAGTATTTTTTTTTCCCATACTATGGAAGTCAATGGGGCCCATCAACTGTGTGGTTACCAACATTCTTCAAAATATCTTCTTTTGTGTTCAGCAGAAGAAAGAAATTCATACAGGTTTAAAACAACTTGAGGGTGAATAAAAGATTTTTCATTTTTTAAAATTCTGTAAATAAAAAAAATAATAATTTCAACAAATTTACCATCAATACAGGTGCTGTACCTATTGCGTCAGCCATATTTTCTCTCTGACACAGCTCCAACTCTGAAACTCGGGGATTAAAATAACTTCCAAGTTTCCCAATTTGTAATTATCAAGCATCGCGTTAGTTCAGGCAGGCCACGTCAGTCAAGCTTGCACCAGCTGACAGTCAGCTGTTTCATGACGTGTACCAATCCAGTTGTGACACCTATCACAGCGGTTCATTTAAATCCCCATTTATTCTGCCTCTCTCTATTGCTTAGCTGCACGCTGCATTTAACTCCCTCCTCCATCCCCAACTCCACCTATCTGGATTCTTTTATCTAATCTGTTGTCTGTTTATGACTGTCTTTTGCATACAGTCATTTTATTTATCATCCTTCCCTGTGTATTTAGCTGTTTACAACACTAATGTAATTGTGACTGTAATTATGTATGTATGATACTGGATCTGTTCCATACCTCTGTCCAAGCAGGGCTGCATGGACGGGCGTGTGGAGTTTGCCAAGAACAGATCTATACCACCAACACTAACTGTATGCATTTATCATTATAATAAATATACATTTGACGAAAGTGGCCTGACTGAAACGACTTTGTGGGGGCATTCATGTGCGTTCAACCTATATATACATTCTTTCTGACATGATCGCTCCATTAGAACTAGAAATCTCCTACGTCCCCCACATTTTGAAAACCATTTTTATTGTGTGGAATGTAAGTATGTAGCAAAGAAAATTACATAACATGAGAATGACGGAAAATGACATGAGTGAGAGTAAATGATGAGAGAATTTTGGCTGAACTATTTGTTTAAACACAATCCCTCTGAGAACAGATCTGAATGTGTCAAACACCTTCAGAAATGCCTGTCTTAGCATGATCTTTATGTAATGCTAATGAGCGACTAAGGCTGTGAAACGCGCACACGTCTAATTAACATGCGGTACTAATGCAGCTTTTTTCTGAGTGCTAAATGCACTAAAATTAGATGGCAGAAACGTTAGGAACCAACTGGAAACATCTTACTATTACATGGGTGGGATTTTAATGAGAGCTTCATATAATCCAATTAACACAGAAATTAATTTGTTCACAATTGCCCAAGTGCTAGAGGTGCATGTGTGCATATTGATGATAGAGGGAGTTTGATCTTAATGAGCTTTCAAATATAAGATATATCTCTTTTGATTAGTTGAGATTAGTATGGGATTCAATTCCACTTCTAATAACAGTATATAAACACGGTAATTCCGTTCATCTCTGAACCCTCTTATTTACATTGCCTTTATAAAAAAATGTCATCATTCACACTGAAATTGAAAGTGTTCCTGACCTTGTGCACCCATGGGGAAAGCCAAACACTCTATAGAAAACATAATGTTAATAAACTCACTGTAATGGAGAGACCTTGAAGTTTTCTTCCATCACTGTTTTTATTGTTCTTACTGTTTCTATGCATTTTATAAAATGTATGTGGGGTATTTATTTTTATATTTCCTGCATTTCCTACATTCCAGTACTTTCTTAGGCAAGTACCATGGTACTGTAAAATAATTAATTTAGCAACATGCTAACCAAAACACCATTGAAATCAATTGTGATTTGAGATGCAGCTTCTGTGCTCTCTTCACAGTGTACAATCTAAAAAATATTTTGTACTATTTTTTATTATTTTCTGGTGAAACATTATTACACTTCAAAATACGGACTACATTTTCAAGCTGTGAAATAAAAGAAATATACCTTATGAATTGAGTAAATGTAAGTATTTAAGTAATCTAAATAAGTAAACTTCATTTGATTCCACTGAAACAGCAACTAACTATATTAGCTACAGTAGCAATAGTGCACATGCCAATATAACTAAGAGACTATCACTGTGTCAGGACACAGACAGGTAAGTGCAAAACAGGATGCTTATTTATAACAGAGGCACGGAAACTGACAGACGGGGAATGCAGGTGAGTATTGGCACAAGCACTTTAGAACAGTCACTTAACTGAAATGGTTAATGTAGAATGTCTCTTTGCAGGAATGGGAATCAGCGAAGGAATGGAGAACAGACGGAGGAAGATGGGAGGAAGAAGATCCGAATGGCTCAGGTAAGTAGCAGGTAAGAAGTCCAGTTACATGTGACGAGACCAGACACAGAAGTGAGGGGAGAGTATTTATGGTGTGTCTGATGATGTGCAGGTGCAGGTGAATAGAACTCGGGAGACTGTGAATGAGTGGGTGGAGCGTGTAGATCTGGTGACGATGTGTTGGTGTTGGTGGGTGCTGGTTGTGACTCCATGACACACTGCAATGGCACACACATTGCTTTTAATATAAAGCAACATGCAAGTTATATAGCCTTATTATGTCTTGGCCCGTCCTCGACCGAACCAAAATATCTACTCTTCACCACAATTGCAACATAATAGAAACCTATATAGGTTCCATCAGAACATTAAACACTAACAGATTATTAATTATGTACAAAAAATACAAAATAACACTAAATTTGATCATTTACTCTACTTATACAGTTTGTATGAGAAAATCACATTTCCCTCATTTTGCATGTGCTTATTAATTGTCAAATTTACTTATTTTCTTAAGTTGTTGTTAAAGATAAATAATATTGATAATAAAGTAATAAGTAATAATTCTATTTCTTGAAACTGAAATATAAGTATAATATAAATTGTTAGTCAAATACTAATTTTCTTTTGTTAAAAACAAACACACAAACAAAAAAATATAAACAAAGTTGAAACAATCAGTCCAACTGAAACAATCAACTCAAACAATCACTTCAGAGATTTTATTAAAGCAGCATATTTATTGTATTATTTACAAAGCCACTGAATAATTTTTTTAGAGACAGCCTTGGAGTACTACAATCAATCATCAATCATTTCACACACACACAAAAAAAAGGCATATATTGTTAAGACAAAAAGTGACGATTATTTCGGGCACTCACTGAAAAATACATAAATCAAGGCCTGTGTTTTACATACTCTTTCACAAAGGATACAATCTTAGACTTTCCTTTTAGACATTCCCTTGTGGACATTTCTTCACTGTGCTCTTAGCACTAATGAAAAACATTTAAAATATTTACTCTCTGAATCTTGGTTTTCAAAGTCTTGTCTTTTTTATGTTGTAGAAACTCAGATCTTGCATGTTAATCCAAAAGGAAAATGCCAGTTCTTTGTAGTGAACCTCAGTGAATTAACTTGTTTTTTCACACACTTACGCGCACACACACACACACACACACACACACACACACACACGCACACGCGCGCACCCACCCACACCCCCCCACACACACCATTTTCCAGATCTGCTGGGCTGTTTTTGTTTTATTTTGTCTGTTTTAATTGTTTTCACTTACTCTTCTTAAACCCAGCATTTATCATGACTATCTTCTGTTCTCAAGGGAATGCTGTCATGTTGCTTCAACTGTAGTTTCTCTTCCTCCTCCTCTCTCTCTAACACCAAAACACAGCCTTGACCGAGGATGTTTGTTCTTTTTTCTTTTACATTTTTTTTTTATATCATCTCCATGTTTTAGAGGTCAGAATTAAAGTATGCTTCCTGTATGTATTTGTATAAAAAGTAGCCATTTCTTAAATTCTTACATTGCCCAAACACTTATTAGCATATGATATAATTGTACCATGGTACCGCCAGAGTATTTTTAATTTTGTTTTTTAACAAGGGAATTAATTCATACTCTTACAGACAGAATGGCTTGATGAGCAGTTTTCCTCATTCAAGAAAGCATTTCATTAGAAAAAATCCCACCCAGGCTCATTGGAAGAACGTGCTTAAATAATATTACTGCTAAATAATATTACGTCGCCATTTTCGGCATCTTTGTCCTGTGCCAGCCACCGTAGCTTCTCTATGTGCTTTGACAGGGAGGGGTGAGCGGTGGACTGAGCCGTTGGTTGCAATTCGCAACCTCACCGGTTTTACACATTGCATCTTTAATAGATAATCTACTACTGTAATCATAATTTGTGTAGAAAGGAACAAAATACTGCCACTTGTGTTAATTTTTTTAGAAGGAAACTAGTGAATTGTATGTATACATACATTTTTTTGGAGTTTCCCAAAAGTGTAGGTAGAAGTTTTTTTCTAATGAGCCTAGATTACAAAAATCTGTGTAGTGCAGGATGAGTTATCAATATTTATTGTATATCTGCTAAAAGTGACTTTTCTCAACTTTTAGAAGAACACTGGCCTATTAGATGAACTTAAAGCAAACAAACATGGACTAAAGGCCAAATTTCGATTTAATGTAGTCTTAAATTCCCCAATTGTAGTGCCTGGGGTCTGTAACTGTGGACAAAATTTTATAACGGCAGCATCTTGAGTTGTTAAAACAAAACCAGAATAACATCCATTCTGTTATGACTTAAGTCCACTTTGCAGACGTTTTTGACAGAAAGCACCTGGGGGCACCAGACCGTAATCTTTCTCTCTTCCCACCACTCTCATTCTGCACTCTCCTCACCAAATCAGATGAATTATTAAAAGTTGCGGTTCATTCAGGCGAGCAGCGGCATGGCTTTCTGCATGAGTGAGTGTGATGGACGGAGTGTGTGCTTAATGCAGAGTATGTACACAGGGGGCACCAGCGACCAGGGTATGGAGCTCAGATGAAACCGCTCGCCTCTGCAGTTTCCCCGTCAACACTGCCAAACTGCCTCAAACAAATGCAGTCAGCACACTGTCATGAGAGAGATAAAGCATCAAACAATGTAAAAACTGCCTGTCTGTCAACACAGAGCTGCGTTAACTCACACAGTCCTTCTCAGCACAGAGCAAACCGCCAATGAACTACAGAGAGATAAGCATTAAAAAAGAGATAAGTGAAGGGAAAAAGGAAAGGAACATTTTGAGAAAATGAACGGTGACGGGTGAGCTAATCCTTTGTCATTCACTTTTGATTTTAATACATATTAATGCATATCATTTAATACATATCATTATTAGTCTTGCTAATGTTCTTCCTGTATCCTGTTAATTTTTTCCTGTTAAAGCTTTTTTTTTTGTTACATTATACGACTGTCAAACAGGCACCAAATATGAGAGAAAGAAAATAACCATAAATCAGATGATAATTATGAATGATGTCACATGTGAAGCCCTGGTAACTATGAACTGTTGTTGTTGGAAAAGATCTACATGACAATTCTTCCAAAGGAAGAAAAAACAGTATTTGACTTGCAATGATGCTTGTGAGAGTAAATAGTTTGTGTGTTACATGGAAAATCATGTTGGAACAACAGAAAAATTAGTAAATAATGATTTTGTGTGTTTGTTTGTTTGTTTTTAATTATTGTTTTTTTTTTTTTTTTTTTAATATATCTATACAGTTTTTATTAAAGGGGTGGTTGATTATGATTTCACTTTTTTTTAACTTTAGTTAGTGTGTAATGTTGCTGTTAGAGCATAAACAACATCTGCAAGTTAAGATGCTCAAAGTTCAATGCAAAGGGAGAAATATTCTTTTAAAGTCCCTGTAAAGTCATTTTAAAGTATGTGTTCGGAGTTTGTCACACAGCAGAAAAATGTGTTATTAACCACCTAGCCAAATTTGAATGATTAAAAAAAAAAAAAAAAAAAAAATCAGCAAGTAAATGAAATAAGTTATCAAAATCTCAAAAAAAAAAAAAAAAGAGCAGTATTCTCTGCTCTCAAACGCTCAGATGTCGGCACTGAAACCACACCCACTCGCGAGAGCTGCCGTCTCAACTAACTTGTCTAATGAGTCAAACGTACTGATGTATATAAGCAAAAGAATCACGTTAGAGGGTTGCGAAATGTAGTAGTTACTGTGGACTACCTACTAATTATAACATAAGCAAACTCTGCAACTTACACTCATTGGTGGGCACGTACTGCCGACTGTTGTCGAGTCGCCGTGAGACGGGAGGATGAAGGCCGGGACGGGAGAGAATCTGTCCGGCTCCATATCATCAGTTGTCGGTGGGACAGGAGGATGAAGGCCGAGGCGGGAGATAGTCTGATCAGCCCCATTCACCAAAAAACAGCGGATTATCAGTGAATCCCAGCTGTCTGATGAAATTTGTAAAACTATCTGGTGTAAAATGATCACTTTAGAGACTAAATTAATCCACCCCTTCTTCATATCATCATTTTAGGAAATTTAAATAAGGAGACCGAGCTGTATTGTATATTATAACAACCAGGTAATATGCATTTGTGTGACGAAGGCATTGCTAGCAAAATGTGCAAAGGGCTGTATAACTAAGGTAATGACACTCGAGATTGAGCGGGTAGTGTTAGGGGCGGCGCCATGCTCTGTGCGTCATCGACAGTTACATAGTGTTAGGGGCGGGGCCATGCTCGGGGGCTCCAGTGTGTCATCGAACCCCCATTTTAGCTCCGCCCAAAAAATCCTGAACAGAGAGTTGGTGAAAAACTGTTTAACGCTCTAACTTCACAATTTAGCACTACACAATTCACAGTCTTTGTAATGTGTTTCAGCAGTACATTTGTAACATTTATAAGGTGTTTAGAAACAATTCTCAGAATTGACTTTACAGGGACTTTAAAGAATTCTCTGTTTAAGGACTACAACAAGCTTTTTCCCGGGTTAGTGACATCACCCTAAAATGTACATAAACCCTGCTCCCGAGAACACGCAACAAAGGGGGTGAGGCCATGTTGGGCTGCTTTAGAGAAGAGGAAGAGTTGTTGTAGTAGAGTGTTGTTGCCATGTTACCATAACCAGTAAGTATGTTTTATTCTTTGTTGAGGTGTTTTCAATTAATAGTTTCTATAGTTATTTTTATGTTGTAGCAAAGATGCAAACAAAGTGCAACACTGTTTGGCTCCGCTAGCCAGTTACCTAATTGCTAATTCAAATTTATCCAACTTCGAATTTTGGTGTTTCTTGGTGTTTATGTGATCATTGTAAACTATTCTTCGATTAAAGTTTTTTATGTAGTGTTTACCCATATGGTTCTTTGGTTCTTAGGCATGCTAAACATGGTTCTGTGTAAACATGGTTCTTTACTGTAGTAAAACCATGGTTAATCTTTGTAATGGGCTCATATAGTATCTCACAAAAGTGAGTACACCCCTCACATTTCAGCAACCATTTTAGTATATCTTCTCAAGGGACAATACTATAGAAATTAAACTTGGATATATTTTAGAGTAGTCAATGTGCTGCTTGTATAGCAGTATAGATTCACTGCCCTCTGAAAATAACTCAACATACAGCCATTATTGTCTAAATAGCTGGCAACAAAAGTGAGTACACCCTAAGTGATAACAGTTGTATGTTGTTTAACCATGCAAAGCCACATGTCCTATTCATCATGTTCATGTTTTTGTCTGCTTGACAGGACCATACAAATGTGTGGATCTTGCATTAAAGCAGTTAAAATTTGGTGCTTTGAGTACAATTCTCTCATACTGATCACTGGATGTTCAACATGGCACCTCATGGCAAAGAACTCTGTGAGGATTTGAGAATTAGAATTGTTGCTCTCCACAAAGATGGCCTAGGCTATAAGAAGATCGGTAACACCCTGAGACTGAGTTACTGCACAGTGGCCAGGGTCATAGAGAGAGGTTTTCCAAGACGGGTTCCACCCGGAACAGGCCAAAGAAGTTGAATCAAAAAAAGTTGAGACCTTGTGCTGTGCGTCAGGTGCAGAAGCTGGCTTCAAAAAAACAGATGCATGAGTGCTGCCAGCATTGCTTTAGAGGTTGCAGAAGCAGAAGGTCAGCTTGTCAGTGCTCAGACCATACACCGCACACTGCAACAAGTCGGTTTGCATGGCCGTTGTCCCAGAAGGAAGTCTCTTCTGAAGCTGGCTCACAAGAAAGCCCGCAAACAGTTTGCTGAAGACAACCTGTCCAAGAGCATGAATTACTGAAACCATGTCCTGTGGTCTGATGAGACTAAGATAAACCTGTTTGGCTCAGATGGTGTCCAGCATGTGTGGCGACACCCTGGTGAGGAGTACCAAGAAAATTGTGTCTTGCCTACAGTCAAGCATGGTGGTGGTAGCATCATGGTCTGGGGCTGCATGATTGCTGCTGGTACTGGGGAGCTGCGCTTCACTGAGGGAACATGGATTCCAACATGTACTGTGACATTCTGAAGCAGAACATGATGTCCTCCC
Source organism: Elopichthys bambusa (assembly GCA_037101425.1). NCBI lineage: Eukaryota > Metazoa > Chordata > Actinopteri > Cypriniformes > Xenocyprididae > Elopichthys > Elopichthys bambusa. The sequence goes on from CM074441.1 coordinate 4,326,682, forward strand.
TTCAGAAACTGGGCTGAACAGCATGATAATGACCCTAAACACACCGCCAAGATGACAACTGCCTTGCTGAGAAGGCTGAGGGTGAAGGAGTGGCCAAGTATGTCTCCAGACCTGAACCCTATTGAGCACCTGTGGGGCATCCTCAAGCAGAAGGTTGTAGCATCTGGATGCGAATCACAAATGATCGAATCGACTCTAAGTTTGTGTAAGCTGTGACGTTTGACCCCCTTTCTGTAACTCACCACGTGGCGCCGACTGGTCGGGACCACGCAGCTTTTTGTCACATTTTATTACCTCCCAAAGAGACTAATCACAAACATAAGCCTTCTTATGGCACCTTTGGGAGCTTGACCTCCTGTTGGGCTAGAGACAGACTGGGTGACGCCAGGAGACAGCCCAATATACACACACATAAGTTGGATTATAAGAGTTTTTTCCTCTACATAGGTATAAGTTAACCATTCTTTCTAGAAAGTATATGGTGTATCCCTTTTATGTATGCATGTCCCCATGTGTAATTGACCTAGTTGTGATTTTTAGTTATTCAAGAATAAGTTTAAATGCTTGTAATCATATGCATGCTTTCTTAATGTCTTTGTCATCCTACCATGTTTAGTTTTGTTCTAAACCTCTACGAATGCTTTAATCAGCTGTGTATGTTATGTTACTATAAAATGTGACATGCTACTTTTAAAGTACTTTTGAGAAAAACGAAATTTAATTTAATTGAGAAAAATTAAAATGACAAATGTTGCTTTGGCAACTGAAATAAAATTTTGTACAGAAGAATTCATTTAAGTACATTACCAGAAAAAGCTGCACATTTGTGCTTTTAAGCTCTTTTTTGTGCCTTACCTCATAGACTTCCTGTAATGGTTTTATTCAGTTATGTTCTATTTTGGCTATGTTACATTGTGTTTTGGTTCTGTTTTCCCTGTTTGACCTAGTTTCCCAGTGTGTTTATGATCCTGTTCACCTGTTTTCTCATTAATTTTCTCATTAGCTCTTTTGTTTGCTCTGTGTATTTAAGTCCTCAGTTTTAGTTAGTTCCCTGTCTGGTATTGTTTGTGTTAATGTGTGTTTGCTACTCCTTAAGCTCCAGTTGTTTCCTAAGTGTTTAATATATAGTATTTTGATTATTCCCGGTCCGTTTCCTGAGCAATCCTTGACACTTTCATTGCAAGTTCATTTATGTAAACACATTTTTTGCTTTTACAAACTGAGGTGAAATTATTTTCTAATCTAATCGACAGTATGTCACAGATGCTGTCAATAGAGTTCAAGCTGTTCTGAAGCCAGAATGTTCCTTTAATCATTTTGGTATAAATCATTTCTCAGCGAACGCTGTGCGTGATGATTATTTCCTTCTAGCTCAGGGCTTTGGGGAATTCTCACTTCTGCCTTACTGTGCAGTTTCACTGTATTGTTTTGCTATTTTAACATTTGTCAGATGCATAATTAAAGATCCAGAGCTAGAGAAAGATCAGATTAAAGGAGCACATCGCTCACTATCATTGATGAATGAGTCACTAATTCTCTTTGATTTCTCTTGCTCTCTTTCTCTCTCCTCATTCTGTCCATCTCTCTGCAGTTTCAATTAGTGCTTCACCTGTCTGTTTCAGGGACCACGCGTGTTTAAAGAAATAACAATGGCGGGTGTGAGAGGAGCTTTATGGGAGACTCAACTGTTTGGATAAGAGCAGAGTTTAATCAGAGCAGCATGACAGTGAGGGAAGAGGCTGTGTTAAAGAAAAATGGGAGTGTGGGATACTATTCACTGAAGTTATCAAGCCCAAGTTGTTTTATCAAATGTGTTGTTGGCTGTATAACCTTGATGTTACATTTGAACCTTCCTTTTGCATCAGCTCCATTGTCAGAACTGCCATTAATAAGGCCCTATGAAGTCAATTTTATTTTTTTCTCAAATTCAGTTTTTTTTTTTTTTTTTTTTTTTTTTTTACATTTGAGTTTTTCTGGATTCTGTTTTAATGGTTATATATATATATATATATATATATATATATACACACGATTCAACACGTCCTGGTTTGGAGGTAGTCGAGGACACATTGTGATCGGATTTCAGTGTAATGTAAACGCGATCCAGCCATCGTATCTACATTCATTTAAATCCCCGCCCAGTCTTAATTAAACTTCTTTGAACTTTACAATAAACGTCTGTCTTTAAAACAGTTTATTTAGACTTACATGATACCTTGTGTGTCATTTTTATTTTTAATTGTGCGACATTATCTAAACGAGGCGATTGCGTATGTTTTTATTGTTTCAGTTTATTAATCTCCCAATATTGCACGCTATAATTTTAAACCTGGATGATGTGACTTGTTTAACATGATCAACCATGTTATTTTTTAACTCTGAAAGTATTTTTTCATAAAAAAAAAAAATTGATCTAAGACTGGAGATTAAAAGCAACAGGACATTGTTTAATTTGCATCAACTTTACTCTAATCTGGTGTCTTATATCTTAAGCCTAACCCTTGTTTATTTCTAATTAATGCTCTTTAATGTGATGTGCTTTCTTTTATTTCTTTAATACAAACTGTTCGTATTCTGCCTTTACATATTACACAAACAATAGGCTACAAATGCTTGCGCGCTCCTTTCAATCATGAAATGCGTAGAAATAATTTTTTTTCATCATACAAGATTAACGTTGGGAAACTTAAATTGGTAGATTAAGTTCTCTTTTTGTGATCGATTGTACTTTTGTGGAATAAATCACAAAAATTCCATGCTGTGTGCACTGCATTGATAGAGGCTAAAATGAAAGTTTTACTCTATGAAGCCATTTGAAGCTTATGCCTTCCGAACACGCCTCATTTGAAATATTCTGCAGGAAACAGAAATCCAAACAGTTATCCAAGAAAGTACTGCACAAGGTTTACTGTTTAAATTAAAACATGGAAGAATAATTGTGTGATATTCCTTAAACATTCAAATTCTAATAGTTTTATTTTTACTTTGAGAAGTACGTTCTACTGTACACTAGTAATATAATTCATACATTTTTCAAGTTAAACCAAACCTTTATTTTGATGGGTTGTCATGAAGACCTTTGAGTTTATTTGTGTGTCTTATGATAGTTTTTTACCAAATGGAACAGTGAAATGCTGGTGAAGTGACTCTCAGAGCAGTTCATGTGTTCATGTCCTCATATGAGACTCCATGAGCATCACTCGAATATGTTTAGTAGACCAAACTGCAACACTCATTCACACAAAGACACAGAACAGACTTCAGATTTCAATTTTTGCACTTTAATATTCACAGACGCTAGTCTATCATGACTTGATTATGTGTACAGCCCTACTTATTCCTCTAAAAATTTACGAATTCCACGACGTTCCGCATTATAAATTCCATTTTTATGACTGGATTTCATGATTCCGCACCGCGGAAATCATAAGACCCTACATTAACCACCTATAAAAAACACAGCTCACGTTTGCCATAACATTATACCATAGAGATGCTGGATCTCTTGAGCGAGCTTTCATGAACCGCATTGATTATTGCAATGCCTTTTCATTGGAATAGCTTCCAAAACTCATTAATGTTGTTCCAGAATCAATACAAGATCTTGATCCAGGAGCACAATTTACAATTTAATGGCTTACACAGTGACGTAAACCATTAAAAACCTTTTCAAAGAATATTTATTTAATATATCCTAAAAAGATCCTTTTTTTAAAATTAGATGATCTGGGCTGACTCATCAGGATGACCATGAAACCTTGAGCCAGAACAGCCGGAGGCTAAAGAAAGACAGAAAGTCCTCCAGAGAGATGGTGGATAAATATATAGACGCACAGGAAGATGAGAAGCGAGAGTGTGTGTGTGTTTTTCATGCCCATATGGAGAGACGAAGGCGAGGCGGAGTATTATTGCTGGCTCTCAAATCTTCCAGATGCTAAACACTATCAACTCTAATCATCAGGAGATTTAGCAAATAAAAACGAAGAGCACAACAAATCAAAGCCTATTTGAGGAAACACTGCCTCCCTCGTCACCATAACACAAAGTCAATACGTAATATTGCTCCCAAACTACTGACAAACAAGTGTGGACTGGAGGAGAGAACACAGAGCAGTTATTTTGCCATTATGGTGGCAGGTTAGACTCTCTCTTGTGGTAATAATGAACTCCATCAATCGCCATCCATTACCCAGTAAATGGCTGGCACCCTCAAGAGGACGGCTCTGTGGTGCCCATAAATCACAGAGAGGGTATCCTAACAGAGGCCAATTACAATATATCCAGTGACAAGGTGTAAATATCCCATTACAAACAAGCACTGTAGCAGTACTACATTGATGGAATCAGATAGTAATGCCATGGTACTTCGAAGTTTTAGATTTGACTTTTATATTTTACATGATCACATATGTGTGATAATACATCCGCATCACAAGGTGTCAGTATGAATCCAACACAACAGCCAGAAAATAAACTCTGTGACTAACAAAACTTTATCACACTTTATCCGGTAAGTGAAGCAGTGTATCGCTACTTCCAGTCCCATTGCAGCGCAATCAAAGCTAATGGCTGAATCCTCTCGCCGCTGTTACTGCAGCGTATGTGGCTGCTTCAATTCTAAACAACGACACCCTTACCTCAGTTTTCACGGTTTCCCGACAAAAGAATAATTGAGGAAAGCATGGGTGAGACTAATACGGTGGGATGAAGGTCCTTCTTTTAATAATAATATGCGGGAGTATGTTTGTGTGAAGTAGTCCTATGCATTTTTAAAATGTTTACATCTCATATCTTCAACCTGCTTAAATGTTCCTATAAATGTATTTCCCTTCAAAATGTGCATTCTGAATAATAAATAAATGTATTTATTTCCCAACTAACCTGCCACAGTCCTGCTCATAATTACAATAACCATGTTTTACCTGTTATCACTTTGGGTGTACTCACAGTTTTTTTAACCATGGTTAATTTTCGTAAGATTATTAAAATAGATGAATGAATGCGCCGTAACTGCCTTAAAGAAATATAACGATGTTAAACATTTAATTAAACCATTCAAACTGAATCAGAAAAAAATAAAATGGAAAACACAGAATAAAACAGATTCATTGGGCCCTAAAAAAAAAATTCATTCTTATCTTATTCATCAGTTCTCACACACACTTCAGCATCACAATCACTAATTTAGAGCACTGAAACGTGTGGTGAAATAATCACGTATGTTTACGAGCCACAGCTTTCGCAGAATATCTCTTCTCCTGTCTCTGAAAATGTCTGGATTTTACGAGGAGTTTAGTCAACTAGGTGATTACAACAAATTGAAAACATATATAACTGGAAGAACTGATACACTACTTCGACGAGCGCTTCCAGTAACCAATTCCGCTGTGATAAAGGCCTATTATTCTCACACATTTTGTTCATCATGATAATTGTTATATGTTCCCCATGTCTTGATTGGACTTTTATGTTAGTCCCTGTCTTATGCCATTTTTGTAGTTCTTTGTAGTTTTCTTGTTTATAAGTCTCATTGTTTCCAGGTGTCTTGTTAGCCAATTAGCTCCCTGTGTATATATAGCCCTTGTGTTTCCCTTGTTCTTTATCAGTCAGTGTTTTCTGTAGATGTACACTACAAAGAACTACAAACATGGCACTCGAGACAGGAAGTAACATAATCTTTACAAATGAACAACTTTTATAAATTCTGAAGCCTAAATACAATCGCTATAGGTAAATAGCTAAATGCTAGCTTAAACAAACTACACCACAGCATGACTTCACCGCCATTAAACTTTCAACAACTCTCAGTCTTTGTTTAAAAACATTTTTCCTGAAAGTTTGAGTTAGAATAGTTTGCAAGAGGTGATTATAAACACAATGAGGCTGTAAAAGCAGACTATTGAGTAGTTGAGTTTACCTGTTCGGCTGATGACGTTTATTGTATCCGACAACGTCTGTAGTCCCATTTAGACTTGTTAGCAGCCGCCTCTTAAAGTATTACTGATGTATTTTATGTTGTAGAATAAAAAATAAATTTACAGACTTTACCTTATTTTCAGAAAACCCATTCACTTGATGATGTAACTGGATGTGCTAATTTCTGGTGTTTGGCCTATAATACGTCATCCCTGCAGCACTCTATAGAAAATTACTGAGTGTACTTTAACAAAAAAGCAGACACTACAAAAATGAAATACCCCACTGTCTCCTGTCCAGTGGTTCATTACTGAGCTTCTTCTAATTGAATTGAATTTAATTATCCTGGTTAATGCACATTTGCACACTCATGAGAAAAGCAGACTCTGATGAGGGCTGGGTCGTATAGATAAAGAATAATTCCCAGATAAACGCAGATATCACCACATGCCGTGCGAGATTAACACTAATCTTATGGAGGTCCCTGTTTATTAGCTGTGCAGTTAAACATGATGCGAGTATATCAACAGGGTCATGGATCCCAACTACAATAATTAATTGCAGATCTCCAGGATTTTTCCAGATGTCCCCAACATCCTTTATCCTTAACAAACAACAAATAGTAAATTGCCACCCTTACGAAAAAGAAGTATACTTCAAGTTCATTTTATCAAGTATACTTAAGTAATGTTAAAGTATATTTTTTAAGTATACTTTATGTAGTAAGTATACTAGTATCAATGTACTAGTAGTAAACTTGTAAGTGTATTATTTCAATACCGCTTGGGACTAAATTGGCCCAATTGAAGTATGCTTTTAAGTGTACTATTAGTGTAACAGTAGTAAACTTTAAGTACACAACTAGTTCACAGCTTTGTGTCTCATTTGTACTGCGTCTGTACTACAAGTGAACTCATAAGTATACTAGTAGTTTACTATTTTAATACTAGTAGTACATTTTTAGTAGATATGGAAGTACACTTTGAAATAGACTCTCAGTAAACTACTAGTTTAGTGCAAGTATACTTGTTTTCTTTAAGTGAACATGACATCACACTTATAATTTACTTTTTATATAGTATTTTTGCACTTTTAGTGTACTACTATGTTAGGTGTTATTTTTTATAGGCTACGAAATACCTTTAACTGTACTTTAACTCTTTCCATTTTAAAAACATTTTATTCTAGCCTCATGAATCCTTTTTTATCAACACTTAAATAAGGTTAAGTTTCATTAAAAAAAAAAAAAAAAAGGAAGCATTTTAAACAAAAGGCTGAGAAAATTGCATTTTTGTCAAAGACTATGTCCGGATGAGATTCAGAATAATGATCAAACATTGTCTAATATTTGATGATCGCATTATTTTATATTTGCGTGAGTAATCTTCTATCCCTTGGTCCAGCTTCTTCTTCTTTTGATCCAGAGATTCTGTACAGAAGATGCGTAACGGCGCCCCCTACCACATAGCCTGAAAACTCAGTCAATGGCGAGGAAAGAGGGAAGTAAATTTGAAAAAAATTCCAATGTACACTATTGGACAAGCCTACACAAAAAGATACTCAGAATTAGGAATATATCTGTTTTCTTTATAAATCAATATTTTCAAACAATGTACTTTTATACTATACTTTTATAAATATACTTTTAAGTATATCTGGATCAAATGACAAAGTCCAAGTATAGGCCAAATATACTTATAGTCAAGTATACTTAAGTGAAATTTTAAGTATACTTCTCAGAAGTACATAAAGTATATTTCTGAGAAGTATATAAAAAATAGAAGGTATGCATAGTCCAGCTGTTTCTGTGAATTGCAGTGACCTATTTGCTTTTTTTTCCTGTAGCTTTCAGCAGTCCGTAAAAATATGCCTCAGATTTTGTGTCAAAGCTATTTGTACAGTCAGTCGCAAAGCTCTTTCCCGTTTTGGATGTGTTTTGTGTGTTTTTCGCGGCATTTACACTGAAAACCAATGCTGCCACTCAGTGGGCGTAACCGCAGTCATAACGGTCGACGGTGACGTCACGTGCATACCCTCTACAGCACACTTGAATAAACGTCTTTTTCATAAGTGTCAGTGTCCAAGCTTTAATATCTCATGTAGACAATTTGGTGATTCAATTCCCATTTATCTTTCCAAATAATGTGTTTTTACTGCAAAGTTAACAATCTTGAATCCCTACTATAAGGTAGGGTTTGATGCAATAGCTTACAAAAATACATGTTATTCCAAAATAGAACTGACCTCAAAAGGGCATCTGTAAATATTCAACCAATCACATTGATGCTAAAAGATTAGAGGGACCATAACACAAGTATGAGATCTCTACAACTTACGATCTCTGACATCCTTTGTTTATGTTACACTGACAATTAAAAGTTATTAAAACAAAAGAAAATGTGTTGTGGTCTCCATTTTTATGTCGGACTAACTTGAGCTGATTAAATTGCTATTACAGTGTTAGGCTTAACAGTGATATGAAGTAAACACAATAATACTAGGGACATTTATTAAGAAAGCAAATAGGGTTCATTTTGATTTGATTCTAAAGATGAAATGGGGAGTATTCTGAAAACTGGCTTTAAAATAATCAATATGCCATTATTTTTACACTTTTTTGTGAGTAGTGGTGCAGATGTTACACAATCCACCTTTAAGCCCAGCTCTAAAAAATTCCAAGAATTTCAATGCTGTATGTGTGTCTCTATGCGTAATTGTAGCCTCAAAATCTTTGGCTGCCTTGGCCTCATGTTCACTAGTGTCAAGGAATCTGTGGTAATTTATTGATTGACAGGTGCTGGTTGGAATGCAGGCACCCTTTATAACGGTCTGACATCAATCAGCATGTGTGTCCAAGGCATACCTGACATTGAGGAGGAGATGCAAGGAAATGTGGACATCAAAGACCAGTGAATAGAGAGAAAAAGATGAGTGTGAGGAGAAGAAACCATTAAGAAAAGGGTAAGTGATAGTTTGAAGCAGTGGCTTTCAGCTCACCAATATTTCATTAACCTTGTGAAACCCAGCAATTCATTTTTATCCTCTGTAGAAGGCATTCATTTTGCAGGGGAATTTTTCAGCATGAAATGAAAATTCACATTATATATTTTATAAATTCATGTTATGGATCTTACTGTGAATAATTCAGCTGTGCATGTTTAATTAAAAAAAAAAAAAGAAACAATTTGGCCTCTTAATTGTTTAATCATCATCTTTAAGGTGTCACATGCAGGACTTCTCAAATCATTTAACCTGATTGTTTTTGCTCACACCCAAATAGGGGCAAATTTGACAATATAATAAATGATCTGTGGGGTATTTTGAACCAAAACTTCACAGACACATTCTGGGGACACCAGAGACTTATATTACATCTTGTAAAAGGGGCATAATAGGTCCCCTTTAAAGCAATCTATTGTATAAAGTGCTAAAAATAAACGTGTGACATTACTGGACTCTTGTGTTTTTTTGGAACTTGCTTATTAACTGTCATTGTCTGGCAAGAGCTGGGTAAAGAAAAAAATTTCAGCCATTTCTCTTTGTGTTTGACTAAAAAAAAAAAAAAAAAAAGAAAGAAAAGAAAAAAGGAAAAAAGATAGAAAGCATATTTTTTTTAAATGGCATGAGGGTGAGTAATTGATTTTGAAATTGAAGTTTAGTTCATGCATGTTTAGTGGAAGATTTCAGTAAAAATAAAAACTATTAAATGCAGATGCTGCGAATGCATATTCATAGTAGTATTCATATAAAAATCTTTTCTATCATTTTTATAATTCTAATTTTACAAAAGACATGAAAGAAGCCTGAAACCTAAAAAAAGGCCTTCATTTTATACCTCGACAGAGGATATACTATAAAATATGAAATTGTTTCGTATACTCAAACATGGTCTATAATGGTTTGAAATACCCAATGGATGTAAACAGAGTGACACAGATGACACATGAGGATATTAACATCATGAAATAACATCAAGTTATTCACCTCTAGTAAATGTGATGAACATCACTGGACCTTTTTGGGCTCACTGAACCCTGTAATGATCATTGCTCATCATTTAGTTTGGGCTGCGCTGAGGGATAGAAAGTTTAATGCATGACAGGGTAGCCAATGAGGATCCTGCTTCAATGGCTCCTCCATGGGATCTGAGCAATTAGACAGACTAGACCAATCAATCCTGGCCTGGTGAGAGTGTGTGACATACTCAAAATGAAATCAAGTGGCCTGAAGGTTCAAGAAAATATTTGTCCTTTAGAAATAGCAGGCAATGCATTAATGTCACAGATACACAAATCTAGTTGAGGCAGGTAGTGGTTATTTGACCAACCTGGGTTTAAATTCCTTGTTCAAGGGCACAAATGGAATTTAGTAGTCAGCAAATGAGATTACAGCTTGTCAGATCAAAAAAAGTTTGCTTTTACAGTGAACAGACTGTGAACGTTACAACACAAAGAAAGAATTGACATCAAGATTTTCATGAACTCCTGCCATATTTGCTTATTCACGAATGAAAAGAATTAGTAGTAAATCATTCTGAATAAGATGTGTGTAATTTCAATTGTCGCCTTTGATTCACTTGGAAGAAGGCATGTGAAAAATGATTGTTGCATAACTTTCCCGGATTTAACTTGAGATAACTCACATATTTCAAATTATCACTTCAATACAACACAACTTCAAATTACAAATTGACTGTATGTAAAATCTTAAGGCAGCATCAACACTTACTTTTTTTAAGTTGAAACAACACTTTTTTTTTTTTTTACAGTAGTATTAGAAAGACAGCCTGTTTGTGTCATGTTTGCATTTTGCAACTGTCAAATGGAACTGATTAACTGTTTGTGTACACACAAGAAATTAAAATTAAATAATAATAATGATAATAATTTTAAATAGACTGTTAAGTGTTCCGGTATAGTGGGACACTTTTTATTGCCTTTTCCTTCTCTTACATTTTTTAATCATCATAAATTAGGTATCATTCAAAAGCTTAAACACTCAAATGGTACTTTAAAACCTTTAAGCGGACTCAACTTTTGTGATATTAGCAATTTTACTTAGCAAATTTGATAAATTACTTAGCAGTCCAAATTATTGTAAAACTTAGCAATTTTAGATTCCAAATTATTTTGTAAAATAATTTTGTATAAAATATAAAAAGGCTTAGTTCAGTACATTTGTTTTAGTAAACTTACACTTCTATAACTTTTCTATACTTTCATTTTTCAAGAAGTGTCTTCTTGAAAAGGGGACCAACTTTAGGTCTGTATTCTAAAGCATTCATGAATACAACCATTTACGTTCAGATACATGCTCAAAAAAAAAAGGGGATGACAACTAGTAAAGAAATTAAAATTAAGAAATTTCACACATTACTGTATATTGATAGTTCATCGTGGTTGTTCTATTTCTATTTTTCTCCTACTAATTTCTGCATTTCTGTTCTGAGATCAGAACAATTCACCTCCTCCTCCCACACACACACACACACCTGGGTGGTAGGAGACCACTGAACTGGGATTGAGAGAGTGGGAGGAAGCGGACAGGTCAAGGTTTGAAAGTATTGTGTTTATTTCCAAGCGTTGATCTGTCCGCTTCCTCCCACTCTCTCAATCTCAGTTCAAGTTCAATGCTTTTCTACACCCCCCCCCACACCCCACACACACAAACACTGTACTGACTGCCACATGGGTAACAAGTACACTGCACTAGAAAATGAGCAAAATGATGTAAGTTCTTGTACACGAGCGCTTTGTTATGCGGGTTAACAATCTCAGTGTTGTGGTCAACTAACCTCTACTCACTTTCTATGAGACATATGAAAGGTTTGACAGCTACCCAAGAGCTGGCTGAAAGACTTAACAAGACACCTTTAAAACATGACCTTTAACGCGAGAACAGTGTGTGTGCGTGAATCACACGTTGATTCTGCTGTGAATATGAATATCCACTGAAGCTTAATAAATGTCATTGTTGGTGCTTCTCTAGTTCTTATCAGTATTTGGACACAGTGACATTTGTCTTTTGCTGTGCTCCTGAACACCTGGCCGTATCTCTTATCTCTGATAACTCGGTCTCAATTAGCATGAGCAGCCTTCTTTGGCATTTTGCACTTCTTATCAAACTTCAGGCAGCCTGAATCCACACTGTTCCCCCCATCCAAACATGATATATCAGACACTTTTGACATCTCTGAAATTAAAAGATCCTGCTAAAATCTTCTTGCAAAGTTGCTGGCAGGTCTAACAGATGGGTTCTTTTCTTTTCTACTATGGAGTCAAAAAGATTTAAAGATTTTTGTGACTTTAACTCACAGAGAGCATTTTAATTTGTTTTCTAGGACTAGACATCTAAAACACACTTCCTTCTGTTTTGAGTGCCAGATTTTTTTTTTCATGCAATACTTTTAAGTATTAAAAAAAATAGGCTCCTTCACCTAAAAATGAAGTGAAATTTAATTTGTACAGGTTGTTTGCACACTTACATTGTGCCCAAAGGTGTTGGATATAATTCTCTATTCATTAAAATTAATCTGGTTATTGAAAATAAATATCAAGAGTAGGTTATAATAAAACAATATTCTGTCTGAGGTGAATCTGTTTAAAATAAACCGCTGTTTTATCTGTATTTGGCACTTCCTGATAAGAATCACAGAATTAATGAGGTCTGTGTTTAACCTGCCAATGGTGTTCAGCAACCTTTCTCTGCAGTTTTTTATTCTCTATCTCCGCAGTACATAATCTGATAAGAAACACATCCTTGATTCAGTTATTTTGAAAGCCAGGACGGCCTGTGTAGTATGCATCAAATTTAAACTATTTGGCCTGCTATTTCAAATATTTATACTGGCCTTTTCATATTAAAATATATAAATTATTTCAAAATTATAGAAGTCTCTCTTCAAGGCTGCATTTATTTAATCAAAAATACAGTAAAAACAAAATATTATAAAGTTTAAAATAACTTTTCTATTTGAATATATTTTAAAATGTAATTTATTTTTGAGATGTAAAAGCTGAATTTTCAGCATTACTCCAGTCTTCAGTGTCACATGATCCTTCAGAAATCATTCTGATATGCTGATTTGCTGCTCATTTAACATTTAACATGTAACATTTCTTCTTATTATTATCAATGTTGAAAACAGTTGTGCTGCTTAATATTTGTGTGTAAATGGTGATCATTTTTTCAGGATTCTGTGATGACTAGAAAGTTGAACAGCATTTATTTGCATTTATTACATTTCTTTATTAAATGTGTTAACGCATATTACAAAGCATAATAAATGTCTTCACTGTCACTTTTGATCAATTTAATGCATCCTTGATGAATTAAAATTTGAATTTTTCAGTGGTATCACTGTTTCCACAAAAATGTTATGCAGCAAAGAACTGCTTTCAACATTGATAATGATAATAATAATAATAAATGTTTCTTGAGCAGCAAATAGTCATATTAGAATGATTTCTGAAGGATCATGTGACACTGACGACTGGAGTAATGATGCTAAAAATTCAGCTTTGATCACAGGAATAAATCATGTTTTGAAATGTTTTAAAATAGAAAACAGCTATTTTAAATTGTAATAATATTTCACAACATAACTGTTTTTTTTTACTGTATTTTCGATGAAATAAATGCAGCCTTGGTGAACAGAAGAGACTTCTTTCAAAAAAGAAGTGTTGAATTTTTAGGAAAATCAGAAAACAGAATGTATTGTAGAACCAGTACAGCTGTGCTTACAGCACTATAATAAAACAAATATAAAGAAATGTGCTCTTTTGTTGGTGATTTGAACATTTTTGAGCATAAGAATAACTCTTAAATTCATCCACATGGTGAGCACTTCATACTGTAACCACAAGTACACCAGAATCCAACTTCCCTTTGATCCTGACTTGGGGAATAAATTTGGGAATTCTGAATTATTTTGCATATCACACAGATTTCAAACATCTAGGACAATAGAAACACTTCAAACTTTATCATAACTAGTGCAGAATCAGAAACTTAGCTTGCACACAGCTAGTGTGGAAGTCCTCCAGGGACGGGACGTTCTTCATCATGCGTTTATCTGATGCTGAGACAGGAGAGGAATGAGAAATCAGTGCTGGAGAGAGAAGCCATGATACCGGCCCTATCTGACATGGCTGGAGTCAATAGCACTTCTTGCTGGTAACCCTTTAGAAATGGAATTGCTTTTATCAACAACCAAAAGGTCTGTATAAGAGAGATATAAAAGTTTTATTGTTTATACTGAGATGCATATATTTGGAGTTTCAGACCCTTCTGAACGGCATGATGCTTCACAATGTTAGATATGGGTGAACTCTAGGATTATATGATAAATTATTGGTTACGGCATGAAATTATTCTGTTTGATCTGAACGTGAATACAATTTTTATCATGACTGTTTTTTGGGTGAATTTGATGGAAATCATGAACCTGTTTCTGTTGCCATCAGTTATAAACCAGTGTAAATGGATACACACATGCTAAACATATTCACATTATTGGAACTAAATTAAAACGTAGCTTCATTTGCATAATTAAACACCATTTTGGAGAACAAATACATTGTTGATGAAATGTAATTTTTATTGTCTGAAATTGGTTAAGAACATTATGTTGAATATACTCTCATAATCTTTGCAACAATGGGATTTGCTGTTATTGTTATAAGGCACTGTTGCATTTCACAATTGTTTATCAACAGCGCAACCATATGAAATTAATGCATTACAGCAAGTTACAGAAGCACAATTCTAAGCAATATGCTATTCTTGTTTCCTTAGGAAATGGCTTTTCAGGGTCCTTCGTGTCAAAGGTTTGCTTGTGGTCCAGAGATTGCTCTGGGCTTCCACTCAGCCATGTCAGAAGGGATTTTTCAGGCTTACACCACCCCAACAGAGAACAAGATAAACAATGATTCACTCCGAACAACAAATCCATTGCTATAGGGCATTCCAGATTCAAAAAAATTTAACAAAGAAAAGAAAATAATAAATATACCTTCCATATAATGTATCTTTCTACACTTTCTTTCGTTTCCTTTAGCCACCCACACATACTCAGACATGCGCTTCTTGCATCCGAACTGTGGAAGCGGATGTCGGTCCTGCCTGAAGAACATTCTCTCCCTACTGACTCACTGCTAAACCCTGCGATGCTGCATGTATGCAGATCTCATTTTCATGAAAATGAAGTTGGCCTCCGAGCCCTTTATGTTCAAATACTAATGTCAGATGGGAAATCTGCTACATGTAATCCTCTTTTGAATTTGAAAGGCAATATGAATGATCAGTAAACAACAGTGATGGGAAGATGAACACTCTGAGGAACAACCGAGAGGTAGTGTTTGGGGGTGAAGACTAAACAAACAGGCAGAATTCCAAGTGTCTTGGAGGAATCCTCAGGCAAAGATTGGCTCCTGGTTACCTGGTTTGGATAATGTGGGAGAATTCAGATGTGACATCGTAGCTCTGTTTGAAAAGCAAGTGAGCTGCAGAAAGCATTTTAAGGTGGTCTCGATGTGAAACTGTTAAAAAAAAAACATAGGCAGCATAGTTAAATTTGCCTTCTAAGACAACTTGTTTTGGCCAAATTCAAAGGCAGCATTACATATCCTTCAAAGGCTACACTTGTGAAAAGGAAGTGTGCTTAATTGTACTGAATGTGCACTTGTTGGGTACTTCAAATCTTAAAATTATATATTTTTTAATACTGTATTTGCAGATAACACAATATTAACAAAATAAAAGGCCTCTTAAGTGTAAAGTGTAACTCTTAAGTGACTGTTTCTTAACACACTTTTAAGTGCACTTTTTAATGTCAAATTAAAAGTTTTACTTTAAAGTACATTTCAAATCATTATGTTTGAATATTTTTTTGTCATGCTACAAAGAAGTACATTTATTTTGATATGTTGACTAACATACTAAAGCACATGTAAGGTACTTCATTATAATTTTTTACTGTAGTGTATTATTTGATATTACGCTTAAAGTTAATATATTTTAAATGTACTAAATTGCAACTTCATTACACAATGCAATTACAAATATTTTTAATTGCATAACATACAGCTTTTGATAGAAAAGTATTTTACTTTACCATAAATGCACATTTGTGTACATTTGGCAGCACACATTAACCATATTTCAAAGACAATAATATAAATATGTCCTTCAGTCCTACTTAAGTAGGTCAAAAAAGCACTCTTAAGTTCAAGTAATTCCATTTAATATAAACTATAATACATTTTCATTTAACAGTAAATAACATGGAATTATGACATATGGAAAGTGTCAGAAAACATTACATTCAGTTGGCAAAGTATATTCTTTTAAAGTATATAATTTCCATAATAACTATTTTTTCAAAGTATAGGGTTGTTGTAACCCAGCGGTTGGGTTAAATGTTTGCCCAATGTGCTGAGCAGTTTTAATTAACCCAACTATTGTTCATTAAAAATCAGACACATAATTACTAGAGGCAACAATAATAATCAAAAGGTGAACATTTATTAATAAGCAATTTAATAAATGACTATTGTGTAAGTGTTCATTTATTAAACATATCAATAAATGTTAATTTCCAACATATTTTAGGTTCATTTTAAGCAAGCAATACAGTAATTTTTAAACAATAGCTGAGTTAAATAAAACTACCCAGCACGTTGGGCAAACATTTAACCCAACCGCTGGATTAAAACAACCCAATCATTGGGTTTGTCCATTTTCAACCCAACTTGGGTTATTTTTCACACAGCATTTTTTTTAGAGTGTACAGTGTACTTATTTTTGACAAGAGAATCCCATAATGTAGACGAGCTGAAAATCAGACGGCGAACAAACATACAATTCATTCACTCTAAAAAATGCTGGGTTAAAAACAACCCAAGCTGGGTTAAATATGGACAAACCCAGCAGGTTGGGTTAAAGGGCACCTATTATGCCCTCTTTCACACGATGTAATATAAGTCTCTGGTCTGGTCAAGTGTCTGTGAAATTTCAGCTAAAAATATGGGGGTGAGCAAAAACATGCCGTTTATTATATTACTATATGGCTGGCTTAAAACAACCCAATCCCTGGGTTTGTCCATATTTAACCCAGCATTTTTTAGAGTATCAGTACTGAAAAATGTTGCTAATAGTTTACTATAATAAAAACATTTTCATATGTACTATTTTTGTGCTCATTAAAATACCACAATGACATCAAATTCTATTAAAATCAATTGTAAATCAAGTCTCCCGCATGTTTCGCACAAGTAGTGCTATTTGTATGCCTCACAGAGTTGCTGCATGTAGAGTGTTCCAAATCAATCACTTACAAAGTTCCATTTCAGTTGTCTTAGAAGGCAGCTGTCTATGTAGTCAGTAGACAGCGGGGCAGCTCGATAGCTTTTGGATCAGAGCTGTGTCTGGGCTTAAGACTTGTTTACGCTTATTTCCATTTGAAATGAGGCAGCCACACACATAACGCAACAAAAAGTCATCTAATCCAGATGTGATTTTAATCTCCCGCCGCATTGGCAGGCTTGAATGGATTATCAATGCCCCAGTGCATCCTGTGAATGTCTCATTCCAAGCAGAGAGTTTCTGCCTCCTGCTGACATTTTTTCATCAATAAAAATTAACATTTAATTCTCATGCGCTCTGAGCCGAAGCCGTGACTGTGCCAGCAGTTAATGGGGCAACAGCAATATTAGCCCTCAAAACCACTGGATCGATAGTAGTTATTACTATTATTATTACCCCTACTGATAGAATTGCTGTAATTGGTATTATATTTTATGGCTACCATTAAACAGGATGTCAAAGATAATACATCGACAAAAATAGCAACAGGGCAGCTTCAGTAGCTCAACGAGCGCAACCATTTGACGTCATCGACGTAGAATGCACTGTGCACCTAAACAAAATGATGCACCCCATTGTCCAAATATGTCATGGACTTTTTAAATAATGTAAATCTTTCATGGGTTTTCTACTACATATTTCAGTAAGAGACATAATTTACGTTATATTACGCCATGCAAGTCTTAATACCTGGGGTTCCCTTTAAGTTGCATTTAAAATTGGCTCAAACATCTAAGGGGCCGCCACGTTCCTTAATCAGATTATAATACAAAAAATAAAATTGGATGTAGTTTTCAGGTTTTTGATGGAGTGGTGAGAATTTTAAAATATGATGGTGTTTGTGAAGCCACAATAGACAGACATTAGCAGGGTGGGTAAGAGATATTTCGGTCTCCTCGTTTAACAGAATGAAGAATATTAGGCTGTTTTTGATCAAATACAGGAAGACCATCTTCATGCACACAAATGCATGTATATCTATTTGATACTGTCACAAAGGCACACATTTTTATTCTAAATCTCTTATGCAGGAAAACACTCTCCAAAGTGGAAACAAAACTGCAGTGGAAACAATTTACTCTGTTGTCAGGTAACAAATTATATTGCATGTTATCATAACCTTTCATCAATCATACAGTGCACAGCATAAATGAGTACACCCCATCTGAAACTTCTGAAAGTCAGCAATTACTCAATTACTTAGAAGACATGTTAGGGTTCTTTAGAGATATAATGTTCCAGCAAGTCTGCTTAATCAATTACTAAAGCATGTCAAAATTATTCAGAAAAATAAAATTTTCTCATCAAGGTGATAAAATGTTATGTAGCAAAAATGAGTACACCCTCCTAAAAGTTACTAAATAAAATGAAATAAAACATTTCTGGAGTAAGTTTAAGGCAATGTTTGATCAACAGGTAAGTATGTTGAACCAAAACATTTAAAGAGAAGTAATTTCTTGACAATTAAAAGTATATAGCCCACTGAATCATTATCAGACTTAATGCTGACAACAATGGAAGCACTTGGGAGAGAACTGTCAGGAGACTCGTTTCTTACCAGAAAAGAGGACAGTGGTACAAGAGGATTACCAAATCATTGTTTTAAGTGTGAAAATATAGCAAAAGTGGACTTGTGACAAGGCCCCTGAAATAATCAGGCCTTCTTTTTAAGCTTTCATTTAGTGATGAGGGATTTTTTTGCTAGACAAAGAGCAGGAGAAATACCAAACGAGTGTCTCAGAGCCAGCAAAAGCTATGAAAAGAGTGACTGTTTATCTCACAGAGTAAGATGCAGCCTGCAGAAATGACATGCATGGTTGTTGTTCTCACTGGAACTACCCGCTGTAGCCAAAGCACAGTAAAGTCAGTTAGCCATTTTGCAAAGCCCGTATTTACAAAATATAGATTGTGGGAATCAATACTCTGGTCTCATGAGACCAAATCAATCATTTTGGATCTAACAGCATAACAGCAAATGTTATGGTGTTGCTAGAGGAGGAGTACAGTGAGAAGTGCCTGGTTCCCACAGTAAAGTTCAGTGGTAGTAAAGCTCTTATATAGGGATGTATGAGTGCTGAAGGTGTGAGGGAGTTGTGCTTTATCAATGCTGTCATGAATTTCCACACCACTGTATAATTTAACACACAAACTTGAAACAGAAGATGTTACCCTTTCCTCATTCCCTGCATTGTTGGGCATTTTTTCAACATGACAACTTCTGTGGACATGTATTGCACTCAATCTTAACACACTTGAGCACCTGTGGGGGTCTGTAGAGACGAGTTGAGCAACACTCCCCTAAAGATCAGGGCATTTAAGGAGCTCATCATCCAGGAGTTAAACACGACAGATGTGACAATTTGTCATGAACTTGTACACTCTGTGCCAAGAAGGATCAGAGCAGTATATTCAAAATTATGGAGGGCGCACTAAGTGCTAGAATATTATACATTTGTTGAATTAAATCTAGGGTGTACTCATTTCTGCAATGATTAATTTAAACAAAATTGGCTAATTTACTTATTTTATGGCTATCAATGACATATATTTCTCAGTTTTTATTATGTATGTTTAATACATTTTAGTTTTGCCATCTTTCCATGAATTGTATTAGTGATCATAAAGAAAATACATATATCGTATTTGTTCAGAGGGGGTGTACTCATTTATGCTGTGCACTGTACATTTAATATACTAAAATGAAGTGTAGTTTACTACAACATACAGTTATATCTATATGCAGAGATGTATTTTTGAATCAGTGGTGGAAAATGATGAAAGATATATGTAAAGTAACTGCATTATAGGCTACAATCTGGGCCTAATGCAGTAAGATTCAACAATCAAGCTATTGCTTTCATACTGAAAGCAAAAATGCATGCAGCAAAATCACATCAAAGCCTGGATGCTTGACTTTTAGTCCCTGCTGGTAGAGGCCATAACTACACCATTCTGGGGGCTCACTTTTTACTTTCGCTTTCAAGTTCGCAATCTTGTGTACTCTGTGTATATAGGCCTATAATTTGCTGGCATCAGCTGCAATCAACATGTGGGGTACCAAAATCGTTTTTTTTGAATGCTTTTTACTTTTTTAAAAATTTTTTTTTACTTTACTCGAAATCACAATCACGCGTAGGCTGCTCCATGTATGAGATATTTGTCAATGATGCTCAGGATCTGTTGCGCACTTAATCCAACACCCCTTCATGACAATGGTGTTCCCTGGTGGAAGTGGTCTCTTTCAGCAGAATAATGCACCACGCCTAACTGCACACAGTGTTCAAGAAGGTTTGAAGAAGATTATGAAGAGTTCAAGGTGTTGCCCTGGCCTCCAAGTTCCCCAAATCTCAATCCAATTGTGCTGGACCAACAAGTTCAATCGACGGCGGCTTCACCTCACAATCCACAGGACTTAAAGGATCTACTGCCAGATACCACAGGACACCTTCAGGGGTCTTATAAAGTCCATGCCTTGGCAGGTCGGTGCTGTTTTGGAAGCATGCGGAGGACCATTATGCAGGTATTAGGCAGGTGGTCATAATGTTTGGGCTCATCTGTGTATATCACAAATATTTAAATATATTGTTGTTTGTATTTTATTATTTATATTACTTGTTTTGTTTTTTTTAAATCATTATATTATAAGTAGATTTTGCCAGTGATATTTTTCTTATAGAGCTCTTAAAAGCACAAAAGAGGTGCCAGCAGAGCAATTGCCTTTGATTCTCCATGTATTATAGACCTCCTTAGACCGAGTCACAAATGCACTCTCAATCTCAATACATGCACATCTCTTATGAAAGGAGTCTTCTTCATTTTCAATGTAATTATTTCACAGTATCATATCAACATCAGGCAATGTCATAGCACAGAGAGAGAAAGAGAGATAAGAAGGAGAGGTGTTCTGATGTACAACAGAAGATCATCACCACCTCCCTGTTAATGATGCTGTCATTGAAGCTTAGCACGAGCTGTTCACAGGCCGTTAACATGGCTGTATTCCTTATTATGAAGGAATGTGGGAAGTTACATTAAATTAAGCAGGTTGTCAGAACCGCTGAAGAAAATAGAAGTGAAACTGCTTGAACCATCTAGCAGGAACACGGCTGGCGATAAAACATGACATTTAAAGAAACCACTCCTCGAGATAGTGATCAGGGATAAGATTTCCTCTAAAACTGAAATCTGAAATTCAGTTAAGTCTAAGACACCCATTCTACCTAAATAAACAGCACACAAACAATTACATATTTTCATGTCTTTACTGAACACAGCATGTAAATAAACACAGCGTAGGGTGGGAAAAATATGTGAACCCTTGGATTTAATGACAATTTTGCCACCATAACCGCCACCAAAAGCCTCCTGTAATGCAGATCCGACCTGCAAAACAGCAAGAGGGTTTGTTTTCCCCAGAACTGTGAATCTATCTATTCTCACACTCTAACAGCTTTCGTATTTTTATATTAGAGTATCTACAGGAAAGGGCTACTGTATTGATGCTACAAACCGAAAGGGCCTTGCCACAGGGAGTTTGAGGTCACCGCGGCTAATGGAACTTCGATGCCCATTAATCCGGCTATGGAGCTGTCTGTTAGCCTTGCCAATATACTGCAAACCAAAAGACAAGTAAAAGATAAATAACATCAGTAGAACTACAAGTAATAAATCATCTGATATGATGGTGCTTTAGAAAAAAGCGTAACAAAAAGATGAACTTTCTAAAGACATTTTATAAGTCACAACTGTTGGGTTACAATTTGGTGCAAACAGAACAATATGTGGAATAAGCAAGCAAGTTCAAGTTCTCTGGGAATTTCTTTTGTATCCAAATTATTCACCAACAGTGGAGAAATAAAGAACAACATGTTCTTTTTGAAAAATAGAATAGTCCTGTCGAAATGAAACAGATTTACAAACTGAATACTTTAAGCACCTGTGGCATGCATGAAAAGCAATTTGTCAAACAAGTGTCAGCAGATGTTCAGTGTTTTACTTTGGCCGAACATCTGTGTTGGTTAGATATTGTCCTGTGTTGACTGTCTAGAGAATCCCGCTGAGATTCTCAGTAGATGTATGAAGCTCCAGCCACGTGACTCCATTTAAAACTCTCTTTCTGAGATTCAACACCTGTTAACTGCTGTTCAGTTCACATCATATGTGACCCGTGCTGGCAAAATGAGTCGGAATGCGCCAATTTTGAGCTACAGGCAAAACAAGTGAAAAATTTCAATTTTGGACGAAATTGAGGTTTTCACAAAAATGAGTTCATTAAGCCCTCGTCTAGTGATCCCAATGCTCCTAATAGCAATTAAACATCTAAAAGTATCTTTATTTGTATGTTTTCAAAGAGAATTACCTTTCCTTTGACCATGAAAAACCATTCTTCTCTGCTCGCTTCTGGACGACTGGCGCTTCCTCAGCAGAAGTTTGGTATCGTTGTAAAGTGCAGCATTCCAACTTTGTAATTATTCATAGCGAATTCTCAAAGGTATGAGTCTGAACTGATGAAATGTGATTTTCAAACTCATGCTGATGTTAACAAAACGATCTTACTCGCGCTGACTGACAGATGTGCACAAAGACGCCTCAGACAGTGCGTGATCCAGATATACACATGTACACAGAATTACAGTAATCTGTCTTGGCGAGTATTCACGCAAACATTATCTATTATGTTTAAAGCTAACATTTGGTTCACTGTTGGGGAAAAACATCTGATGTGTAACATTATATTAGAACTGTTTGGTAGAGTAGGTCTTAATATATAGTCTGTCTATTTCATTAATGTTAATCAAACAATTGTGGAATCATGGAAAAAAGTTGAATATATATTTTTCCTATGAGTATGGTTTTTGTCTTGGTTTGTGCCAAATTTGGTGGTATTACCAGGGGTTTTAAGGTATGGTTGCTAGATGATTTTGTTTTGGAACCTTCAGAAAACTTTAACTTGATTTTTCTCAAAATCACCTTCAAACAGATGTAGCTCAGTAATATTTTGTTGGATTCCAACAAATCATACATCACTTTGAAGGTTTAATAACTCATTTTTGAAAATTTGCTCATTGCAACTCATTTTGCCAGCACGGGTCACATATGTTCAGAATAAGCACATATTATAGGTTCTTATGAGGCTCTTTGAGACATCTGAACATCTGTAGGTAGACCAAATAGCAAAATGCAAAACTTGCAAAATGCAAAAATTATGCTTTATACAAAGGCACTGCTGAATTCTAATTGGTTGACAAACTAATTGGTTCATATGGTGTTGATTCATGTTCTCTCTAACTGCATGACTATGAAGTAGTTCCATGTTTGTTGAATGCATTGCAGTTTCCTTTGATTTTGTTTCAAAATCATTCCCCATTTTCATACTTATGCTATGCACTATAGAATGCACTACAAGTTTGTATACTTTTGAGTGTGTTGACAGCGTTGGGACATTTGCATATTGATACCTACTGTAGAACCAGTGTACTGTTTAGTGTGTAAGTGTTTAGGATCAAGCAAAATTCATTATTACTTTCAATGCAGGGTCATACATTTAAAAAAATTCACATTTCCCTGCAATTGAAAAGTTGAATGATAACTATTCCAAACTCTTCATTTCTCAAGATCAATATTAACTAAAAAGCATGAATAAACACAGACTTTGACAATCCGCCGGCACATGTGGCATACTGTTTTTAACACATGATTTGACAGGCTTATTCAGGATGGATGGTATGCAAATTGGGACAGAGCAAAATTTCAAATGAACTTCAAAGAGCATTTCAAACTAGTAATGGTGGCTTGGGCTGTTTAAAAGCACTAAATCTGTACTTTGAGGAAGTGGTTCCACTCAAAAGTACATTTCAGGGACAAAATCCTAAAATATGGCTTTGGGAGAAACATGTGGTAACTGCGGTTTAAGGAATAATTTACTCTGTATTGTTGAATTATTGAAAAACTAATGCACACCTTCCTCTCGTTGTGGTTTCATTACCACCACGGGTGCGCATGAAACTTTCAATAATTAAACGCCCCATCTTCAATTATTCCTTACTTTCATTTTTCAGTTTAACAGTACAATATTTGAATTCTTACTTCAATCTACAAAAGCCAGAAGAACAGAATATTATATAGCAGTTGACATATTCATGACATAGGTTTGGGCCATGCTGTTACTACAGTATCTCACAGTTACTATTGTCAGAGTTTATAGCATAAATTATGTCTCTGTTTTGTGTCTACTATCTTTATCACATGCCTTAAGAAATATGAAGAGGAATCCATCTTTTACGCTTTGGATAAATAATTCAAATAATAATTTTCCTTCTCTACCCTTAAAGTATAATAAATCTTTCAGCTGCAAAAGGTGTTATGCCTCTCATAAGAGAGTCCCACGCAGAAGAGTGTAGTCTAATTGACTGTATGAAACCACAGTGAAATGATCTGTAATGACTTCTGCGCTATAACTCAAGATTACAGCCATCAATAACCGCCAT
This sequence comes from Elopichthys bambusa, assembly GCA_037101425.1. NCBI lineage: Eukaryota > Metazoa > Chordata > Actinopteri > Cypriniformes > Xenocyprididae > Elopichthys > Elopichthys bambusa. Next base: position 4,351,449 of record CM074441.1, read on the forward strand.
TTATCGCAGGAACACATAGTAAATCAAATGCAGATGGAGCGAAATGATATCCGCTGTGGTGTGCGTCTCCCTAGGGCCTGTTACGGTTCACCGAACGCAGAGTGGACAAAGCCGCCGACATTACTGATTTTGCCGCTGTTGCATTATTCATGTGAAATGGCGATATTTCACGCTCGAATTATGAGAGCATGTATTGTGCAAACCGTATGTGTGTGCAGGGAACACGATATTCCTAATATGACACGGGGTCGCTCAGCCGGTGGGATGCATTTAGGGCTAATGTCACATAGATCCTCGGGCTGAACTACAGCAAATTAAATAATTTGCCTGTGAGAACAGATCGCATAGAACAGGTGGGTGTATGGAAATGCTCATGAAGTGCTCGTGTCCCTCTGGAGAGGAAGCAATTCAACACACATTCAAGGAACAGAAAAAACATTAAAGAATGTGTTTATGCTAAGACAGGAATTAGTCATCTGATTGACATATAAACAATCAGTTCTCTTTGTCAGGTGGCTTAACCCTCTGGGCCCGTATTCGTGAAAACTCTTAGTGCAAAGAGTGAAAAAATTCTAAGAAAATTCGTAGAAAGGTGGGCGTTTCCTCTTAAAATTAAAGAAAAGAAAATTCAGAAAGCATCTTAAGGTCCAAAATTGTTAGGAGTATGGATGAGCAGCCATATCACCCTATAGCCCAAGACTGGTTGCCCACTGAAGCTAAGCAGGGCTGAGCCTGGTTAGTACCTGGATGGAAGACCTCCGGGGAAAACTAGGTTGCTGCTGGAAGAGGTGTTAGTGAGGCCAGCAGGGGGTGCTCACCCTGTGGTCTGTGTGGGTCCTAATGCCCCAGTACAGTGATGGGGACACTATACTGTCAAAAAGCACCGTCCTTCGGATAAGACGTTAAACCGAGGTCCTGACTCTCTGTGGACGTTAAAAATCCCAGGATGTCCTTTGAAAAGAGTAGGGGTGTACCCCGACATCCTGGCCAAATTTGCCTATTGGCCTCTGTCCATCATGGCCTCCTTATCATCCCCATACACTGATTGGCTTTATCACTCTGTATCCTCTCCACCAATAAGCTGCTGTGTGGTGGGCGTTCTGGTGCAATATGGCTGCCATTGCATTATCCAGGTGGATGCGGCACATTGGTGGTGGTTGAGAAGATTCCCCCTTTCGTATGTAGAGCGCATTGAGTACCCAAAAAAACTGCTATATAAATGTAAGGAATTAATTATTAGAGGCTTAAGAGTTTGAGGTTTGACGTTTCTCCCTCGTCAAGAGGGAGAAGAAATATGTTTCACACATTGTATGACAGTGAGTTAATAAGACTCTACAAATTAGATCGTGTAGGGATCATGTTTGTGACTGATCTTATTAGAGACACACGAACACCTCTGACACAGTGCAGAAATGCCATAATGCCAGAAATGGAAGTAATCACTACATTAACTACATTAACATATTTGCTCACATTAGAAAGAGGGATGAAACTCTAAGGCCCGGTTTCACAGACAGGGCTTAGCCTAAGCCAGGATTAGGCCTTAGTTCAATTAGGGTATTTAAGTAGCTTTTATAAATGTTCACTAGAAAAAAAAAAACATTACTGGAGAGTATCTCGATACAAAACAATGGCACTGACATATTTTAAGATATGTCGGTGTGAGTTACATTCAATTAAAACAGCTCAAACATGCATTTTAGTCTAGGACTAGCTTAAGCCTTGTCTGTGAAACCAGGGGTATAAGTGCTGTACTTCTTAGATGGTAAAACATTTAGTGTTGAAACAGCCAATGATAAAATGTGACATTTTAATCTTCATATTAATCTTTTAATCATATTTATAGATGTCTTGACACCACAGCTAACAGAGCAATTTTGTCTTGACTGTCCTAATACTTATGGAGGGCACTGTATATTATGTGTGTGTGTGTGAGAAAGAGTACGGTAAAACAGGAAAAAAATAGTGAAGGCTTATAACAGACCCTACTAAAAAGTGCTTTTTCCCCCTTCTTGCATAACCAACCAATCACAGACTTCAAAAGACTCTGTCATACCTAGCAACGGGGTCAGCCCCGCCTCCTCACTAAGATAAAAGTTTGTCTTTTCCACACTCAGAGTTGCTCTCAGATTGGTCCTGAATCGCTCAAGTTAATCATTTTTCTTTTCTTTATCCAGAAAATGCTGTTAAAGGTGACATGCATCAGTCACACTATAGGAATGTGCAAAAGGCTGGTGGGACATTTTTTCCATAGATGGAAAAAAAAAAAAAAGAAGCACTGAAGAAAGAGAGAACTTAACCTACCAGAACATGATCTGATCACAGAGTGCACAACACGATGGGGCACTAAGCAGCAGATGATGGAAAAGATACTGGAACGGCAGAGGGCTCTGTCACAAATTCTCTCTGAAAATCGGAGTACACGACATCTGGTTCCATCTTGGCAGGACATTGAAGTCCTTGAATCCGTAAACAAGGCATTGAAGCCATTTCAGGAGTTTGGGAAGGACTACGTGAGCATTTCCTATCTTCTGCCAGTTCTTCATTTACTGAAGACAAAAACACTTGCTGCTGCTGATGAAGACACAGAGCTGATACCCACAACAACAAACTCTTGCTGAACACTGCCACATTTATAGACCCAAGGTTAAAAAAAAGACTACATTTGTAAGAAAAAACTGCCAGAAATGAGTTCAAGGGTAATATCAGAAATTCAGAAGGTAAGAATATTTTAAATAGCAAGAATGATTTGAGCTCATGAGTGCCTCCATACTTTATTATTATTTATTTGACTTTCTTTTCTAGGAGATACAAGCTGCTGTTGACATCTCATCAGCAGCTGGTGCTGAGACAGGGCCAAAGTGCCACAGCCACAAGTGTAAAGAAGATGAAGTCTTCAGGAAGCCTCTTACAGACCTCACATCTGCATCTCCATCTGAATCCCCTGACCAAGCAAACACTGAAGCAGAATTTAACAGCTACGTTCTGATCCCCAAACTCCATAGTGAGGAGGACCCTTTGGCATGGTGGGGAATTCATAAGGTCAATTTTCCACACTTAAGCAAGCTGGCGCAAAAGTATCTGCCACTAGCACACCATATGAAGGACTTTTCAACACCTCAGGCAATGCAGATACATGTCAGCGTGCATCTCTGAAACCAAGCAAAGTGGACATGCTGGTTTTCTTGTCCAAAAATTTGTAACAATTTTAATATGAATGCTGAAATGTGACTAAGCAAGCAAGCCATGTTAAGAAAACAATAGCAAAGAAGTAACTCCGCTCTGTTTCAAGCGTTTTTGTTTACCTGAATGTTCTTAATGTTTGTTTGTATGGTGATGTAACTATACCAAGTGGAGCAAAGTGTTTTTTTTTTTGTTTACATTGTTAAAATGTCTGATTTGTCTTATGCAACAGTAAAACATGGCTGTTTACTTTCAGAAGCTGTAGTGATGCTTTATTTTCCCTGAAATAATGTGAAACATATGTTGGTTATTTAATTTTTTAAATATATTTTAATATAACTTAAATTGATTTTTGAAAAATATCATATCGTTTTAAAGTTAGAATTGCATATTATAAAGTTGCAATTGCGAGTATAAAGTCAGAATTGCAAGTTATAAACTCAAAATTGTGAGACATAAACTCGCAATTCTGAGAAAAAAAAAAGTCAGTCTCTTTTACCTTAGAACTGAACTTTATAGAAAATAAGAATTGTGAGTTTATATCTCGCAATTGATAGAAAAAAAGTCAGAATTGTGAGATAAAAAGTCGCAATTTATTTTTTATTCAGTGATGGAAACAAGCTTCCATACCATTAAGATGACTCTTCACAAAAACAAAGTTTATTTCTTAATGTTTAAAACTTTTTTTTATTAGCACCAGTATATCTTAACATTCTTAAATCAAGATGCATTTAAGGTACTTTTAGCCGTCCAGTGGGTAAAAAAACAAAACTGCATGCATTTTGCAGAATAACATTACTTTGGTTGTGATTCGGCTCTGATTGATTGTATGTATGAATATGGTTATCCTACTGCTCATAAAACATTCACTTCTTAAGAGATATAACCAGTTTAGACGGAAAGGATCTCAAGCTGACTAGCTGAAGGCGTTATTGTAGCTACACCCATTAATAGACACAGTACTTCCTTGAAAATAAATTCCAGCAGCACTACAACAACCATAAAGAAATAAACCTTGACAATAGATAATGCTTTACAATGAACTCTGTTAGAGAGCTACATATGGCAATGTATCTGTTCAATAAAATACCATACTCACCAGTTGAGTAATAAACGCCATCTCCACGTCGCTTTTCAAAATCCCTCAGTTCTTGCCATCTCTGAAAAGCCAAGCCAATGTTGATTCTCGTTTTATTACGAGCACTGTGGTCTTCTCTTTTTGCCAGCAGACTCTCCTCTTTTTTTAAAACGGGTGATTCTGAGAGATTCGGCTTATGATCCGCGACTTTGGCCTTCTTTTTTCAGCAAGTTGCGTTAAAAAGTTGCGTTTTTTGGGGGGGGGGCTTATTTTAAAAAATACTGTTGCTTGGAAAATCTGACAAGCAACTTATGGTCGCCATTTTCTCCAATTCATTGATTGACACGGTCTGCTCACAGCTAATAGACAATCAGTGCAGTAATATAAGTGCTGGTGCGTAATTCGTCAAAACATTCTGCCCCTCCTCCACCTCACTGGAGATAAATCAACGTGCAGGTGTGTGACGTTGTAATCGAAGCGACGATAGTTAGACGTAAATAGTAAATTTCCACAAACAATGCCACCAACAAAGTGGTCCAAGTATGGCAAAAAATACAAAGACTGGGAAAATTATACAAGCCAGGAAGTGTTGCAGCGCTTCAGTGTTGGGATGTGAGATGGAGAGGAGACAGGAGAGATGATGGACGGTGCAGGGGAGGAGAGGGATGACCTTATTTTATAAGGTAAATTTGTAATTTTTGTAATCAGGGTTCCCACTCTTTCATGAACACCAGACTTTCACCGTTTATTTTATATCAATCACCTATCAAATTCACATCCCAGCATATGGAGCGTCATGAAAGACCTCTTACAGTACATTTTAAATCAGAAAGGGTACAGAATCATTTGTACATTAATTTTAAAAATATATTAAAACCATTTGCAGCTTTCTTATCCCTAATGTTAACAATTATTCCACACTAGTTTTGGTACTTACTTAGTAAAAACATTATAATATAGACAGAATATTATAAAAATAAATTTGGCAATTGAGTGAAAAAAAGATTATATAGATCGTAATTGTGGCTTATAAAGTCAGAATATATACAATATAATATAGATATAAACAATATTAGATATAAACCTGCAATTCTGAGGGGGAAAAAAAGTCAGAATTGAGAGACATAAATGAGAAATTTTGAGGGGGAAAAAATCAGAACTGCAATTTATCTATCACAATTCTGACTTTATAAGACATAATTGTGGCATTATATCACGCAATTCTGAATTCTGTATTTGTGAATTTAGGGTAGAGTGGGGGAAAACTAACTCTACATAATATTCTTATTAATAAGTAGGGGTGGGCGATATGGCAAAAATATATCGATTCATGATTTGATCACAAATCTTTTTCATGTTGGTTTCACTATTTTGCCAGTGACTGAGCAGTACAGTCAAACGAATTCCCTATATTAAAAAGTAGCCTTGGTAACAAAATATAAAAGAAAATAAGAATGACAGACTTTTGTGGATGAAGATAAAAATGCTTTTTTTTATGAGTTTTCATGATTTATGAGTTTCTTGTTAAAGCTACTGTATTAAAGAAACTGAAAAAAAAAGAAAAGAAAATTCTGTCATTATTTACTCACCGTAGAAGTTGTTTTAAACCTGAATACATTTCTTCTGTTGAACATACAAGGTTTTGTTTTTGTTTTTTTTTGCCTTTTTGTCTTTTTTTTTTTTTTTTTGAAGAAACCAAACAGTTGCTGGTCCCCAGTGAGTTCCACAATAGAAAAGAAAATACTATGGATGTCAATGGGTACCAGCAACTGTTTGGTTACCCACATTCTTCAAAATATGTTATTTTGTGTTCAGCACAAGACAGAAATTAATACAGTTTTGGAAGTGGAACAACTTTAGAGTGAGTAAATAAAGACAGAATTTATTTTTGGTTGAACTATACCTTTAAGGACAAGTCGCAGCATGAAACGTCTGTCCCTTTAAGGCCCATGCGCGCATCTAATATATTTACACGCATCCAATTTTCTCTCAGCCGTTCACTTTACACTTAACCCTTAACCAATGGTGTAAACCTTGCGTGTATTTGACAGTATTAGCAAAATAAGATGCTAATGATAACTTTGTCCAGTAGCCTAAATGCAGTGTTTGACAGGCTCGCAGCACGCGGATAAAATGTTTAACTGGCAAGGCTATAAAACTCATGCAAATAAACTTTTGTGATTGTGAATAACTGCAATGTTCCGTGAGTATAACTCTACCACTGTGTTAACATGTGATGTGAATGTATGTCGCTTTGTACTACACAGTATGTTGAGACTGAGGCGCCAGGACTGCAACTGACAGAAAGCACTATATTACAATACACCGATATTTCTTCAGATCATGGAGACCTTTTAATCGTCCACGATCAAAATCGCACACCCCTATAAGAATGTTCATTTCGGATACAGCAAGTGTCACAGCTCAAATGTCCAAACCCCGCCTAATAACAAGCAAGGGGAAGTACCGCAGTGGATAACACTGATTGTAAAATAATATTCCAAAACAAAAATACTAGGACTAATTGGGGCATGTTATAATTTTCACAAAATTTATTTCAAATTTAATTCAAGCACTTTCAAGGACCAATATTTCTTTTCAAGTACTTTCCAGGCCTTGAATTCATGTATCTGAAATCCAAGTACTTTCAAGGCGTGTGGGAACCCTGTGTAATGTATTAATTATCACAGGCTATAATTAAAAAACAAGTAGTCCTAATACTAATAGTAGATACATTTGGTTCTAATTTATTTTATTAAGCAATAAATATGTGGCTATGTTATAGCTTCCCCTTAATTCTTCTGTCTTTTTCTCATTTTCCATCTCTCTATTGTGCTCACATGTGATCGGAGATGAGTGGACATTGTGTGTCCTCCCGCTTTGTTGCAGTTTGCTGATTTTTTTCTAAATAACTTCTGTTTTTCCTATTCAAATAAAAGCGTGGTTTCAGTTTAATATGTTGCAGGCTCATTTAGTGCTAATAAATAATTAATAATAAATAAGATTAATGATAATAAATAATGGAATATTGGGCTTGTTTTTGAAGCTGTAGTTGCTTATTTGTCTTGCGAGAGTTGGCAACTGTGGTCATAAAGTGTGAGATATGATGTAAGTAGTTAAACTAAAAATTTCATATTTGACAGCTGTTGGCTAGAAGTGTTAAACGACCGAAAAAAATAATCAGACAAACTAATAAACTTTGGTCTCATGTCGCCATTTTAAATTGACAATAAGCCTATATAATTCAAGTGATTCGTGTAATAATGAACTGTCAATGCGAGGGGACAAGAAACATTAAAGAAGCCATTTTCATTAGGCATAAGAGCAATAATAAATTTGCATATGTTGTGAATGAATCTAATAAACTTACTTACCTAGCTTTCCTGGTAGCCTTCAGTAAATTAATTGCTAATAAATAATTCATAAAACATATAAATATCAGTTGACCCTACGTTTTTTCTTCACTGACACAAAAAAGACTAAGTCAAACCTAAGATTTAGGAGGGAAAGAGACAGGGCATGATAAGGAGACAAAGAGAGAGAGCATATATTGACAAATAATCTACTGCCCACTGACATGGTTTTAAAGCTATTGTTATCCAAGTTTTTTTTGGCCTTCAAATGTCTTGAAATGCACATATGTAGATCAGAGGAATCAAAATTTTTCGGATAATCCACGCGCCACAAATGGTTACGGTACACGACGCAGGTCAAAATAGACGATGAGAAGCGTTGTGGAAAATAATACTATATATAAATAATGAAAAAAATATCCATTTATTTGTGAAGTTATTTTTATGAACCTTTACAGTGTAACCAGATTTAACCTATCTGTAAATAGTTACTACAGTAATTTCTTATAAAACCATATAATGTGAGCTCTGTAGATTCCCCTTAAAACTCAAATGAATTAAGTCTTCTGATTTAAATGGAATGTCATTTCAAGTTTGCAAATGAATTCCATCTTGGTTTATTACATATGAAAATTAAATGGTGAAATATTACCTCTACATGAAGGTTAGTAAAAGGTGTCTCTAGCTTCCTGATAACAACACACACTCTTACAACTGATTTTTATAAAACTTGTATTAAATTATACATTTTCTAAAACAAATCACAAAGTTATGTCTTGTTCAACAAAACTGATTTAAAATAATTCCAGTATTAATCTACACCCTCTACATGCTGCTCCATCAACTCCTGACAGTCCCCATAGGTTTCCTCTTCGTATCGTCTACCCACGTTAACAATGACGATGGATGGGACAATATGAGAACTTTACTCCGTGCTCCCAATTTAAAACTTTTACGGCATTAGCATTATTTGTCATTTCGCTAAAGTTATAGCTAGCTGTCAACAATCTTCTAACCAACCTTCCACTGCGTGTCTGACTCTAGCGTCATCACCCTAGCGTCTGACGTCGACGGTTCCAGACTCGATGACGATGATGCTGTGGGAATCTCATAAGTATTCAGCTTCGTGTTTTTATTTCTGGAAAATAGTTTAAATATTTCAGCATAATGCGAATAACGTTAGGTGAATACAACTTACAACTCTCCAGCTGATCTGCCACATCCCGTAGCAAACTAGACAACGGATTACTACTTGCCGCCATTTTCTTTGTAAACTCTCTCATCACTATCGCTTAGCTGGCCTGACGATTCTACGCGTGAGCTCTTAACCAATGATGAACTGAAGCTACAGAAGGACCGCCTTCCTCATTTCCATGTTACACACGGAAAAGTTAAAATAAATGTGGGAATAAATAAATCTAAAAATAAATGAATGCATACATACATAAATAAATCTAAAAATAATATATAAATATAAAATAAATAAAAAACAATTAGCTAAAAATAAATGTTTTTAAAAAATGTTTAAAAATGTATATACGATAATAAATCATATTTATTTTACAGAGTCATTTATTCATTTATTTATTTTTCTATTATCACATTTATTTACCTTTTTATCTATTTATTCATTTATATATTTATTTATTTATTCATTTATTTATTCATATTATTATTTTTGTATATTTTATATTTATATATTCATATCATTATTCATTTATTCATATCTGCAGGTTTGGTCCTCCATAGAAGTTTTATAGAATCAATGCAGGTACACAGATTAAAATGTATTACCTCCATATTACTTTTATTGGAGTCTGTATGTTACACACACACACACACACACACACACACACACATATATATATATATATATATATATATATATATATATATATATATATATATATATATATATATATATATATATATATATACACGTTAGTTAATAGTTATTAATGATGGTAATCTCAATAGGTAATTATTGATTAGCTTATAAGGAACTATCTTCTAAATTTGATATTACTTACTGATTAGTTAAGCTTGTTTCTATATTAGTTAATAGTAGTAGCTGAAGTGTTAATGTAGTACTACTCATTAGTCCTGCATTACTTCTGAATAGTTACTTATTAATGATGGCTATTATTCTAAAGTGTTACCATCAAGTCCTGCTGCTATGAAATTGATGATCAACTGGGAAAAGGAGGCTTTGGAACGGTTTATGCCACAACTCGTCTGGAAGATGACCGTCAGGTATCAATTTTCATAACTTAAAATATTTATCTAGATAATTATTTTTGTCTTATACTCGTCTGACTCTCTCTTATCCAAGCACTCTTAGTATGTCTTATATTCACTATTTAGTGCACTTGACATGTCAGACCTGTTTAAATTGTCAGACATGCTCTACATGTATGTAAATTTATGAAACTTTACATGCCTGTTCAGGGTTGAAAATTGAAATATGCAAACTCTGAACACACAAACTGTAAATAATTCTACCACAAATCTATTTTCTGTTTTTTCATCAGGTGGCAGTGAAATTTGCTTCCAATGAGTATGCAAAATATGCCCGCATTGTAAGTAGGCTGTGCTCTCTCAGTCACTGTTTTCAATTTTAAACATCTCATATTAACATAAATCACAGAATGATTTTTCCAACCATTATAACAACTGTCTTTCTTCTAGGACGGTTTTTCCAGACCCATTCCGCTCGAGGTCGCTCTGCAAATGTATGCAAATCAAGGGCCCAGGGTTCCTCAGATCATCGAGCTTCTAGACTGGAAGGATGAGGATGACCATTACATTATGGTCCTAGAGTGGCCCGTGCCCTGTCAGCCCTTGTATGACTTTTTACAGAGCTACACGAGCACCATGGATGAGAAGTTGGCACGGATAATTATGGGGGAGGTAGTATTTGCTGCTCAAATATGCTGCCAGCGTGGAGTGTTACACCGAGACATCAAGCTGGAAAACTTGCTAATTAACCCGGACACCCAAGAGGTCAACTTGATTGACCTGTAAGGTTGGTCTCAAACTCTGGCGATGAGTTGAGAGCCATTCACACAGCACTCTGAGGGAGTCAAGCTCTCATGAAGCATCATGGAATGGGATTCAGTGTTATGATTACCATCAAATAATTTCTTGTATGATAACGGATATTGTAGGAAACCTTTTCCTCGTCGAAGCAGAGACCAGGAGACGTTGGGATATCTTTCAAGCAGAAGTCACTCTTTATTGAGAACACGTGCTGTCGGTAGCTGTAGTCATCCAAGTTTAACTAATGCAGTGTACACATGATGTTTAAAGGTGTTGCCCTTACACACAGCCTTAGAAGTGACCACTAAAACAAAAGCATATAAAGACAATACAGTCAATTACCACCGACTGTATAGATAATAGTACCCCAAATGGCAAACAGTAGCTGGTCACGAGAACTAAGACTATGTAAACATTCACACATAGTTTGACTTCCAGTAGGAAGATCAAAGTATTCAAATGCATAGGTGCTAACCCAATCAGTCTGACAGAATCGCCCATACCTTCCCATTATCATAGAGACAAAGGCACAGCTGTGCCTTGAGCTTGTCACGTCAAATGGTCAGGAAGTGCATACCTGGGCTGCAAGACTTGATCTCCTTAGAATGTCATTATCTTTACCTCAAAATGTAAAACACAATGTACTTCACCTTAGTATTTCATGTGATGTTATGTCAGGACGTAGGATCAGCAGATCTTAAACATATTCTTAAATTTGTAATCCCACAATATCTAGTCAAAATGTGTTAATGGAAACTTACTTTTTCCTGCAGGCTCAGAAGAGTACTGCCGCCCCGAATATGAGATGTACGGTGTGTATCACGGGGAACCAGCGACAGTGTGGTCCCTCTGGATACTCCTGTTCTTAATACTTTTCTGGAAATTTCCAAGCAGATGAGACCTGCGTATGATCAGTAAGAACATCTGGGAAAATGATGGCTTGTCACAAGGTGAGATCTTCATTTCAGCAAAGGACAATTTTAATTTTGAATCTTATTAGATAAAACAAAGCAACAATACAGGAAAAGGAACATCTAAGCCTAGTAGCATTATAAATGATGGTATATATCTGAAACTTCACTATACTGAGTAAAACCAGTGAAATTGCAAACTTTAAATGAACTCAGAGTGCTTGCAGTTAGTGCCAGCTCACAATAGCACACACAAAGTAAAATCCAGTAAGTTAAGGTAACTCATTACATTTCATGAAACCAATTACGTTAATTAATTTAAGTTAAGAAACAAATAGTTATGAGTACTCTGAACTTAATTCAGTTGAGTTCACTAAAAAAGAAATACATTGCTGTTAAGTAATTAAGTGATTAATTAAGTGATGATTGAGCATTAGTGATGAACACCTGCTGTTAACAAGCAGATTCACCGAAGAAAAGAGAAACAAGACAACTGACTTCAGCACAGCCTTAGATTAAATCAACTGAAGATAAAAAAAGACATTAAATCCCCCAAGATCTCAGCAGAGGATTAAACAACTCCACAAACATCATTACCAGCTTAACTTATTACTTATGTTACTGAGAAATAAAAGAGGCTTAGAATTTAATGGTTGAGTTTTGTTTAAGGCCACCATGACAGAGATCAGCAGGTGCTTTATAGGGCTCTTGACCCTTTACTTAATAACATAAGGTTTTTTTTTTTTTTTTTTTTTTTTTTTTGACTGCTGTAACCATGTGTTTATAAAACACATTTGTTATGGCAGAAAAGCCAAAAGAAAATAAGATCAGGTGTAGATGGTTATGTATTGATGATGAAAATCATTGTTTAGTGGTTTGATTTGCTGATCTTTTCCACTGCATAATCTCTGATTAAACAGGCGATGTCAAAAATTTGAATGATTCATTATAGTAGACCTGTGATTTTTTTCAGTGTAAGTTCCTTTGTTGTGACAATTAGAGTTAAAAACCTCTATGGTACCACACTACCTCACACAGTTTTGTACTATGCTACTACCCAGCATGCATTGCAGCATGAATCATTTTTTAATGGCCACCATTGTTGAGATTCATATGCTGATTCTTGATGTTTGTATGAGTTTGAGTGATGCCATAGATAAAAAAACGGTCTGTAAAGTCTGATTGCACAACACGGCTGTCCCGTAAGCTGTAGAGTCACAGTTTCACTATAATCAAGAAAACTAATTATACATCATCCATTTAATCAGAGACTAGACTCTGAATGAGAACAGTGAATCAGAACACTAAATGATGAGCATAATCAATACTTATCCATCAACACCTGATCACATATTTTCTAGACTTTTGTGCTATAACAAATGAGTTTTATAAACACTCAGTTACAACAACCAGAAAAAAATCAAATGCGGAAAAGTCAAGGGTCAAGAGCCCAAATAAAGCAACCGCTAATCTCAATCATGGTGACTTTAATTCTTAATTCTCATAATATCTTCTTTAGATGTATGACAGAAATAAAATTAATCTGGTTAGTAATAACATAATGCTGTTTGCAGAGTTGTTCAATACTCCTCTGCTGAGAAGAGAAATCGAAAAGATTTCTTGAGAGATTTAATGTTTTCTTTTATCTTCAGTTGATTTCATTCAAAGCTGTGGCTGGAAGTCAGTTTTAGTTTGTGTTTCTCTGTTCTTCAGTGATTCTGCTTGTTAACAGCAGGTGTTCATTACTAATGCTCAATCATCACTTAATTAATCACTTAATTATACAATTATTATTCAATTATCATGCTGGGAATTATAATTTTCTATAACTCATTCAGTTTGAGTTCTGTTTCAGTTATTGTGTCCACATAATTTTCGGTAATATTTGAGTGCAATGAACTCAATTTTATTTAGTACATATCACTGTTAGGTTTTACAGTGTACTGTCAAAAAAGCAGATGGTCCTGACTCTCTGTGGTCATTAAAGTTCTCAGGATGTCCTTCGAAAAGAGTAGGGGTGTAACCCCGACACCCTGGCCAAATTTGTCCATTGGCTTTTATCCATGATCATGGCCTTCAATCATCCCCGTACAGTATGCTGTATATATGTATATATTTATATACTGATTGGCTATATAAATTCACTCCCAGAATTATAATATATTTATTTAAAAAAAGATGCTTGAATTTAAATTATATTCTCTACGACAGTACAATTTATAACTGCTGAAAGAAAAGTGTTTTGCTGGATCAATAAATGTACACTCTCCTAGAAGAAACAGATGAGTAAAGATGTAGTAATAAAGAAAAGAAACAGTAATAAAGATGACATGAAGAGGTCAGTGGGAGTCCACTGGCGGTGTGCTTTACACCACTGCTTCTGATGCTTTGCATTGCACTTGGTGATGTAAGGCTCGGATGCAGCTGCTCGGCCATGGAAACCCACTCCCTGAAGCTCTCTACGCACTGTTCTTGAGCTAATCTGAAGGCCACACAAAGTTTGGATCTCTGTAGCTATTGACTCTGCAGAAAGTTGGCGACTTCTGCGCAATGTGCACCTCAGCATGCGCTGACCCCGCTCTGTGATTTTACGTCACCTACCACTTTGTGGCTGAGTTGCTGTTGTTCCCAATTGCTTCCACTTTGTTATGATACCACTAACAGCTGACCGTGGAATATTTAGTAGTGAGGAAATTTCACGAATGGACTTATTGCACAGGTGGCAACCTATCACGGTACCACGCTTGAATTCACTGAGCTCCTGAGAGCGACCCATTCTTTCACTAATGTTTGTAATAGCAGTCTGCATGCCTAGGTGCTTGATTTTATACACCTGTGGCCATGGATGTGATTGGAACGCCTGAATTCAATGATTTGGAGGGGTGTCCCAATACTTTTGGCAATATAGTGTACATTGAGTGACACAGTAAGGTAAACTAACACTGAAATTGCAATTATTAAAATGGTGTCTTAAAAATGCACAATAAGGTGCAAACAGAATACTATAGACATCAAAATTAGTTTTAATAGTAACACTTTACAATAAGGTTAATTAGTTAAGTACATTAGTTAATATGAACTAATAATGAACTGCACTTATACAGCATTTATCAATCTTTGTTAATGTTAATTTCAGCATTTACTAATACACTATAAAAATCTTGTTAACATTAGTTAATGCACTGTGAACTAACATGAACAAACTATGAACAGCTGTATTTTCATTAACTAATGTTAACGAAGATTAGTAAATACAGTAACAAATGTATTGCTCATGGTTAGTTCATGTTAGTTAATACATTAACTAATGTTTAACTAATAAACCTTATTGTAAAGTGTTACCGTTTTAATAAGCAGTAAGTTTAGAATCACACCGAACGCTATTGCGGTAGTGAACTGTTAGAACGTAACGATAACAGATACACTTTCAAGCAAATTAATCATATTCAAACATTTACTAGTTAGTTAATTAAAGCACACAATACTGCACAAACTAAATCGATCACAAAGAAGTAAGGTCTTCACTCTCTGTCCCAAAATGCGTACAATCTGGGCAAATATGAACTAACACAGTAAGGTGGATATATACTGCACCCCATCAGTTATATTTGGTTCTATACTGCCACCTGTTTTGTTCTCGAGATCACAAGAAAACAAACAAACAAAAAAAATGGCAAAAGTACCGTGCATAGCAAAGTACTAATTAAAGTTATTGACACTTTAGAGTGATAAAGAAACATGCATGAATGAAAAAAAAAGCAAGATGTTAAAAAGAGTTATTAATTACAATAAGCAGTGAAAAAGAACTCAATGCGGTTCTCGCTGACTGACAAACACCCTAAACACGGATCTCTTTCAGACAGCAAGTGATCCTGAATTCAAATTTCTTTTGTGTCTTACTGCGCTTGAATGGTCAAATAAACACACAATTGGATAATAAAGGTGTAGACTTAACACTTATATATATATATATATATAATATATATATTCCCCTTTGTTAAAAAAAAAAGAAAAAAAGTGCCATTTGAAAATTGCACAATATTTTTTTTTAAAACTAGTTTGTGCTAAACTTGGAAAAACTGCATCTTTTGCAGCATGGAGTATTACATTTAATCTTTTCAAAGTTACAGCTGAATATGTAGCAGCCAGATAATTGCATATATTGGAAAACAGAGTTTAAACATGATAAGCACATGTTTGTCTGGGGAGAGAAATAGAAAAAGTGACAAGCTAGAGGTTTCATTTATTTAACTTTCAATCCGAGAACAGAAACATCAGCAACAAATTCCTCATGACTCTGCAAACTTCTTCTCCTCTTTCAATTCGGCTCAGTATGCTCATATTAAAGTTCCTGTTCCTCCGGCCTCTCATCCGACTGAGAGTGAAAAAAGAAAAGAAAAGAAAAGAAAAGAAAAAAACCTTTTGAAACTTATGCACACATTCATTTTAGAGAAAGGTGACTGATGTGTTGCTATAGATTATGGCTAATTCTGAATGCATTATTTCAATTTTGATATAAGTCATCACTGTAGTCACTGTATTAAACACTGTATTCTTTTAATTATTGTAATTGTAACTTTATTTTACATAGTAATTTATTTCTTCTGTTTGCAACAATTTCTTATTATTTGGACATAGTTTTCACACTTACAATACTGCTGTTATGAACAGAAGGGTCGGAGACAACAGGAATATAAGCAGGTGGTAATTTATTGACAGACAGCAGAGGTATACAGTGTAGCAGGTGAGTATATAGCTGATGGAGTCTTTACTGAGTGTAAATAGGAATGCTGATACTGTCCTTTGTTTTGCAGATACGTGGATCGTGAATGGAAGCAGGTGGAGGTGCTGGATGACTGGTCGAAGTAGATCAGTAAACACATCGGAGACACACTGGAGAGAAGATGGTAAGTATAATCAAGGCTTTGGAGTAGAGCATAAGGAGTCCTTCATTGAACAAACGAGAACAGACAACTGAGAGAGGTAAGTAGTGTGTTTATGTACTGCTGTGATGAAGAGTAAATGGCTTGCAGGTGCGGGTGATTACAGAGTGGTGGAGTGAGTGCAGGTGAGGGTCAGGGAGGATTATGGGAGATGGAGTCCAGAACTGCAGATCTACATCATTTTACAATAAGGTCTTATTTGTTAACATTAGTTAATGCATTAAATAACAATTAGCAATTCGTTCACAGTGCATTAACTAATGTTAACAGATACAACTTTTGATCTTATAAATGTATTAGTAAATGTAGAGATTAACATTAACTAGCATTAATAAATTCTGTCGAAATATTGTTAAATGTTAGTTCATTATAACAAATGAAACCTTACTGTATAGTGTTACCATCATTTTTTTATTAGTCACTTGATAAGTTGCATTTGCAAAATACAAACTTGGAATTACAATAAGCCCATTTTTTATTATTAGTTTCCAGGTGTCATTTTGAGAGTCACAATTTGAGATTTGAAATACAAATAAACTGAAAGGACACAATTGCAACAGCACGATTGTGAATTTGTTAGTGTGCAATGTATTAGGCTTCAATGAAACACACTATTTTTATGTACTAGATTGAGAATTGCTGTTTAAAGAGTGTTGTTGCATATGTTACGTTACTCAGATACTGAATATTTTTCATTTGCTCTCAGCAATGCCACATCTCGCAGCTGTAAATGAAAAATAACATTCACACTGTGTAAACATGCATGTGTGTGATTTAGTGACTTGACTTCACTATCAAGAAGGTCCAATAACCAGCACTTTGAGAAGGCTGTTGGATTACTTGTGGAAACACTTCATACATCTCTGAATAGCTCCATGCTGCTCAGTCTGCTGCCCTGAGGGAATGGAAAAACGAGATATAGATATTCTGTTTCCTTTCCTCCACCTCCATCTAGAGATCATACAGAGAAAGAAAATGATAATAATTATGAGTGCAATCAAGAAGAAATTTATATGTGCGCAATTTGTGACCTTGAAGAATGTAGGAGGTTTTCAGTCCCATGATCAAAATTTGATATACGAGTTATAATTATGAAAAGGGGCGTGGAACAGATGCAGGATCTGGTTTTGGACTCATCCACCACTTAAACCAAACACTATTTTTAAGAGACTTTGAGAGAGTCATTAAGTCTGTAATTACAGACTATAAAAAATTGAACATTAGATGGAAAATTACAGAAAAGTATTTCTCTACACTTGAACTATACTTATTTATTATACACAATATTCAAAGTCAAATGCTGAGTACTTTTTTTTTTAAAGAGTATAACATTAAAATGCATGTATTAAAATGAAGTGTACTTTTTTTAACTTATCATATATTTAAAGATAAGACTTGATGAAAAATGAATTGTTTTTATCATCATGTCTTTCCAAACCATGAAGACTTTCGTTCATCTTCTAAAAACAAATTCATATATTTGAGATTAATATTTCTGTCCTTCCATTGACAGTCCACGCAACGTTTGTCGCTTCAAAACGTTCATAAAGAGTCATAATACTCATCCATATGAATTGAGCAGTTTAGTCCAAATTTTCTGGAGAGATTCGATTACTTTATATAATGAACATATTGAATTTAGACTCTTATTTATGTATAATCACGCATAGATCAGTGAACATAAACAGATGCTCAACTGTACTTGCTTGATACGTGAGAACAAACCTCACTGGTTCTTGCGGAAGCTCAAACCAGATCCATTGAGAGAGATGTATCAACTCCGTTCACTCCATTGGCCCTTTTTTTTTTTTTTTTTTTTTTTACAGCAATGTCAGATCGTGGAGCTCGGAAGTCAGGTCCATCGCCTTGTCATATGGTCACTCAGCAAATTTACGATTGAGAGCAAAAACTTAATTTTTTTATTTATTTGGCCATTCGTATTCCATAAAGCATCTTGTTTACAACGTGTTTTTGCAGCGCTGAGCAATGTAGCCAATCACAAACATATCTGTTGATTTCTTGAACGCAATGACCAATCAGAGGTGTTTAAGTTAGTATTGGCGTTTTGAGCGATGAGTGGATATCATCTCATTACGTAACAAACAATTACGTAAATAAAAGAATCATTGCACAGTCAGCTTTAAATGATTAAAGTTTTTAAATGGGAAATGCATCTCCTTAGACTTTCCCTTGAGTTGATTTACCCTCCGCCTATGATCAGAAAATTCATATTTAACGCATTATTTTTTTGCGGAGTGTGGAAGTGGTAAAATGAGAACATCAGTTGACTCAAACGTGCTGCGTAACACATGAGAATTAACCTTATTGAGCTTCCGTTTAACATCCGCTGTGTGCGTTGATAAATGTTTATGTGTGAATAAAAGCCTAAATTAAATTCTGTTCATCATGATGGTGAGTAAATGATGACATAATTTTCATTTTTGGGTGAACTATCCTTTTAAGGCCATTTTTAAACAAAAGAACACAATATTTCCATTACAGCCTTTCATCTCTTGTCAGTGGGAGTCTGGAGTGCAGTGTGACAGAAGAGAATATATTTTCTTTCTATTTTTATCGACCTACCACCAAATAACAAGTGAACATCTCCTTTCCATCTCAGTCTGAAAGAAATCATACTGCAGGCTCCATCTTAGCCTCTTTTCAGACAATATTTACTGAAATGGTCCCTGGAGGGAAAGTATCATAGCAGAGACCGTTACAGCAGAAAAGTGCGGCAGACCTGAACAAAAGAAACACATGAACAGCTCTTTTCACATCTTCCATGATTATGTTTGCTAACTGAGATTGCAAACACCTAGAACCGTCACCACATTTCCCCCCACTAGCGATAGCCCTGATTTCAAGTGTAAAAAGTCCAAAAGAGACCTAATATAAAGTGTGACCATTTATTTAGGGCCAGGTATTTGTACAGATTTTTATGTTTTTAAATCTGTGCATAATAAATACTTCTAGCGTTAAAGGCACAATCTCCAAAATCTCCATTATCCTAAATGTTTCCAAGAATGTTTAAATCCAGAATCACGGATCGTGTCTGTGCGTCTCCTATCAATGACATCATACCCGCGTTACCCTCCGGTTTTATTTTGTAGAAACCATAGAAACACCAAAGACGCTTTAATATATTATGTGTTTTGTTAGACAGGTGAGCAGCTGTTTGGATGGATACATTCATAGACAGAAAACTAATCATGTTATATAGCTCAACACGGTCTTATTGTTTAAATCTCGTTTCCTTGATGTACCGTGAGTACCATGTTTTGTCATGCCTAATATCGATCAACAAGTGTCTCATAGTAGCCACCGAATGAACGCACAGAGTAGCATTATAACAACTTTCAACACACAAATGTATCTAATATGATTATACAGTGCTGCTTTACCCCACATATGCATGATCGGAAGAAGCGCTCCACTGCTCTCAAGCTAGCTCATCCATGAATATGATTTCCGCCCTAGTCCCACTGGATTCTTTTCAAACCGACTGTAGACGTGAAGACAACACCTCCCATGATTCCGCGAAATAGAGGCATCATCAGGCTACACTTTTGTTTTGAATAAGCGACCTCTAGCGGCGAAAAATGACATATCGTGCCTTTCATATACTGTCAATTTGTCTATATTGTTTGTTTCAGAAGAATAACAGCTCACTCTTGCTAGAGGTTGTAGCTCATTGGCAATAATAAATCTGCATTGCTTAACAGTCTATTGTATTCCCAGCCTTAAAAAGACCTTCATCAGTCAGTGATGCAAAGTCATTAGTTATATTGTGTAGCAAACCATTAGAGGAAACCGAGTGTATCCAAGTCTGCGCTTATGTACACCATGATTGACAACCTTCACCACTGGCATCAGTGCTTTAGGAAATCGATGTTATAATAGTTAACAAATAAGTGAACGAATATAGATGCAAAAAAAAAAAAAAAAAATGCTCTGATGAGCATACTGGTATTGCATTTTTAGATCACTTTTAATAAAAAAAAGTATGCCATTTAATTATTTTTTGATAGTGGCCATCTGTTAGCTGAAATGTGCTAATTGGCAAGTGAATCAGTCCATTGAGTTGACGGGTAAGATGATCACACACACACAAACACACACAAGAACTCACCAGCCAATGCTTATGTAGCAGTTGGTTCGTACGTGATTCATTTAAAACAGCCCGAGGAGCTCTTCCGCGCACATTTCCTCTAAACCAATTAAAATCTATAACTCCACACATAGCTCTCCTCACGTTTCTTTAGCTTTTCAATTATATTTCATTTAAGACACGGTGGAGGATTAAACTATAATGATGTTTGCATGAGAGTTTGGGCTCTTTTTATTCACTATATACACTTGTAAAAGAATGTTTCGATTGATAGAACAGAAATGCCTTGGATGAGCTACTGAGATGTTGTTTTCAGCCTATTTCATTTATGTGCCTTCTGAGCAGATGAATTTATGAGTGGGAATCTATTCTAGATGATAGATATAGGAAGGGATTTTTTGATTGTAATGGATTATCGGAAAAATAAAAAACTTTGGAAGTGACCAGTAAACACTTCTCACTCCTCACAGTCTGCCATCTCAAATCCAAACTTTTCACTTGAAAAAGTAATGTGAACACATTGTTATCTATGGTGATTGTGTAACATTTCTTGTGTGTTCTCCTACACATAAATGACTAATACAATATGAAAGCAGAGGCAGAACAGCCTGTTTATGTAATTCTTTTCCTCACTGAAGCTGTACATGCATGAACTTTCTATTGAAAGACCCAAAGGGACAAACACACAATCATACACATTCACAGGGTGAAGTCACTCCATGAACTGCTTTCCACTTCACTGGATGTTTATTCGTGATGAATCATATTGAACTTGGTCTTTCTGAGATAAAAATGTCATTGTACTATGAAAACATACTGTAAAATTCCTCTCCTTGTAAAAAAAACTAGCATACTTTTAAAAAGAGTACCTACTTTTTACAGAAATAATTAAATATAACAATGCAATGACTGAATGCAATGTATTAGGATGCCTAATTGCATGTTATTTACAATTAAATGAAAATGCATTATTGTTTAAATTTATATTAAATGCAGCTTAAGACCCACTTCCTGGCCTGCTTTCCAGAAGAGGGCGGAGCTTTAACAGCTTGCACAACAAAGCTGGAGAATCTCACGCAGCCAAAATGAGGATTGTCAGTAACGGTGTTCAGCCTTACATTGTTCAAACCGGAGTCGACACTGATGGAGAGACTCAGGAAGAAGTTACAACTTTTAGAATGAAACTGGACGTTTCTGAATGGTTAGTGGTTAAATTTATGTAGTTGATTTTGCCGTCATGTTAATCGTTTGTGCAAATCCAGCGTTGAATTGATCCTCGTTTGTGAAGCAGTCCGGTGTAAAATTACGGTATGGTAACAACACTCTACTACAACAACTCTTCCTCTTCTCTAAAACAGCTCAACATGGACTCACTCCCTTTGTTGCGTGTTCTCGGGGGCGGGGTTTATGTAAATGTTGGGGTCTGTGGTGTCACCAACCCAGGAAGAAGCTTGTTGTAGTCCCTACCAGCCATTTGTTGTAGTAAACAGCAAATTCTTAAAAGAAAATATCTCCCATTGCAAGGAACTTTGAGTGTCGTAACTTTGCAGATGTTGTTTATACTCTACATTACAAACTAACTAAAGTTAAAAAAGTTAAATCATAATTAACCTCCCCTTTATAATTTGACATGATTAGAAAGTGCACTCATTACTTAAGTGTGTTAAGAAACAGTCATGAAAGTGTACTCTCTTTATGTACACTTAAGTGGCCTTAATTCACTAATATATTATCTGCAAGTACAGTTTATTTAATACAAGGGAGAAGGGGGGAATTGAGAGCTGTATTTGAGTCTTGTGCAGTTTGCACATATTGTTTTGTGAATCTGTCATAGTGTAATTCAGGCTTGCAAAGAGACTGTTATGTGACTTTAAAATAAGCATGGAAGAAATTTCTGTTTCTTCTCCTCAGTTTGTCATTGCTGTATCTGACTTCTATATTTCATCTTCATGGCTCCAGGATGCACGGCTGATGCAGTGTTGACATGACTGAAAGATGACCAAACCACATTTTCTACTTTAAGAAAGACTCATTTTTTTATCTTTGAAAATAAAAACTTTTATCTTTTTCTCCTTGCATGTTTTGCCTGTTGGCATTATGTTCTCTCTGTCTGTCTATCTCTGCTCCTCCACCATACTGTGAGCCGACAGGATGACATTTGATAATGTGTCCATCAAGCCGGGCTGCTGTGTTGAACCCCGCTCATACACTCACTCACTCGACAGCTCTTCTGACTAACAGCCTTTCCATAGACGGACACAGTGTGATACTGGAGTCACGACTTCTCGACTCACACAAACATGGCTCAAACTCCAGCAGAGCAAACTCAACACTCACAACTGCCCTCTGACTAAACATCTGTTGAACAAGTGCAATAGCTGCCTCTTATGGCTCAAGCTTTATACTTTTGCATTCGTTTTTAGTAGAATCAGATCTGAGCCACTCATTTTTCAAGCTACAAGCAGCTTGAATTATAATTTTTTAACTTTAGTTAACTAGCCTATACTAATAGCTACTAATAAAAAGTAGCTAACTGCATTGTAGCACTGAAATCGTGAGGAAGTCATCCTACAAATGGTTTATACATGTCTCTTAACATCAAACTTGAAGGTCAGGAAAAAGAAGGGTACAAAAAAACATTAGACAAGTCATCTTCCTTTTGTTCCATTTTAGTCCCTCTAGTCTCGTTTAGGGTGTTTGAAAATGTGCCCAAGTTTGATAATCACATATTAACAAGTAAATTGTTGTTATATTATCATGATTCTTCCAATGCATTATTCATTAAGTCATTAAGAATGTATTAGTGCATATTAGTCACTCTCATTTGCATGATTAGTAAAAAGGAGGCAAATTGGAGCATGTTTTTTTCCCCCCTACACACTTGCTGAGCACTTGGATATTTTTTTCAAAGATTAATGTGCCTGTAACAGAGATTTTGTGTAGTGAGATGCTGGTGTTGTAGGTATTCACACTCTTGCACATCTAATTTGCTTAGCTCAAGTGTATTTGCAACACAGTCTTTAAAGTCTGACTACAGCATAAGCAAACCGCTTTGTAGTGCGGCTTGTGAAGGCGCGTAACATTGACTGGATGAAGTGATTTAATGAATGTGCCATTCACAAAACAAAATGATTGAATCAGGCATTTTGTTTGTCAATCTGCTGAGTCTGACCAACAATGGCTGAAGGAAAGGCAGGGTGTGGATTATATGGGGGTTTGGGTGCATCAGACTCTTCTAATTTAGGCCAATAAACAATAGTTTAAACAATAGTTGAGTTAAATAAAACCGCTGGGTTAAAACAACCCAGTTGCTGGGTTTGTCCATTTTCAACCCAACTTGGGTTGTTTTTAACCCAGCATTTTTAGTGTGTACAACAAAAACTGTAATACTTACATAACATAAAATAAACACCAATATATATATATATATAGATTGCTGCAGTTTTTGTAGGCCAACCCGGAAATTAGCATCACCCTGGTTCCCTCAAACTTTTGGCTTTTGGATCCTTGCAGAAAAGTTTATGATTCTTACAAATTTTGTTCATAATGATAATTTTTACAAATGAACTCAGCTTTTATTAATTGTGAAATCTTAAGCCCGGAACACACCAAGACGACGCCGATAAACTAGTGGTGACGAAAGCAGACTGCGGGGTTGGCTCACGTCGGCAGCGTCTGGGTCCAAAGTTGCCCTGACACACCAAACCGACGCTCGACAGCCGACGGCCAAGTAGCACGTCCGTTCTGCGCCTGCGTAAGAAGAAATGCCTGTCCGTACCAGCAGGTGGCAGTACCTGAACAGCCAATCAGAATGATCAGATGGCCCGGTTATCTTCCTAACCAAATCTCACACTCACCTGGTTATCTTCCTTAACCAGAATACGGGGGGAGTACTCTGGGTTCGGGCCAAATACCGAGCTCAGAGCGCCAAATATGCATACTATTTATTTATCTGACTTATTTGCAAGTGTGAACTTGTGAAGTTGAATTGGCAGGGGAAAAAAAGCAGACGAGGACTAACTTCAGCCGACGATGCGGAAAACACTGAGAAAACTTAGTCGGCCGACGAACAAAAACTGCTAGACGGCGTGTTCCGGGCTTAAAACAATTATCATAAGTAAAAAGCTAAATGTAGGCTGTAAACGAACTACACCACGGTCGCATGACTTCAATGTACTTCACCACCATTAAGCTTCCTACAACAAGTCATAGAATAAAATGTGAAATATCTTGAGCTTGTGGTAACCAGAGACCTTATTTCAGGCATTTAACCAAAAACCCATTCAAAAAACCCATTGGCTGCATCCGAAATCACATACTTCCCTATTATATAGTAGGCGAAAAACAGTTAACATACTAGTCTCACCCTCAGAAGTCACGCCTGATGCATATGGCACACTTAACTGGAAACACTTCAGGAGTTTTGAAGTCATCACCTGGTTGGTTGAATTATACAGGATGTCCGGTAGATGTGTGTGTCGCGTTCTTCAATGGTCTGCCTGGAAACAAATACCGTGACGCTAAACCTCATCATGTAAGAAGAACGCCATCGTGTTAACGATCAACTAAACGCTGGATTTTCAAAAGTTTGTGAAGTTCGCGGCTCCATTGTTGCAGTAAACTTGCACAACGCTCTTGAATTAATAATTTATAGATGCACACCGGTTTGCTATTGCAGGGACATCGACTTTACAGTTTCACGCCCCTAAACATGATGTGGAACAAAACGAACTGTGAGTGGTTGCTTTACATGTCAGTCAAACGTCCTCTTGGGCGGTCCTTGGCCAATGAAAGCTGAGATAGAGTCTAGACCTTCAGTCTGAAGGTCTGGCTATGCATTCATACTAAACACGCTCATACTATATTGTGAAGTAATTTTTTATTGATAATAAGTCAGACGGAGCCATTGACTTTACAACGATGGAATCGGAAGTGATAAAGTGTGATTGTTTCCGGGGTTTGGCCTACAAAAATGCATCATCCCTGCAGCAATCTATTCCAAAGTGATTTATAAAACGCAATTGTGTCAAGTAAGCAAAACATGCGCAAAGCACTCATTTGGGTTTGTGCCGAATGACAGAAGTACATGAATCTAAGTTTATTTGTATAGCGCATTTCCCACACGCCAGTTTCAGTTTCGCTTTGAATAAATTTGTTTAGGCTTGGCGGTTATAATAAATGTTGCTTATGAAATGAACAAATGCCACTATTATTCATGTTTTATTCATACTTTCATTTAATATTCACACAATCATTCTTGTTCTGTTCTAAATACCGTTAATACACGTTTATAGTGTGTATATTTGTAAATGTTTCTGTACCGGTATTTTACAGAATTTCTGAATGTAATAATAAAATGTGACTTATGTGTGTTTTTGTTTTTCTCACAACAATGCAATTTTCAGCGCAACTTATTTTCCACAAAAATATGGTCCAGTCTATATTTACAAAGCTTAGATTAATAAGGATTCAGCCCCGGCCTGCTGGAGTTGTGAATGATTGAACAGTAACAACAAGGAAACAAAACATGTCAGGAAGCCGTTATAGATTTGTTATGAAGGATTTCCATAATCAGCGGAGTAATTATGATTTGACCGGGGGAGATGTCTATATTTCAGGCCGCTCAATGAGCGCTATTGACTGCAGTGAGAGAGTGAAAGAAGAGCTCTGCCATCAATTACTGCAGGAGCTGTCCATGCTGTTGGTGCTGAAATCTGATTGCTTGTGTGTTTATGCAGCTACACTGTGAGCGAGATCCAATATGGTTGATTACTTTCTTTCTGTGTAGGTTTAAATATGAAGAAAATGTTATAAAGCTTGACAAAACAGAGCTCTGCTGTACTGAATGTCAGCATGTCTGTGATTAGACCTTTTAGACACAGGCAGCTTTTATAGCCTATAGGAGCTTAATATACATAACTTATTTCACAAGTTCACACTTAAATATAATCAGCAACGAGTAACGAGTTTGCATATTTGGCTTGCTGTCCGAAGGGAGGGCTCCGAGCTCAGAATTTGGCCCAAACCCAGAGTACTCCCCCATATCTGTGGCTGGGATTGGAACAATCGAGAATGAGGAGTTGGGGTGATGGAGGGATGCTGGAAACAGTTGAGTTGGCTATATACACCGATCAGGCATAACATTATGACCACTGACAGGTGAAGTGAATAACACTGATCATCTCTTCATCAACTGTTAATGGGTGGGATATATTAGGCAGCCAGTGAACATTTTGTCCTCAAAGTCGATGTGTTAGAAGCAGGAAAAATGGGCAAGCGTAGGGATTTGAGCGAGTTTGACAAGCGCCAAATTGTGATGGCTAGACGACTGGGTCAGAGCATCTCCAAAACTGCAGCTCTTGTGGGGTGTTCCCGGTCTGCAGTGGTCAGTATCTATCAAAAGTGGTCCAAGGAAGGAACAGTGGTGAACCGGCGACAGGGTCATGGGCGGCCAAGGCTCACTGATGCACTTGGGGTGGTCCCATCCAACAGACGAGCTACTGTAGCTCAAATTGCTCAAGAAGTTAATGCTGGTTCAGATAGAAAGGTGTCAGAATACACAGTGCATCGCAGTTTCAGGGTGCCCATGCTGACCCCTGTCCACTGCCGAAAGCGCCAACAGTGAGCATCAGAGCTGGACCACGGAGCAGTGTTAATTTCGTTGACGAATAATTTTTGTCAACGACATTTTTCCATGGACGAAAACGAGATGATGACTAAATAAAAATGAGTTTTGAATGACTGAAACTATTACTAAAATCTACTCTAATTTTCGTCAAAGAATCAAAACAAGATGAAAATGATAAGGAGTGACGATTTAGGAAGATATCCAGACCGGTCCTGTGTTGAAAATGCGCACATTTGAAGTGTAACGTGCAACGTTTTTTGTCACTAACCTCCCTCTATTAATCTCTTACTTTGTATTTGGAGGTACACGCATACAAAGCACCTTACCTGAGCCAATCAGCGTCCAGAAACATTGATCACGTGATCTCATTGACCCATGAATCAGGTTTTCTTTTACATCATGTGGATGGCCGGGTGTGTGTGCGTCGCTCACCCGAGGAACACAAATGCACTATAAGAAGAAGGCAAGCCGGCGGAGGCAGTGTGATGCTTTGGGCAATGTTCTGCTGGGAAACCTTGGGAACTGCCATCCATGTGGATGTTACTTTGACACGTACCACCTACCTAAGCATTGTTGCAGACCATGTACACCCTTTCATGAAAACGGTATTCCCTGGTGGCTGTGGCCTCTTTCAGCAGGATAATGCATCCTGCCACAAAGCAAAAATGGTTCAGGAATGGTTTGACGAGCACAACAACGAGTTTGAGGTGTTGACTTGGCCTCTAAATTCCCAGATCTCAATCTAATCGAGTATCTGTGGGATGTGCTGGACAAACAAGTCCAATCTATGGAGGCCCCTCCTCGCAGCTTACAGGACTTAAAGGATCTGCTGCTAACATCTTGGGGCCAGATTCCACAGCACACCTTCAGGGGTCTAGTGCTGGAGTCCATGCCTCGACGGGTCAGGGGTGTTTTGGCAGCAAAATGGGGACCTGATTGGTGTATAAAGGTTTCCACTCAGGCTGATTGGGTAGATTATCTGAACGTGCTCCTCCTGAACTTTGTTACTAAAACATCATGTTTCAGACACTACATGACCAGATCACTTTGTTTGTTTTTGCTATTACTCCAAGTATAATTAGAAATATATAAATATTTCATGAACATTGGTGTGTCACATTACTGTTGTCGCCTTTTTATAAAAGCAGCAAGTCATGATTTCACCATGGTTAAAGCTGTAATACAAAGCCTTAAGTGTGTCTTATATCTTAAGTGCCAATGCATATCACTGTTTCAGTGGTAAATTAAGACAGAGCACATAAACACACACCACTCTCTCCACTCTTAAGGACTTTGTCTCTTTCACTTGGCCAGGCATAAGTGCAAAAAAAAAAGAAAAAGAAAAAAGCTCTTGACTCTTGAAAAGACAGTTCATATTGCCACTGAAGTATAGGACGGGCTCTGGTGCTTCACTGCCAGAACAGGGCCTGTCAATGGGTCATAACCATCACAAGTGCCTTTAAAAGCTCATAGTATGTCCACACTAGTGGTTTTAGTGGCAGTGTGACACGGCGTGTAATGTGGAAGGCATGTGATGATCACTGTGGGAGATGGCAGAAAGTATGTCCGAGGATGTGTAGAGAATTGTACGTACAAATCTGCGTTAGTCATAAACAGGAAGCTATTAGTTACAGTTCATTAAACCAAACTATGTCGCCATGGAAATGTCTATTTTGGGTTTATTTATTTCTTTGTATGTGAGAGTGCTGTTAGGAATCTGACATCTATAACCATATAAACTGCTGAAGAAATTAAAATAAATCCCTCAAAAATTAATAAAAATGTCTCCAGTTGAATCTGATAAAACTGTCTTTTTGGAATATTCTCAAAGGACTTTTCTTTAAGAAAAGTGGTTCACTAAAAGTAAATAATGCATTTTTAGTCTTTCTGTTAAATACACTAGATTCAGCAAGTTTTCAAATTTTGTTTTTTCTTGTTGCAGTCTTTTAAATTTCAATAAATTTATTATATATATTTGTATATATTTTCAGTTCAGAATAAATAAGAAGTATGTAATTAAAAAAAGTAGAAGAACCAGAGGGAAAAAACCTTGGGAGAAATAGGTTCAGTATGGGGGGCCAGTTCTTTTCTGGCCAAATTAATGGACATGTCATGAAGCACCGTCTGAATGCTTTGGCCCTTGTTTAAATATGACATTTGCCAGATATTTTTAGTGCTGTTAAAAAAACAAAACAGCAATAATACTTAAGTTATTCTTAATATTACTGTGCCACCACCCATCTTTCTTTCCCTCTCATTCTCACACTGAGAGATTCACAGGTTTTGAGCTCAAACACACCTGGCACAAACACAATCCCCAGGCTTCATTCAACAAATGATATATCACACACATGCTATTTCTTGCCTTCGCAAAACATACTTCACTTGTTTGTCTCCATATGTTCTGCCTATATATAGCTGGATGCATACACTTTCTCATATGCCACTTTTTAATCCTCTAAATAATCAGATTAATGGTCAAGAAATATAGATGGTTCAATTTCTGATTTTTAAAGTATGACCAAATTTGTGGTTATACACCAACAAAAGTACCAACTTTAGTACCAGCTACATTATTTCAACCATGCCAAAGACTGGAATTTTTAAGACCTTATAATTCTAGTAGTATCACACATTGTGCAAGATAAATATGTATAAATATACACAAGTGATGATAATGACCCAAAACATAGAAGCAAATTTACAAAGAAACAGCTAGGAAGAATGAAAGAGTATTTTGCAATGGCCAAGATCAGATCTCATTCAAGTCCAGACCTCATTCTAGCCAAATCGAATCTCAATCCATAGAGTATACATCACATTTACACTGTGCATGAGCACAGACAGAGCACTAATGACAATAAATCAGTAAGAAAAACTGATGAGAAACAAAATCTTTGCTAACATAAAATAGCTTGACACTCTTACTCTAAACCAGAGATGGGTAACTTAGGTCCTGGAGGGACACTATCCTGCAGAGTTCAGCTCCAACCCTAATCAAACACACGTGAACAAGCTAATCATTGTCTTCAGAATTACTAGAAAGCTACAGGCACGAGTTTTTATCAGGGTCGCAGCTAAACTCTGCAGGGCTATGGCCCTCCAGGACCGAAATTGCCCATCCTTGCTTTAATCCATAAAAGAGAAGCATTCCTAAAAAGAATAGTGGCAATTCACAGCAACAACATAACCGAATTATATAAATTTAAAATTGCCTTGCTACATTTATTTTGTTGAGTAAGAACTATTGCATACATTAGTGGCCAAAGTGATGTCTAGCCTAGAAAAAAAATGACCCTTTTTCAGATATTATTAAAATTTGTTTTTGTTTTGTCTGAATTGTTAATAAATGTTACTGCTGTGCATAGATCCTGCCTCTACTCTCTTTGCTGCAACCAGCGTATGTGACAGCACAACTATGCAATATGCTAACAAAAGAGTCCAGGGAACACAAACAAAACTGAACATTACATTTACCCCCCACACCTTCACAAAGGCAGCTCCTGACACCTAAATGAAACAACAAATGAGGAGGGAGGGTGGGGATCTTGGTGGAGGGAGTGGCAGGACTGGAGGCAGAAGTGACCATGGGGGAGCCGGCGGATGAGACCAAGGGGGAGCCAGCAGCGGATAAGAGACTAGAGCAACTTAGAAGAATGCCAGGAAAGTGGTGACCACCGGCGGAACCGATGAAGGGAGGAGCAAGTAACAGACTGAGGTGGAGCCGGGAGAGAAAGAGACCTAGGTGGAGCTGAGGATACGAAGACCCAGGGTGACACCATAAGTCTGGAGTGCCAAGAAGGAGACATGGGGGCTCGGCAGACCAGGGTGGAGTTGGTGGGAGTAAGGACAATGGCGGACCTGGAAGAAAGGAGGAGCCCAGCAGAGCCAGAGGGGTGGAGGGTTGAAGCACAGGCGGAGAGCCAGACGAAGGAACCCAGCAGAGCCTGAGGGATGATGGACCACAGTGGAGATGGGATGGATTGGTGGGCCTAGGTGGGATGCAGGGCATGGAGGCCCGAGGTGAAGCCATGGGGTCTACACACCAGGGTGGAGTGGAAACCTGGAAGCCCAAGGTGAATCTGAGCAGCCAGACGGAGCCACTTAAGGAGGAGCAGAGGGGCTGTAGGGAGCCAGCGGAGGAGGGGCAGAGGAACTGAATAGGGTTGTCAGAAAAGAAGGTTTGGCAGACCAGGGCGGAGTTGGTGGGAGTAAGGACAATGGCGGACCTGGAAGGAAGGAGGAGCCCAGCGGAGCCAGAGGGGCGGAGGGTTGAAGCACAGCCAGAGAGCCGGACGAAGGAACCCAGCAGAGCCTGAGGGACGATGGACCACAGTGGAGATGGGATGGGCTGGAGGGCCGGGCACCTGGAAGCCCAAGGTGGATCCGAGCAGCCGGACGGAGCCACTTAAGGAGGAGCAGAGAGGCTGAAGGGATCCAACGGAGGAGGGGTAGGGAAACTGAATGGTGTTGTCAGAACAGAAGGGAGTGGGAGGCTGGATGGGACCAGTGGCTACGAAAGAGACTTGAGGCTGGGCGGGACCAGTGGGGACTGGAGAGTCTGGAAGCGGATATTTTCCAAATCAAACAGATGGGACAGACGTTGGTGCTGGCTCTCACATCTGCTCAGACTCTGTGATACGTTTGGGCTCTGGGACAAAGATGGCCTCTGGAGTTTACTCTGGCTTTGTAGTGGGCACAAGCTCTGAGTCAACGGTGGGCTACGGCTGGTGGTCGGCAGGGCTCTGGGTCTGTGAGGTCCACCGGAGGATAAGGGGCGGTCACGAAAGAAATGAGCACAGAGTGTGTGTAGCAGGCATCCTCCTGGACCTTGTCCATTGTCGGTAGGGTCCAGTTAGCCACAATTTTTTTGGCCAGGCTGTCATACAAAGAAATTGTGAACACATGCAAAAACAACAGAGAACAAACAAAATTTTAATAATTGATTGTTGTAGTCAATGTATGCTTTTTCCTGCAAGCTTTTTTTTTTTTTTTTTGCATAGTAAAAAAAACCTGTAGCTGTAGTTTGCCTAATTTTGCCAGATAAACACTTTAAGGAAGTTCAGTGTTTTGTTCTTCTCTCATATTTTCCACATATTTTGTTGGTTTAAATCAAACTTGTAGGGTCTTTAAATATCCCCTCTGGACATCACTTTTAGCCACTTCTGAACATGTTTTTAATTTCTGAGAACTCATTCTATTTTTTGTGGCATAAAAAAAAAAAAATCTGAGTGATATAACTGTCCTGATATCATAGTGAAGAAAAAAAGTACCTTAACTTTCTTAATAAGTTATTAGACTGTTTAGTAAAAGAAAAGAAAATAAGTTTGCGAAAACCATAAATATGCTGCTTTGTTATGTTTGCTAGTTATGTTTGTGAGAAATTTGGTATTTATTAAATATGGATGGCTTAATAGTTAAACATTCCACTAGTTTATCTAATTTCGTCAGTGTTTGTCTGGAGAATGGAAGGCTTCACAATTGTTTAAATGAGCACTCTTTGTCGCAGAGTAAAGTAGGCCTGCAATTTGCAGCAGATTTTATGCACAACATTGTGAGAAAAATTCTTTAAAATTCTCTGACAAAAATGACCTGACATGGACACAAATCAAAATAACTGGGGGCTTTTCTAAAAACATTCAGGGTTAAGATAGTTCGTTACATGTTAAAAAATCTTCTGACTTGGTGAAAAGAAACATTCTATCTTAAAGAAAGTGTACTTTTTCTATTTTGTGACTGGAGACGTTTAATTACACAATTTAAAGAGCAGATTCTGGTCATCAGAAGTAGATCATTCAACATTTTTTAGGGGGCATAAGGTCAAAAACTCTGGATGATACAACTGTCCTGAAATTGCCATAATCTTTTATTTGTAATTTTTTGGTAAAATATTAATAAAAATGCTACATAATATTCACAAGATGCAACCAATGTGCAGAACAACATCAAAACAGCAAATTATATCACAGACTGTGTGTCAAGGTCAATACGTCTCGTAAAATATCAGGTAATTTGACTTTTTTATGACGGCAAGGTTATGTTGTAAAATATCATTTGGTGTGACTCCCCATACATCTATAATTACACTGTTGAACCTACCCATACCACAAACCTTAAGGCAGGAACACACCAAGCCGACAGTCGGCCGTCAGGCAGTTTTTGTTAGTCAGCCGACTAAGTTTTCTGCAAGTGTGTTCCGCAACGTCGGCTGAAGTTGGTCCTCATCCAGAGATTGTATTATTATAGGGAGATAAGAGGGTCTGTATCTCTTACCATTGGAGAAAGCGTACCGGCTAACTTAATCACGTGCAGCACCTCTCAGCCTATCGTGTAATGGCCTCTGGTCTCCTTCCCTGCGTACCGCCACAGCCGGAGCATTAGCATTAGCTGTTATGCTTTTTTGGCTAAAGGTTGCAGGATTGCCTTCCAGTGGCTTTGCCTCATCTGTTTTTTTTTTTCAACATGTCGAATCGGCGTCAGAGCTCGTCGGTCCGCCGGGCCATCTGATCATTCTGATTGGCTGTTCAGCTACTGCAGCGCTGAACGGACGTGCTACTTGGCCGTCGGCTGTCAAGTGTTGGTTTAGTGTGTTAGGGCAACTTTGGACCCAGATGCTGCCGACTTGAGCCAACACCGCAATCTGCTTTCATCGCCGTCAGCTTGGTGTGTTCCTGCCTTTACCCGTATCTCACCTCAATAGCAGCAAAAGTGTTAGTGTTCATGTTCCAATACAACATGAATACAACAGATACATTGTACCAAACAATTACTTTTTTATGTAAGTACATAGTAGTTAAAGACACCTAATATAAAGTGTGACTGAATAAATATATTAAAATGATTTTTTACCTTGAAATATATGCAGATGTAACATATTTTTGGGGAGAAATCCCAATCAACCTACATGCAATTTTCTCACTCTGACAAATCTGAGCAATGCATTCCTCCATGAATCTTTAGAGTATATGACTGATTGAAACTCTTGCCACATGATGTGCAGTGGAATGGCTTCTCTCCGGTATGTAGCCTCTCATGTGTTGTCAGGCTTCCTGACTGAGTGAAACACTTTTCACAATATGAGCACTTAAAAGGTATTTCTTGGGTATGGATTCTTTGGTGCCGTTCCAAATCACTTGTACCAGAAAAGGCTTTTCCGCATTCCAAGCAGACATGAGCATGTCCACCAAGATGAGCTTTCTGGTGGTTTTCAGGGTTCATTTCCCAAAGTGAACACGAGTACAGCTCATTTTCATGAATATCTCTGTGTTTTTGTACGACTGACGTTGAAGTGAAATCCGTACCACTCTGATCACAATTTAAGACAGAATGAGTGCACACATGATTTTTTAGACTTCTTGCCCATGTGAAACTCTTCTCACACTGCTGGCATGAGAAAGGCCTTTCTCCAGTGTGGATTCTGATGTGAGTATTGAGTCTTACTTTACGTGTGAAACTCTCTCCACACTGTTCACATGTGAAAGGCTTCTCTCCGGTGTGAATTCTCATGTGCGCAGTAAAGGTTCCTTTACGTGTGAAACTCTTCCCGCACTGGAGGCACGTGAAAGGCTTTTTTCCAGTGTGGATTCTCATGTGCGTCTGAAGTCTTCCTTTATGTGTGAAACTCTCCTCGCAGTGATGGCACGTGAACGGTTTTTCTCCAGTATGAATTCTCAAGTGTGTCTTAAAGGCTTCTCTACGTGTAAAACACTTCCCACACTGAGGGCATGTGAACGGTTTCTCTCCGGTGTGGATTGACATGTGATACTTAAGGCTTCCTTTCACTGTGAAACTTTGTCCACACTGAGAGCAGGTGAAAGGCTTTTCTGCACTGTGAAATTTGATGTGCCTTTTAAGATATTGTTCACATGGGAAACTCTTTCTACAATGAGAACACCTGAAAGGCTTTTCTCCAGTGTGAATTCTCATGTGACGATTAAAATTTTGTCTTGCAGTAAAACTTTTTCCACACTGCGCACAGGAGAAAGGGTTCTCTGTGTCGTGAATTCTCAGGTGCCTATTAAGGTATGTTTTACATTGGTAACTGTTTCCACACTGAGGGCAGATGAACGGCTTTTCTCCAGTGTGACTTCTCATGTGCATTTTAAGTCTTCCTTTAAATGGGAAACTCTTCTCACACTGAGTGCAGTTGAAAGGATTTTCTCCAGTATGAATTCTTACATGTGCCTTAAGGTTTCCTTTAGTAGTGAATCTCTTTCCACACTGGGGGCAGGCAAAAGATCTGTTTGCTTCTGTTATTGTTTGTGAGGAGCTCATATTATTTTCTCCACTTGTAAAATGATGTTTCTCCTCCACTTCATTCAGTTCTTGATGTTCAATTAGACCTAAAATGTCATATAAAAATGTAAGTATCATTTAAAGATGATGAAATATGAAAATAAATTAAATTAGCCTATTTTTATATACTACCATTATTATGATCATTAAAGTTGTGTTGCTCATGTTAATTACACATTTTAAATGCATCACAGTCTTTTTTCTAGTAATTTCTTTAAATCTACATCCTCCAAAATCTAGCAAACTGGCTGAGGTACATTGAGTGAATGTTTTGAAATGATAAATGGGTCAAGATGCAAGGAAAATGTGTTATAAATTTTTGGTTACGCCACATGACATCTTTTTGAAACAATATAATAGTTTTTCAAAACAATACGAACACAAGAACTTGGCACTTATGTCCTTTTCAAATGTCCCAGATATGTTTGACAAACTATTATATAACATAAAATTATGTTATTAACATTATACACATCATATCCTATATATATATATATTATTTATTTTGGCATAATCTATTGAATAAGTAATTATTGAAGCAATTAAAAAACAACTTTAATTTCCAAAAACCTAATATAGATCTGTGTCACATATTTTACCATTACCACATAATTTTCGGTGACCAAATAAATCCCTTAATATTGTGACACTCAAGAAGTAACACGGTTGGAAACAGCATTTCTACAACACTGGTAAGTACATAGTAGCATTCAATTACTCAAGATTGTAAGAAACAAATATTTTATACTCTATTTTATGGTAAATATAAATGAATTAACTACACACCAGCCCAAACTAGCTCATACTGAGTTT
Organism: Elopichthys bambusa; assembly: GCA_037101425.1. NCBI lineage: Eukaryota > Metazoa > Chordata > Actinopteri > Cypriniformes > Xenocyprididae > Elopichthys > Elopichthys bambusa. The sequence continues at coordinate 4,387,800 of CM074441.1, forward strand.
CCTGAAACTTTAATATCAGGAATCATAAACGTACACCAACCTCTTTTTTCCTTTGTATCTTCATTTTTCATTGTGCTTGTTTCTGGATAACTTGTGCCTTCACTCTCCTCTTTAATAAATGCCATCTTTCAATAGTATGTCAGATTTCAGCTTCTGTTTGTTTCTAAGTGTATCTTTACGTTCAGAGTGAGAATATTAACGACGTTCATTCGCCTGAATCCCAACTCGCATACTTACACTACGCACTAAAAGTACCTTGTACGCAGTTAAAGTAATGTACGTACTTTAGAGTATGGAATAAAGATGAGTTTTCCATTCAAAGTCAAACACTGGATACTCCTACTTGATATTTCCGCGTTGCAACAAAAAATGTTCTGTGTGTGTTCGACGATATGACAAATGTCAATGTTTGTACTCCATGAATGTAATTTAGGGATCTTAGCTCAGTTATTAAAAGTGAATGTTTATTATCTCTGCCGCCATGTTTTAATGACGCCACTGTTGGAGGTGCGTCACATTATGGAGGCGTGGCTTGACTGCGCTCTCTTATCAACACTGACTGAATAGCCCTTTAAGATCAAAGAAACAATCTGTTAATATAGTAGCATATCAGATATATAATTGGAATATGTTGTCGATGTGTTTATTTATTTTTCTACATTTGAACTGTACACACAAAAATTTCTAAAACTCCTATGCCCTTTTCACCCCCCTTATTTAAAACACTCACTTCTTTTATTTATTTTTTTACTATACTAAAATACAATACGTGACAAGTAGGCTATATGAATAAGGTATAGTTTTTTGTACTGTTACTATTTATTTATCTTTTGTTTTTCTCCTTTTTATAATGAAATTGATTTGTATATATGTGACCCTGGATCACAAAACCAGTCATAAAAGTCAATTGAGTTTCATACATCATCTGAAAGCTGAATAAATAAGCTTTCCATTGATGTATGGTTTGTTAGGATACAACTATTTGAAAATCTGGAATCTGAGGGTGCAAAAAAATCAAGATATTGAGAAAATCGTCTTTAAACTTGTCAAAATGAAGTCCTTAGCAATGCATATCCATTGTGAATTTTGATATATTTACAGTAGGAAATTTACTAAATATATTCATGGAACATGATCTTTAATTAATATCCTAATTACTTTTATTCTACACACATTCATACTATACAGAACATACTTTTTTAGTGGTCGCAAAGTATGTACTTGCAAAGAGAATATGTGATTTTGAATGCAGTCTAAAGGCTGATTTATACTTCTGCGTCGAAACTATGCCGTAGGCTACGTGCGCTACACACAGCGTACGACGTAGCCTCACGTGCACCTCTCCAAAAATGTAACAACGCATTAATTCTACGCGGACCACCATTGGTCTGCTAGAACCTCTCCTTGCATTTGTAATTGCACGTCGACACGGACAACGGCGCAGAAGTATAAATGAAAATCGACGCGTAACCTACAGCTCAGAGGCTACGGCATAGGTCTGACGCAGAAATATAAATCAGCCTTTAGTGTTCATGTTAATTTCATATGGTTTTGAAAACAACAACAACAAAAAAAAACATTTTAAATCACTAAATATCATGTGGTATAATCAAGCAAAAGTAATAACATACTAAACACACCTTGTACACATCTTGATCTTTATTTACAAAAACAAATGGCAAGTACAGAGGTATGACTTCTTTTTAGTACTCATGTTCACATTTTCAGTTATCCTTATACCATGTCTATGCCAGACGTGACCGTTGTCGCGTTGCATCACGCCTCAACAGTTAAAAGCTGTCTACGCTGAAAGCTACAAACAGACCATTGCAAAGCACTTGGACTACGTCAGAAATAGAATGGGGAATCCGTTTACTGTCGGGAATTTGTTGTGATGCGCTGCATCCACTGTAGACAATATCACTGATTATAATGGATTCTATTGTCCTTTGACGCGTTGTGTCGCGCCGCTCGCATCTGGTGTAGACACGTGTTAATGTGTTAAAAGCTTCCACTATATGAGCACTTATTTGTCCTGTATGGATTATTTGGTGACGTCCCAACTCACTGGTATTTCCACACTGCAAGCAGACTCAAAACTCAAACCGTTTTTTCTTGTTTTCTTTTAAACACTTTCCCCAAAGAATAGTCTTCTCATTTGCATGAAATTTCAAGTGTGTTTTAAGGGCTGCTGCCCAAGTAAAATGTATACCATCCTGATCCAGTTATATCCTGCTCTTACAGAAGCGTGACACATGTTCTTTAAGACTTCCTGCCCATGTGAAAGTCTTCCCACAATGATGGCATTTGAAAGGCCTCTCTCCAGTGTGAATTCTCATGTGCAAATTAAGGTTTACTTTCTGTCTGAATCCCCTCCCACACTGAACGCACACAAAAGGCTTCTCTTCAGTGTGAACAGTCATGTGCGTATTAAGTAATGTTTTAAGTATGAAACTCTTCCCACACAGATGGCAAGAGTAGGGCTTTTCTCCAGTGTGCATTCTCATGTGCAAATTATACCCTCCTTTAAAAGCGAAACTCTTTCCACACTGGTGGCACGTGTAAGGCTCTTCTCCAGTGTGAATTCTCATGTGCTCATTCAACACTCCTTTACGTCTAAAACGTTTCCCACAATGTGAGCATTCGAATGGTTTCTCTCCAGTGTGGATTGTCATGTGAATCTTAAGGCTTCCTTTCTCTATGAATCCTTTTCCACACTGACAGCAGGCGAAAGGCCTCTCTTCAAAATGAGTTTTAAGGTGCCTCTTAAGACATGTTTCATATAGGTAACTCTTTCCACACTGAAGGCATCCAAAAGGCATTTCTCCATTATGATTTCTCATGTGCACATTAAATGTTTGTTTATGTATAAAACCCTTTCCACACTGAGTGCAGGTGAAAGGCTTCTCTCCAGTGTGAATTCTCATGTGACTCTTAAGGTTTCTTTTCTCTGTGAAACAACTTCCACACTGAGAGCAGGTGAAAGGCTTTTTTCCATTATGAACCCTCACATGCACATTAAAGGATTCTTTACGTGTAAAACTCTTTCCACACTGAGTGCAGGTGAAAGGCTTCTCTTCAGTGTGAGTTCTCATGTGATTCTTAAGACTTCTTTCCTCTTCGAAACAACTTCCACACTGAGAGCAAGTGAAAGGCTTTTCTCCTGTGTGAATTTGAATGTGCCTGTTAAGATATTCTTTACATGGGAAACTCTTCCCACAATCGAGGCATCCGAAAGGCTCCTCTCCAGTGTGATTTCTCATGTGTGCATTAAAGGTTTCTTTATCAGTAAAACTATTCCCACACTGAGAGCATGTGAAAGAATTCTTTTCAGTATTTACATTTGTGTCACGCTTATGGTTGCCTGTACAACTCTTTCCTTTCCGAACACATGGTGAAGATCGCTCTCCAGTGTGAGTCTTCATGTGCGAATTAAGGTTTCTCTTTTGTATAAAACCCTTTCCACACAGAGAGCAGGTGAAAGATTCCTCTCTAGTGTGAATTTTCATGTGGCGTTTCAAGCCTTCTTTCATTGTGAAACTCTTTCCACACTGAGCACAGGTGGAAGGGTCCTCATTGTGGATTTTCATGTGCCTATTAAAGTATGTTTTACAATGGAAACTCCTTCCACATTGAGAGCAGGTAAACGGCTTTTCTCCAGTGTGAATTCTTATGTGCGTATCAAGTCTTCCTTTGAACTGGAAACTCTTTCCACACTGAAGGCAACTGAAACGCTTTTCTCCAATGTGATCTCTAATGTGCACATTAAGATTTCCTTTAGTGGCAAAATTCTTTCCACATTGATGGCAGGTAAAAGGCTTTTCTCCACTGTGAATTTTAATGTGCACATTAAGGTTCCCTTTAGTGGGGAAACTCTTTCCACACTGAGGGCATGCAAAATTTACAAAACAAGATTCTTTGTTAGCTTCTGTTTTTGTTTCTGAGAAATTATTTCCAGTTTTTAAGAGGCTCCGCCCATTTTCTCCAGTTGTGAAATGATGCGGTTTCTGATGTTGATGTTTCTCCTCCACTTCATTCGGTTCTTGACTTTCTTCTTTGATTCCAATCAGGTCTAGAATAGAATATCAAATTGTAAGAATCAGTTAAAAAGGACAAATGTAAAAAGCAAAATAAAAGTGGTCCAGAATCTATTTTTATACACTTTTTTATTTGCCAAGGGTGCTTTCTAGGGCTGGGATTGATTCTGAGATTTGTCAAATGCAACACGATTCTCTCTCAAATCGATTCTGAACTTAGTTTTTAACAGCAGATGGCGCTCTAGGCTAGTTTTTACCTGCAAGCTCAAATGCTCACAAAGAAGAGCACTTGTGCATTCGAGAAAGTACTTGCACCTCAGAATGCTTTTATGACACGAGATTAATGTAAACAGCCCACTGCAAACGCACTTGTAATTTGCTTCAACCTTTTCGACTTTTATGAATGATTATTTTATAGAAGGTTCAAGTGGTGTGTGTAAGGAGTTGGAAGCAAGGAGAGTACGGCTGTTTCTAAAGCATGCAGTGCCATCTGCTGTTAAAAACTAAGCTCAGCATCAATTCGAGAGAGAATCACGATGCAATCGGAAAAATCTCAGAATCTATCCAGAATCATTTCTTGATTCGCAATGCATCAATTTATTGTCCCTGCCCTAGTGCTTTCACACTGGAAGTTTAGTTCGAAACAAAGCATGGTTTGCATAAAAAATTGATCATGTGAAAGTTGTCATGCGGACCCGGGAGCACACCAGGGTTCCAAACTTGAGACTACCTGTAGGAGGTGGTCTGAGTTTGGTTGCACTGGAACTGTGGCACGATTCATGTGGATGTGAAAAAAAGGCCCTGTCCCAAATGGAACCCTAAGGCCTCACGATCTTCCTCCTGTCGTGACGTAATGCTGCTTTGACTCGGGATGAAGTCTGCTGCAGAGCACCGGGGTCAATAGAATCAAATGTGTGTGAAATGAGACCAATGCTGTTGGGGGTGCCTGGAACAAACGCACTGGGATTCAGACCATGGCAAACGTGCCCAGTGTGAAAGCCCCATAAGATTCATAAAAATGCTGAAGTTAATGCCATCAAATCTTGTAGATACTTGCAGGGGACCACAAGATGATTTTACGTCAACAAGTAACATTTGTTGGGAACATTTGGGTCAAAATCGAAAAAAAAAAAAAAAAAAAAGCAATTCATACACACTATGACTTGAATATGTTTATGACCATGTTTTTACATCATTTACATCCAGAGGATCACTTATATCATTATATATCATCATACAAATTTGACTTGACTTGATACTTGATACTGTACTTCAAGATGGGATTTGTTGGCAAAATTAAAGTGATGAAGACACCAATGGATATTTAGGTTGTTTCAGTATATTTTGTAGAATCTTTTAAAGTTGTCTGGATAAATATCAGCTGTTACATCAGGCAGATGATAGAGTTCAGCATCTATCTGGCGTACCCACTTGTAATGAAAACGTATACCGTCTTGGCTAACCACTGATGAGTAGTCAACTATAACCTAGGGTATGATTTTACCCCAAAATTCAACATGCATGACACAAAATTGCAGCTGCCTGATTCCAGTTGTTTCTGTGAATTACAGCAACCCAATCTTAAAATAAATAAAATGCCACTCAATCCTTCTGGCACTCATTGGGTGTAACTGCAGTGATTTATGCCTACTGTGTCATAGGGACGGGTGGTATATCAAGTTTTTACGATATATCGATATATTTTTGTAAACGATATACTGTAGGATGAGGCAATACCACAAATATTTCCATTTTGCCAGAGGCGCCGCTGGGGTTTCTGGGCTCCCTAGCTATGGGATGAGGGGAGTTTTATTTATTTTCTTCACAAATTTTCTTCTTTTATTTATTGTCTTCGATTTTGACTTCTACTTTAACAATCATTATTTTAAAAGACAAAGCTTAAGCCTAGTCCCAGACTAAAATGAATGTTTGAGCTGTTTTAACTGAAAGCAACTTGCTATCCTAAAATATGTCAGTGCCATTGTTCTCAAGATGCACACCAGTAATGTTTTTACATTACATTACATTCGGCTACCAAATCCAGTCATATGGTGAAACCAACAAGCAGAAAAAAATCTTAAAGGGTTAGTTCACCCAAAAATGAAAATTGAAATCTTTTGTTTTGAATCAGTGGTTCGGAACATGTATCAAACTGCCAAAGCATTGATATTTCTAAACACTTATGATGTAACAAAGCCTCGTTTACTGAATTCAAAACAAAAGATTTGTAAAGCTTCGAAGCTTCATGAAGCAGTGTTTTGAAATCGCCTATCACTAGATATTGTTGAATAAAGTCGTTATTTTGTTTTTCGGTGCAAAAAAAGTATTATCGTCGCTTCATAACATTGAGGTTGAACCACTGTAGTCACATGAACTGTTTTAAATATGTTTTTAGTAGCTTTATGGGCATTGAAAGTGTAAATTAACTTGCTATCAATGGAGGCCTCGCTGAGCCATCGGATTTTATCAAAAATATCTTAATTTGTGTTATGAAGATGAACGAAGGTCTTACGGGTTTAGAACGACATGAGGGTGAGTAATTAATGACAGAATTTTCATTTTGGGGTGAACTAATCCTTTAATCAAAAGCAATGAAATCATGGAGAGGACCCATGCAGACCCTATTACAAAATTTGATATTTTAAAGAAAAAGTTAGTTCAGGTTGGAAAATGTCATATAGTGTGACTCTCCAAAACCTTAATTACAATTTTAAAAATAATAATAAAAAATTTTTTTTCTTAAATAATCAAGATATGTACACTCAAATGCATTCAGGGTGTGAGGGAAATATGTTATTACATTTTACTTGGTTACAGTTTTAATCATTAAATCGCCATATACTGTTGCTGCTGCTGTTGAGTCTACAAACTATTTTTATCTAGTTTTGGAGTATAAATTAAACGTGATAATACAAAAGGACGTGCTCCACAAAATAATGACAAGAAAAAGCGTCTTTTTATTGAGTCGTCTTTGTCATGGGCTGCACGAAATAAGATCACAAATCGACTCTCTTAAACTGGTTCTTTTTGGTGAATCAAAAACACAGCTACCAGTGTTGTTCAATTTACGACGAAATTACTGAGCCAGAAAAAAGATTTACAAAATCAGGAGTTACTGTTTGAATCCGGAATCAATTCAAATCAAATTATTATCCAAATGTATCCATGACTCGGCAGACATGCACATTCTTTCTGTACTCTCACGTACTGCATGAAAATTACTTTAATGTTCACTAGCAGTCATCATTAATGAAAAATAAATAAGGCACACCAACCACTTTCTTCCTTTGCATCTTCAATTTTCGTTCTGCATGCTTCTTCATAACCCACGTCTTCTCTCTCCTCTTTAATAAAGTCAGTTTTCACAAATATGTGGTTCATGGTTCAGTTGTTATGCTGTGTGCGTTCGACTCGGAATTTCTACTACTGTATTACGAAGTTCAATGTAATGTTACCTAAATAACTTAGAAACTCGTACAGAAATCCACAGTTCTGAATCTGTCAACATGCGGGTGTGTGACGTCATTTAAAACATGGCTGCGCCCAGTGAGATTCACACAGTGAATGATAAACATTCTCTTCTAAGCAAATACATGCACAAATGGTTTCTGGCATATTCTATGATTGATTTTAATACCGCGAATGCACAAAAACGCTAGTGCTGGAAGCTATCGTTTATCCTCCGCGGTGACTTCTCTGTTTACTATCAAACACCTGTTAAACAAACGAAAGCATGCAACGGGAACGCCTTTGTGTTCGATAGTCGAAGATATCGAGTAGGAATATCCTGCATGTGACTTTGAATGAAACTAAGCATTACCGCTAGAAAAGTATCTAAACACCTGAATTAACGCTGCGCAGAACGCTACGAATCTACTGATATCAATGGAAATGTTGTGTTGGATGGACGGACTTAGAGGGGGAAAACACATGGATTTGTACGCAATGCTTTGTCATGCGACCAACGGTTGTAAACTCGTACGCTATACGCCAAACGCGTTGCTAAATACCACTGCCTTTATACACTGAGCAAATGTATATGCCTACCATAGATTCCAATCCGCATTGCATTTGAATTGATTTCCCCTTGAATTCAAAATGATGGGCCCACAATTATAATATAAACGCATAAACACACACACACAGTGGCACTCTGAAAGATGTACACTTTAATATAACACACACACACACACACTCATATATATATATATATATATATATATATATATATATATATATATATATATAGGCTATATATAACTGTCAGACAATATATAGGTTTATATAGGTAGCCTATATAAACATAGCCTACTCAAAGCACCTCAAAAGTTCAACTTCAATGCTTTTAAAATTTTCCTCACTATGAAATAGATTTCAAGGTAAGTATCATCTCATAGACTATATGAAAACCCATGGCTAAAATGTTTATGGACATTTTTATAATGGTCGTTTATTTTTTCAATATCCAGCAAAACAAAAAAAAAAAAAAATCTGATTTCGAACAGGAAACACAAAATTTGGCTTCACAGCACTGAATGAATTCAATAACAGCAGATTAAAATTGGCTTGTGTAGCAAACTCAGAACAGATCGATCAATATCTGACCTCCACGAGAAGCATAGGTTGACATCATGTCAAAGTTTGTGTTGACTAAACGAAATAAAGCTGTTCAGTCATGATGGCAGTTTGTAGAACAACCTGGAATTGAATTATAATTCAACGTGACTTCACTCTGGGATTTCCTGTGTTTTTTATTTTTATTTTTTTATTATTGACGTTTTCAGTTTATGAGTAAAAGATTTGTGTTTAACATTAGGGTACAACAGGCAAACCTTAAAGTAAGTGTATGATTGCAGGAAAAAAAATGTTTTATTGAACACTAATGGTGCAGCACATTTTGTGCATGGGAAAAAAAATGATAAAACTAGCTTGTTTTTAAATAAATGTTTTATAAAAGTTTTATTTTTTGAACAATTTTGTACCCTTCAGACATTTCTGTACACGTTGTCATTAAATGTGTAATTGTCATAAATGTATGCAGTTTAATAGATTATTTGGTTTGATTTTGTGTGTGTGTGTGTGTGTTCCCTTTTTTATGTTACATTGTGTGCATAAAAAGGTAAAAATGTTGAGCTTCAGGAAAGTATTAGTCACATTCTCTTTATGTCTACAAACATACACACAACCTTTAAATAATGCTTGTCTCAGGAGCTAAAAGTGCAGATGCCTGAGGTGCAGGTGTGTGTTTAATACAAAGACATGCTCTGAGACTTAATGAATCTTAACAAACCTTAACAAATCCCTCCACAAAGCAACCTTGATGCCAGTACTGTAACGTGACCTTTCCTCCTCCACCGTGGTTCATTTGCAGTATTCTGGAAGAATGCTTATTAGTGTTGTTTGCTAAGGCAAGCATCACTATTACTACTGATCTGAACTATATTTCTGCTTGTTGTGCTTTTACTTTTGCTTACAATTTATACATTGTAATTCATTCATGTTGTTCATTTTTGAGGTAAAATTCACTAAAGTTGTTTTTGGGCAAACAATGATACCATTCAAACATTTGTGGTAAGATTAAAAAAAGAGAAATTAAATTAAATTGATCAAAAGTCACTGAACCAGTGACATTTGCATGGCAAGCACCACTCATATGTTTGTTTTGCTATTTTATCTGCAGTTGTATGTGTGTATGTGTATATATATTGTGTTTTTAGATATAAAACTCTTACACCACAAGACTGACATCACTAAATCTGCATGCGTATTAGATTTATTTGCATGACTGAAGCACAAGTTGGCTGTTATCGGCCTGATTCTGTCCCTTTGCTGTTTGACAATTTGTTAATTAACATTTCACAGACACCCAGAAGGACAGAATGTGAGGCACAGAGAGACAACGCAGTAAAAGAGAAAAGAGACTTCACAAACTTTTTTTTTTTTTTACAAAAAAATCTCAAACTAATTTCTCGGTCTGTTTGTCCATGCATTATTCTTTTTTCTCAATTATCATAAGTCGTTCAGCTGTAAAATATATCTCCATATTTTGTTCTTTCACATCTTGCCTTCATTCTAGCTTCACTGATGACTGGGGTGAAACCAAAAGGGCACATGCACTGTCTGAATGACCACAAAGGACACACATTAAGGGTGCTTTCACATTAGCACTTTTGGTGCGCACTCCGGTTCGATTGACGTCAGAGTTCGGTACGTTTGGATGATGAAAACACTGTCTTCTGAACTCGGGTGCGCACCCGCGAACCGTACTCGAGTCCGCTTAAAAAGGGTGGTCTGGGGTGCGGTTCAAGCGAACTCCGGTACGGTTCGCTGCTGATATGAACGCAAACGTACCAATTCGCGAAAGTGAACTGCTATTAATGCCGTATTATTTGCCGTATTACATGAACTGCTTTTATAATACTTTTATGTTTTTATTTTATTTTTTTCCCATTTTCAATGCTTATGTTATATGTGATTTTCTTTTGGTTCCCATGTTTCCTTCCGGTGGTTCCTGTTCCTGTTTGTTCCCATTAATAGTTGCGCTGTGTCCATACCTTTAAATAGGGCACTATTTGAGGGTACAGCCATTTGTACTGGTGTCCAAAACCATAGTGGACGTTATTGAGTGCACTCATTCAATCCCACAATGCACCACAATAACGAGTGTACAAATGATGTATGCTTAATGGCTAGAGAATTCCCATGATGCACTGTGAGAGTCACGTGCCAAATGAATTCTCGCGTCTCACCAGAAGATGGCACCCCTGGCTGAATCATCCATTCATCCATTTTTCAAACCGCTGGTCCACTGTGGGTACAGCGCAATATCATACAGGTATAAACTCCTTTTTAATTGATTATTAAATTGATTAATTAAGGTTTATACATAGTTTCCATAACAGAGTTCAAGATAAATCTTTTCATTACTACCTGAGCTGCCAGTTTCCTAAGTTTCAAATGATTATTAAACAGCAAGCACAATCTATGCAAAAGCGGCAGCCCTTCTGGCGCACTCAGTGTCCGAATTCACTCACTCATTTTCATTCCAGCATGTCCTCCAACCAATACGCCCATATAGGTCGTTTGTCACTTACCTGAAATAAGTCCCATAGGAGAGTTTACTAAAGTTGCGCCCACAGGACACTTTCATTTTAATGCATTGTTCCCTTTTATCTGCGTCATATTTTGGGTTGTGGGTTCGATCCCAGGGAATGCATGTGCTCATAAAGTGTACGTGCACTATAAATCACTAAGGGTAGATTTAGGGTTGGGGTAGGTGTAGTTGTTAATAAAAAAAAAAAATTATTTTGCTAAATGGAAATTGGACAAACGGTGGGTAAGGGACTGTGTAAAAAGTCCACACATTGCATTTAAATGAACACGCATTTTGATTGGTAACGACGGTCATACGTCATTTCATGATGACTGACGTAACACGAGACTGTTATTATTCAGCTAGAGGGCGCATGACTTTAAAATAGCTCCGTTGGTAGAGCATTGCAATATACAACAATATGCAATCATGTGATCATGGGTAAGGGACCATGTAAAAAGTCTACACATTGCATTTAAATGAACATTGAACATGAACATTTTGATTGGCAACGACGGTCATACGTCATTTAATGATGACAGACGTAACTGTCATTATTTTTACGCCAGCTAGAGGGCGCATGACTTTAAAGCGTAAATAAAGGTCGTAATAAGGTGCTTGAAAAAAAAACACCTATAGGGTCGTTTTTTGGAGGAGGACAGTTTCTTTTATTCACTCCCTCAACTGAACTATATTAATGGACTAATATAGGGACTAGTGAATGAGGGTATAGGAGGTGATTTCGGACACAGCCTTGGTTTCTGTGGTTACTTGTTGGCTAATTGATTGTGTTCACCTGAGTCTCATTTAGCCATGTATTTTAGTCTTCAGTTTGGTTCTTTTTGACCTGCATTGTCTTTACATACGTGAAACTGATTCTTGTTTTCTGAATTGCCTTCTTTGTTTTTTGTAAATAAACAAAATTTGCTGATACCAAGATCATCTGCTGCTCTTCCCTTGCCTGCACCGTGACACTTTCAATAAATGAAAAAAAAAGAAAAGGAAATACTTCCATGGAACAAGGAAAGTTGTACAGGTTTGGAACAAATTATGCATGAGTACATTTTCATTTTTGAGTGAAGTCTATTTCGGTTCCATTTAAATTCCATCCTAACATTAATGCCTTGCTCTTTCTCTGTAATCATTTCTTACACTTTGAGAGGCTGTCAGAATGCATCAAGTGCTTTGCGATGACAGTCAGCATCATGCTAACGGCAAAGACAGTCTGTATTCATCATTGCAAGCCTTCATCTGACCTGCTCATAATGCAGATATGATAATTTCATTCCACAACCTACTAGAGCGTGTCTGTGTGCACAAGCTACTTATAGGAAAAGTTCAACCCAAAATGAAAACTTTGTCATCATTACGTTGTTCCAAAATCTTACGACTTAACTTAAATGGAGCACAAAGGGACAGATTTACTAGTAGCTTGCACCAGCGCAAACCCTCTTTTTGGCGTTAAAGAACTGCTGTCTGGATTTACTAAAGACACACAGTAAAAAAATTAGCAATGAAAAGGCATGAACACAATTATTTTTGTACCAGACCTTATTGCATTTGTATGGAGGTTCCCTTTTGGACGCAAAAATTATGGGCAGAGCGTATTAAAATAAAACACACAACATGATTTACTAACGTTTGCAGTAGTTAATTTACTCGTATTTGCACCCATAGATATGTATATGTAGGTGGTGGATATAATAATTTAATAACAGCTTAAATTTCATTTTGTACTTCACACAATAACATGGCTTCAGAAGACATGGACTATAGCACAAGAGTCATATGGACAACTTTTATGATCATTTTATAACATTGTTATGGTGCTTTTGCACCGCTTTTTTAGTCTTTAAAGCTACAGGCCACATTCATTGTCATTGCATGGAAAAGAGTGATGTATATTATACAAAGTTTCTCCTTACACAAGAAAGAAAGTCATACAGATTTGGAACATCATGAGGGTGAGTAAATGACAGAATTTCATTTCAGGGTGAACTATCCCAGCTAACAAAAGTATGTCTTGCTAATGTTCTTGAGTTAAGAAAATAATTATTTCTTAATGTTCTCTGAATGTTCAAAACATCCCATTTTTCAAATGTTTAAAAACCTTGTTTTGTTTTTTTTTGGTTACACAAATGTTAAAGGGGTCATGAACTGCATTGTTTTATTATTTTATAATGTTTCCTGGGGTGCACTTATAATGTTAGTATGATTTTTACATCAAAAATGGTCATAATTTAGAAATAAAAGGCATTTTTCCTCTGATTTTAGCCCTCTGATTTGAATGCTCTGTTTGAAGGGGCGTGTCTGTGTGGGACTTAAGTGTAAACATCCACTGCTGTGATTGGCTGACATCTTTACATATGGAAATAGCTAAGTATTACATTTGGAATTCTCTTGAAATCCTTTAGAACGTTTTTACTATTACTGTTCTCAAGGTTAACTAATCATGAAAATTGTTAATTATAGCATTATATTTAGATTGTGCTGTGGCATGAAAGGTTGCAGTGATAAGCATATAGCTGATTGCAGACATGTTGAGTGCATGAATGCAGTGATCTCGTCATTGTAACTCGATTTCTGCACTAATGAATGCTTTCATTATAACTAACAGTGCAAACACAATAATGTAAATTAGAAATTTGGTTGATTCTAATGGGGGTTTGGTGAGAGTCCAGAAGTCACTGATAACCTTGCGCTGTTTGATTGACAGTTCAAGTGATTGCTTTCTATATATAATTTATTTCACAGTTTAAATAACAGATTATTTTCATCCTACTAAGAGAACCTGTGTGAAGTTGACTGTTTTTGAGTTCAGAGAACTTTCCCTAAAAGTAGGGATTCCTTTAAATCCAGCTCACAATTTCAAAAATGCATGTGTGCATTTCAGATGTGAGTTCATTCAGTAAAGATCACAGCATGTAACCAATTTTAGAGCTGTTTGAAGCTGTTTTCTATATTACAGATATGTCATATCTAAGAATAAACCCTAGACAGATGAAAGCACAAAAATATAGTTTGGGCACCTCCATTTTACAACAAAGCTCAAATCAAATGGATGGCATGACTCTAGTGCCTTTGAAGTCTTCAATGTATTGATTACAGATGAAATGTCATTACAGGTGTTTGCCAGTAATGAGATCATCGCAAGCTCCCTGTGCCCGATTTGGACCTACGTCCCTGCTGACATTTATCCCTGTTTAGTATGCCATGATGAACACTCAGATAATCACACTTCATCCTCACAATCACAACATTCATTAGAAATGACCTTTGCGAGCGACAATTAGCCAGGAAGGCTCCATTGTCAAAAAACAAAAAGTTGAATTATCAAAGATTTAGAGCAATCAATATTTGAGTCCATTACTGGTAGCCGACCGCTCAGTGTGAACCAGACCGAAACAATCAACTGAATTAAAATCTAATGTGCCAAGATCATTACACAAAAAATAGCTCAACAAACATGGATAACACCAATGTTGTCTTCATTAATTCATAATTGGGGCATTTAGTATGTTACAGACAAGAGTGGCACATTATCTCACCGGAAACATTATGGTGATGTACTTCTCCTCCACCAGATCACCACCCATTTGCTTCCAGGTTTTATTGTCTTTCTGTTTACCTTCAGTTGGTTTAAACTCATGTTTAACAGTCCAGGACAAAAGGCCTTTACTTTGCCATGCCCACATACCAGTGCATTTCAAATTCATTGTTACAGATGTTTTTCCATACAAGATGTGGTTCCATTTGATGTTCCATTAAGGTTCCATTTGTTAACATTAGTTAACTACATTATTAACATGATAACTTAATGTTAATTGAAAATCAGAATCTGATAATATTATTTAATAGACCTGAGCTAACATTGAACAGTTATGTGACGTATATATATGAGGGAAATGGCTTCCTGAACAAGAAAAAAAGGTAGGATGGGACTTGATTTTGTCCATTGGGAATTGATTGGAACATTGGATCGTTGTTGTTTGCTATTGCTACGATCTTTCATGTGAGCGACAGGTTGTCCCAACTTTGATTTTACGGTCAAAGCTAAAGTGACTGTTACTCATGGATCACTGCAGTAGTGAGTTCATACTAGAAGTTTACACTATTGTAAACTTTATTCAGTTTATTCAATTCTAGGGTGTTTTCACATCAATGGATCGTTTGTTCTGTTTCGAAACAGGGACTAATGTTGCATTGTCTTCTTGGTTCGGTTCGCTTTCACACGGCAACATTTCAAAGCGTACCAAAATGTGTTTATGCAAGTCACATGCGAGTACAACTGTCCTCTTATTGGTCAGAGCTTTCTCAGTGCCATCCATCAAAATGATTGACAAGTTTGCTCCATTAGTTTACTGTGGCTTTATTTGTAACTTTTGAGACACACGCAAACACTATAAGAATGTAGCTGTTATTCTCACTGTTAATATACTACATTCGTATTAATGCTGCGGCAAATTAAAGCGCGCTCTCTCTGGATCTCCCAGCGCTGTCTATTAGGTGAACTGTAAGAGCCGGATTCAAGGCTTCGTCGGGAAAGCATTCTCCCATGGAGAAGTGCAATAACATTTTAACATGAAGAGGTGCTCTTTGGTTTTAAACTATGGTAACTAATGTGCTCACTCACAGAACACTACTGCTTTTTATATAACACATTTCCCGTTATGAATTATGATATTGTTTAGTTGGTTGGTCTGTTGGGTCGGATTGTTTTCACATCTCAAGTGAACTGCTCCAGAGTTCGTTTGAAAGTGTACCGAGACCACCTCTTCAAGGAGGTCTTGGTACGCTTGTTTGGTCCGCTTTTGGTGCGCACCCGAGAGCGATTGCTGCATTCACACCTGCCCAAATGAACTGCACCAAGAGGGGCAACAAACTCTAGTGCGATTCAACCAAACTAAATAAGGCAGGTGTGAAAGCACCCCTAAACTCTTAGACAGTCATGGCACAGAGGCTCTGGTTTACTATTTTACACATTATTCCTGTATGTTGTCAGGTTAAACTATATAGACATATTTAAAAATAAAAAAAACATATAAAAATGACAGACACACACAGTAGTTTGCTACAACTGCGGGTCTCCTATATGGTTTTGGCCCAGCAGTTTAACAGATCATCAGATTAATTTGCTAGAGGAATTTAATGAATTTAATATTAACCAGTGTTACACTCGACAACCTTGAGAGTGATAATATTCTTATTAGATGAAACACAGAGAAGCATCCAGATTACAGGCCAGACGTGGCTGATGAGGACTTAGACCTCTGGACTACCAATAACATGATTAGTGACCCTCCTTCTGGTCACATTGGCTGTGCTCTTATAATGTGTGTCATTTTCTAGCTCTCTTCTACTTTCCTTTAGGACTTTTCAATGGCTGTCTGCTTAGTTTACAATGGAGTGAGATAGATTGACTTTGCCAGAATAATAAAACAGGCTAAATGAAAGTAAAATAGAGTGCTTATGGAAATGAAGTATTTATGTACTGTGCAGGTCAATCATTTGAAAATCATTTAAGAGGGCAAATGGAGCTAATTTTATTTTTAGGTCCCTTTTTAATTAGTTAAAGGCACAGTATGTAAGTCGCCACTAGAGGTCGTTTATTCAAAACAATAACAAAGGCGTTGCTTGATGACGCAGTGAATGAGCATGGAACCATGGGAGATGTCGCCTTCACCTCCACAGCAGATGGAAAGCAATCCAACGGGCTCATGTTCATGGATGAGATAATGTATTAAAGTTTTATCAACATTAGAGTGGTATGAAGCAGGGTGGGCCGAGAGCCGTGGGAGTGGAATGAGGCTGGTGGAGCGAATGTAAATGAGAGACATCTGTGCGACACACAGGTCTCGAGTGCCATGAAGAAGCTCCGGAGCTTTTATTATGCCTATATGCCGCAGTCGACTGCTGCCGCTCCTTTCGTTAGTGTAAGTACACAAGTCAACAAAATATATATGGATATTTTAATCCGAAAATCGTACATATTGTGCCTTGAAGTCAGTGATTTGAAACTCCTTAACCCTATAAAAATATAGTGCTCTATATGGATACTCTGGATTCTAATTGGGTATATTCACTGTAGAATAAGCCCTTCATCAAAACATTCATGGCATCACAGGACTGTGTGTTAGGACTGCCATACAGTCCTTTAGTCAGAAAAGATCTTGAATATGTGTGCTGTTGTGCCAAAAGTAGTTTTCTACTGAGGCAAGAGGATGGCATTGGCACATATCTGTCTTCTGGTCGTTAAAAACACGTTAGTGATGTCCTGACAGGATTTTAATGAGAATGGGCTGGTCTGCTGTAGAGGATTCAAATTAGAAGGGCTGGTGTCTGAGAGGAACCAGATTTACAGCTAAACTCAAATAAGAATCTCCTGCAGTGCATCTGAAATCATTTCAGATATAGTTGTCGCGTAATATATAGTAGGGAAGCATTCGATTTCGGAAGCAGCGCTGGAGTTAACCAGACAAAACATGATTATGGAAACGCGCAGAGAAGTGAAAACATCACAAACTAGATTCTTTTTCGGAGTGTCTATTCACTCTAAGTGCAAATAGCTGCCCTTGTTGGCAAACACTATTTACAATAGCTCCGCCCACCAATGTCTGGTTGGGCCACTCAAGTTTTAAGTGTGAAAAATTCACCGTTTGCACTGTGTAGCAGTACTAAGTAAGTCTTGCAGTCCTGGCTTTTATTGCGATCGACGCTGCCTTTTGCCAAGCTCACATTTATTTTCAATAAAAATGAAAATAATGTTCTAAAAGTGGAAATAAAGTTGCGACCGTGTGACTGCGAAGTGTTTATTGGGTAGGGTTAGGGGAAGGTGTAGGGAGGGTTTTTATTCTCCCAATAAGACAGCATCCATTTAATAATTTTAATAAATAAAATCATTTACACTCTAAGATATTATTGCATCCCGTTAATGTACAAAAATACTGAGGTGCAATTAGTATCTGCCAATATAAAGTATAGATAGCATCTAATTACTATTTAATCTTATTACAAAAGACTGATACTTTTACATGGTGTAAATATAATCTATTGCTATTTTCACTTAGTGTAAATAGTATCTACAGCTATTTGCACTTAGTGTAAATAGCATCTACAGCTATTTGGACTTAGTGTAAATAGCATATATCGTTAAGAAAATATGCTATTTTCACTTAGTGTAAACAGCATCTATTGCTATTTGCACTTAGTGTACATAGCATCTAATTGTTATATTTACACTTAGTGTAAATAGCATCTATTTTTTTGGAATAAAACTTGCTTGCTTGTAAAAAGATGATTGCCAGAGCTGGGTCCGGATCAGTGAAACATTTTTAAGAATAAAAATTCTTTGTAACTGCTATTTTCTAACTTAAGAATATTTTGTATTCCCAAAAAGATTTCTTAATGTTATTTTTGTTCTAAAGATTGTTCTAAAGACAAAACTTAAGTTTAATTTGCATTTCTGAAAAGAATGTTCTTAAAGTTGGGATAACCTCCAACTTGTCTTAAATCCCTAAAGATTTTATTGAATTTATTGGGTTGTTTAAATTATTAAGCATTACAACATATCACTAGCTACATATAATTTTACTAATACAAAGGCTGTGCAGGACTACTGTGTGATACCAATGATCAGCATTCAGAACAAAATCATTTATTTAATAATGCAAATTAAAAAATGTGACTGAATACAAATACTATTATTATGGTAATCTGCAGGCAGCCCAAAAAGACAGCCAAGTTGTTTTTTATTGAGTTATTCGATGAGTCTTCTGCAAGAACTAATCAGATACAGTAACACCAATGTTCTCCTTAAGGGAAAAAAAAAAAAAGATGTTTTTAAGAAAATCAAAAATTGCACTTAGAAACATTCTTACAAACTTCTTAGATTTTATCCTAAAGTCTTTCTTTCTTATGAAGATTTTTGTAAATCCGGACCCTGAATCAAAAGAGCTCATCTCAAAGTTTAAATATTCTGGTCACTAGATATGAGCTGAATTCAATTTGGAACACTAGCACACTACTCATACTCTTTAAGACATATAAAGATGTTGTATTTGAGTTATTATAAATATATTTATGAAATCTCTAAATGAAATTGCCTCGGTCCGGAGTGGGGGGCACAGGGATGTCCATGTCCATCTGGCGCTGGGCCTGTGCTTGAGTCAATGAATTTAATGTCTCATATTCCCTGCAGGTAAATGGCTCTTTTTTTTAATTAGGACGATCTGCTGTAGATTAAGTTGAAGGCTTCTCTGTGAAGGTGACTTCTGTGGTTATAGATCAGTTGAACATTTTTCACATCATTCAATCTCAATGTGACTTTTAGTTTTAGTTTTAGTTTTTACTGCGCACAATATCCACCTCTTTATCTGCATTCCCTTATTGTATAATAACCACAAGCAGTCCTCTCTTGAATATCTCTCCCTCTTTCTTTCCACACACATAAGGGCTAAATCACATTAAATCCTAATGGCTGGATTATATGGGCACCCAAGAGCAGCATGTCCCATTATTTCCTCCATTCTCAAAGATATATTCAGCAATAAGCAGCCATTACTGGGAATTAGGGGACCTGCCTTCCGGCTGTCACATGCAACGTCCATTGAGGGAGGCTGATTATTGGGTTTATTAGTTCACTTTATGAGTACGCTATTCAGAGATAGTCAGAAAATTTCTTGGGATTAAATAGGGAAAATAAGGTACTTAAATTGTGATTTTCTGCTGGAAACCTGAAAAAGGGGAATAAATTGTCTAAATTATAATATGGGTCCCACTTAAGCCTTAATTGACTACATTGAATACATTTCTTTGAGAAGCATCAACAATCCATAATCTTGGCGTCCTTACAGAAGAAAACACACAACTTGAAATTATTGTGAAATGACTGAGGCTTGTTTTTTGTTGCATCACTTACATGGATCAGTGGGTTTCCTGATCCATGTAAGTGGATATGCATGGATATGTGATGATGCCTCATTCACTGAGAGATAGCTGGTTAGCATCTCTTCAACGGAAGGCATCATCATTGAAGGCTCGGACCCTGTCATCCAAGCTGCTGTGTTCCACATCTCGCTTGAATGGCAGGGCATATGCAGCAGCGGGCCAGACCGGGGGTGCCCTGCACACAATGGTTGTGCTGCAGGCATACCAGGCTGATCTGCTGAAGGATCTGGTCCAGGTCAGTGTCTTTCCCCTGAAGCGATGGCCGAGCTGTGCTACACCACAGACCTGGCTCTCCGGGCTACTAAGCAAATTAAGCAAACTACTGCGATTGGTTGATCAATCCATATAAACTTTGATCTATAAACTTTCTCCTCGATGCGCCGGTTTTGCCTTATGAGCTTTTCGGCACATCCGTTGAGACAGTGGTTGAAATGTTTAGGGAGGTGGAAGGTGTGGTCGACAACCATCAAAAGATATATACTGTGCTGGTTCAGATCCATGCCTAAACCCTCTGAGGGGCCTGGCCCATCCTGGTCTGAGGACTAGAACATCTAAGGGAGATGATTTAGAGAAAGTGGTCTGAGCGATCTCGAATCGTTGAGGAGAAATAAAATCTCTTCTCCTTCCCTTGTCCCCCCCACCTCCTAACAGGGGCTGAGGTTGGGTAACAGAGGGTTTACACATGCTTGCATTGGGCCCTGAGGCTGGACCCATGATGTTAATAAAATCTGCCGTCTGATAGTTCGGCAAAGCACTTGAATGCAAGCTGTGAAGCACGTCTAGTCCAAATAATGTAAATGCATGAGTTAAGGATGCTCGGCAGTTAAAATTGACATCCCTCCTCATCTCTGTTAGCTACTTTGCTATAGTAATACCTGTAAATAGCAGACTAGATGATTGCTCAAGGTTGAAGCTGCCTCCCCTAGATAGTAGGGTCTACTAAGTATGAAGCTCCCTTAAAGCGCCGATCTCGAGAACCCAGCAAAGCTTCACCCCAGCTTTGTGAACCTTCATCATCATAAGGCATTTTCAGCAGTGTCGAAGCCTTGGGTTTCTGGACACATCCTCGGGTGGAGAGCAGAGTAGAACCCTCCACTTGTTTGGGTGTTAAGAATGGTCCCTCTGTTCACCTAGAAGAGCTCTTCCGATCTCTAGAACCCGATGGGATGTGGTATTCGCCCCAGATTTGCGAACCCTTCCATTTGTAAAGCACCTTTGGGAGTGCTGGAGTCTTGAGATCTTAGTCTGAAGACAGCAGTTTAAGTGGTTTGCCTTGTGAAGTCTTCATGATAAGCGTGGATTAGGACCCTCCCCCACTTGAGGGCCTTTAAGTAGAGATCTTGGTATGAGGACAGGCTGGTTGTAGCTAGCACTAAAATGGTTAACTCCCTTTTACCACCAAGCCTTCAGGTTCTTCTGAAGAGTTCCCCTCCACTACTGTTGAGGGTCTTTGAGTAGGGTCCTCTTCTCCCCGAGATGAGCTTTGTCTGATCCCTGGAATCATACATCTATAAGACAGCGAGGCCAAGTGGTAGTAGATAGTGCTTTTCCAGCTCCTCTTGATAAGCGAGTCTTTAGGGTTGAGTACAGATTAGTACCCTCTCACTCCAGAGGGTCCTTATACAGGGCCCTCTGCCCCCCAGAGCTACCCATCTCTAGAGCCCAATGAGAAGTGACTTTTTGCCTTTTAGCATCCCTTTCTCATTGTTAGGCACCTTCGGGAGGGCTGGATTCTTGAGATTCTGCCTATAGTTAGACAGGAAGTTTTTACTGAGGTAGTTAAGCTTTGCCCCCCCCCCCCCCCCCCCCGGGTATCCTATGGTAGAGCAGGGATTTTCTTGCTCTCCCTAGAGGTAGTGGCAGGCTAGACAATTAGGTATTCCTGGGCCAGGTTCTCTTAAAGGTGATGTATAGCATTCAGAGCTGACATACCAGACCTATTAGTCATGCCCTTGGGCCGGGCTCTATTGCTCAGCCCTGCTAGGAAGGGTGGAAGGTTGAAAAGGCTGGGATTTTCCTTGTATAAGGCATGGGACTTGGGTAGTGGCCGTAGGGAATTTCGTCACTGACTGTTCCTCCCCTGGTGCACCTGAGTTGGGGAGTCTTTAACTTTGGCATATAAATCTGATATGTTTTGAGATGTAAGGGTATAAATTAATAATTGAATTATTAATTCAAGACAGCTGGAATGTTGAATTTTTTTTATTTAAAAAAAACAAACACCTAGTGTCCAACCAGTGCATACCGTAGCAGTGTGAAAATTACGATTTAGTGGCTAGTCTACAGCACAAAACACAA
This sequence comes from Elopichthys bambusa, assembly GCA_037101425.1. Classification (NCBI taxonomy): domain Eukaryota; kingdom Metazoa; phylum Chordata; class Actinopteri; order Cypriniformes; family Xenocyprididae; genus Elopichthys; species Elopichthys bambusa. Next base: position 4,410,174 of record CM074441.1, read on the forward strand.
GTTACAGCAAGAGGTTTGAAAAGAACATTTAGATACAGAGAAAATCTCCTGCCTTTCCCAGATGTTTATTTATTCAAGAGATTTAAGCTGTGTCCCGATTCAGTCGCTGCATCCTTCAAAAGACACATGCTTTTGAGGTCTGCGAAGGTCGAACCAAGCATCATTAAATGGGACTGGGGAGGATCGCTTTTGTCACCTAGCAACTGTGACAGCTGCCGTTGATGAGTAATGTTTGTACTAGACTTTTATGAAAGTTATATTTAACTGTCTGAAAACAAAACAGGGTCACAACCTTCCTAAATATGTTCACCTTGGTCCATTTATGTACATTAAATAGAATATAAACTATCTATAAAATCACATTTTATTAAGCTATAAGACAACCGCTTTTTATTTTTATATTTGCATTATTAGATATTTGACTAAGCTGTAACCCAATATTTGCATTTAAAAGGGTAATCCGGCATTTTGTATCAAAAAATTCCAGTTGTCACCGGAGCCAATGACTCTTGGGATAGACTAGGCTGTGAAGGATCCATCCATTTTATCCTTCGCAGCCTGGGAAATAAAGGACACATTTGCAGGAGCCTTCGAACTGGGACAGTCTTTGTCGTGCCGCTGTGACACATTTGGCCTTTAAATGCAGCTTTCAAAAGATGCAGCCTCTGAATTGGGACATTGCTATAGATTTTCACAGTCAAATCTTTAGCCATATTATGATGTTGGCTAATTCTAGCATGTACAGGTACTAGCACCATGATTTGCCGTACAAATCTGAAATGTCTGTTTTTCTCCCACCACCCAGGTAAATATTTTTGGCTAAATTTCCTTTTTTTTTTTGTTTTTTTTTGTCAAACATCAGCTACAACATCCACATGTGATCCGACTGACTAAAATGCATCTTAATACCAGGTGTAAACAGGGCCCTTGACCGGACGGCCACAACTGATGGCGGCAAGAGTCAACATCTCCTCTTCTCTGATCCTGCACAATGGAGCCTCTCAAGCATGAGTGCTGAGCCTTCATCTGTTCTCCTTATTCATATGTACCCTAAGCCTATGTGGCCAGACACAGATCAAAATCTATTGGTCCTTACTGGCAAAAATGTAAGCCTGATTGGATTTGTTCAACCTGGATCCAAACCTGTATCCTTGACTTTGTTGAACCCCTGATACAGACTGCATGCAATCTCTTGAGTAAATGAAAGTATTCAAATACATTTTTGTCTTTAATTTTGATAAAACTCCAGTCTAGCATGCAGAGATGATATCTGTACAGGATTTCAATGAAACTCAGCTCTTTATTGTTCAAAGACCCTGAAACAATTTGGCCACAGAAATTTTAATAAGACAGCTGTTGCATATTTATGCTTTACACTCATGCTTTTGACTCTTAAGCAATTGGTTCATTAGAACAATATGGCATACATATTCATCAATGGTTTATATTTAAGTGTTTAGAAAGCTTTTCGGAACAACTGCCTTAAGTCTTAAAAATTATGTGACCTGAAAACATTATACTCTATGGTTTGCAGGATTTTTATCATTAAAATATAAAAGCCAAGGGGATCTATAATAGCCTACCTGGAGACAGTTATGCATTTAAAACTGCATCTTAATAGCAGTTGCTCAGCTGGTGCAGAACCCCTGGAAGTACTTTTGAGTTACTTTGGAGTTTGTTTGTTTTTTTCTTTTTCTCTAACATAAAATAGTTATTTTACTTGTAACTTTGTTTTTCTGACATAGAGAGGATCTTAAAGTGTAAAGGGAAAGTGTATAAGTTCTTCACCAACTAAACTGCTAACAATTACATTTAACAGATCATTTGTTAAACAAATTAGTTATGATTTGTAATGGGATCCCAGATAGCATGGTGACATTGATACAATGTTGAGTTTTGATCCAAACCATCATTTTGGTTGAGATTGACATTTCAATGTTTAATGCATGTTGGATCAACATTGAAATTTTAATGAAAGTCGACAGCACATGTGGGTGGAGACAGTGACATTGAACTAACAGTGATTTGTAGCTGATGATCATGCAGATCATGATCATGCAGGCATGTGTTTCTGCAGAACACTAGTGGGTGTTTCTCAATCAGTGGGGGGTTTTAAGCCACGATGGGCTTTTACCCGATTTGCTCTAATCCACTGGGGGCATGGTTTGGGGCGGGCCTTCATGATTTTAGCAAGTCTGTTTAAAAATGGTTGAAAAACATCCATTGTAGTGTGAAATTGGCCACTGATTTGTAAACGCCTATTTTGGTTTTGCATGTGCACTTACTCGTACTCATACTCAGTAGTCTAATCAATTCCTCCTCGTTCGAGAGAAAACACAGGTGCATCTTATACAGTAGTGTTTGTTGAACCACCTGACTTCTCTGGGTTTCAAACAAATATGCATCTTTCTTATTATTTCTCTGTTCTTTTGTTTGTTTGTTTTTTGTGCTTGCTATTTGCATTTAATTTATTGTTACTGAATCTAATAAGATATATTTATTTGAATAAATGAATAAACCATCCATTTTCTAAATTCTTAAAAAGTGCATGCATCTTGCTTTAGTAATATATTTAGGATATATTTATTTATTAGTGCAAGTGACATGAACGTGAGCAAGAATATCACACTTTACACATAGCCCATGTATTGGATCTATTACTCAGTGCTTGCAGAGTACCTTGACTTCTTTCCTTTAATAGGAATGAAGGCAGATGAGGATGGACAAAAAAAAAGAAAAAAAAAAAGAGAAGCATCCTAAATTGACATTGATAATATATTGAGTTGTAGTCGATAGGATTATCACCTGACCTGGGACTTGATGCTGTCCTGTACCTTATCTCCTGCTCCCTGATTACTGCTTAATCAAGTAATCATTCATTTTCCTGAATCTGTATTAAATTTGAGGAATGTAACTAATCTCCATTCTGTTTAGCCTGTTTCCACTGAATCAAAAAACAAAACAAAACTACACCTTGTGTTTGAGTGACTGATATGGCTATTTTGTGATATTTAAACAGATTAAGGTCTACATAAGGTGAATCTGTAGCTTTAAAGAAATTTTCATTACAAAAAAAACTTAAGCTCTTTTATTATACAAGATAAACTTGTTACTTGAATGCTATGTAGTTTCACAGAAAATGAACTGAGATTTATGTAATGGCCATAGCTCAGAGGTGTTTATTCCTCTTCATGAGGAGTTTAGCTCCAACACAGCTGCCTGGAAGTTTTTATTGATCCTAATGACCCTGATTAACTGCGTCAGGTGTGTTTAATTAGGGCTGGAGATAAACTTGGGCAGAAAGGTTGGACACAATCCCATAGTGTTACTGAAGTGTTGATAAACAGATTAAATATACATCATTCAACAGTATTATAAATATAGTTAGAATATTCTGTGTTTAGCAATGTATAAAAAGTGAATCATATTGTGTTTAGCATATTAACATTTTTGAATGTATGTATGACAACTGAACTGACTTGCTCTTAAGTAACATCATGCTTTCTTTTTCAGATTTCAGAGAACCCAAAGGAAAAGAGGCAGTAGTCTGATGCAAGCCAGATTTTGAAAACTTGAGCCACAGGACCTCTTGTAGTAATGATGACATAAGACTTCTGAAAGTAATGTTATTTTTAAAGGTTAAAATGCTTTTGTCCTTTTTGCCCCACTCTTAAAGAATTTAATTTTCTATCTCTTTGTCATTGATTGTGATAAACTGTCAAATAAAAAAATAAACAAAAAACTGACTCAATTGCTGGAAAGGTGTCATTTATGTTTTAAAAGTTTTTCCCCTTAAATGGTCAGAAATTTGTTGACGTACCATTGAAGTGTAGCTGAAATATTAATGTTGTTCAGAACATTATTTTATGTTGACATTTCAGTTAAATCAACATCACATTAACATTGATCATGCAATATTACTAATGATTATTTTTGTTAATTTCAATATTGATTCAACAGCAGTGATGTAGAATCAACATCATAGTGTAATGTTGATTCAACAATATTACCATTGATTGTTTTTGTAAATTTCAATGTTGCCTCAACATCAGTGATGTAGAATCAATCATAGTGTAATGGTGATTCAGTAGCATTACCGTTGATTTTTTGTTCACCGTTGTTTCAACATGAAATGCGGGTGCAAACGTGATATTGAATCAACATCACTTCATAATGTTGATTCAATATTATTATAAATTTATTGTTGAAATCTCAACCTTAACTGAGGGTGCAAGAGTGGTACTAAAGCAACATCACTTTGTAACGTTAATTCAATGCAATTAGCGTTGACGCATCAATACTGACTCAGCATTGTTTCAATGATTTCATGCTATCTGGGATATATTTTGAAAGTAACCCACCTGCTTCTTATTGCAGATGTAGCGTACTGTTACTGCAGTGCTGAAATATTTGGGTTGGGGGGACGTCCCATGATGTGCTGCGTCTGCTCTTTGGCAAGCACAGAGCTTTGTACACAAGTGCTCAATCGTTTTCCAGCACCATGTTTGAATTGTTCATTTCAAACAGCTTGCCTATAATTGCATCAACATCAGTGAAGACAGCCGACATCTGTTAGAAAGGAAGCACCGAACAAACATGGCTTTTTATTGAATTTGTAAACTTGACAGTAAAGAAAAGAGAACGAAGAGGTAGATGCAAATGGGAATTTACTGATAAGGTGGATTTATAGTCTTTAGATAGGGACAACGTGAGTTATCCATCATGGCATATGGAGGTTGGGGTTTGGAAAAAAGCTTGGTGATTAATTGCCAATGTGTGCTGAATGCGGCCTGGATTCCATTAGTTATGCTACTACCTCAAGCGCATTGGAATATGTTTATTAGAAAAGACATTTGCATTTGACTATCTTGCAGATACTTGGCTCATTTGGACTGTCGTTTGGCTTTGCAGTCAGGTACATTGCGAGTGTCACTTTGTAACTCTGTGTGATCTTATAAAAACAGATTGCTGCAACTACCATAAAATTGTTAATTATAATACATGGCTCTTGTTATATAGACAGGCTGGCATGATAGCATTGGTTGTTTGACTGATTTGACCTGCTGTATTATTTATAGTGTGTGACATGATGAACTACAGTCCCAGAAAAACAGACAACTGTTCTCTGTCTGCATGAATTTTTAGTACTCAGAACACGAAGGTTTTAACTGTAAACTTCAACACTGTAAACAATTCTTTTCATGATTTATCACAACATTTTTTTTTCTGTCAAATCAACTTAAATAATTAATGTGGTTCAGATAACATAATATTTTGAGTTTCTATTGATTAAACCAATCGCTTTCATTGTATTAACTCAAATTTTTAATTTCAATGAACTCGATATTTAAAGGCAACCAGGTAACTTGTCAGTAACCAAACAGATCTCGCCCCCCATTTAATTCCATAGTAGGAAAAATAAATACTATGGTAGTCAATAGGGGGCGAGATCTGTTTGGTTACTGACATTCTTCCAAATATCTTTCTTTGTGTTCAGTAGAACAAAGAAATTCATACAGGTTTGGAACTACTTGAGGGTGCATAAATGATGACAGAATTTTCATTTTTGGGTGAACTATCCCTTTAAGTGTACTTACAACGTACTTGCCTAAGAAAGTATTGGGTAATATAAGGTAACTACATGGGTTAAGCTTAAGAACCAGTATTCCCAGTGTTTGAAACCTTGATGAGAGCCTAATTTTAAAAGTATGATTTCTAGACCTTGGAAAGTCATGAATTTAATAAATCTTATAACTCTATGGCCATTTTTATAATGGATATACATTTTTCTTGTAATGCCAAGCTCTAAAATATTTTATCGGGAAGAAATTGTGAGTAATAAATATATTTCAAAATCCTTATGCTTATTACTTATCCAGTTGATCACAAATAACTGTCATGGGGCCTTTGAATATTGTTCTGGACAAATGGCAGCCTTGGATTTCAAAGAGGTTTGATTAATATTACTTAATTTAACATTATTTCAAACCCCAACTGCTGCTTTAAAGTTAAAATGAAATCAAATTTGAGTCACACTGCATTCACAATTCAAGTGATTAGCTCAAAAATGTCCATAAGTTCCATGGTTCCACCAACAAACACAGCAGAATTCAAATCATGTAGGGGGCTATATGCGCCAGCCAAACAGCAGTTATTGAGATGCTGAGGTCCTCCTTGCTTGGCTCCATTCTGTCATGAGATAGCTTACCCACTTTTCACGATCAACTCCCAATGGATAAATTCAAATCTCACCCAACTTTATTTCTGGTTTCATTCAGAAATACATCAAATTACGGAAGTAAATGGGTTGCATGTTTCAAGTTGACTTATAAAATGTCAAACCCATTACACCAACTCTCATTTAAACCCAGAATGTTCACTCTCATTTAAATGGGTCACCTTGGCCGATAATTCCCACTGATTCTCATCTGTCCTCACCACAGCAGAGGGTTCCACAGACTGAACAAAACACAACACAGAGAGAAGAGAGAGAAAGTAATAGAACGGAGAAGAACCACAGAAAAAAAAAAAAAGAAGCATATTTGAGGCACATGATCATCTATCGAACATCAGTAGTGGCATCACATTAGCGTCTTCCTGAGTCCCGTCTTATCTTTGGAGTACCGCAGCAGATGCATGTAGATATCACCGCTTGCGGTTCAGAGCCAGGATGTGCTTTATGATTCCAGGAGAAAATGTTGCATTTATCGTCTCTGAATTGCCTCTCTTTTTATCAATAGGAGATACTACAGATAGTGGTGTCAGAATGCAGGTGGTTGATTTTGAGACGGCTGTGCACAGTGGTGCTTTTTCAGGTCAGAGAGAAGAAGGCTGCAGTGTGCAAGCTTATTCAAATTCATAAACAGCAGGATGGAGCAGCAAAGAGTTTGTTGTCAAGTTCGGCATCTTTGTATTGTCAAAACAGAACATTTTAATGTCAGATATTAAAAATTGGGTAAAACTTTATTTTTTGATGTCTTTGCTAAATATGTTACATGTACTTACTGAAGTAATAACAGTAAATTATGCATAATTACATGAAACTAACCCTAAACCAAACTCTAATCCTAACCCTATCCCTATTGTAATGAGGCAATCCACTGAAGGCAAGTTAAAGAACCCAAGTACAGTTTATTTGATTAACATGAACAAAATAAACAATAACTTGAACTTGACTAAACTTGAACGTGAACCATAAACTCACCAACAGCAGTTACACGGAAAAAGCTAGACAAAGGAACAACTAATGAGACTAATGAACAAACAAAGAGACACCTGTGCACAATCAAACAATGAACCAATGAGAACATAACACATTCACAAGGGGAGCACATGTCAGGATAACATGAGAAGAAAGGGAAGCACATGACAAACAGGAAGCATGACTGAGAAATTACAACCCAAAAAGTTGGGACGTTTTTAAATTTGAATAAAATGAAAACTAAAAGACTTTCAAATCACATGAGCCAATATTTTATTCACAACAGAACATAGATAACATAACAAATGTTTAAACTGAGAAATTTTACAATTTTATGCACAAAATAAGCTCATTTCAAATTTGATGCCTGCTACAGGTCTCAAAATAATTGGGACAGGGGCATGTTTACCATGGTGTAGCATCTCCTCTTCTTTTCAAAACAGTTTGAAGACGTCTGGGCATCGAGGTTATGAGTTTCTGGAGTTTTGGTGTTGGAATTTGGACCCATTCTTGCCTGATAAAGGTTTCCAGCTGCTGAAGGGTTTGTGGTCGTCTTTGACATATTTTTCGTTTAAAAAAACGAAGCTGGCTGGCTTTTGAACTAAACACTGATAACACGCTGGAAGGTCTCCCTCCTCTTTAGCCCGGAGGTGTCCGTGATTTCCAACAAGAATGTCAAATTTGGACTTGTCTGACCATAGAACACTTTTCCACTTTGAAACAGTCCATTTTAAATGAGCCTTGGCCTACAGGACACGACGGCGCTTCTAGACCATGTTCACAAATGGCTTCCTTTTTGCATGATAGAGCTTTAGTTGGCATCTGCAGATGGCACAGCGGATTGTGTTTACAGACAGTGGTTTCTGGAAGTATTCCTGGGCCCATTTAGTAATGTCACTGACACAATCATGCTGATGAGTGATGCAGTGTTGTCTGAGGGCCCGAAGACCAAGGCCATCCAATAAAGGTATTCGGCCTTGTCCCTTACACACAGAGATTTCTTCAGTTTCTCTGAATCTTTTGTAAAGCCTTTGCAATTTGACATTGAGAAACATTGTTTTCCACAATCTTTTTACTCACTCTTTCACAGATTGGAGAGCTTCTGAGAGATTCTGCGTCACTAAGACATCCCTTTTATAGCTAATCATGTTACAGAACTGATATCAATTAACTTAATTAGTTGCTAGATGTTCTCCCAGCTGAATCTTTTCAAAATTTCTTGCTTTTTCAGCCATTTGTTGCCCCTGTGCCAACTTTTTTGAGACCTCATTTAGTGGATAAAAGTGTAAAATTTCTCTGTTTAAACATTTGTTATGTTATCTATGTTCTATTGTGAATAAAATATTGGCTCATGTGATTTGAAAGTCTTTTAGTTTTCATTTTATTCAAATTTAATTTTATGGAATTTGGGTTGTACAAATGAAAAGACATTAAACTATAAAAGTGAACCAAAACAGACGTGACACCTATAATAATGTAATTAATTAATATTATTCCGTACTTAAAGGCAAGATATGTAAATTTTCGATGCTAGAGGTCACTTATTCAAAACAATAGCGTAGCTTGATGACACCTTGATTTCGCAGAATCATGGGAGGTGTTGTTTTATCATATTAGATACATTTGTGTGTTGAAAGTTGTTATAATGCTACTCTACGTTTGCTCGACGGCTGCTATGAGACACTTGTTGCACACTGCAGTAAGCTAGATCGATATTAGGCATGGTAAAACATGGTACTCACGGTAAATCAAGAAAACGAGATTTAAACAATAAGACTGTGCTGTGTTGAGCTATATAGCATGATTAGTTTTCTGTCGATGAATGTATCCATCCAAACAGTTGCTCACCTGTCTAATAAAACACATAATATATTAAAGCATCTTTGGTGTTTCTATGGTTTCTACAAAATAAAGCCGGAAACTGAGGATAACGCGGGTATGATGTCATTGATAGGTGATGCACAGACATGGTCCATGTCCTGGTTAAAATTGCTTATTTCTTGGAAACATTTGGGATAATGTAAGTACACAAGTCAACAAAATATATAACACTGTTCTAGTTGTTTTTGAATATTTTAATCCAAAAATTGTACATATTGTGCATTTGAATGTATAATTACACTGTAAATGTGTATCTATCAAATTTTTAGTACATAGTAGTCAAAAACACCTAATATAAAATGTGACCAAACTGAATAATAATAATAACCAACTTTTATTACAGAATGTTGAGTTTAACTACCTCAGTCAAGCACTTTGAGACAAAAAAGAAGCTAAGTTGATATTATAAAATATACTAAGCATAAAAAGTCTCTCAGCTCTCAGCAATAATGAAGCATGAAGAATAAACACTGCATGGACGTTTATGTGATTATCTAAATGAAACGGAATGAAAATACCTGTGTGATGCATTAATGATTCTCTGCCTGGCTGTATCTCCAGGAAAAAAAAAAAAAAAGAAACGCTAGAATAAAACAGCTCTCATTCTCTCTAAATACCAGAAAATCTGTGCAGTGCAAATGAGAATTTGAATTTTAGTGCAGCAGTTTCATTCACCTGTTTGAGTTACTTCAAACCCTTTAAGTTAGTATGAAGTTAGCATGTATTTAGTGTGGCACTTATAAATAATTAGTTTCTGAAATACCCAAATTTGAAATACACAACTATTAAATTGCTTTTGCTACTTTATTTACTTTAATGTTCATTGTTTACATGCATTCATCTTTTCTTCAAATGAAGACATTTTTTCTGCCTCTGAAAATATAAATGTAAAAGCCCTTTTCATTTGGAACATCATAAACTTGTTAATTAAATGACAAGATTTAAATAAGACTGCACTAATAACAGGATTAGTGATTTGAGCACTTTCCAATAAGACTGCTAAATTAATTCTGCTATTTTATGGCATCCCTAGTGATGTGAATTATTTATCAGTTAGCATTCACAGGATTTTTGGGTTTATGAAATATGTAGTTCAAATAATTTTCATGTATTAGGATACAATTTACTTGTTTCCATGGCAACACCTGACATATTTGTCATTCCTTCTCATACCAAATGTCAATTCTTTAACTAGTTTTCTGCTAGAATGAGCATGAAAATATATTTTCTCTCTGTTTATCTTTGCATGTTATTTGCTGTTTAATATGTCTTACAATCTCAGCCGTTCTTCCACAAAAATGTACAACATTTGTGCGTTGGGTTCATGAATTAAAAAAAAAAAAAAAATCCATACATCCATTTTCCAACAGCTTGTCCTATGTGCAATAATACAGGTAATTCAAAATATTTTTTATTAACATGGGTGGATAACATGGATGGGGACTAACATAAAGTATAAAAGTAGCCCATATTGGATTTTCCCAAGTCTTCTGGAGCCATACAATAATTTTGTTTGAGAAAAATGCCAAAATTTAAATCTATTTTACACTGAAAATCTTGACATCCATCCCAGCGCTCTTTGCCGTGTTTAACGAAGACTGACTCGGTTGAGTGTTTGAATCCATGTGCGGAGGTTTATTAAGCACAACAGCACAAACAGAGAGAGATACAGAGCAGAAATCTTAGTCAAAAAACAGGCAGTAAGTCGATAACAGTAGCAGCAGTCCAGACAGTAAACAAATCTAAAAGGGTAATCCAAATATTGAGGTCAGAAACAGGCTTGGAGACATGCATGTGCAAACAATCAGGAGTAGTAGCTTGGTGGAGACAGGGTAAACTGGCAATACTTCACACAACTTGCACAAACAACAAGGCTTATAACTAGTGTAGACAGGAAGAGAGGAGAGAAGAACCGGCAGTGTTCAATTTTCGGGAGACGGCTCCCTCTGGCAGCTGGAGGAATGGATGGCGGATGCAGATGTTACAGAATCCCTCCCCCTATAAACACCTCCAGGTGTTCTTTGTGGTCATCCCCTTGGTCTGGGTGCAGGACGATCGGGGTGTGCCTGGTGGAACCAGGGGCGCTGAGGAATTGGCAGAGGTTCAAGGAGACCAGCTGGGAGTTCTCGGGGTGTCTTGGACTGAGCACACACAATGCAAGACTTGACATACACAGAAACATCATTAATTAGACTAGGCCACCAAAAGGAGTTACGCACCAGTTCTACTGTCTGTTGAATGCCAGGATGCCCGGAGCTCAGAGATATGTGCACCCATTGTGTGATTCGCTGGCAAAGAGATCTTGGGACAAAATGACGGCCCGGGGAACATTCTGGGGAAGTTGGTTCTGTTTGCTGTTGTTGTTGCACTTCCTCCATTATATCCAAACGAATGGGTGCCATAATAACAGAAGGAGGTAGAATTGGCCCCTGACAGCAAGAAGTTTCATTGGAGTCAAATCTTCATGAAAGGGCATCAGCTTTGCCATTCTTGCTTCCTGGGCGATAAGTGACTGTGAATTGAAACCTTGTGAAGAACAATGACCAGCGGGCTTGTCTTGGATTGAGACGTTTTGCAGACGTTTTGCAGACCAGTGCTGCTTTGATAAACAATAGTTCCTTGTTACCCACATCATAGTTTCTTTCTGCAGTGGTTAGTTTTCTGGAGAAGAAAGCACAGGGAAATATTTTACCAGGGTTTCCATGTCTCTGAGATAGAACTGCTCCAATGCCAAGGTCAGAAGCATCTACTTCCTCTATGAATGATAATTCAGGATATGGATGTTTCAGAATTGGGGCAGTAGTAAAGCTGGTTTTCAGACTCTCAAAAGCTGTCTGAGCAGACTGAGTCCAAGATAATTTCTTTGGTTTACCCTTAAGCAATGATGTTAGAGGGGCTGCAATGGAACTGTAGTTACGGATAAACCTCCTATAAAAATGAGCAAATCCCAAGAACCTTTGCAATTCCTTTACCATGGTAGGACGTGGCCATTCTGTGATTGCCTCAACTTTTCCAGTGTCCATCTCTACTCCTCTATGACTGATCCTGTAGCCAAGGAAGGTGGTACTAGAGACATGAAATTCACATTTCTCAGCCTTGACATACAAGTTGTTAGCCAGTAATCGAGACAGAACATTTCTTACATGCTGGATGTGTTGCTCACGTGTCTTTTTGAGTAGATCAGCATGTCATCTATGTAAGCAATAACATAGTGGTTCAGAATGTCACGAAAAATCTCATTAATGAAGGACTGGAACATGGACGGAGCATTGGCCAGGCCATATGGCATAACGGAGTATTCATAGTGCCCCCTGGTGGTGATAAAAGCTGTCTTCCATTCATCACCTTCTCGGATTCTGATTAAATTATAGACACTGCGCAGGTCTAATTTAGTGAAAATGGTGGCTTCACGCAACTGTACTAATGCAGCAGGAACTAATAGAAGTGGGTACCTGTTCTTGATGGTAACGGAGTTGAGACCTCGGTAATCGATGCAGGGATGTAGACCACCATCCTTCTTTTCAACAAAGAAAAAAACAGATGCTGCTGGAGATGTGGAAGGACGGATGAAACCGGATTCTAGAGCTCTTCAATGTATTTCTCCAAGGCATGCGTTTCTGGAATGGTTAATGGATATACCTTGCTCTTGGGGGGTGCAGTGTTTGGTAACAGTTCAATCGCACAGTCCCAGGGGCGATGTGGAGGTAACTGGGTGGCTTTGGTTTTGCTGAAGGCCTTGCTGTAGTCAGCATACTCTGGGGGAATAGAAACTGGTTCATTAGTCACCGGGCTTTCAATGCTGGTGGTCAAACATGGAAGTTGTAACTGGTTGTAGCAATGCGGTGACCATTTAATAAGTTCTTTGGAATTCCAGGAAATTTGTGGATCATGAACAGTTAGCCATGGATTCCCCAAGACTACAGGATGCTGGGGTGTTGATGTTACATACAAAGAGATTGTTTCAGAGTAAAACAGGCCTATCTTGACTGTAACAGGAGCAGTTTGATGAGTAATACCTCCACCAATAGGTTGGCTATTTATGGCGGTTATGTTGATAAGTGGTATGCATGGGATAACAGGTATGTTGAGTTTATGGACCAGTTTGTGATGAATCAAATTCAGTGCTCAGCTGGAATCAATTAGCACTGGAACACATTGAGCAGAATTAGCATATGAGAGTGTTAGGAGAAGAGTAAAACATCTAGTCAGCATAGTCGTTAAGGCAGTACTCACTTTGGTCGTGGTGGGCTTGTTAGGACATGAACGATACTGATGACTTGGTTGACCACATTAGAAACATAGATGGTTGGTACTGCGTTGTTAACGTTCCTCCATAGACACTCTAGTGTATCCAATCTGCATGGGCTCGACTGGTTCCTGAAAATTTGTGGCTGGGACAGATGCTGAGGCTGCAAACAAACTGGGTGGGTTATTGCATAGGAAGTTATCAAGTTTTATAGCCATTGAAATCAGTTGGTGAAGGTCTGTGCCCACGTCCTTGCATGCAAGTTCAGCCTGTAACGTCTGACTGAGGCCCTGCTTAAACACTGGTTTCAATGCTGCCTCATTCCAGCCACTTTGCGCCGCTAGGGTGCGAAATTCTACGGCATAATCAGCTGCTGTGCGGTTTCCTTGGCGTAACAGTAACAGCTGTGACGAAACATCTCTCCCTCCCGCGGGATATTCAAAAACTTCATGTATTTGCTTGGAGAAATAATCGGTGGGATTGAATATAGCGTGTAACATGTTCGTTAGCAGCTCGTAGTGAAGAGAGTTGGCCTTGGAAATCCTTGATCATTTCGTTCTGGTAAGCGAACGCGGCCTGTAGTTGCGTTAGCTCCGCTGGATTTTGTAACAAAGACTGACTCGGTTGAGTGTTTGAATCCATGTGCGGAGGTTTATTAAGCACAACAGCACAAACAGAGAGAGATATAGAGCAGGAATCGTAGTCAAAAAACAGGCAGTAAGTTGATAACAGTAGTGGCAGTCCAGACAGTAAACAAATCTAAAAGGGTAATCCAAAAATCAAGGTCAGAAACAGGCTTGGAGACATGCACGTGCAAACAATCAGGAGTAGTAGAAACGCTTGGTAGAGACAGGGTAAACTGGCAATACTTCGCAACATGATGCACAAACAACATAACTTATAACTAGTGTAGACAGGAAGAGAGGATAGAAGAACCGGCAGCGTTCAATATTCGAGAGACGGCTCCCCTTGGCGGTTGGAGGAATGGATGGTGGATGCAGATGTTACAGCGTGTTCGTTAGAAAAGTAGCAATGTTCGTTTCATGAACAAATTATTCTTTTGAGTCAAAACACTTCACAAAACTGCTTTGAATGACTATTCACAAACTGGACTTTGAACTGGAAGTTGGTAAATGATCACTGGTGAAGAAGAATATAAGGGATATCAAGATTTTCAGTAAAAAAAATGACTTTCAGTCTGTTTTTTTTAAGCTATTGTATGGCTGCAGAAGACTGGAAATACAGTTTAATTGACTGTTTTATGACTATTTTATGGTCTTTTTTGAAAAGCTTTAGTCCCCATTCATTGAGATGTGGAACCAATTAGGTTAATTACGGCAGTTAGATTCAAGGCATTAAACCAATTAAGATACCACACAAATCAAATGCATCTTAATGAGAACCGAAAGAAACACAGAAATCCCAATGCAGATTTTCTACATAAATTTAATGAAATTCCTTCTTTTCATTTAATAATCACTGGCCTCATAGAAGATGGCTGAAACTGGCCTGTAAGACATCAGGTGGGGGATTTTGTCTTTCAGGTGTAGTTGTTCTTACTGTAGGCTTCAGGACTTTTAGCATAAAGAGCGCCACGCTTAAAAGTGCAAATCCTGAGGGCTGTATGTGTGGGCTGTATGTGTGTGTGGTTTCAGCATTGAAGGCAAAAACATAAAAAGTGATTTGTAGTGATACTTTCCCACTTAGTGCAGGTTAGAGTGTTAACTGCTACGTACAACAAGAAAGTAAGGAGAAGTGCTGACGACCATGGTAATTACAGAAAAAATGCTTCCTTCAACATGATGAGAGAGATTTGCATTCTCATATATTTACTTTTTAATTTGAGCCCAGACCTCAATTTAGAGGGGTGTTTTTGCTTGGGATAGTGTGCACTGAATTGTGAAGAATAAAACCATGAGCATTCATTAAGAAAAGTAAACAGTATGCATTTGGATTTTATATTGACTTTAAAGGGGACATATCATGAAAATCTGACTTTTTCCCGAGTTTGAGTGCTATAATTGGGTCCCCGGTGCATCTACCAACCCAGAAAACGTGAAAAAGGACAACCCTTTGTTTTGGCAAAACTTTCTCTTAAGCATGTGAAAAAATGAGCCGCACAGATTTCGCTCCCCTTGTGACGAAGGAAGGGGATCTTATTATAATATTACAGGCCCTTAATCTGCACATTTCCATCCATGGCACCATCATTTTGTCTTTGCAAGTGAAAGCGGTGTATCTGTTCTAACGCCATGGCAAAAGTTCGAGGAAAGCATGCTAACAGTTCTGTTGTTGGCTGCACAGACGAGCACAGAACACTATTTAGAGTCTCGTTAGCTTGGATGGCCTGCAAGTTAACCCTGGCAAGCTCGATTGCTAAAAAGCGTTTCTGTCCGAGCGATATTTTGGAAAAAATATTAGACCATTCACAGCATTTAATAACATCGTTAGCCTGGTGTGTATGGCTCTGTTTGGCAAACAGGTACGCTATGTATAGTGGGCGTCCATACGGGTTTTGCAGAAAAGATTAACATGATGGCACATGCTAGTCGAGGAGTTGAATCAACTTCACAGCAACTACATAAATTTATCCAGTAACCATTCAGAAACGTCCAGAGTCTCTCCATCAGTCACCGACTCTGGTTTGAACAATGTAGTGAACACCGTTACTGAAAATCCTCATTTTGGCTGCGTGAGATTCACCAGCTTTGTTGTTGCTGAGCAACCGAAGCGTGAGCTGTTAAAGCTCCGCCCTCTTCTGGAAAGCGGGCCGGGAGCAGCAGCTCATTTGCATTTAAAGGGACATACACAAAAATGGCATGTTTTTGCTCACACCCAAATAGGGGCAAATTTGACAAGCTATAATAAATGAACTGTGGGGTATTTTGAGCTGAAACTTCACAGACACATTCTGGGGTCACCAGAGAATTATATTACTTGTGAAAAGGGGCATACTAGGTCCCCTTTTAAAACTAAATGTTTATCATTGCCTGGGTGCTGTCATGTACATGTAAGACCATGTGCCTGGCAAAAAAAAAAAAAAAAGCTTTAGATTTTCACAAGTTTCCAAGTTGGAAGTCTGAGTTCATGTGGCGTTTAACACACTCTTCCATATCTGAAGTTGAATGAATGTGGCTTATAAATCGTTGGTGGACATTTATGCCAGCAGAAGTACTAAATGCAGAATTACTGATACTTTTTTGTTAGCTATCTTTATAAAATTCTATGCAGTAATTTGTTCAACTCCATTAACATGCAATGAGGCTAAAAATGCTGTTCTGTTAATTATGTTAATATTCACACCACATGCACTTCCTGCCACGATTCATTCAACAGAGAACTTTTGTATAAAACATTTCCCTCAAAATTAATCTCGATGAGGTTTACATTCAGCAACCATGAGCTTAGACTTGAAATTATGCAAATCAGGTACAGTATAAGCATGCCCATAAAATCTAACACAATATGTTTTCTTGACCCCACACAGGGAAAAGGTCTTCACAGATATTTTTAGCATACATTGTAACACTTTACAATAAGGTTCAATTTGTTAATGTATTAATTAAGGGTGTGATGATACGCTTAGCTCAGGTGATACATGATATTGGGTTCACAATGGGTTTATCTATCTATCTATCCAAAATGGAAACATCTGAAACTGTATTAAGTATTAAGTAATTAAAATGAAGCCTGCAATAATTTTCACTTTTTCAAACAATTTAAATAGGATCTTGATTTGCTGAAAATCTGGATCTTGAGGAGTGGAGTCCTGGGGCCTCCTCAAAGTGTGCGTAGAATGATACTAAATGTGAACATATGACAATTTCCGAAATGGTCCTATGAATGATTTATAAAATGTCCATTTATGAACAATTTTTCCTTAATTCTCACTTTTTTAAAATCACAGCGCATCAACTCCATCTGCAAAACGCCCACAAATATCACTTTATGGTTCAGAAGAAGTACGTTATATATATTATATATAAAATCTAAATAAGTCATGAAACTCTAAATCATGCAGGCTAATAGGTCCTTTACATGCAATCTGCAAGCAATCACATCATTACCGAATGGCATAAATTGATTGGCCTCTGCTGATCCTGAAGCCAATGAGATTGCTAGCTTAACATTTAAATAGTCTGATTCATTGTTTGCTGTAGGCTAGTCCTGCAGTGCGATATCAGAGTTCCTCTGAAACCCTCCACCTCCGCCAGCTCCACCTGCCTAGATCTGCTACAGGATTTATGTATGTTTATTTATGCAGCAGCAGTGTAGCAGATCTAGTCCACCAAGACCAAATACATTAACATTGCCATATATAATAACATATATATATATATATATATATATATATATATATATATATATATATATATATATATACTGTAAATTATAAAAAGTATTTTGTAATTGCCTGTGAAGAGATCAGTGTAAGGAAGTAAGTAAGGTATTCAGTCATGGCATGGTACAGTATGATGCTCATTTATCATGCTGTTGAAGCTATGTGTGTTATGCTATGGAACTTTGTTTGAGTTCCTAACAATTTTTTTATTCTAATTAAAATATTTATTATTTATGTGATAAATAGCCACACTCTCTGTCATTTCATTGTTACACTGAAACATTTTCTATCGCTGTACCATGTGTTATTTGCCATTTGTAGCGCGTGTGCCTGTTTCTGCAGGAGAGAGCCTGAGGCTTTAGTTTACTTATTCAATAAATCACTGAGTACCACACAACGAGACCCTCTATCATACACACACAGCTGATATACACCACACTCCCATACAGTTACCCTGCATCAGCCCTTCATTTGCTTTAATTGAAATCGATATTAAGCTAATTTAATCCCATGACTTTTCTTGAACAGCATGTGTCTGTTGTGAGCCACCGTGTTTGTGCATCACTGAGGTCAATTGACATGGCTGTATCTCAAAGAAGGTCAATAGAAAGACCCAGCTTCGAAATCACTCATCTGCCTGA
The DNA here is from genome assembly GCA_037101425.1 of Elopichthys bambusa. Taxonomy (NCBI): domain Eukaryota; kingdom Metazoa; phylum Chordata; class Actinopteri; order Cypriniformes; family Xenocyprididae; genus Elopichthys; species Elopichthys bambusa. The sequence continues at coordinate 4,428,485 of CM074441.1, forward strand.
GTCTAATGGCTTTAAATATTAATGCCTTGTGCTGTGGTAATGGAGATGATTACGGACGTTTTTGCCTCTTTGAAACCCTGAGAACTATGTGTGTGTGTGGCAAGGAGGTCTATAATCTCTGGAGAAAGCGTAGCATTAGCATTCCCATTTATCTCAATGGCAGTTGCTTGGTTGGGAGTAGGTGAATTGAGACCTCCCATTTATATCCACAGACCTTTTTTGAGCTTTTTTGTGACTAAGAAAGAAAACAATGCCATCTCTGAGTGGCTGATGCGTCCCAAACCCTTCACGAGCACTATTGATGTCAAAAGCACCAGAACTTTTTTGGTACTTTTTTTCACTACTAGCAAATCAAATACTAAAGAAAAAGAAAGAACAAAAGAATGAAAGAAAGAAAGTAAGAAAGAAAAAAAGAAAGTAAGTAAGTAAAAGAATGAAACACCAAAGTTATAAGTGTTATTACTAGGGAATACATGCTAATATCAAAAAGTATACTTTTTAGTGTCATTCATACAACAGTGCTTATGTTGTGTTAAAGTGCCCCTATTATGGTATTTTAAATGTTCCTAATTGTGTTTTGGAGGTCTCCAACAACAGGTTTACATGCATCCAAAGTCAAAAAATGCTTTAATTTTCTCATAATATACACTTCACATCAACTCTTTTCTCACAATATCTGAAATGGCTCAATAAAGGATTCAGTCTCTCTAAACCCCTCATTTCCTTGAGTCTATTCTGCTCTGATTGGTCAGATGGCCCAGTCTGTTGTTATTGGTCTACTGCTTACAGCGTATGTCGGAAACAAAATGGCCATTACCATATCTGAATTTCAGCTCTGGATCTTCCTCAGCATTTGATACATAGTGATACAAATAATAGTCGCATCGGTTTTACCGCATCAATTCCAGCGCGAGTCTTCATCCTCTGGAAATGCATACAAGGTGGATTCGTAGCAACAACACAGTGTTTGAGGGCAGATCAAAGTAGACATTGTTTGTGGGCAGTCAATGAAGACCATACCCAGGTAGCCAAAATGGTTTGGCCCGATAATGGTCCAGATCCAGCAGGCCGGAAGTAATAACTCGGCCTGGTTGCGGTTGCCTGATTTGGGATGGACATGGCATGATTGACGCCTTAGAATCGGCCCAAATACACTGGCCCAAGTCCGGCTGCCAAAACTGCCAGCATTGGGCCACAATCATGCTGACAGGAATTGAAACACTTAGCCGGAACTGACCCGAGACTGGGTACTGAAACACTCAGCCACAATTGGCCTGATTGCTCTGGCTACCTGGGTAGGCTGACATTATGCAAATTTGTTACAAACCTACATAGATATGTTACGGAAGTCAGACTGGAATTGCTGACAACTCGTTTCAGCAGTTCAGAATGAATTCTTTCTTTTAGGAGACAATAACTTTATTTGTAGAGCACTTTGATCTTTGAAACTTTGCAGACCTTTTACATTCTCAAACAGCTATATTAGACACTGCATGAAAGGTAATATTCGAAAAAGCTTAAGAGGGGCACTTTAAAATACTGCATATAGAAGCAGCTCAATCTGTTTTGGAACAGAGCCAGTAAAATCATGCCATCTTATTTCAAGAGAGGCACTGCAAAGGTCTAGTGCATTGTTGGTGACAGTTGACGGTAATGTACTGCAGGGTGTGTGCAAGTGTATGTGTGTGTATTGTGTGTATACTGTGGATTCATTCATGCTGACGCATCATTAGCTGGATTTACCCGTAGGCCGCTCTTATGAAAGGTCAATAAAAGGTCAGCTTGAACTTCATCTAACCTTTTCTATCATTCTTATTCTCTTTTTTATTCTCATTTCCCAATCTCCTAACTCCCACTACATCTTTCCTTCATCTTTCATCACCTAAATGAATGCATGCATCATCTCCTCATTTGCACTGCAAATTAAAAAAAAAAAAAAAGTTTAAGAAAAGAATACATTTTTTTTTAATGCTCCGAAATCCCATCACAGTTCCCATGACTCTCTGCTTCAAACAGACTTTACATTTAATGTGTCTCACAAAACACAGTGGAGGTGAAAGATACAGACTTTGTTTTTTCCCTCTATCACTTTAATAAATAGCAGGTGCTTTGTACATTTGCCGGAGGTTTGTTCTTTAGCATTCTGGTCTTATTTTGTGTTCCTGTTTTCCCCAGTGCAAGACTGAGCTGAGATTAGTTTGTTGTGTTTGTTGTTCTGACATTTTCTATTCATTTCATCAATAATTCAATATAATGTTCGGAGCATAGATTCCTCTCTTGTGGAACAAGGTTCATCACGGTTTTTTTTTTTTTTTCAGGTTTTTTTTTTTTTTTTTTTTCTCATTAAAAGTTAACTATGATTACTTTTATAAAGGCACAATAAAAAGTGCTCACTCCTGATAAGAGAAATGTACTGCCTTCAAGTCATCCTGGGAAATCATATTTATGATGTCATGTGCATTCAAGTAATTTTAGTTGGAATAAAACATTGGTAATTGTTTTTCCACTAACTGACAACTTCGGTTCCAGTATACAAGAAGAAGAGCAAAAGATGTGCATTAAGTGTGTAACTGACATGCAATTTATCATGAGCATTCTGCCACACAGAACGAGTTCTGTCACACAACCTGTTGCCTCAAAAAGCAGCTCAGCAACAAACTGTGTAAGGACAAAAAAAATTGTACAGTCGAACTGTACATACTTAACATTCACAATAAACACGTCAGCCAATGAATAATAAATAATAGTCCAGACATAATAGTCAGATATAATCATTAAAAAGCCTTAAAGGGTTAGTTCACCGAAAAATGAAATTTTTGTCATTAATTACTCACCCTCATGTTGTTCCAAACCCGTAAGACCTTCGTTCATTTTCATTTTTGGGTTAACTAACCCTTTAATTTTAATTTGGCTTGCCATACATGAATACTGAAGTAGTTTAAAAACGTGCCACTGCAGACTAATAGAGTGAGGAAAGGCAACTAGTGTGTTGTTTTGTCTATGTTTGGCAAGCAACTTTAAAATAAACCTTTATAAGAGGTGTCTTTTATTTATCTCTATTCAATTTACAAAGAAAATGAAAATTCTGTCATCATTTACTAAACCCGTAAGACTTTCGTTCATCTTCATGACACAAATAAAGATCTTTTTAATTAAATTTGAACGATTTTCTTTGAGGCTTCAAAAAGTTCATAAAGAGATCATGAATTCATTCTGCTCATCATATTAATCATGTAACAAATAAATAGTCTCTTTAAAATTGTTTCAGAATAATAAGCGAGGAACTTATTAGCATTGCTTCCTCTCAAAATAAGCAACATGACACACATATGCTCAATAACATTATTTTATGCTGAATATCTTTATGATATAAAAGATTTCTTTAGCTGTAAATAGGTAATAATATTTACATTTAAGTGTTGTTGATATGTCCATATTATACGTTTCTACATACACTTGTGTACATTTAGATATACGTTTTGTACCTCTAAATTTTAAGTATTAATACCCACGTATTAAGAATGAGACCAGGATACACTTGTAACCCCTCTACCCAGGTCCTACTCGCCCCTCTCTGCGCAGGCCTCAAATCTGGGTCTCCAGCATGGGAGTCAGACGCTCTAACAAGGAGACTGAAGGCTACAACCTCTAGTGTCAGTTGCTAGAGCAGTGTGGGAGTGAGGTTTACTTGCACAGTAACTACTAGCTGGCCTCTGTTACACACTATCCTTAGAATTGTGTCTGACCGGAGAGAGAGAGAGTCTGACATAGTTCTCCCACACACAATTTTGTAAAGACTTGAAGGACTATCAGAGATGCTGTCTGTGAAACTGAAACTGGAAACTTAGCAATAAAGATGGCAGCAAGAAGGTTGTGCACTTGTAGGGTCACGCATCAACCAAGTCCAATAGTCCAATACCATGGGGATGCTAACAGATAGCTTTCTCTATTTATTATACACTTTCTTGGATCAGACTGTTAGGGCATTTTTACACTAAAATAGTTAGAGTGAAAGACTGAATTGTGAACACGGAACAAGACGCAACTGACAAATGCTTTGACTAGCGCTGTCAGTCACAGGAAAACCCCTTAACTGTTAAAAGGACAAGATAATACATCGGACATTTAAACAGATTTTTTATTATGAGCATAGGACTGACCTGAAGGAAAATGCTAAATCTGAATGCAGATCACTCGATCTCTTTCTCACAACACTCTTCTACATAATACAGTAAGCTTCAAGGAACAATATCAATTGAGAACATACAGTTTATGTTGCTAAGAGTGGTTGCTAAGGGTGTTGTGTAGTGATACACAGAACTGTAGTGAAGCGGTCATAGCCGTGTTTTATTGTGAATAAAGCACAGCTATTGACCAATCAGAATCAAGGACAGGAACTAACTGTTTTATAATTATAATTATATAATTTTATAATCAACATATAATTATGTTCTTCAAAAGTAAACTGATGCAATTATTCCTTATTGTTGAGACTGTCACTGAAAGCTGACATATTACGTCAGTGCAGTTTATTTCACATCCATATTAGCACGTTGCAGCATTTACACTCTGGGCACAAGTAATAGTAGTAACATGTAATGATATCCTTACATTTAGACACTCTGAACTCAGGTGTATGTTGGATGAGACTTTTCTTCAGTCATGTATGTTTCCAAAGTTCACAGAGACAAACTTCCTATGGAAAGGTAAACATTCCTCCACACGGAACATTAAAATGTTCTTCTCAAATACCTCCAGAAAATGAAAGAGACAGAACTTGCCTTGGTGTGACAATACAGAGATGAATGATTGTGAGCTTTTCTACTGAGAAAGACGTTCGAATGGCAGTCATTTGTTGACACAACAAAAGATATCAGGGTTGAGACTGGAAAGAAAAAATAAGTGTACTATGAAGTCAAGCCACATTTATTTGTATAGCGCTTCATATAATACAGATGATTCAAAGTAGCATCATGTTAATAAACAGGTAAAAGAACAATATTTTAAAATACAGCTATCAATTATTTTCGATAGCTGTATTTTAGAACATTATATTATAAAGTACTATAATATTTATAATATTATATTATAAAGATTATAAAATCAGAATTTCAAGATATAAACTTGCAATTGTAAGAAAAATGTCACAATTCTGAGAAATAAAGTCACAATTCAGACTTTGTTCGCATTTCCTGTTATTGAGATTGACCATAACCAGAATGTCAAAGATATGGAAGCTTGTTTTCACCACCACAGAATAAAAAAATAAAAAGTAACTGTGACTTTTTATTCCATGATTCTGATGCCCTTTCCGCGTGTTGATTTACACTAAGTGCAAATAGCTCGACGTGGGTTCGAATCTGCCTTTTGCCGCATTCTAAAAGTGGAAATAAACTGCGAGCGAGTGTTTAATAATATTACAATTGTTTATTGGGTAGGGTTAGGGGAAGGTGTAGGGAGGGTTTTTATTCTCCCATTAAGGCACCATCCATTTAATAATTTTTAAATTTAAATATAAAATACTGAGGTGCAAATAGTATCTGTCAATATAAAGTATAGATAGCATCTTTTCTCTTATTGCAAATAACTGATACTTTTACATGGTGTAAATAGAATCTATCACTATTTTCACCTAGTGTAAATAGCATATAGCTAAGTATAGCTTAGTGTAAACAGAAAATATTGCTATTTTCACTTAGTGTAAATAGCATCTATCTCTTTTTTTGAGAAAAAAGGCAGAATTGCGAGATATAAAGTTAGCAGTGTGAAATATAAACTCACAATTGTGAGAAAAAAGTCAGATTTGCAAGTTATGCTGCTGTACAATATTGCATACATGAATTTCCCATAGCAGATCTACAGGTGGAGCTGGGGAAGGTGGAGGGTTTCTGAAAGTGTGCTGCACTGCTAAGGCAAATGCTGACCAAGTATTTGAAGGTTGAGCAGTGAGCTTATTGCAAGCAGATTGAGTTAAGTACCTATCAGCCTGCGCCATCTAGAGTTTCATGACAGAACTTTGTATATTTTTGGGTATAGTTATAAATTATTCATGTTTTTACCTTTTTTATTTTGTGGTGGAAACAAGCTTCCATAGGAATCTACACAAAGAAGAAGCTTAAATAGTTTTGTTTGGAAATATATTAAATGTCAAACAGTTCTGTGTCATTTATTCTTATTGGCCCATCTGTTACTCCGAGAGGCTGGCAGATGTGGACAAAAAAACAAGGTTACCTTTATGTTCAGTATGTAGTTTTTATCAGTAAGTCCTTCAGAAAGTCAGTAAGCAAGTAACAAAAATAAATCGGTTTTGCCTTTGTCTGCACTGGGCTTAGATTGTGAGCAAACTGTTAAAAGCTTGGCATTTGCCACGTCGTCATAGATCAGTTAGGAGAGGCCAAGCTCTGCCCTCTTTTCCATCTCATACAGTGAACTCACGATGACCTATTCGCCTGGGCGTTAATTTTTCTCTATAGGGACCTGACATTTGTCTGACATTTGATCAGCCTTTCCTGTGTCACTAGCGAACTAGTGCTCATCCAATCACAGCAGCTCGAATAGTGACTGATCCAGCTGAACGACTGCACATGCATATCTGTGTGGTGCCGATCATCATCCAAACAGTATAAAAATGGAAACAAACTTTCTCACTATTTCTGACCTTCAGGTCATTATACATTCTATAAAAATTACACTGTCCTGTCTTGTGCATTACACTGCGAAAAATCTGTCTACTATAATCACACTCTTCACCCTTTATGTGTACTGTATTTAATACTGTTCTGTTATTGTTTACAAGTAAGGAACTATATCTGTTGTGTAAGAATGGCACTTATAAAATACTGTCCTTATAAAAATGTGTAGTAGTTTTAATATGAAATGACCATTTCATGAAAGCAATTAGGTAGTTCATCGGTTTCTAGTACCTTATTGCTTAAATATAACGACAACAGCAATATGATAAAAGATACAGATGTTAAATAAATATATATATATATTTATTAATATTTATAATCAGAAAGAACAGTATACTGCAGTAATCATACTTTAAGCTGTTATCAGGAAGACTATTCTAGAGTTTTGAAACCAGATGAGAAAACTCTCCCTCCCTTAGTGGATTTAGATATCCTAGGTACTACTAAAAGTTTCGTGATCTTAAAGAGCGTGATGGATTGTAGGGCAATAGAAGGTCAGTTAAATATACAGAAGCTAAACCATTTAGGGCCTTATAGGTCAGTAGCAATATTTTGAAATCAATATGGAACTTAATAGGTAACCAGTGTAGAGTTGATAAAATTGGGGTAATATGATCAAATTTTCTCAAACTGGTAAGAACTCTAGCAGCTGCGTTTTGGACAAGCTAGTAATGCATTACAGTAATCTAGTCTAGAGGTCATGAATGCATACTAGCTTTTCTGTGTCAGAAACAGATAACATGTTCCGTAGCTTAGCGATGTTTCTGAGGTGGAAGAAGGTTGTTTTTGTAACACATGAAAAATGATTTGCGAAAGATAAGTTGCTGTCTAATATAACACCCAAGTCTTCTAAATGCAAATTGAAATATATATCATCAGCATAACAGTGGAAACTAATTCCATGTTTTCTTATAATATTACTAAGGGGCAGCATATATATTGAGAATAACAGAGGGCCTAACACAGATCCTTGCTGCACTCCATAATTAACTGATGTTAACTTGGATTTTTCTCCATTTAAGTAGACAAAATGGTGACGGTCTGATAGGTACAATCTAAACCACCTTAATGCCTGTCCCTGAATACCAGTGTAATTTTGTAGTCAATCTAAGAGTATATTATGATCTATAGTGTCGAATGCAGCAGCACTAAGATCAAGTAAAACTAGCATTGAGATACAGCCTTTTATAATTTGTAAAGTGTAAAGTAAAGTGCAGTTTCTGTGCTATGATGGGGCCTGAATCCTGACTGATATTTTTCATGAATATTTTTCTTTTTTTTTTTTGCAGGAAGGAGCACAATTGAGTGGACACAACTTTTTCTAATATTTTAGACATTAACAGAATATTTGAAATGGGTCTGTGATTTCTTAAGTTGTGGTTTCTTAATGAGATGCTTAATAACTGCCAGCTTAAACGGTTTTGGAACATGACCTAGAGATAGAGATGAGTTAATAATATTGAGAAAGAGGCTGCTACAGGTAACAACTCTTTCAATAATTTAGTGCGAATGGGATATAATAAACATGTTGATGGTTTAGATGAAATGATAAGTTTATTTGGTTCTTCTTGTCCTATAGTTGTAATGCACTGTAATTGTTCTTTAGGAGCAGTAACAGAGGCTGGATCATAAAACATACATTTTACAACATATGTCAGACTTAGCAACCAATTTAGAAACAAACAAGCTGCCATGGTGTAACCGTTCATTCTTACCTGTCAAGCACAAGCAAATTTTTAATCACATTAATATGCACTATGTAGTTTATGAACACTTTACTCCAGTATACATGCATTTCATTTAATAAGCAGCTTTCTCCACGACAGAATTTCTTCAAGACAGATACCATAAACATGGCATTTTTAGATGAAGGTCCAACCCTAAACCCAACTGTTTATAAGCAGATCGTACATCAAATGTTTTAATGAGATTGTACCAATTCATACGAATTAGCCATCAATTTGCCAAAAAATAAAATAGTTACAAATTACCGTGAGGTTGTGTAGTCTATTTAAGTCCACGTCATACTAACAAGAAACTATGCTAAACTATACCACAGGTCGATGGCTGTAGTGACAGGTCGACACAAGATGCTGTTTGCAAATGTTCATTGGAACTATCCTTTTTGGAAATGCAAAATCTATGTTGGTAACGACAGAACTTAGGATGAACAATACATTTGGGCACCCCACTCCAGATGATTAAAATAGCACCATGCTGCCAGTGCAAAGATGTGATCACCAAAACTGTCTTTGAAATAATTTATGTTAGAGAGAAAGAGAGCGAGAGTTCGCATAATAATAATTTTAAAAAAAACAACATGTCCCAAAAATATCTTGTGATTTATGGCACAAATCCATTAAAAACTCAACAGCATGAGGGATATTTGCAACCTGAGCTTGTCAAATGTATACTCATACAAATAACCCTCCTTTTCAGACAGCAGAACCATATGGCGATGAAACGGGCTTACGACATGATAAATGGGTCAGAGAATTTACACATGCATCCACTCCACAGCAAACAGCAGCATCATAGTGTCCTGCCAAAACCCTCTCTGCATGCAGCCGCCTTTTAGTAAAGATCATCACTGACAGCCAATCTGCTAAATGGACCCTGCTTCTGCAGATGCAATGCAATAAAATGCCCGCTGACCTCTGACTGCCGCTGTGAAGCCAACAGAGGCTGAGAAAGCAGAGAGATCATATAGAAATGGAGAGATATCTTTATCTGTGTAGACGAACTGCTACCTGTTTTATGGTGCAAAACATCCAGAATACATTGTACAGATGCTCAAAATGATGGATCAGGAATTGAATAAACTTAAACTTCCTACAGTACGCTACACTGTATGGGCTTTCGCACCGGAGGAATGTTTTCATAGTTCCTATAACTACAGTTACATACACAAACATACAGTACATACTCCACGAACATGGAAAACAGCAATATGTTGACGCTGAAGTCCAGGCACCAGCTGATCGTGGCATCCTCTAACCTCCAGTTTTTTACGTTGTTGAATGCTGTGCTTAAATTACGTCACTTTTGGCCAACTTAAGTCACTTCAGAGTTCCTATTTCTGGTGTGAATAGAACCAGGAAAATGGCCCTAGGGGAATATTTAGTTCTTGGGGGACTGCCGTGGTGGCTAGTTCCTATAACTGAGTTCCTACACTCTTAAAAGTGCTGGGTTAAAAACAACTCAAGTTGGGTTGAAAATGGACAAATCTAGCGATTGGGTTGTTTTAACCCAACCTGCTGGGCAGTTTTATTTAACCCAACTATTGTTTAAAAATTACTATATGGCTCGCTAAAATGAACCCAAAATTGAAAAATTGGAACCCAAAGTTGAAAATTAAAAATCAGACACATAATTACTAGAGGCAACAATAATAATCAAAATGTGAACATTCATTAATAAGCAATTTAATATATGTTTATTGTTTAATTAATATTCATTAAACATATTCATAAATGTTCATTTATTAAACATATTAATACATGGTTATTTCCAACATATTTTGGGTTCATTTTAAACAAGCAATACAGCAATTTTTAAACAATAGTTGAGTTAAATAAAACTACCCAGCAGGTTGGGCAAACATTTAACCCATTTGCTGGGTTAAAACAACCCAATCGGTGTTTTTTTTTTTTTTTTTTTTTTTTTCATTTTCAACCCAATTTTTTAGAGTGTATAACTACTCAGTGCAAAAGCTTCTTATATAATGCAGTGTTGGGGGTAATGCATTACAAGTAGCTAATGTACATTATGGAATCAGATCTTTGATGTAACGAGTAAAGTAACGTTTTACTTTATAAATATACACATTAATATTTGAGTTACTTTTTTTTTAAGTAATGGACATTACTTTTTAATTTAATTCATTTGCTTAAACATTTTTTGTAATGTTGATAAATGTTGTAAATGAGCAAAGGTAACAAAACACATTACTTTCAACTTTCAATAAAAAGAGTTGTAATAAAACCCGTAATGTTAGAAAACCTTTCGCATGGCATACATTGCTCTAGGGGTTTAGGAAATATTCCAAGTGGTCATAATATAATAATATTCTAAATGTTTTTAAAAGAAATCAAAGGTGTATGTTATATAGGCTGTTGTTGAATGCATTACTGCGTTAACCACTTGCAAAAAAGAACTTCTCAGTGAAAAAAAAAAAAAAAAAAACACCTCCAAAGCGCAAACATCAGCCAGGTGAGAAAAAGGAACGCAAAAGTAACAGTGTATTACTTTCCATAAAAGTAACTAAGTAATGTAATTAGTTACTTTTTTAGGAGTAACACAATATTGTAATGCATTTCTTTTAAAAGTAACTTTCCCCAACACTGGCCAAACGTATGTCGACACACCTTCTAACGAACAGATGTGTTAACTAACAGGTGCATAAACCAAACAACCATTGTACTGTGAGAGATGAAGTTTGTCAGAATCAAATATTTGAGTTAATATTTCTTTTGTAATTTGACTAGAGAGAATAAGATCTCTGAAAATAACTGAGTGCCTCAAAATTATTGAAGCAAATCAAAGATGTATAATTAAGTGTTTAAATATTTACTTTCAATAAATGGCCAGTAATGGAGGTTCAGTCAGAATAGTGTTTTTATAATCACACCAGAATCCCCACTGCAGCATCAAAAGGGATCTTTTTTAGAAGAAAAACAACTAATTACTCTTGTGCCTTCAACCTGAGATTAATTATATTTTCGGGTATTAAGTAAGTTATTTATCACAATGAAAAGTCAATGTCAAAAAGTAAACTAAAAGTCAGCATAATAAATAACAAAATATTAATGCAGTAGTATGTGATTTGGTGTCATAGTCTATAGTTATTTTTCATCTGCTGAGGTGTCTGTTTGAAGAAGTTATTTTGCTTTCTGATTTTTCATTTGTCACACTCTCCAGAACGGAGGGAGGGAGGGAAGGAAGGAAGGAAGGAAGGAAGGAAGGAAGGGAATACTGGGTACTACTGCTTACTGCATACTTAATGTCATAGTTGACAGTAAATATGTCTACTAATACTTAATATTTTTAGAAATAGTATATGCAACACTATGCATCATTGTTTTAGCATGACATTGTGTGTTTCATGTTTAATTCAGAAAATGGCATCCATTTCTCACCTGAGAGAAAAAAAAAAACTGTTTTATTTTAAGTTAAGTTGGTATAAACCTGACAAACCTGATTAAGTAATGATTTAAGAAGGACACGTTAAAAACTCTGGCTAAATTTACTTTCAGTTCATATATCACACTGGCACTGGAAGGTCAAACCAAACACATTTCATTGTAGGATACAGTATTCCAAGCAGCATGCCCTGTTGTATATTGTTCATTCACCTGTTTTATTGTATAGGTGAAAGTTGTAAATCTGAGCCCTTAGAAAAGAAACAGCATATTTCCACATCAAGCCACATGATTTGAGGCACCTTTGACAGGCTTGTTGACTGGCTTGACTTCTGAAGGTCTCAATCTATGACATAAAAAGTTCTATGAATTAAATGAATTAAAGTTCCCCTTAGAGTGTATATTTTAAAATGAAATGAGCACATCGGCACATTATAGCAAATCTAACACATTTAATGGGAATAGTGCCTTTAATACTTTAAAAATGTCACGAGGGGACATCAAAGTGTACCGGATTCATTTCAGGAAATAACTTTTTTTTTTTTTTTTTTTTCAGTTTTTTTTTTAAACATTTATTCCAGGGTCTAAGCACCGTATCTGGTCCATCACAGAGTTCTGAGAGACTGTCTGCTGTGTCTTCTCATTTCATCCTCCTCTCTGCATGCTTGAGAACACCACAGCCTTTCTGTCACCCCGCTGTTCCTGACCACTAGTCCGAAAACTCTCTTTACAGTTCATTTCAGAAATGAATATCCGTGATTGATGTGAGCTGACAGTAGAGTTATCATTTCCGAAACATGTGCTACCAAGGGGACAGACCGTTTCGGTGACAAAAGTGATCCTTAAAGAATTGACATATATCTTTCTAGGCTTGCATTTGTAATAGTAATGTACAACAGGGATAGAAGCCCACCTAATGGAAAGTCATGTTTTTTTCTGGGCCTAAAATATATTATATATATATATATAAATATATATCTTTTTTTCTTGTGTATTGATGGAGCAACACAATTTATATAAAATTAACAGTAAAATAAGTTTGAGATTATATATATATTCCTGAATATTGGTGGAACAACATATAAAAAAAATAATAATAAAAAAAACGGCCACTTTATTTGGTACACTAGTACCGGGTTGGACCCCTTTTTCCTTCAGAACTGCCTTAATTCTTTGTGGTGTAGATTCAACAAGGTGCTGGAAACATTTCTCAGAGATTTTGATCCATACTGACATGATAGCATCACGCAGTTGCTACAGATTTTTCAGCTGCACATCCGTGATGCAAATCTCCTGTTCCACCACATTAAAGCTGCTCTACTGGGCTGAGATCTAGTGACTGTGGAGCTCATTTAAGTATAGTGAATGCATTGTCATGTTCAAGAAACCAGTTTGAGATCATTTAAACTTTATGGCACATTATCCTGCTGAAACTAGCCATCAGAAGATGGGTTCACTGTGGTCATAAAGGGATGGACATGGTCAGCAACAATTCTCAGGTAGGCTGTGATGTTTAAACAATGCTCCATTGGTACTAAAGGCCCAAAAGTGTGCCAATAGAATATCCCCACACCATTACACCATGACCAGCAGCCTCAACCATTGATACAAGGCAGGATGGATCCATGCTTTCATGTTGTTTACACCAAATTCTGACCCTAGCATCTGAATGTCAAAGCATTTTCGCCCACAGAACTGCTGCTCACTGGATATTTTCTATTTTTCGAGCCATTCTCTGTAAACCCTAGAGATGGTGGTGTGTGAAAATCCCAGTAGATCAGCAGTTTCTGAAAAACAGCACCAACAACCATGTCACATTCAAAGTCACTCAAATCAACTTTCTTTCTCATTCTGATGCTCAGTTTGAACTTCAGCAGATTGCTCTGACCATGTCTACATGCCTAAATGCATTGAGGTGCTGATTGGCTGATTGGATATTTGTGGTAATGAACAGTTGAACAGGTGTACCTAATAAAGTGGCTGGGGACTTTGGCAAACTATGCTTACATCTTTCATTCATTTTGCATGATTTAAAAATACAGTATAAAAAAGAACAGCATGAAAATACAAGTAACATGCAGGGAGAGGCAGAACACCTTTTTTTCCCCCCCAAATTATCTTTTAACTAATTATTTTATTAGCACTACACAGACATATTCCACATAGCACAAAGAACATAATGTAGTTCAGACATTCTGCATTCTTCCCTTCTGCTAACCCAACATCATATATATAGTAAGGCATTTTACCCTGGGGGGCCTTCAGCCTCATAGCATCTCTCTTACTGAATAAAAAGTGCAGACTTTGTAATGTAGTAGGGCCAGTGCAATCTGGCCAGTGCCATTGCTGTGATGGGTAGTTAGTGCTTGGGCTGCTCTGATGTGTGTAATTGCTGATAACAATGCATGTAGTCAAGAATACTTCTCCCAGTGTGCAATGCTTATTGATTGGCTGAAGCCATGATTGTTTGCCTATGTTTTTTACATGTACTGCTGTGAGGTGCGCAGTATGCACATGCTCGTGTCATCAGCCCTTGCTATGTCCACAGTGGGTTAAATTATAATAGTTAAATAACATCGCCTCTATTTCAATAGACGCTTTATCCCTGTACCACTTGAAAAGTCTAATTTTCTTATGCAAATTGGCAAAAGGATTCACGCATTCATGATCACATTATTATCTGGGCAATCTTTGCAAACCACATCCTGTGTTTGTCTGTTTTGGTCAGCATGACTCCCAGAGGTAAATGTTGTGATGGTAATGAACTGGCAATGTGACAGCATATTATTTTGTGTTATTCAGCATCTAGTTGTGTGCAAGAACTGAATTCCAAAATTGCACACTATAGGTTTATCAAGAGTCCAAAACATTTGGGACCTTTTTTTTTTCTTCTTCTTTTTTATACTTGCCAATAATAGCTGAATTAAGAAATTGTAATGGCCATAAATTTGTTTTACCGGCCATGAAGCTGTTTTTTTTTTCTTATAGGCCTATTATTTTTTATTTTTTCCTGTGTGGTGTTATTTAGGTTCTTTCCCTTTAATATTTATGACACAGTCATTATGTCAGTCTCTCTTTGGAACTGCACCCCCTTTTACAAGATGTAATATAAGTCTCTGGTGTCCCCAGAATGTGTCTGTGAAGTTTCAGCTCAAAATACACCACAGATCATTTATTATAGCTTGTCAAATTTGCCCCTATTTTGGAGTGAACAAAAACACGCTGTTGTTGTGTGTGTCCCTTTAAATGCAAATAAGCTGCTGCTCCTGGCTCACTTTTGATTCTGCTGAGAAATCTCCACTAGCGTCCTGCTCTCTCAAACTACTTAAATCGGCATCTTTAAATCAATGGTCTCAAAATAGACCCAAAATAATATGATTGCTATTCGCAGTGCTTCATAGGATTGTAAGTTAAGGACACAGTCTTGTACCTTTGTCTTTTTTTTTATTTAAAGGATTAGTTCACTTTCAAATGAAAATTACCCCAAGCTTTACTTACCCTCAAGCCATCCTAGGTTTTAATGACTTTCTTCTTTCTGATGAACACAATCGGAGAAATATCAATAAATATCCTGACGCATCCGAGCTTTATAATTGCAGTAAGTGTTACCAAATGAATATAAGCTGAAGAAAGTGCATCCATCCATCATAAATGTAAAACGATGCATATGTGTAAAAAAGCGATGCGTTTGTGTAAAAAAAATATATCCATATTTAACAAATTACGAAGTAAAATATCTAGCTTCCGCCAGACCGCATTCCGTATTCAACTTTCAAAGAAAATGTAAACTGGCATCACGTCAGTTACACTTTTTCCGTAAGTTGAATACGGAAGGCGTAGGACGTAGCGTAAGCTTTATGAACTGCAAGAGTTTTACACTTTCTTCGTGTCACTCATCGCTTCGCTTCAGAAGGCCTTTATTAACCCCCCCCCGGAGCCGTGTGGAATATGTTTATGATGGATGAATGTGGAAGGAGGCACTTTCTAGCTCATACTCGTTGATCCCGCTCACTGCCATTATAAAGCTCGGATGCGTCAGGATATTTAATAAAATTTCTGCCATTATGTTCATCAGAAAGAAGAAAGTCATATACACCTAGGATGGCTTGAGGGTGAGTAAAGCTTGGGCTAATTTTCATTTGAAAGTAAACTAAACCTTTAATATTTTTGCTTTGTATCAAGGATTGTATAATGTTGTGATTAACCTCGTAGCTAGCTGGTTTAATTCATAGTTTATAACTCTTGAGGCTTTTTTAATATCCCAATGGGAAATGAATAGGAATGCTTCCATAACCAACGCCAGTTGAAAAAAAGTTGCATAATCATGTCTAAATGAAGTTATTCTGGCACTGAAATGTCAAGCAGTCACAAACACATTTTGCAGCAAAGAGACATGAAAATAAATGAGCATAAGTCAACATACAAATGGGAAAAGCACTATCAGGCCATGGACGTAGTATAATATCATGGTTGTTGTTTTCATATTAAACGCATGAGGACTACTACTAAAACATGCTAGCAACGTGAAATAGTGCTGACTGACTGCCCACAGTGCCCAGGCCTTAGAGCTTTGCGGGTCATTAATGTAAGCACAGTCGGTTATGTCTGTAAACAGGTGGGACAAATGATTGGACGTGTCCAAAGCTCGGATCTGTGCGTTAAGCCCTGCAGTGTTAAATCAACCTTAGTGGGTTTTTTCATTTTGGTGGCTTAATGCGAGAAAAGCATGTCACTCCATGATTTTGGAAGGAGAAAAAAAATCCTAGATAAACATGATGGTAAATTCCACTGAGGTATAAATTGTTACATAATGTGCAACGTCACGGCAGATGTTTTCTTCAGTAATTGCTTTTACGTGTATTGCACACAACAGTTACATCAGTGAGGGTCAGGGTATCATTCTTGCAATTCAATTTAAACCATGTACTATGCTGTAGCTCCTTATGAAGTTGCTGGCCACCTGGCGAGTAAATCTGATTTCCTTATTTGCCAAAGCCAATACTCGCATTTGACGCTTGACGAGTGTTCATTTTGGACCCTGATAGACTGTATGAATCATAACATGTTTTGACTTCACAGAAATACATTTTCTATTAAGAGAGCAGGGACAGAGAGGCCAAGACCCAGCCATGATCATGATTCAATACAGTTCCCAACAGTTAATTTGTAATTTTAGACCTGTACCGCATCTGATGTCATGATTGTTCATTGTTTACCACATTTAACCACTGTGTGCTCACTTCAAAGTCAAGAGAGGCCAGCAAGCTAATTGATTAGCAAATTAGCAGAACATTAGAGGAGGGAAATCAAACCAATTAGAAACGTCCTTGCATTAATCACACATCCTCTAAGCACTTTGGTTTTCAAGGCTTCCAAGTCATTGTGCTACAAGAAGCACTGACAAGCCAAATGAATCCTCAGACTTGGAGCTGAGAGGAGGCTACGCTAATGAGACAGCCGCTTTTCTTTTGATACAGCTCCAGCAGCTCTCCCCATTCAGAGTGGGAGGTATGGAGTAAGAATTCATTATTAAACAGATCTAATGTGTGAGCTATTTACTGAGGTGGCTCTCCCTCAGGTGGGCGCTGTGTTTGAAGTCGTTTTACATGAGAGGGAGGCGAGACACTGAATACTAATGTCACTCTTCTTGTTTCCTGGAAGCGGCTTACAGTGCTTTGAAGCTTACACAATATCATTTGGGTCTGTCGCAAGGCTGCGGGAACAAAGCCCCGATCAGGCGTCATCTCTGCAGTCAGATATCTATGACAACGATGGCCGTGTTTAAAGCTGTGGAACAACGCGTGAACAGTGCGCTTCAATAGGAAATTACAAGACCTTCTCTGAAGTATGTTTGTAATTCTGAAGGAAATACGAGTGCTCGCCGGGCAAAACAAGAATGGTGTTAAAGTTTTAGGTGAAATGGCAGTTAGAGAAGTTGTAAAGCTAATACAGTCAGAGGGAGGAAAACAAAGAGACTTGGTCTCATTCACTAAAGCTGTAAGTGTGTTTGCGCATAAATTTGTTCTTACCTTCAACCTAATATTGATGAATCAAGATTATTCTAGATGCGGGTGCGTGTGCCTGCAGGCAAAACCATTTCCATATAAGGGCTTTCTGCACAATTCTGCTATACAGCCACTCGTCAGTGAAAATGTATCTAATGTATCTCTAAAGCCTGAAAGCATGTTGTGATATAGAAGAGTTTGAGATACAAATCATTCAATTTAAAGAACCACACATGGTCTTGTAAAAGATAAGTTTATTCATTGTTATTATTCCAAAAGGAAGTTGCACATTCGAGCGTGACTAGTGTTTGTTATTCTCTTTGTCTGTGTTTCTGCAAATAAGAAAGCATGAATTAGAAATGACAAACAATGCTTTGTTTAATAATGGTAATTTTCTTTGTCTTACCTTTTCCTTTGAGCTTTCTAATATGATGGGTAGGTAGCCAGATACCATAATGAGGAGGAGGAGCTGAATTATTGGCAATGTTATTGCATTGAATGCATGTGTTTTCAAATGCTTGTAGGTTTTCATGATTGAAATAGAGCATGTTAAAACACCTAAAAAAGGCATACACTAAGTAAATTGCATGCTGTTCTTGAACCATTTGGAGTGTATGCATGCATGGTTTTGGTCTCTTTTTGAAAGGTATGTGTACCGTGGACAGTACAGCGCCTTGACACGACCACAACGCAGTCCAGAAGTATCAGCAGAGATTAAGTCAACTAGATCATCCATTGTGAAGGCCTCATCGACATGACAGCCAGTGGCACAGTTCCTCAACAAACTGTCTGTACCGCCGTGATGAATACGATCCTCAACTGGATGGAACTGGAATAAAAACCTTGAATGCTACCTGAATCGTAACAAAGCACTGTTTGCCAGAGGAGAACTGGCCCCCCGACTAAGCCTGATTTCTCCCAATGTTTTTTTTGCCACCTGATGTCACCTGTTGGAGTTTGGGTTCCTTGCCGGTGTCGCCTTTGGCTTGCTTAGTTGGGGACACTTGACATTTGATATTCAACAGTGCTTTGCATCTGCCTGCGTTGACACCTTTTTCTTTAAGAGCTGCTGTGCAGCCAAAATTATATACCAGTTATCACTGTAAAGCTGCTTTGACACAATCTGCATTGTAAAAAGCGCTATATAAATAAAGGTGACTTGATTTGACTTGACTACAGTGGAATGCTAACAGGTTAATGTTTGTACAATGTTGTGGAAATTGTCCTGTTAAACTTTGGAGCTGTTTACATGACACCGTTACTAAAAAATGTAAAACTTTTTATGTGTTTTGGCCATTCATTTACATGACCGTTACTGGCCTGGCAGCAGAATACAGTGTTTTAGTCTTTTTTTACTTTTTTTTAACGGATCCGTGTAAATGGGGATCGTTTTGACAATGGTGTTGTCTGTATGCGAAAAATGCAAAGGAAAAACGTTTCAATGTTTAGTACATCATTATCGTATAAACATACCTTAATGCTGGACACACACTAGATGATTTTAAGCAAGATTTTGTTCCCGATTTGCACCCCTGATTTATGGGGGGGGGGCTTACCGATTTCAAAACATGTTTGATATTTACGACTCTTGATCAGACTGCCTCTGAAACCTGTGATAGAGAGCCAGTGACAAAGAAGATTTGCATAGCAGGAGAGCCTGCTGACAACGTCGATTGTCCTCCATTTGTTTTTCTTCTCAAGTCACATTTGATTTTGATCTCGCAGTCCGGTCGAATCATTTAGTATGTGCTTTCAGAGGATTATAATGCAAAAAAATTGGTTGAAACTGTCATTATCGGTGCGTTCCAAACAGGATATTTCCCCCTCCAAAAACAATCATGGCCGCCATATTGAAGGGTCATTCCAAACCGAAGTGCTCAAAACAGGCCACTTCAAAGGGCCCTTCGGAATGAAGGATTTCAAAGGGTACAATACCATGATCCTTTGCACAGGGAAGTTGGGGAAGTTGTTTGGCATCACAGAATGGGTACAGTTCGATTTTACCTATAAATGTATGTATAGTATTTTTCTATACTACTGTGATATTTATACGAGTTAGACTTAAAAAAATCGTCTAGTGTCTCACAGCTCTGGTCTGGCTGGTCTGTTGGCTGTTTTTAGAGGGATTTTAACCACTTTTCAGCTTGGCCAGAATGGAAGACTTTTTATGCAAACAATAACAACAGCATAAATACAGCGTATAAATGTACTTTAAGAGGTTCAGGCTGAATGAGTTACAGAATTTAATATGTAGTGTTTGGGGATTTAGAACAAACCCAAACCAGAATGTTTGAGGAATATCAATACAGTGCAGCCTTGTAAGCACTGTAATTAGAATGGCAAAAAGAAGCCTGTTTTGTAGAATTAATATTCATAGATTTTCAAGTTCAAAAGTTACATTTCTTTTTTTTTTGCATATATTTTGCATACTTGCATATACTTTGTAAACTAAAATTAGACCTTTGTTAATGCAGTGTTGCATGAACATGGGCATTTTACAGCACTCAGGAATTGCACAGACTAGATTGTTTTTGTCCAAATGACTAACCTGAAGATGTGAACCTCTGAATAAAAAAAAAAAAGTCAACTTAAAAACAAATGCAAATATATATAATTGAAAAAAATAAATGTTAAATATTTTTATATATCAAAATTAATTACATATTGAAACAGTGAAGTACAGTTTAAGTCTAGACCTACGTCATGGTAGAATTTGTTTTTAGTTCGCTTAAAAATATTTAAAGAAATACAAAATTCCTATACAAAGTGTCTACACTGTAAAATTTTTCAAAAACTACTGGAGTACGTATTACAAGAAAATACTATTCCAGTGTTTCTACTTCAAGATTTCACTTTTAAGTCAATGTATTACTTGCCATTTCTTTGTAATTATTTGTGAAATTTACTAGCAATTTCTAAGTGAAAATTGTTTCAAATAATAGACAGCTAACGAAAAAATAAAAAATAGCTATCAAAGTGGGAAAAAATATAAATGAGTGCAAAGTCCCGCAAAATGACAAAAGAATTTGGGAAATCAAGTGCTTAAATCTTCGTTACAAAATATTGTAGTCTAAAATTCCCATTACCTTTCATTTAATGAACCTAGTGTTGTTGCTGAAGCTAAGAACAAAGTAAATCCTACACCAGTTTTTTTTTTTCCTTAGCGTAGACAAAACGATATTCATTACTGTGACCTTAAAAAAAAAAAAGTCTCATTGTTGCTGAGAGCAGCTTTGTGATGAGTTTAGTCAGCTGGCTGTATACTAATAAGTGAGACTGTCAGGGAAAAACAAAACTTTTTTTAATGATTATTCTTGGCACACTGTTCCCAATCCCGTCTACTGTGTAGCATACTAAGTAGATCATTCCAATTAGGAGAAAACAACATTAAAGTGGAAAACACTGAAAGTCATTTAATACAGTATAGCTGGACAAGCACAACAGACGTTGGTTTCCTGTAATACAGTCAGCAGTGAATGATGGATGGACTGCCACAGGAATTAAACTGACTGTCAGGACTTTCATAACTGAATCTTTGTCAATGTCTTGTTAGTAAGCGAGATCCTGACATGAAGTGGCCCAAGTTTCACTCTGATCAGGCAGCTTTAAATCAGTTTGCCGCTTATTCAGGTGAATTTTATGAAAATTGTCAAATGTAATTTTTCAGCCCAAAATAATTTTTTTTATTTTTTTATTTTGGTACATAGAAAATTCAGTCGATTTGCAAAATATATATATATATATATATATATATATATATATATATATACATATATATATATAAAAAGAAATTGCATAACGATATTATTTTCATAACATTAATGCACTTTTAGGCGCCCTTCTTTGGAAGCTTGTTTCCATGATGAAATGAAAAGGTAATTGAAAAGGTAAACTGCAATATAAACTCACAACTGCGAGTTATAAAGTCAGAATTGTGTTATAAACTCAGAATTGTAAGATATAAAGTCCGAATTGCATGTTATAAAGTCAGAATTGCGAGTTATAAAGTCAGAATTGTAAGATATAAAGTCAGAATTGCATGTTATAAAGTCAGAATTGCGAGTTATAAAATCAGAATTGTAAGATATAAAGTCAGAATTGCGTGTTATAAAATCAGAATTGTAAGATATAAAGTCAGAATTGTATGTTATAAAGTCAGAATTGCGTGATATAAAGTCAGAATTGCGAGATAAGTCAGAATTGAGTTATAAAGTCAGAACTGTGTGATATAAAGTCAGAATTGTGAGTTGTAAAGTCAGAACTGCGAGTTGTAAAGTCAGAATTGTGTTATAAAGTCAGAATTGCGTGATATAAAGTCAGAATTCTCAATTGCGTGTTTTAATGTCCAATTGTGAGGGAAAAAAAAGTTTATATATCACAATTCTGACTTTATAACACGCAATAGTGAGTTTATATCTCGAACCATGGTTCCCTGAGAACAGGGAAAGAGACACTGCATTTGAAATGCATTTGGGGAACGTCATCACGTGAACCGGTGTCTGAATGCAACTATCAATCTCACCAATCCTATTGGCCGGCAACAGCCTATGACGTCATTATAGACGCAACCCGCAAGTATACAGGAGCGCCTAGACAAGCAGTCAGTACCTTACGCAGTGTCTCGTTCCCTGTTCTCAGGGAACCATGATTACATACGTAACCTGAGACGTTCCCTTTCAAAAAAGAACTCTACACTGCGTTTGAAATGCATTTGGGGAATGATATACCCACGCCGCCATGCTTGAGGAGACTGCATGCCAAAATGGCTAGACAAACGTTAGAACTAGCAGTTTCAACTGGAGTGCCACCCTCCCTATGGGTCAACATAGGCTGTCAGTGACAGCACTCCCTAAGGCCAACAGCCCAAGCTATAAGCCTCAAAGAGGCCTTCCACAGAAGGCCTAACAAGGCCGCTCAAAGGCTTCTGGGACCAAACTTCTTTTTCACAGAAAAGAGGGTACCTCTAAGGGAATGTGGCCAGGGGGCCCAAAGGAACCCTAGCCAGTCACTTGTCAGGGGAACAAAGTTAACCCTGAATGCCACCAGGGAGGCCGACCTGGTTAGTTAAAGCACCTAGTCTTGGCCAACAAACTGTCTGATCACAGAGTCTCAAATCACATTCTTCAGAGAAGATACCCTGTATGAGTGACTGCAATAGGGCAGTAACTAACTCAGACCAGAGCGTAGAGACAGGCATCCTGGAGAACAGGACTCAGCTTAGCGCCTTTTACCCTCAAAATAAGGGGAGTACAATTACGCTGACATGCTCTGAAAGAGGTTTAAACAGGACCTATCACTCCAGAAAACACGGGCGCTAGCCAGTGGCAATGTCAAATAAACCAAACATACCACCATGCAATGTACTCAGTAAAATAATTTTACTCTTTAACACTCAGAGATCGGCTGGTCGCGTTGGCGATGCTTTTTTCTTATCAGTATGAAAGAGACTCAAAATACTCTGTCAATTTTGCACATACAATTAAGAGTTATAGACCATTTTAATCTGTGAAATATCTTCTTTTATTTGTGTGCACTCAGAGTAAAAACAAAATGTTGTGCTTTTTGCAAAATAAAGAAAACATGATGCGTGATCTTTCGTCTCCCTCTGAACGAAGTTCAATCTGATAGTTCTCAGAAAATGAACTGTAACTTAGTTTATACTAATCACAAAAAAAATGAGACTTATGTCTAAAGAAACGTTGAAATGTCAGGTTTTAAAACGTGTAAGTCACATTGAAAACAGCGAGTATGAATTGATACTCGACTATTACTCCTCTGTATAGAAAACTGACATAAACATATGATAATCCATCAATATTTCTCCAAATGTTCATGCTTTTAAGCTAAAAGCCCTGATGGATGTTGTTGTAAAAACATTATAATAGTAGGCTAATACAGATTATAATATACTATTATAATGTTTTTAAAAGAAGTCTTTTGTCTGGTACTGTAATTTAATACTGTAATTTAAACTATAATAGGCCTATACAAAATTTTCTTCACATGTGCAATAATACGTGCATGAATGAGATTACAAAAATCATGTTTTTTTTGTCAAGAGTGGACATTATATTTACGTTAATACAGCTGATATGATTCTGTTATCAGAGGATTTTTTCACATAGCCTACCTGACTGAAAGGGCTCATTATGCGGGTCATTATGCAGGTCATTATGCGGGTCTTTGTCTTCTCAGGTGTGAATCACAGCATTATTCATGAAGATTCACACCTCCACGCATACTGTGTTTCTTGACAAAAAGTGTCTTACAAAATTTAAATCAATATATTGTTTTATATTAAAGAGTAGGCAGGATCATTTTTACATCAATTTGAAGCAAAAACTCTAGTCTACAACCTCCAATACCCAGTCTTGTGAACACATATATAATATTAGTTTTGTGGCCTTATTTCAGTGACTTAAGTTTTTTGTTTTTTCAATAACCACGCATAAACGTTATTCCTTCAAAAATACAAACATGTACATACATGTTGCTCACATATTATGGTAGCCAAGTTCATGCTGAATACAGTGTAATGACACTTTTTCCATTAATATGTTCATGAACAACTGAAAAAAAGCACAAATGTCAGGGCATGTCAAAACTTCTTCAGGGCCCCAAAAAATTCTCAGACACCAGAGGGTTAAACATGAGGAGTACACCATCATGCTCTTGAAGGAGGCCCAAACGGGGCCTGTGACTCAGAAAGACACGTGGCGTCAGCTAGTGGCAGTTTCCAAGCTCTAAGGGAGCTATAATTAGAACCAAACTATCAGTGAGGTTAACTATTAAGCTCAACTAGAGCCTGATTCTTATCCAACACATTCCAACAGGCAATGTACCCAAAAAACTCTTAAAGCAAGAGGAGTACAACTACACCAACGTGCTCTGACAGAGGCCTAACAGGGCCTACTACTCCAGAAAGACATGGGTGTCAGCCAGTGTCTAAGCTCTAAGGGAGTGAAATCTGAGACCACACTACCAAGTGAGGTTCCCTAGCTTAACTCAACCTGAGCTTAAATCTATACATTCCAACAAGGCAATGCTTTATGACAAAGAAAAATGCTACCATGCTCTGAAGGAGGCCACAAAAATGGCCTACTACCACAAAAATCACGGGCATAAACCTGTGGCAGTGCCAGTATACTAAGTGAGCAAAAAACTATACCTAAACATCTACCAACAAAACTTGTAATACAACAAGCTATTGTGCTTTGAAGGAGGCGCAAACAAAGCCATCTACTTCAAAAAACACAATCATCAGTTGTGGCAGTGTTCAAACTCTAAAGGGAGTCATATAAGAACCAAACAAAATAGTGAGGTTCAAAACAAAACTCATCCTGAGTTATGCATTCCAACAGGCCATATACTCAGTAACAACACAGTTTTTACCCTAAATAGCAAGGGGAGTACAGCCTAGTCACCATGCTCTGAAGGAGAAACAGGGGAATGCTTCACTTTTCATTCATACCACCCTAAAATGTGAATTTCAAGGGCGAGCACTTTTCACCAAGACAGAAACATCTGCACTGAACCCTAGGGAACAGGAGCTAAGGAAAGCTAACACTGTTCACTCAAACTTGAATCTCAATTCAAGGGGTTCAGGGGAAAAGACTAATACAAAGTAAGAATTAAAAGCTCTAGAAAAGTGGAGCTAAAACTCAACCTCAAAATTCTCAATAGAAAGGAGGAAACTCTGAAATGAACACTCTAAAAACAAGAGCTCAGAGGAGCGAAACTCAACCCAAGTCAAACAATGTCAGGCGGCCCGAAGGCCGACGCTTAACATAGATCTAACTGAAGTAAAGAGTGCCAATCTCTAATACCAACTCTAGCTATGACCAGAGGAGAAAGCTACTCTACCATATGGTGGCTGAAAAAGGTGGCCAAAAGCCAACACAAAGATAACCAACCTAATGGGAGCTTCAGGGCCCTAACTTCTCTTCCTAATTCCTATACCCACCCAGGAAAGGCTATACAGGAAAACTACGGTCAATATATTAAAATAAATATAGACCAAGCTTATAACCTGCGGCTCGAAGAACAGAGACATACCATCATAGAAGGATGGAATCTATGGTCCTTTCAAGCCTGAAAGAACCTCTTAACTATCAAACCAAAAAGCAAGCCACAGAAAACTACATCATGGGCCCAGTCCTCGGTCTGATCGTAAGAAGCACCTGGGTAAAAAATTATTACTCAGGAGGTGGAAGAAGGAAGGATAGGGTAGAAGTAACTACCCTCATGGAGAGGAAATCAGTCACCGACACAGCTGCCGTCCGTAACTGACTTCCTCCCTCAAATCTTTCTTCCTCCTCCTGT
The DNA here is from genome assembly GCA_037101425.1 of Elopichthys bambusa. NCBI lineage: Eukaryota > Metazoa > Chordata > Actinopteri > Cypriniformes > Xenocyprididae > Elopichthys > Elopichthys bambusa. The sequence goes on from CM074441.1 coordinate 4,454,645, forward strand.
CTGTCTGGGCCCAGAATCGGATCAGAGCGGAAAGCAGGTTAAAAAACGCTGCTGCTGATCCAGATCCTTCAGCAGATCAGACTGGTAATGCCTGTAACACTGCAATTGTGTGTGGAGCAGCACCAGTCTGACCTGCTGCCGCGTATGCCCTGCCATTCAAGCCTTTTCATTTAAAAGAGCTTCAAAGGCAGGACCAGAGCTTTAATGCCTGCGCCCGCCCCATGATGGCATAGTTAACAAACAACTCGTCAATAGCGAGGGCACCGACACATACCCATGCTGGCTCATTCCCTCAACATCAACGAAATCAGCTTGCTGATGTCGGTGAATATGAGCCGAATATGGGTTCTTCCATGCCCTCTCGATCACCTCATGTAGATCAGGAAGGAATGGAAGGCTCATAAAGGCTGTTTAGATTATGGTCGGAAAGGAATCGCGCGTCGATCCCGTCCGTGCACGATCCATTTCTTAACGCACACTCACGCCAGCTGCAGCCTGCCAGAGGCGCGCTCCACAATCCAAACAGCTCCGTATACGCGGGGCAGGGAGGCTTAGAAGTTTCAAAAGGCTTGCCTTCCTTCTTTCTAACAGCCACCCCTGCTTTATTGGGCTAAAAACCAGTAGAGCACTCGCTGCCAAATCAGATAATGACAAAGAAAAAACATTATCTTCATACAGAAGCCAACCCTCAACAGCCACTGGGGATACGAGAGAAACAACTCTCTCAAACTCCCCCGCAAGCCCCATCTGTGAACCCCATGATTTCAGTCGCCGTCCTGCCTCAGCACGGGCAGGACCAGAACCACTGGCACAGATGTCGGCCGCTCTTCCCTCGAGAAGACGGCCAAACGAGAGCGGAGCGTCCTAAAAAACAGATGCTCACAGTCTGCACAAACAGCGCCCTCAAGCGCTGTCCGTGCATGCTCCTTACACAGACAGAAAACGCACAGATTGTGTGTGTCATCAGGTGTCCAAACCTGGGACACAGATCCACACACTTACTGAAACGTTTGTTAGTACATAGTAAAATCCCTTACCAGATGTGAAGAATCGCAATCAAACAAAACAGTCCCTGAAGACGATAAGATACTGACTGCTTCTCTAGGTGCTCCTTTATACTTCCGGGTTGCGTCTATAATGACGTCATAGGCAGTCGCCGGCCAATAGGATTGGTGAGATTTGATAGTTGCATTCAGACGCTGGTTCACGTGATGACGTTCCCCAAATGTGTTTCAAACGCAGTGTAAAGTTCCCTTTCAAAAGGGAACACTTTATTTTACAGTATGTGTACTTAGCCGAAAAAGTACTGATATTCAAAAAATATATATTTTTTGAAGTTGTAAAGATTCTTTGAAGCATGTTTTACAAGAAAATACTATTTCAAGATTTCACTTTTAATTAAATGCTTTACATGCCATTTCTTGGTAATAATTTGTGAAATTCACTAGCACTTTCTGAGTAATTTTTTTTTAAAGTAAATCCTTCCCAATTTTAGTGTAGACAAAATGATATTCATTACTGTATTACAGAAAAAAAATAAAAAAAAAATAAAATGAGATTTAGATTGGTAATACAATTAATTGTCATGAAAATAACATCACAGTGCAAAACATCTAAACTTACTGGTCATAAAAAAATATTTTGTATTTTTCTGTAATATTACTAAGTTCAGTTACATTTCACCCTTAGGAAACTGTTTGATTTTCTGTTGTGGTGTCAAACCACATACAATATGAGGTATATATTGTAGGCAGTGTTATGGCATGTAGTGCCCTGTGTGAAAGGAATACAAATGTCTGTTCTTTACCAAGATGCACAGGATGATTGGTGAGTCACGCTCCATGTAATTGGGGGACATTCATGTCCTTCTCCAGCCTCTGCCTTTGATCATAACAAGGGGGAGGCATATGTGGCAACAAGAAGTCACAGCCATACAGCCAGAGGCCTTCATTAAACATACCTTAACAACCACTGCACACTACACTGTTATCATTCAAGATGGTATGTTCAAGTGTGTTTATCAGCATCTGTTTAAAATCCCAAATGTAAAAAGAAACGTGAGATGTGTGGGTGTTTTCTTCTTGACAGATCCACAGAGAGACACTCTGCATCAAAGAATTCTTATTATTCTTTTTCAGTGCGGAGGTCTGACACCACTTAAGTTTTCTTTTCTTTCAGATGTCATTTGATGTAGTAAAATTAAACCCTAATCTTTACGTACAAAATGCAGCTATCAAGAATATGCGATGATAATTGCCTCCTCTCATTTTGTAGCTTTAAATTTACATTTTAAGAAAAGAAAGCAATTACATTCAAATGACAAATTGATTGTTTCAAAAGGTTCATCAGCAAAATGAAACGATAAATACATTTCAAAAAGAATGTGGCAGGGACTGATGCGCAACGGAGAAGAAATATTTTACAGTGGAGATAATTCTAAAAGAGAGATGTCTCTCAGACACTTTGTGATATGTTTGCATTTAAAAGACAGCTAACGAAGTGGGAAGAAAATACAAATGAGTACAAAGTGCTGCAAAATTACAAAAGAACTTGGGAAATCAAGTGCGTAAATTTTCATTACAAAATATTGCAGTCTAAATTCCCATTACCTTCCATTTAATAAACTTAGTGTTGTTGCTGAAGCCAAGCAAAGAACAAAAACTAACATTATTAGGCTATATAAAATTGTTTAGTTGCACAGTGCAATATTTTTCTGTGCTTTTATGGGACTGTCTTTTCAATATATAAGACAAAAGTGAAAAATTCCCTCCCTTCGTAATCTCTTCAGATAAAGGGATTCAAAATGATTACAGCCTTAAATTATTTTCTAATCTCACTCAAACAACATAGAGATGTAACGTTTGCCAATTTCGCTCAAATCCTCAAATCCAGTCATGGAATTGTTTCATCTAATTTCACATTGTGCTGTACACACAGAAGACCACCGTCTCTCAAGGACCGCATGAAAAATAAGTATAATGAAAATGACATGCTTCATAAAAGCTTGAGAATTTCCACACCAACATGGTGAAAAAAGAAGTGTGCTTTATTGCATTTAATGTGCAATAGTAGGGTACTAACAATACTTGCAAATAGAATAATATTAATGAAATTGCCACATAGGTGTACTTAAAAAGAGTACACTTTCATGACTGTTTCTTAACACACTTTTAAAAAGTCCACTTCGTAATTATGTCCATTTAAAAGTTATACATTTAAAATCATTATGTGTAATAATCTATTGTCATGCTTAAAAGAAATACTAATTTTGCTGTGTTAAATAAGCACTTTGTGTAACGCTGTGGCTGGAATGAGCGCAAGGAGATGGAGATCAACAAAAAACGTCTTTAATAAACACGTTTAGCACAACCACACTAACATAAATGAGTCTGAACACTGAAGAAAGGAAAATAAGGGCTTAAATACACAAGGAGACTAATCAAATGAACTGGCAACAGGTGAGTAACTAATCAGAAACTAATGACAACAGATGAGTAACTAGGACTAAACCAAACAATGACGTTTTTTACGCCCTTCCCTCGCTAACTTCCCTCAATCTCATTGACTCGGATGTATGTTATTGCTTACGTTGCATGAGTGCCCACTACTGGCGGAATCTTTGCAATGGGCTGAACTGGAACATCCTAAGCCCTTGATCACTTGGAATCCGCTATGGAGTTGATTTCAGGGGCGCGGCAAGTGCTGCAGCACCCCCTGTTTTCACAGGATTGTAAATGCAACGCAAACTTTTGTTCATTTACATTTATTCATTTTCAGCATGTAGTGATTTATTTGTAATAAACACTTTAAGTGGGCTATTAAAATGTGTTATTTATATGTTAAATTATGTTTTTAAAAACATACGCACAAAGTGTGGCGTCATTTTGTGACCGTTGCAGTGTGCATAGAAAGAATTCTACTCCTCAGCGCAAGGGTAGGTACAACACTTTCGGTGCTTTTTTTGTGCTCATTTTTATTTCCTGTCACTGTGCAGGATCTTTTACTGTGTATGACAGAAACAGCTCAATAACCCTTTTATTTAAAGGCTTAACCTATGTCCCGTAGACCAGAATTACGCAATTACGATTGCAAGCAATGTCAAAAATGTGATAAAAGTCAAATGCCCCAGTGTGTACCCGGTCAAATGCCCCGGTCAAACTAGTGTTTTCATCGATACGCTTGTTGTACTTCGTGGAGTTTTTACATGTTTTAGGGGCCGTTCACAAGCGCTTGTGCTCCCGTGGCGTTTGTCGTTGCTATGCAACCATGAACCGCGCTCTCCGCGATGACAAGGAAGTATCAGCAAAGGATTAATTGATTTCTAGCCCTTGCATTAGCTTTACTACTAGATATATTAAAATACAACAATACAGCACCCCCAACCTAAAACGTCTTCCCGCACCCCAGGTTTGTTTATTATTTAATTTTTTTCCCTCACAAAATTGTTTAATGCAGCATTCTATATGTGTGTCTATATATGTGTGTTTGGGTGTTTTAAATATAAAAGAAACAGTTAGTATATCATAGAGTTGTTTGTGGTGGGGTAAATTAAACACGATACACAGTGACGTCACAATCATGTTGCATTGTGGTATATGGAGCTGCCTGAAGTGTATATATGAAGTAGACTCGGGTCTGTCCCTATAAACTTCCCTTGTCCACTTCACGAAGTGGAACGCAATTCAAATAGCGACAGGGATTCCCCCTAGGGGAAGTGCTTAGGGAAGTTCATGAGTGCCTGTCTAAAACTGGAGTGTAACACAGCCAATGAAAACTAAGGAGTCGTTTAAAAGACACCATTTCAACTAAAAATGGAAAACTTTTTATGTGTTTTTTAAAAAAAACTTTGTATGTGTTCATTTACATGGGGGCCTGAAAATGCAAACTTTTAAAAATGGGTTTAAAAGTGCAAGTTTTTGAAAAAGATACCGTTACCATCTCTGTGTAAACAACAAATTTGTAAAAAGGGTGAAGTCAGTTTACATGTTACATATTCAGTTTATAGGTGTATAGTGTTTTTTTACAAAGCGACATCGCCAACTACTGGCCTGGCAGAATAATACACCATTTTTAATCATTTTCAGCGAATGTGTGAGCAGGGATCATTTTGACCACTTTGTCATCTGTGCAAAGGAAAAACTTTTCCATTTTTAGTAGTTGACATGTAAACGTACCCTAAGGATGCTTTTCATTTCTTCTTTGTGCATCCTCGTTTCCTTTCCTTGCATCTCAGCTCCATCCCCATAGGATGCGAAATAAAGGTGCAAGGAAAAAAAATGAGGATGGAGAAATCAAAGGAAATCTTATTTGTTTCCGGGTCTGGAGTTGGAGCTGGAGGACGGAGGAGCGAGAAAATTAGGAAACATCAATTTGAGTATTGAGATGCACCCTAAAGGCCTTGATATACTTGCAGCAAAATTCTCTTTTTTGTTCTTCATTTAGGCCTTTTTGTTCAAAATACATGAATAGCGATATACTTTTATCGAACATCTGGCGCCGCCTACGCAGCTGAGAGTGACGTTTAGATGAATATGTAAATATGTGATGCACACTTTACTCTCAGTAACAAAATAAACACAACAAAAATGAGAAAACAGCAAGCATTTTTTTTTTATAGAAAGCATAAGAAAAGCATCTGATCATAACAACATGGGTATGTTAGCGTGAGCTCTGCAAATTAGCACTCCACTACACCACGTCACATTTATTTATATGGCATTTTATTGAACAGATTTCTTAGAAGCAAGCAGCTTTCATTTACTACTATAAAGCGGCTATCCAGTGTGTTCATGTTTTTACCCATTAATTTTTTACCTCAACGGACTCAACAGATGAAAGTAAGAGAAGAGTTTCTTCATGAAAGAAGGTGGACCAGTGGTAGTACGAAGGTGTTTTGCAGCTGGAACGAACGTTTCCTGAGAGTTCGCTTTGGCAACCTGCTCCAAACTCCCAAAATGAACTTTTTTCATTTTGTTTGAAATGATGTCACATCAGATTTCAGTTTCGTTTGAAGTATAACCTTAAGATTAGACAGAACAGAACAAGACAAGAATGTGACATTACTCTCTCTCTCCACCCCCCACCCCAGAAAAAGTGCAACAGAAGGGGGACAGAGTTTAGGATAAGGACACAGAATTGGACAACCTGGGAAGAGGGAGGAGCCAGAGAGGAGATAACGGAGGCAGAAACCAGGGACGTGATGACAGCGGGAGGAGCCAGGTGGGAACCCAGAGCACAGCCAGGATGAAGGCCCACAGTGGAACCGATGGTGGGAGGAGCCAGGGTGGAGTCAGCAGTCCGGAGCCAAGAGATTTGGATACCCAGGCGTAGCTGAGGAGATGACAAAACTGGACAACAAACTTGCCCTGGAAGCCAAAGTTTTACCACAGCAACAAGCAGATGAGATGGAGCACATTGTAGTTTACTTTAAATACTAGTACATCATTACAGTATGGTCTATCATTAAATGATGCAGTGGAAAGGCCATTATTTTCTCTGCTACAATAAAAAGTTTATATCAGTCATTGCATTTGCTCTAGTTTTGGATGGCTGGGTATTTAAAGGCATTAGATAAGGCCCTACATTATTCATTATGTTCACACACGATAACCATGCATGTAACACGCAATACAGACCATTAAGTAACAAACCTGATTTTCTCAGCGTGCCCCTGTCTTAGACCTCTGAAAGTGTGTTTTGTCCAGATAAGCCCTTTAGCTCTGTTAATACAGTGATGCTTTTTGTCGTTAAGCCTTTGTGCACTTTGAACAGACAGTAAGGCTTTCGTTCCTCTAAAGACTGTGACATGGCATGAAACCAAGACCCCAGGCAATGCCATCTGTCAGCATGGCAGCCACACACAGAGCGCTGGAGAGCAGCACCGGACTCATAGCGCGTAGAGTTCCCTCTTTTAAAATCGAAGAATAATATTAGCTTGTATTTAAGTGTGTGTGTATATGCGGCTAAGTATACAATATATTCACATTTATTAAAGTTCATTTTATGGCAAGCTGAAAATGCTTTCAGATCAGTTTGATCAGTCACTTATATAGACGAAATGCTCCTCAGAATGACTTGGACAGTGGGCTGCTCTGTTTGCCAAGTGTTTCCATTAGAAACACCCTCATTTCCTCATGCAGATTAGTGGGTCGATCTTGAAATCCAGGGCAGAGAGTATAATGAGGAAAGCAAGAGCAGTGCTGTAATGTCACACAATTGGCATACGGAAGCCCTGAAGGGCCACAGAGGATTTTAATAAGAGAGCTGGAAAAGAGTTTGCTCTGACTCTCAGCTGTATTCACTTCACATCCTCATAATGACAATAATGATTTAAATTTTGAGCAGCTGGGTCAGATTTGCAGGGAAATTTCATGCTCATGTAATTCATTCTTGCGTGTTTGCGTCATGTCTGTAAACACACCCTTGTGAAAAAGAAGTGTGCTTAATTGCATTAATTATGCACTCAAATCTTGGACTAACATAATAAAGCACATGTAAAGTACTTAATTAACTGTAATGTGTAGTTTGAAATTACATTTAAAGTTATTATACTGTAAAGGTACACTATGGTAACTTTTTTTTGTTCACAATTAACACAATTTAAAGGCACAATATGTAATATTTGTGGATTAAAATTTCCAAAAATCACAAAAAACAGTTTTTTGTTGACTTGTGTGCTTACATTATTATAAATGTTTCCAAGAATGTTTAAAGCCAGAGAAATTAATAATTTTAACTAGGACACGGATCGTGTCCGTGAGTCACCTATCAATGACATCATACCCACGTTAATCTCGATTTCCGGTTTTATTTTGTAGAAACCAGACACATCAAAGACGCTTTAATATATTATGTGTTTTATTAGACAGGTGAGCAACTGTTTGGATACATTCATCGACAGAAAACTAATCATGTTATATAGTCTTATTGTTTTCTTGATTTACCGCGAGTACCATGTTTTAACTGGCAAACCAAGTGTGCAATTTCTCATTAGTAACTGCTAGGGCATTATTTTTTCCCCTTCATAATGAAATGAACATTTCTTTGGGAATTGTTTTAATGAATCCAAACCGTAATCACTTGCAATTCCATCACCATTATGAAGAAGTGTTTGTGTTCAATATAAAAAGGAAAACAGATAGAAAGAACAGAGATGGAAGATCTTATTAATGGTGTCACCACCTAATCAATGAATTTCTGTCAAACAACAGGAAATAATTCCTTCAGATAGCCTCACACGGATCGATGCCAATAGCCCACTGCACTGTTTATTATCTCTTAAGTTAATGACAGGAATCATTTATCAGCTGGTGGCAGCCTCCATATATATGTTCACTTCAACAGTGACTGCTCGATATTGATACTGAATGTCCTGTGTGAGTGTGCCTCAATGTTTTGTTAAACTTCTGAAAGTTCTGATTTGTTTTGCGTTCCATTCTGTACACTGTAAAAAATTATTTTCATGATTTGTTATCATAACATTTTTTCTTTTGTCAAATCAACTTAGATCATTAATGTAGTTCAGATATCATATTTTGAGTTTCTGTAGATTAAACCAATCGCCTTCATTGTATTAACTTAAATTTTTAATTTAAATGAACTCAAAATCTTAAGGCAACCAGGTAACTTACTTTTTTAAGTTAAACCAACAATTCTTTTTTACAGTATGTATGCTTGGGCTGTTGGAGAAAATATAAAAACATTACACAAATGAAAATGATAACAATACAATAAATCATAACAGTCAGCTTAAAGTATGCGGTTAAATGTCAAAATAACTCCAATATCATTGTGTGGGGTGGGGGTAAATTAACTGTTAATTTGTGAGCTGTTGTGACTTCACAATTGTGTTGCATTGTGGTGCGTGGATCTGCCTGAAGTGTACATATTGAGTAGACTCACTCCCTCTGTCAAAATCGAGGGGTCGAGGGTCCATCAAAATAAACTTCTCTCACCCACTTGGCGAGGTTGAACGCACTTCAAAATAGCAGCAGGGATTCCCCCAAGGGGAAGTGCTTAGGGAAGTTTATGAGTGTAGGTCTAAAAGTGGAGTTAAATGCAGCCATGGACAAAGGCATCCAGTTATCGCTGTAGCTGAATAAAAAGCAGAAATGTTTTGACTGATGAAACAAAGACAATTAATTGTTTACGTTCAGTGCTTCCAGGTTCTATGTCAGAACGCAGACTCAGTATTGGCCAGTTCTTGTGTCAGCATCACACGCATGCGTCGTGCTGATCACATGACCGGTATTGGCCAATACTGAGCCAGCGTTCTGATGTAGAACCTGGAAGTGCTAAATGTAAACAACGTACCAGAATGACACAGAAGAGATATTGTTGAATAAAGTCGTTATTTTTGTTTTGGTTTTGCGCACAAAAAGTATTCTCGTTGCTTCATAAAATTAAGGTTGAACCACTAGTCACATGGACTATTTTAACGATGTCTTTATTACCTTTCTGTACCTTGAAAGTGGTCATTAAATTGCTGTCGAGTCTCGGATTTCATCAAAAATATCTTCATTTGTGTTCCGGAGATGAACGAAGGTCTTACGGGTGTGGAACGATATGAGAGTGAGTAATTAATGACAGAATTTTTATTTTTGGGTGAAATATCCCTTCAATGTAATGCTGTATGTTGTGCAGCAGACGATGTTGAAGGCAAACAGGAAAAACCTACAAGATACATGAAGGAAAATGCATTGACGGTCAGCACCAGCGTGCAGGTGTGAATTAGCTAAAGGCGATCTATCGTGTGAAAGCTCCGTTCATCAGCGATTTGCGTCACATTTAGTGTGAAAGTTAAAAGCCAGTTAAAAGCAAGAGCAAAGAAAAGAAAAGAAAAAAATGTCAATTAGACAAAGTTTAGAAAGTTTGTCCCCCTCACTTCTGAAATGATGGCTACGCCCATTGGTTACTTATATTAAAAAAAAAATAAAAATAAAAGTATACTAGTGTAAATGCAATTTGTACATTATATCACTTTTTATTTAAAATAAATATTTTAATGACATATAACAAAATCTGTTTTTCCCCCTCATACCACATGGAGGTTTCCTGGGTTATAATGGCAACAATATAGGCCTACCTTTTTAGCACAATACAGTACTTTTTTGTTTTTGTTTTAGTTAACTATAATAAGCCAGGCTCGTCAACACATTTTCCGTTTTCCAAAAACTGATTCCTGTCACTCAAATTAAATTTGCGAGAAAAGCACTTACCTCCAGCTGGCAGAGAGCACGCCAGTTTGATCAGTGAAAAAAGCTGGTGTACTAGTTCTCTTATGATGCCTCATCTTACAATGTCAAATCAAATAAGCTGTTTGATAAACGCCACAGAGGGTTTAATTATAGTAATGATCTCATCTCCCACATCAGCCTGCCTCTCATGGTGCAAAGCCACATCCACAGGCAGATTAAAAGCCTCCCTCCCTCCCTCGATGTCTCCGCTGCTCTCTCTGCCAGACACCTGCTGCAACAGCCTCTTTCTCTATGACAAATGAATATTGCTGCACTTTAAAGGAAGGGCCGTGATCTTCTTGTAAGGAAGAAACTGCAAGAGTTGTTTTTGGCCTGTGGCACAACAGGAAAGACTTCCTGAGTAGGTGCATGGGGATTTGCAGAGGAGTTATTGGTAGTATTAGCATCTGCGGAAGTATTGGTTTTCCAGCCAAAGAATTACTTCTCATTAGTGACTGTGCATGCTGCTATCTCTTTGAAAACACAACAGGAAGGGGTGGTCAAACTGGGACATCATTGTGAGGTGTAACATACTCTACACTAAGTACCAGGGGCAAAATGATTCTCAATGAGTTTTCATTAAATATGTAGGGCTGGAAAACTTGGGCAAGTTAAGGTTGTTCAATGTCAAAACGATCTGCATAAAAGCCATTTTAAAATATGCCTGTGTCTTGCCAATAGAATAAGCGGATATCAAACCTGCTCTCAGAGGCGGCTCAGTGGCTTTCATTCGGTATAAGTGAAACACAGTATCGCATCAGATCAGAGTGAAGCTTACATTTTTGTTGTTGTCAGTCAGTGTGGATCTTACTTCCCTTTGTGAAAAATCTAAAAAGTTTATATTGAACTCTTTCCCTGCCAGCGTTTTTGTTTTTTTTAAAAGTTGGCTGTTCCCTGACAGCTTTTTTGATCATTTTCACAAAAATTTCATGGCCCCCAGAATATTTTGTTGCATGAATATTTGAACACGATTACATATGCTATTGCTTGTTTCTGCATCTTCTTTGCCTATGTTTTGATCAGGAGGTTCTTTGGCGGCGAAGCATTTTCTCATAAAAGACGAGATAACTCATCAATAGCAGGGAAAGAGTTAAAATACTGTACTTGCATGTAATATATTATTAATTAGAGGCTTAAAGGCCACTTAAAGGTATACTATAGTCAATACATCACCAATTCTTCTTGCAAAACATGTTTTTCTCTTACCCTGACCTTCTAGCTCCACCCATTACACCCAAATTACATCCAGAGAAGGGGAGCTGGACTCCACGCTCCACCCATGGCTCTGCAGTGAGCAGCTCTCAGAAAGGTTGACATAGAGCACACTAAATCTTAAACCTCCAGGGAATCACCCATTTTAAACAAACGCTGAACAGAGGAGAGTCTGCTGGCAAAAAGAGAAAGCGGAAGAATAATAAAATGAAAATCAACATTGCGGAGATGACGAGAACTGAGGGATTTGAAATGTTGTAAAAGCGACGTGGAGATGGCGTTTTTATTACTCAACATGTGAGTAAAGTATTTTATTGAACAGATAAATTGCCATATGTAGCTCTCTAACAGAGTTCATGCATTATGTATTATGAAGGGTCATTTCATTATGATTGTTGGTATATACCGCGGATATGACGTCATTGACCAGCGATGCAATGACACAGGCCATTACACTCGTTAAAATTGCGGATTTCTCTGGATTTAAACATTGTTGGAAATATTTGGCATAATATAAGTACACTGTTCTAGTGGTTTTTGGATATTTTAATCCAAAAATCTTACGTAATTGTGCCTTAAACACACTTAAGTACACTTTTAAAAAGTGCACTTTGCAATAATGTCAAATTATTAAAAATGTTATTTTAAAGTACGGTAACACTTTAGTAAAGGGAACGTGTATTCACTATTAACTACGATTTTTCCCTCTATAAACTTCTAATTTTAATAGTTAGTAAGGTAGTTGTTAAGTTTAGGTATTGGGTAGGATTAAGAATGTAGAATAAGGTCATGCAGAATAAGGCATCAATATCTGCTTAATAATTACTAATAAACAGCCAATATTCTAGTAATATGCATGTTAATAAACAACTAGTTAAAAGACCCTAAAATAAAGTGTTACCTAAGGTACATATTTAAAGGAGCTATATGTAGAAATGACATTCAAAGACGTGGGTTGCCAGCTTGTGGAGCGCAATTGACAGTGTAAGCTGATGAGTTGATTTTTCGGTGTTTTAATATGCTGTCGTTCATAGAGACTTTTAGATGGATGCAGAGGCTTTTTAAGTCAGGTAGAATCTGCAATTCTCTGACCCAGTTTGTTTGCTGGTTTCCATGGCTGCAATATGCGGTGTTTTCCGCCAACTGGCAACCTGTGATGTCGAAATACTATTGGATAAACTGGCAGCACACGGAACGCACATTTCAAAGTAGAATGTCTAACTGGAGCATTGTTTTTCTGAGAAACAAGCAGGTGAATTTAGTATGTTTCCTAAATATCTGCAAACATATTAGGGTATTTTTATGCTTCACTAAAGTGAAAATCTTACATATAGCCCCTTTAAATCATTACGTTTTAAATTTTTTTTGCCAATTTTGATGTGTCGACTAACATACTAAAGCAATGTAAACTTCACCATTACAAATGTGTAATTACAGATAAATTCATGACATACAAGTTTCAATAGAAACAACCTTAAATTAGATTTTAGTTTACTATAAATGCTTGTCAGTACACTTTAAGTACGCTATATTTCAAAGACAATAAAAAGCAATTATGAAATTGCATATGAAAAATTGCTGACTTAAGCAATTTTTTATATGCAATTTCATAAATGCTTTTTATTAAGTGTGTCAAAAAAGCACTCTTAAGTTCATTTTATTGCATTAATATAAATTTAAACTATAATACATTTTCATTTAATTGTAAATAACATGCAAATAAGTGTTCATTCAGTTCACAATTTATATTCTATTAATATAATACTTAAGTATATTATTTCCATAATGAGTACTCTTTTTAAAAGTATGCTAAAGTGCACTTCGTTTTCCCAAGGTTGCAAGGAAAAGTTTTAAGCATCTGATGCTTTTGTCTCGCAATTAGGATTCTTATGTAAATTCTCTTTAAGTTCATGATTCTGATCCAGAGTTTAGGAAGTGGCTTTAAAACTACAGCTTGCTAAGCTAAAAACTACTCGTCATTCAGAAGTAGAATACCACAAGCTAAAATAGCTAATTAGCTAACATACTTAATAAGATTCTCTTCTGTTGCTCTGCCATGACAGTAATTTACTTGAAAGTGAAAACTGACCATATAACATATAATAGAATTTACACTAATGCCGTTATACCGGCCCTTGCGGCGGAGCTGAGACTGCAAGAAGTTTTGGTATGAATTCAGTTCCGACACCTTTCAGAACCCAACGACGCGTGAAATTGAGCTTTTGTAGCTAGAAGCGTTTGCATTCGTGTACTTGGGTGGAGTATGTTTTGGCCATATTCATTGGAGTTGACATTGTGATTTGAAGAAACCAGTGATTGCTTTTATTCGTCTGTCATCCCCAGTGCACATACCTTTGTCCAACAGAGGAAAGCCTGACATCATTCAGGAGAAGGCTGGAAATGAGAGTGTCTGACAGAGAGGTTTACTTTGACAGTGACTTCTTGCCCTTAGGAGAGATAGAAGAGCAGAGAGCAGTACGTTACATCAGATATCTTCATTCAGAGTCTACTGGGTGAAGAGGAAGTGAGATTTATAACAGGACTCTTTCCTCATTTCCCTCAGGATACAAGCCACTGAGATGTTTTTGTTTTTATTCTTCTTCCTTTTGCCATTTCTTCCATTTTCTGTCATCACTTATATTGTGATGTGAAAATATTAGGGATGCCAAAGTTGATGAATTAACTTATGAGATTAATTCAGTAATTAAGTCTATTAAACCTATTTAATACATTTAGTTAACTAGCTGTGCTTGCTAAGGGAAGCACTACTGCACAGCGTTTGTGCTACAAATATGAATGTTACCTCAAATTCTGTGCCTTATTGGGAAGTCAGTTGCTACCTTTTCTAAGCGATCATATTTACAATTTTCACCTGCCAGATAAAACAGACAAAAACAATCAACTTACTAAAGAAGGGCTAAAGACCTAAATATCATAGACATTTCACACTCATGTCTTGTACATGTCTTGTACTTTTTCTAAACATTGGTTTAAACTGTTAGAACTATTAAGAGAACAAATACTCAAACACTCAAATAATAATGAAAGTTCATTGTACTTAATAGAAAAAAGTTGCGTGAACTCAAAATTTGATTGTACAGTAGTAAGCTGAACTTGATATGATTGAGTTGCAGCAGATTTCTAATTCCCAGCATGCTTTGCGTCAGTCTGTATAAGGAAAATAAATGTTGAAATTAAGTGTTATTCTGTGTGTACAAGCACAAGATTAACACAGGGAGACAATTTTGTGTTATGCTGGGATTTACAGTTTTGTTGTTGTTGTTTTAAATGGTCTACCTAATATTACTGTGTGCTATGTATTTTTAGCATGTAAGAGTTTAACATTAACTTGGCAGCATGCTAAAGCAAAACTGTATTGTAATCAATTTAGTAAGGTCTCGTGTGCACTTCATGTGAGGAGGAACATTATTTATATGGAGTTGCTGCCAAAAAGGTGTTCTGAATCAGTCACTTATGAGTTTAGGTTTCACTTAGAACCATTTAGGCAGCGCGCTAGGTTTGAGTGTATCTCCGGCAGAAAGCACAAAACATGATTAGTGACTTATATTTAGTTTCTTTGCCATTTTGCTGCTTCTAATGTTTATAAACACCTTGAAGAGGACAATTTTCATTTCCGAACATCTGCTAGCTGGCACAAAAGTAGGGCATATGGAAAGCATGTTCTCTTTAACATTACAGTGAGTTATGACAGTTTCCATATGCAACCAGCAATAAGCATAATTAAAATGCTATTCTCCAAGGGTTTGCTTTATATAGCACACGTCTTTCATAGCAACAAAGGCTTTCCGTTTAGTCAGGAATGACACAGAAGTAGTCCTTTATCAGAAACTCCACCTCACGGCGGCTGTTTGAACTTCTGTACTTGTTTTGACAAAGCTCACGGCAGCTTCTATGGGAAATCTTTTAAAGAGGACTCATTATACTATTTTACATGTTTAACTTTCTTTAGTGTGTAATGTTGCTATTTGAGCAAGAAAAAGGCCAGCAAATTTACAAAGCACAAAGTCACTTCAAAGGGAGAAAAATAAGCACTGTTTCTGAACAATTCTGAACTGGTTGAGTTACATTAGTAGTGTGTTGAAACTCACGGTTATGGTAAGGGGTGTGACATTTCCCAAACACGCTTGAAGCAGTTGACCAATCACAACACATTGGTCCAGCTGACCAATCAGAGCACATTTCGCTTTTCGGAAAGATGGACTTCATAGAGACCGAAACTAAACAGAGCGTTACTGACAGACTGGGAAGAGAGGTGCTGCAACAATGTAAAATATGTGAAAAATTATGTGTTTTTTAAACATTCAAGCACAAAATCAAAAGCCGTGTTTCCACTGCAGGAACTTTCCCCAGGAACTAGGGACTTTGGGGTGGTACTCTGTGTGTTTCGACCACAGGAACCAGGGTCTAAATGAAGTTCCGGGTAAAAATTCTCCTCTCAGAAAGTCCCTGCTCACGAGGTAGTACTTTTTCAAAGTTCAGGAACTTTCGGGGGTGGGACTTGGGTGCTGAACATGCCGAGTTCACGCAGCATTTTGATTGGGTGAATCCACGCAGCATTTTATTTCAACCACCATTTTTAAAAGTCTGTTGCAGTGCATGCAGTAAGAGTTGTTTGCTATTCAAATCAACAATGAAGTTTAAAAATTACGACTGATAGACCAATGACAAGGTTCAGGCTTTATTTAGCTTATATGCGTGAACTGGAAAGTCACATTCAGTCCTACATCTTCACAATACTTTAGACCGTAAAGGAAAAAAGTTCCTGGGACAAATTTTTTGGGGTAATTTCAGTGGAAACGAGGCTTAAACAAAGACATTGTAAATGGGCATAACATGGCCTCTTTAAAATTCAAAGAACTCTCAGATTGTCTCAGGTCGAATTTTAACAAATCCAGATTTTCCAGACTTAAAAAATCATGGAAATTTCCAAAGTGAATTTTCTAGTAAGCTAAATATTTCATCAGCTAGATGCTCCTGTGTAAGCTAAAACTTCATGTTTTCTCTGACTAACTATCCGATATGTTGTATGATCTAACCGCTCCATTTACACTTGAACACGTGTCTGTGCAAAACGTATATAAATCTGATCTTGAATTCCCAAGCTATACGCAAATTCAACAGAGTTCACGTCACCAAAAGCAACAGATATGTGCTGCATTTTATTTATCATGCTGTGTGTTGAGCTTCAGAACTGATGCTGGATGTTGAGTTTAATTTGCAGCAGTTTGTGCATCTGCTTGCAATCCTTCTCAAGTGCTTTTTTGAGTGCATTTAAACCTGGTTCTTTCACGAACTAATAATTATTTGAGAAAACGCATTAAAGGGTTAGTTCAGCCAAACATGAAAATTATCCCATAATTTACTCACCCTCAAGCCATTCTAGGTGTATATGACTTTCTTCTTTCAGTCAAACACAATTGAAGTTATATTAAAAAATAATCTAGTTCTTCCAAGCTTTATAATGGGAGTGAATAGTAACCAATATTTTGAAGCCCAAAAAAGCACATCCATCCATCATAAAAGATATCCATATGGCTCCAAGGGGTTAATAAAGGCCTTTTGAAGTGAAACGATGCTTTTATTTTAAGGAAAATATCCACAATTATAACTTTATAGACTATAATCACTAGCTTCTGGTAATGTCGCGCATTCATGAGAGTCGAGTTCCAGCATATGACGTAGGATGTAGAAGTAGCGTAAGCTTAGGTGAGAGTAGATGTCTCTTGTGATTCAAACAAATAGGGCTGGGCAACAAACTCAAGCAAAAATTCTCGCTTTAGACGTCAAATTTTTGACCCGTGTTTTTTTTTTTTTTGCTCCATCCTCTGTGCTTCAATGCATTATGCGGTCAAAGTTAACTTTTCCGTTAATTGACTAGCGTACAAAAACCAGTGATTCTAGTTTATAAAGTTATAAATATGGATATTTGCATTACAAAAATGCATCGCTTCGCTTAAGAAGGCCTTTATTAACCCCAATGGATTACTTTTATGATGGATGGATGTGCTTTATTGGGGCTTCAAAATATCGGTTACTATTCACTCCCATTATAAAGCTTGGATAAGCCAGAATTATTTAATATAATATGAATACATAACTTTGTGTATATAACAATTGTGTTTGACTGAAAGAAGAAAGTCATATACACCTAGTATGGCTTGAAGGTAAGTAAATCACGGGTCAATTTTAGCTAACCCTTTAAGTGCCAAATGTAAATAGGCCCATTCTTTTGCATTGTCTGTTTTCTGTGACTCATTTGAACTGATCAACATACTGGCTGGAATGAGCAAATATGTCAATTTTGTTCTATTGTTTTTCAATGAAGTCCTAATCCAGTCACCACAAACCACGAGAAAGGTCATGAAATTGGTCAGAAAGTGTGGGAACCCTTGTGCTGGGTAATACCACAGTTTCAGGGTGCACAGCATACGCAATTTCATTATCAGAAACGTCAAGTTGAGAAATCACTTGAACATTAGTGAAAGAAAAACTTTATGACGCTTTTGACCTTAGCAAGCTCTGTTAACCCCACAATGGCATCTGGGTAATATTGATCTATAGTTCCTTGTTTACTGCCGGTGTTACACAGAGTGTGAAGGGGAGACCACAGCTGAGGAACAAACAGAACGGCACAAATCATGACCTCCTGCTAAACGTCACTGTGAGTGATATTGAGCAACTATTACTGAAGTTCATATGAGGATTTTAATATCAATCTTGAGCAGTCACTGTTGAGATGAGAAGATATTTGGAAGCTGTCACTAGTTAATAAATGGAGTGTTTTGATTCCTGTCATTAACTTAAGAGATAATAAACGGCGCAGTGGGCTATTGGCATTGATCTGTGTGAGGCTATCTGAAGGAATTACTTCCTTTTGTTTGACTTGCACAAGAGAAATTCATCGATTTAGGTGGTGACACCATTAACAAGACCTTCCATTTGAATGTAATGTTTTCGGACACTTAATTGCATTTTAACTGAAATTAAATAAAAATGTAATATAGTTTAAATTCATATTAAATGCAATTAGTCGAACTTAAGAGTGCTGTTTTGACCCTCTTTAGTAGGGCTTAATCTTTACATGTAATTTCATAATTACTTTTTTTTTTATTTTAAATATGGTTAAAGTGCTAAATTGCTAAATGTATTGCATTTATGGTAACTAAAATATACTTTAATGTAATTTCTGTTGAAACTTATGTCATGTATTTAAATACGATTACACATATTTATGATTATGTTGCAATTTAGTACATGTAGTACACATTTTCTTTAAATGTAATATTGAATAACAAAATACAGTTAAAATAAGTGCTTTTTGTGCTTTAAAAATGTTAGTCGACACATCAAAATAAGTGTACTTCCTTAAAGCATGACAAAAAATGATAATTTAATTATTTTTTAATTTGACATTATTACAAAAATGGGCTTTTTAAGTGTACTTAAGTATATTAGAATGAAAGTCATGAAAGTGTACTCTGTTTAAAAACACTTGAGTGACCTTTTATTTTATTAATATTATATAATCTGTAAGAAATGTGTTAAAAATATACTTTTAAGATTTGACATTCAATACAGTTAAGCACTTCTTTTTCACAATCACTTTAGATTATACCATTAATGAGAAATTCTAGCTTCCATCTCTGTTCTTTCTATATTTTCTGTGTTTTTCATCTATTATATTAACAAACACTTCTCCCTAATAATGATAAATGCAAGAAATTATAGTTCCAATTCATTAAGCCAAATTCCCAACGTACATTTCATTATGAAGGGGAAAAAATCACAGAGAAAATAATGTCCTAATGAGAAATTGCACGCTTGGTCTGCCAGTTGTGACAGTGACCTTGTTTCATAACAATGCACATGTGAAAGATTTATTTTTTTCCTTCTGTCATGTCATGAGTCTAGACTTCAAAATAAAATGAAATGAAATGTCCCAAGTTGGAAGAACAGAGACTCATCTGGGACTCTCGGAGTCAGCAAGAAACAGCATTTTACTTGCCACCGTCTTGTATCTAATGAATTATTCAAGCTTGAGCATGTTTCCTGATGTGAGTCCATTTTCTAGATTGTTGCCGGGGCATCCTGCGCTGCACCGCTCACACACTGAGAGCAGAGTTTCCCTACATGCCCTTTCCTGTAATGTGCTGCTGGGTAGAGTGAATGAATGCTGAAAAAGCTGCTTGAAACTCTTTCACTGTGTGCAATGGTTTCTGATTCATGATGTCATAAAGGGCCACTTCAGGCAATTACACATGCATTAGCCCACACAGCGCAGGAAACAGCTCTCTGCTTGCTCTCAGGGCTCCGGTTACCGCAGTCTCTCTCTCTTGCAATTGCCGGAATTAACTTTGTTTTAACACGAGTCAGATCCATTTGGAAAACAATTGATCAGCATCAGCCTCTTGCCACTTACAGATGGATTGGCTGAAGTCATTTACAGTCAACAGTAACAACAAGTCTTCTGTAATATCTAAAGAAGTGTTCTTAGACTACCATATCCAGCCCCTGAAGTTGATCGTTTATCTGTAAAACTATTTCAATTTGTTTTGCACTGCTGCTTCTCCAGCCACATATCTTAATTTAATCAAAATGTATTATAGTTTAAATTTATATTAAATGCAATTAGCTGAACTTTAGAGTGTTTTTTTGACCTACTTAAGCAGGACATAAGTCCATCTTTATATGTAACTTCATAATTATTCTGTTGTCTTTGAAATGTTTAAAGTCTACTGCTGGATGTACTGGCGTGTTGTAGCCATTTTAGAAGGTTTTGCCGGCAGTTGGGGACCGTGAATCGAAATTTCACCTTTTTTTTCCTGATAATTATTGATAATCAGACTCCAGAGAATCTTGCTGCACTGGTTTGGTTCCAGTAGGGCCAAAAACCTAGGACTAGTTCACATAGTAGGTTTTTCAAAAACTCCAAAATACCCAAAAATTTCAATGAGCATGCATTTTGTCTATCTTGAGCCAAGGATTCCAACGATAGAAGAGCCTATGATTAATGCCAAGTTTACACTACAGGATTTTAAGCCCGATTTGCAAGTTAACGAGCTCGCTGACAGGTCGGGCTGTGATCGGGGGAAAATTAGCGGGTGACTGGCGCTCACCAGTCTTTACGTGTGAACTACTCAACGAAGCATCAAAGAGGCTCGCTTACGCGTCGCCGACACCTCACTGATGCCAGACAAATATCTAGCATGCTAAATATCTGGAGCTGTCGACCAACTCGATACCCTGTAGTGTCACATTTGAACACCACAAAGACGTAAAGACTCCACAGCAGGTCATGTAGTCTGAACAGCACAGCGATCTGCCGACGTTTAAAGTCCTGTTGTGTAAACTTGGCATGGTTATGAGCCATTTCATACTTTTCAACGCTATAGCACCCCCATCAGGCTGGTCGGGGTGAGCCTTGGTGACGTTGTAGGTGGTGTGAGTACTACCAGCCCTCAAAGTTTCGTCTTTTTGACTTATGATTTGGTCTGCCTTTTTTGGAAGAATGCTGATCTTTGGAAAATGTAACAATTACAGTATGGTTTCAGCACTACACGCATTTTTATTTCAGAAATGAAGGCAAATCAGCATATTAGAATGATTTCTGAAGGATCATGTGATACTGAAGACTGGAGTAATGATGCTGAAAATTCAGCTTTGATCACAGGAATAAATTACACTTCGCATTTTACATTTTAAATATTAAAACAAAACAATTATTTTAAATTGTTATATTACTTTTTTTACTCTATTTGTGATCAAATAAATGCAGAAGAGACTTATTGATACTTAAATAATATTATATGTATTATGGTAACACTTTAGAATAGGGAACACATATAAACTATTAACTATGACTAAATAAACTCCTAATTTACTGCTTATTAATAGTTAGTAAGGTAGTTGTTAAGTTTAGTTATTAGGCAGGATTAAGAATGTAGAATAAGGTCATGCAGAATAAGGCATTAATATGTGTTTAATAATTACTAATAAATAGTCAATATTATATTAATATGCATGCTAATAAGCAACTAGTTAAAAGACCCTAAAATAAAATGTGTGTTAATGTGTCTTTGTTATAGAAAAAAAGAGCTGTGAAGTGAAGAAAAAAACCTTTGTCTTGCACAGACAAGACCACAACAAAATAAAGTAAATGATGAAATGGGATGAAATTTCCTTTCACAAACACATTTCTTTGTGAGATTAGTGTGGAGAAAGGGTAATGCTTTTTCTCATCATCTCATGTGTACTGTAGACCTTTTAACTATGAGTCACCAGTAAATCTTAGAACAAACTCAAAAATGGAATATTCAGTGAAAGGCACAGAGCATCATGACTCATGTACACTCATGTACAAATAAAAAGCACAAGAACTTTGACAAACTATAGAAACAGGGAGAATTTATTTAAAGCACTTTGTCCCCTACATAGAAAAATATGATTGATTTAAGTCAACAATAATAAATAGAGTACCTGTATTCTTGCAGGCCCCGCTGATGCGTACAGTAGTACAATCAATATCCAGTTTTCGCAACACAGCAAAGGCACGGGTATTTACCGTAAATCTGCAGTCTGATGGAGCTGAAGGGCATGGGTGGCGTATGAGGGGTGAACTCAATATGACCTGGAGGAGCGTTACTTTTTAAAGATGGGACACAACACTGGTACAATAGATCGTACAAACTTTCTTGTCAGGTCTGCAATGTTTGTTTTCTCTTTTATAACTTGAGTGACTGATGTTGAATTGGACACTGGATTATTATTTGCAGGACTGACCAGAACGTGACTGACATTTTACACAATAAATACCACTTTCAATGACAGAAAGTGTTTTATATCACTGACAACAAATATTTAGTCCTTGAGAAACTTGGATGCTCCGTTTCTTGTTTTTTTTTCCTTTATGGTCCCTTGAGTGGATCTCAATGCAAATGTACATATAATCATTTCTCATATAATCATAATTGATAATATAATTTTTGAGTAACAGTATGTAGTGCAAATTTTTAAAAGTGAAAAAAGTGATGTGAGTTCAGAGCAGGAAAGTGTCCTGGTATACACTATGATACTGGATGTTTAAGCATGTCATAATATGCGCCATTTGTTATGTGACAATTATAAATGCAGCAGTTATACGCTCTGATCATTTCTCACCAAAATCATAAATGACTAACATTCGGGACCTCCGAAACCACACAAAATACTCCCTTGCACCCCTATCGAGCATTCAAGCTTCTTTCGCTACAAGCAAATCAGTGTTTCTAAATTAAAAAATAATGTGATTTTCTTTTTTTTATATTGTAAAACATACGTAGGCTGTAGGTCGTTGTTCATAAACTGCTTTGTCTTCGTTAAAAACAAAAAATACTTTTAAATATTTTAAATAACAAGGAAATTATAAGGCTTAAATGTCCCTCTTGTCTTGATGGCCTCCTCGCACTTCAGTCCAGCAGAAGAGTCTTTGGAAAGCTCATTCATTTCTTGTCCTTTTCGGCTCATCGATACTTCATCGGATGGTTTCAGCCAGGTCCAAAGCTGCGTAGAGCCATGAATCACTAGCCGGAGATCTTTAGTGAAGAAAAAGCCCTGATTGTCAAAAAAGGTCTTTGTTATGACCGTTCATTGTAGGCTATAAGAAAGTGAGTCATCGCAAACATATACCGATGTCCTTTGCGCTTTTTAGCAGTTGAAATGTTTGGTCGAGTTTTCGCCACCAGTCTGAGATGGTTGTGGTGCTCATGTCATTGGTTTTCACAGTTCTCTGCTGTATGACTTATCAAAAAGAAGAATTAAAGCTCTGATTTTAGCAGGGCAGCTTCGTACCTCTAGACACCGTAACATGTAGCAGAGCAGCATGTTGGCTGTTGAGCCTCAAACGACTAGACCAAGCCAATCTCCTGTGTGCTGAAGTACATTTGAAACAGATTTCAGATGTTCCTCTGTGCTGTGAGGTACTTGAGAGCAGCAGAACCGTACTTTCGAGAAAGGTCTTGGTGGAACTCGTCCTTCAGAGTCGTCAAGCAGTAGCGGTAACTTGGACTGGAGCGAAACTTTGAGATGTCAAAGCTGGGCGCGTGGGGCATGTGGATCATGAAGGCATTTGGTAACACAATAAGATCATACTCCTTTGGAACAAGGAAATGTGACAGGTTAGGGACACTGGACACTTGAACTGGCAGTAGAAACAGGCCCAAAACTTTTTTTTTTAAAACCTTACCTGAGCATCAAGCTCCATGATATGGGATACTTTGTTCCAGCCAAAGCCAACAAATCTCTGGTCGTACTCAGGACAGTCTCGTCGCACGACGACGTACGGCTCAAAGTCTGCCTCCCATTCCACCTTGTATGGCGTTGTGGCTGTCCTCCATTTGGCATAATTGGTTGGCGCATGACCCTTTGTCCAGACATGATACCTACATTTCAGGAAAGTAGTAAATGGATATTAGTGCTAATGCATGTGTGATCTTTTAATAACAGGCCAATAATGTGATGTTCATTTTTTTGCCCTATTAAATGATTAGTTCACTTCAGAATTCAAATTTCCTGATAATTTACTCACCCCCATGTAATCCAAGATGTTTATGTCTTTCTTCAGTAAAAAAGAAATTAAGGTTTTTGAGAAAAACAATCCAGGATTTTTCTCCATATAGTGGACTTCACTGGGGTTCAATGGGTTGAAGGTCCAAATGTCAGTTTCAGTGCATCTTCAAAGGGCTCTACACGATCCCAAACGAGATCTTATCTAGCAAACGATCGGTCATTTTCTAAAAATAAAAATAAAAAATCATATACTCTTTAACCGCAAATGCTTGTCTTGCACTGATCTGCGATGCGCCACGCATTACATAATCATGTTGGAAAGGTCAGGCGTGATGTAGGTGGAAGTACCGCGGTAGGGCAAAAAACTCCATCTCATTTTCTCCTCCAACTTCAAAATCGTCCGTCATCGTTGTTTTATCTTTTTTTGAAAGGCCGTTTGACTTGGTCTTTGCATGTTTGCTTTGTAGGCACTGGATCGGTACTTCCGCCTACGTCACGCGTGACCTTTCTAACGTGATTACGTAATGCGTGGCGCATGGCAGATCAGTGCAAGACGAGCATTTGCGTTTAAAGAGTATATAATTTTTTTTTTTTTTAGAAAACGACCGATTGTTTCGCTAGATAAGACCCGTATTTCTTGTCTGGGATCATGTAGAGAACTTTGAAGCTGCACTGAAACTGACATTTGGACCTTCAACCCATTGAACCCCAGTGAAGTCCACTATATGGAGAAAAATCCTGGAATGCTTTCCTCATTTCTTTTCAAATGAAGAAAGAAAGACATAAACATCTTGGATGACATGGGGGGTGAGTAAATTATCAGGAAATTTGAATTCTGAGTGAACTAATCTTTTAATTCATTCAAAAATATTTTAAACATCATCTTTATACATCATCTTCTATAACAGGGATTCACAGACTTTTTTTGTCAGATGAACTCCATTGATCTAAAATATTTACGTTTTCAGTTAATATTTAAATAAGTTAACAATACATTCACATGTTCATGGTTTTATGGCTGGTTGTCACATGACATGCAGGTAAACAAAAAAAAAAAATCATCTTTTTGATTGTTTTATTTTAACATCATTATTTTATTTTACTTTTAAATTTTTATGATTTGATTATTTATTAGCTTTTCCTGCAATTCACCTATTTTTGAATTAAAATTCATTTTGATATTTTTGGATCCAAAAATTGAAAAGGTCAGAGTGATACAGTCATATTATAATGAAGAAAAAAGCCCAATCAAAAAAACAAACAAAAAACCCCACCAAAAAACAAATTAAAACTTTACTTTATCATAATATTTTATTATTATTATAGAAAAGCTTTTAAAACACTTTTAAAATATTTTAACCTTTTTATGACAAAGTAAAATTAGACTAGGTTAAAAAAAAAAGATATTTATGAACATTTTTAAAAGATTAAGATGTGTACGAATGTGTACGAAAAATATTGTTTTGCTTTTTTTTTTTTTTTTTTGAAAATAAAAGTTTAAAAAAATGTAAATGTTTTTTGAAAAGGAAAGTTTTTAAAAACCGCATGAAAGAGTACATTTCTAAAAATATGATACGTGTTTTAAACTAGATTTTTTTTACAAGAATTCTCCTTTTCTCGATTACGGACACTCTTATTTATAATTGACCCAAATATTAATTATGAACTTCCTTGAAATATGATTATTTTGATTATGTCCGTACCTGAAGGTGTAGAGAGTCCCCATGTCCAGCATAGACAGCAGCTCTGCCTTAGATTTAGGGAAGGAAAGGCGATATCTCAACGTCTCAAAGGCGGGCACAACCAGAGCCTTCTTGGTGTTGGCCATGTCCAGTTGGACTATACTTCTTCTACAGGGAAAAGTAAAAAAAACAAAAACAAAGATGTAATACAGAAATGTATCCATTATATTAACAGATTATTCCTAACAACCCTGAGTCTTACCTGAGGTATTCGTAGAGGCCGTACATGGGCAGAAAATCTACATCAGTCAGAAAAACATAGGGTGTGTTGACATTGTGGAGCGCCACATTGCGTACCAGATTGACAGGGTAGAACTGACCCTCCTTATAAACGATATGATAGCCCACATTCTTGCGGTTTTTGAGGACTTCAGAGGCCTGAGCGTAGCGCAGGAACTGTTGGGCCTCGGCATCAGACATGTAGAGGGCCAAACTAATGGGGCCCTCCCAGTGTTTACAGATCGCCTCCAGCATCTGCAGTCTGTGGACAAATATAAAGTGTCTCTGGTGAAATTTTGGGCAGTAACTGAAGTGAGGCAAGATTATGGGCTCTTTGTGATACATTTTTTAAACCTGCAGGGCAAGCTTTCAGTATTACTAGCACGGTATGTTCTGATCTTCTCTACATCAAACTTATCCAGTTGATACTTGTTTCAAACACAAACAACGTTGCTATGCTGCATAACAATCATCTTTGTGAAAATGGCAAGACTACTTTATGGGAAAACAGAGGTTTCAGTGGTATCAAAGAAAGCCTGACTTTGTTTTAAATTGCTCATCTGGGAGAACTAAAAAAACTCTTAAAATAATAGACTATTATTTTCCTTTACTATAATTATTTTACACATAACCCAAGCAGAAAAAAAGAAAGTGGGCCTTTAATCAAATTCATTTTTAATCAAATTAAATACATGTCATGTCAATTAATTAATTGAATTAAATCACAAATAGCAAAATATGTTATTATGAATTATTATTATTACTTTTTTAGTATGCACTGAGCACTTTAATATATATTTTTGGCCTCTGAATGAAGACTTTTGAAGATTATAAAGATTGTGTGCAGGCTTTCATGCTTTTTTACAATGATATTTAATTATTATAAAATTATTTAAATTATTTATTCCATAACAATCCATTCAATTCACAGGTATACTTTACAGGATGCATTCTGTTTGCAATATTTCTTTATTTTTTCTAATATTTTCTTCTATTGTTGGTCCATTTAAATATGTATGGATCAAAGCATATATATATATATATATATATGTCATCCTCACCTGTCCATAGAGAGCTGTGCGACCAGTGTGATGTCCGTGCCATCATCTGTAGGTGTGTATTCATACTGCAGGAAGTACAGATGCACCCTGTGCACCATGATTCGCTCCCTCCGAAAATCATAGCACTGGTCGTCCTCATCTAACTCCTCTAGTGCTTGCTGAAGCTGGAAAGAAATAATAATATGCTTTATCAGCTGTGCTGAGGAAGAAACATCAAGCAGGCTCTGGTCGTGTTGCCCTTTGAGGCTTTACGATACTGTTTTTCCTTGTCCAAATCCAAGGCCGAGCTGCTTTTAGACAGGGGGATTCATTACTTATTAAGAATGATCCAGCTTAAGACTATAAAATCCCTTGTTTCTGTTTCTTTTAAGTCTTCATGTTCTCTTAAGATATAAATAATGCCATCTGCAGCTTTAAGGTGCTGAAGACACGCCCCATCTTTCCAAAACCCCGTCCTCCAAAGACAAATACTGCGTTCACGCCATGTCGTATTTATCGTAATCAAGCTCTGTATGCTTTCAAACCGCTCTCGCAGTACTTTGATGTCATACATTGGTCTGCACAGCGCCACTTAAAACTCAGTGGTCAGGTGGTACAGCGGCCACATAGTACAAGTCGTAGCTCTCAGAAAATGATGCGTTTACACATTGTAATTACACGTTCTAAGCACATGAAGGCTTTTTACAGCTCAGAATAGTTACGTAATTAAGACATGCCGTAAACGCACCTATATACGCCCGTACATAAAGATCAGAGAGTTATCAGAGATGGTGCAGCAGAGCAGCAGCACAGGTAGGGAAAATAAAATCAAGTGCCTTTTGACTATCAGTAAATCTTAACAATGAGCTAGTTGTCAAAAGCAATGCTAACAAAACAGCTTTCCGTGAGACCTTGTAAAATGACTAACAGGAAGAAAGTTACTTAAAGTTTTACTTAAAGTATATTTTTATTGCTGTTTATAGATCCTAGTATGGGTTTTTGCCTCAGAAAAAAAATAAAAATAAAAGCGGTTAATGCGAGAAGTGAGAAAGTTCATTTAAACTTAATATAAACTAAATATTAGTGAGATAGAAAATTACTACTGTGAGAATTAAAGTTGCAGTTGTGAGAAAGTCAGAAGAGTGTGATATAAAGCGGCAATTATGAGATGTACAGTTCCTTTTAAAATATATAATATATAAATGACATTAAATATCTAGTTCAGTCATAAAACTCTAGAGGGCGCAGGCTGATAGGTCCTTTACATGCAATTATCAAGCAATCACATCATTACCACATGGTACAAGCTGATTGGCCCCAGCTGAACCAGCAGCCAATGAGATTTCTACCTCAACATTTAAACAGTCTGGTTCATTGTTTGCTGTAAGCTAGTCCTGCAGTGCGATATCAGAGTCCCTCTGAAACCATCCACCTCCCCCAGCTCCACCTGCCTAGATCTGCTACAGGATTTATGTATGTTTATTTATGCAGCAGCAGCATATCTTACATGCTCACAGCAGCGTGTCTGTGTATCTATTAGCAGTAGCAAGTCCATACTTGCTCTGCAGCAGCAGATCTAGTCCGCAAAGACCAAAAACATTAACACTGCCATATTCAATAACATGCTAAAACTATTCAGAGTTATCATGATATATATTTACGAAGTGGAGTAAAGACGACGGCTAACAACCAAAGACTGAAACACAGGGCTATACACAGGCAAACACAAGGATAACAAGGCACAGGTGAGACTGATAAATCACTATGTTGACTAACAAGGGAAACCATGGGAACAGAGTAAAACAGGAAGTAAACACAAGGAACAATGGAAACAGAAAAACACTTCAAAAACACTTGCTAAAACAAGTTTACAGGATTACATTTAGCTTAATTTACAGATATAAATGTATTTTTTTATGTATAAATTACATTATTATATTATTTATACATAAAATATTAATTAAATATATAATCTCAGATAGAAACAGGCCAGGCCATAGCCCAGGACTGTAAGATAGACGAATATATTATACCAATATATAATACATTATACCAGTTTTATCATGTATTTTGTATTTCAGTGACATTTGTCGGGTAATAGAGACATTATCTGCATGCTATTCCAAAAAAAAAAATACATTTGCATAATACTGCATAATAAACGGCTAGTGTAACTCACCACTGTGCTCTCTGAGCTGGCCTGACTGGGACAGCCGAAGAGTTCTCGTCGGAGAAGATTCCCATCATACTCCAGGAATGTCAAGTAAAGATTACGGAAAAATTCCACATGCTTGTTTTTCACCCTCAGCTTTTTAGGAGAGTTCCAGTGAATGACCTGCAGGAGGAAATAATAAAACCGAGCAATAAACAACTTCAAAGACATAATTTCCATACTAAAATGGAAATATGACAGGAAATGAATGTGAAGGTTGGGTGAACATTTGCATTATAAACAATTTGTAAAACAAACACAATGAATTTGGCAATGATTAAAGCAAAGCTTGAACCAATTAAAGAGCCCCTTTTTACTCTAAACAACACGTTAGTCTTAATTCCTTTGGGTCAGTTTGGTCATTTATACCCAGTATACCTAAACACTCTGCTAATATAGTTACCTTTAGATCCGACACCTCAGTGTAGCACTGTTCAGAGCGAGTGTGGTCCGATAACTGTACATTCCAGAAGCACGGAAGCTGATGCACCAAAACTGGGTTCTGCTTTATGAATGCGTTGAATATATCCTGTGAAGACATAAAACAATAACATTTTTGTTGCATTACACAACAATATTCAGCAATGGTTTTATCATCATTTAGACTACTGTTGCGCAAAGCACAATCTCATAAGATCTATGAATTAAATTCTTCTTATAAAGTGTTTTTGTATTGTTCATGAAGGACATGGACCTGGTCTGCCAGGGATGTTGAAAGCATGCTCATTAGCTCTCTCTCTGCTGTCAGTCTCCACATCTGTTCCCAGCCCATCCTTCGCAGTCTCTCAAGGTAGAGTAAAATCACACCTGCGGCCCAAAAAAGAAACACCTGTTGTCAAACGGACCCCAGTGCAAACTATTCTTTTTTTTTTTTTACTGAAATGAAATGTGACATAAGCAGTGTGCTCCATTTAGAAGTGATCATGCCTGTGTGTTCCTTCCTACACAGGAGGGAGCTCATAGTTGTCAACTGTATGTAAATTTGATATCTTTATACTTGATTGTACCCGATGAATAACCCCTTCCAAAACAACAAGCAAACCAAATAGAAATGTTTAGATTTTATTTTATTTTGTTTAACTTTTATTTTTAAGTTTAAAGAGTAATTGATTTGTTTAATATTATATACACACTATCAGTCAAATGTTTGGAATAATTCTTTTTAAAAATGTTTTTGAAACAAGTTTCTTCTCCTCACCAAGGCTACATTTATTTGATCAAAAATACAGTAAAACACTGAAATATTGTGAAATATTATTACAACTTGAAAAAACTGTTTTCTATTTTAATATATTTTAAAATGTAATTTATTCATGTGATGCACAGCTGAATTCAGTGTCACATGATCCTTTAGAAATCATTCTGAAGGATATAATGATTTGGCTGTGCATGTTCATGTGTTTTGGAGGAGGTGTGGCTTTGGAAAGTGCTCAAAAGGGATCTTGTGCTTTCAAAGCTAGCTTGCTATTGCTAGCCACTCCGAAATTGCCTACCCTACCTTTAAATAAATTACCATACATTTTTCCCCTTTCATGTCTTAATTTATTAGACTAATTTACAGTGTAATTCCACTGAACACTGTGAAGGTTGATGAGCGGAGTTCAGATGGAAGCTGGTGTCCTCACCTGTGTTAAACCCCCGTCCGAGGGCTGGCCAGGGTTTGTGATTTTTCCACAGATTACCGAGGTACCAATCACTCTGATTCTCCACCAGACCAATCACTTGTTTCTCTGCAATCACAACATCAGGGTTAAATTTCACTGTCCTGATGCTTTATATGACTTGTGAAGAAAAGTGACTGATTACCTGTGAACTTCCGGAAGATGGCCCACAGCTCGGCGATATCAGTGGCGAAGGTGATGTCTGTATCGAGGACGATGACCTTTGAAAGGTTGGATGGCAGAGCTTTGGTGAGAGTGAGCTTCATCAGGCCATAAATTCCTGAATAGTGTTTGTTTGGTATCCATGACACTTCTGACTATTCATAGCAAGAGAATATGAGAGAGAGAGAGACATCTGTGAGAAACCAGCAAAAGAACAGTGACTGCCCACTTTTTAATTGGCATTGGTTTTAGAGCTATATTTCTCATTCATTTATTACCTAGAGAATTCAAAACCTTCTTTACTAAAAACTTCAATAAAATCAACCAGCTCTATAAATCACAAAAACGTAGCGTAAATCACAAAAATGTAACATACATCACAAAAGACAATCAAATCAGGAACAATATATATATATATATATATATATATATATATATATATATATATATATATATATATATATATATACACTATATTGCCAAAAGTTTTAGGATGCCCGCCTTTACATGCACATGAACTTTAATGACATCCCATTCTTAATCCGTAGGGTTTAATATAGAGTTGGCCCACCCTTTGCAGCTATAACAGCTTCAACTTTTCTGGGAAGGTTTTCCACAAGGTTTAGGAGTGTGTTTATGTGAATTTTTTACCATTCTTCTAGAAGCGCATTTGTGAGGTCAGGCACTGATGTTGGCAAGAAGGCCTGGCTCGCAGTCTCCGCTCTAATTCATCCCAAAGGTGTTCTATCAGATTGAGGTCAGGACTCTGTGCAGGCCAGTCAAGTTCCTCCACACCAAACTCGCTCATCCATATTTTTATGGACCTTGCTTTGTGCACTGGTGCGCAGTCATGTTGGAATAGGAAGGGGCCATTCCCAAACTGTTCCTACAAAGCTGGGAGCATGAAATTGTCCAAAATGTTTTGGTGTGCTGAAGTATTAAGAGTTCCTTTCACTGGAACTAAGGGTCCAAGCCCAATCCCTGAAAAACAACCCCACACCATAATCCCCCCTCCACCAAACTTTGGGCCATGGAAACCCACTCCCTGAAGCTCTCTACGCACTGTTCTTGAGCTAATCTGAAGGCCACACAAAGTTTGGATCTCTGTAGCTATTGACTCTGCAGAAAGTTGGCGACTTCTGCGCAATGTGCACCTCAGCATGCGCTGACCCCGCTCTGTGATTTTACGTGGCCTACCACTTCGTGGCTGAGTTGCTGTTGTTCCCAATTGCTTCCACTTTGTTATGATACCACTAACAGCTGACCGTGGAATATTTAGTAGTGAGGAAATTTCACGAATGGACTTATTGCACAGGTGGCAACCTATCACGGTACCACGCTTGAATTCACTGAGCTCCTGAGAGCGACCCATTCTTTCACTAATGTTTGTAATAGCAGTCTGCATGCCTAGGTGCTTGATTTTATACACCTGTGGCCATGGAAGTGATTGGAACACCTGAATTCAATGATTTGGAGCGGTGTCCCAATACTTTTGTCAATATAGTGTGTATATATATATATATATATATATATATATATATATATATATATATATATATATATACACTACCAGTCAAAAGTTTGGAGATATTACCATTTTCTATATTTTTGAACTAAGTCTCTTATGCTCATTAAGGCTGCATTTATTTCATAATAAATACAGAAAAAACTATAACATTGTGAAATATTATTACAATTTAAAATTATGGTTTTCTATTTTAATATACTTTAAAATATAATTTATTTCTGTGATGAAAAGCTGAATTTTCAACATCATTACTCTAGTCTTCAATGTCACACGATCCTTCAGAAATCATTGTATTATGCTGATTTATTATTAATGTTGGAAACAGTTGTGCTGCTTAATATTATTTTATAACCTGTGATACTTTTTCAGGATTCTTTGATGAATATAAAGTTAAAAAAATATCAGCATTTATTTAAAATAGAAATCTTTTGTAACAATATACACTACCGTTCAAAAGTTTAGGGTCAGTAATTTTTTTTCTTTCTTTTTTTCTTTTATTCAGCACGGTTAATGTGTTAAATTGATAAAAAAAAGTGATAGTAAAGATTTATATTGTTAGAAAAGATTTATATTTTGAATAAATGCTGTTCTTTTTAACCTTTTATTCATCAATGAATCCTGAAAAAAGTATCACAGGTTCCAAAAAAAATATTAAGCAACATAACTGTTTTCAACATTGATAGTATCAAATCAGCATATTAGAATGTATATACAGTCAAACCAAAATATATTCAGACACCTTGAACATTTCATTCATTAATACAGTTTAGTCACTATAGTTTAAAAAAATGGTAATAAAATATGACAAGATCTCAGAGTTAAACTGTGTCAGAAAAAATTAATCTTAATTATGTCAGATAACACTTAAGCAAAACATGGTCAGGTCAAAGTGTCTGATTAATTTTTGGTCCCAAATTTTTATCAATTTTACTGGCAGTCCACTGTATGAAGAATTTTTAATTTCTGGGTATAATATGTCACAGTTTACTTTATTTTGCTATCCTCACTTACATAAATGAACTAATGTCCTGCATATATATTATGGCATGCCATTCAGGAAATTATTGTATTGATAATATGAAGTTTGAGTATATGGAATGAAAGTCTGAATATTTCAAATGGAAATTGGAATAAATAAAATATAGAATAAATAGAATAAAACTGCACATGTTTACTATCACCAACTAGAGCTCATTACCTGCTCCATGTTTTCTTCTGAACTGTACTCTGCAGTTATAGCATCATCTGCACCCATGGAAATAACCCTCTACAGTTCTTATTGCGCGCTTCATCTTTTCAGCATACATCCTTAATGACCTGAGCTCAGGTTTAATAATAATCTGCCAGAGAGGGGTTGATTGAAAAAGACTGGATTTCCTGCAGCTTAGCTTTCATATACTCAGGAGAGCAAAGAGGTCTCTATGCCCAGCAGAGACACAGGATGTAAAATCCGCGTGATTAGAGACGGCTCCGAGCCAAACAGCTGACAATCAGAGGTGAACCCAGTGCGGGAGGAGGACGAGAGCACAAAACAGGACAAGAAAGACTGTGTTGTGTTATTGTGCATGTGAGTGTGTGTATCCATTCATGTGAGTGTCCTTGAGTGTGCAGTGTAATGTAAACTAGAATGTGCTCTCCTAGAATATGTGCGCACATGTGTCTAGAGGAGGCAAGATCTTTGATTGTCACTTCGCTCTTTCAGCATACCGTGCACTGCATAAAAAAAAAAAAAAATCACAAACAGACAGTGAATAATTCAACGCCACAGCAAAGGCAGCACTTGCATGCCAAGTTGTGGAAAAAAAGAGTCGCATTGTCAGTTTAAATATATGAACAGAAATGAATAATTCTATGCTTCCGTCTCCCTCTGGAGCATGCAAGAGTTCTCAGAGAGCAAAAGCTCTTGAGATCGCTGGAGTGTAAACAACAAGCTCAGTGTTTCCACTATCACAGACATGCCGTACTGTCCCAAGGGGACCTTTGCCCCTTCATTACAATCCATAAGCACACGTGACACGTATTTCATTCCAGTTGTTTGTGCCTGAATGAGCTCAGAGAGGATTGCGATCGACATCCTTCTTCAGACTTGTCATTGCTGCCTGCATCGTTTAAAAACTATCGCTGTTTATGACCTCCTATTAAGTCGGATGCTCTGTGTCATGGTCATTATCTCTGGGTCAAAGGGCAAGGGTAGTTAATGGCAGGGGTGTCATGGGAGCATTATGAGGCAGGTACTTACTTTGAGTTCATCAGCATCATAGAAGCTGACTTGTACGGACGGTACCATCCATGACTGGAACAGAGTGCTGAGGATCTGATTGGCCACTGTGTCTGTGATGAAATGAAAGTGCAGTGGGTTTCTCCTGAAAAGAGAGATGTGGACATGTTGATATGTTAGTTTTTATATGAATGCATAAGGTAAAGTCTATATTTCAGGTCCATTTTGGGGGGTTTTCACCATTTTTGATGACTATTTTGGCTGATCCTGACAATATATGAAGAGTTCAGATTCAAAAATCTCCAAGTCCGTCTGATATGTTTTCCTGTAAATTAGCATTTTTACCAGGCTCCTATGTCTAGGTTCAATAATTTCATCTAAATGGAAATGAGAAAAGGTTATTAGTGAGCTACTGAAATGTCCATGTGTGCTTTTTTTTGCAAAAACCTTGCTAAAACCTCTAAGTCCAACTCTTTGGACAACAAGACGACAACAGGACAACAAGCAGCAAAGGGAACACTGTTGTGTTTACTTGCTACTCGCGGAATCCTGTCATTGCCACTGTAACGATGGACAAAACATGATAAAAACTCGGCAATTGAAATCATATGATTCAATTTGCATTTTCTGATTGGTGCTTCTTTGGACTTAGAGGCTTTTGCTAACAGAGGGAAGTGGCGTTTAGTGGTTTCTGCCAACAAACCGGTACTTCTAAATGGGCTGAGGCTGAGATTTAGCAGATTTAAAGTAAAAGTATTTTATGAACGTATACTATGTGTGGCATGGTATGGTATACCATATCATTATCTAATTTTTGACGGAGGTGGAGTTTTGCATCTGAACTCTTCATATGTAATTTACAGACAAAATATGTGCTTCACAGTATTTATGACATTAACCTTATTTGATACTGTGAAATTTCATTTCAGGTCAAACTGAATACATGTTAAATATAATTATAAAATTTGCAAGAGAATAGCTAAATCCCAGTTGTTATTCTTTTATGCTTTTTTAAGATTCCATACACAGCATAGCTTATATACATATATATATATATATATATATATATATAACCACACAATATACCATCATATTGCTATTTATCTACTATTATACTACGGGGCTGTTGAATGCTTGAATCTGATTGGTTGATTAAAATTTTAAGGTGTGCAATTATTTTCGGGGAAATGCAGGTCTTGACCGCATTACAATCCCATATCACTTCACCATTTCAAAAGGTCCTTACAGCCACAACGACACTGACGAAGCAAATAAATATAGCAAACAATATTATAAAAACAACAAATTATTTGGTCACACTTTAGATTAGGGTCCAATTCTCATTATTAACTAACAATTTGCCTCAATAAACTAATTACTGCTTATTACTAGTTAGTAAGGTAGTTGTTCAGTTTAGGTATTGGGTAGGATTAGGGATGTAGAATATGGTCATGCAGAATAAGGCATTAATATATGCTTTATAAGTACTAATAAACAGCCAATATCCTAGTAATATGCTTACTAATAAGCAACTAGTTGTGAGAACTGTACCCTAAACTAAAGTGTTACCAATTATTTCCATGTTTTTTGCCACAAAATTACGTTTTATATTGTACAGAAAGCACATACTCTATTTCTCCCACTCTCTCTCCCACTCAAATGCACACATATACAGTACGGACACACATACACACAGAAACATTGTCAGCGCTGCTCTGACGATTTTTTCAGTAAAATAGTTTAGCAACTTAAAAGCTGCATGACATTTCTCACTAGCGACATTTCTCTCTTTCTAATAACTGCATTAATAACTAATCTGATAATTGATAGTCTGCTATCAATGGCTCAAGCCTCCGTTACTAGCTCTATAATGATGTTTTGGAATTAGCGATGGAGGCATGAGATGAGATGCGTAAGAAATTAGTCCTATACACAAGAGCGTTTCAAGGACAAAAACCTGAACAATATAGTATAACCATAGTATAATTATTCCTTACTTAATTTCACTGTCCTTGTTTCTTACCTGTGGAACAGGATGGATTTGACCAGAGTGACCACATCCCGACTGGCATTGTGACCCGCACATACACATGCCACGTGAATCAGCTGTGTGTGGAGAAAAGAGCCAACGTTTCAGACTGGATTGAAGAATTTCAGCTTTGTTAAAGTATTCTTGTGATTCATTGTGTGGTCTGTGTAGACTTTAAACGGCTTATAACATGGAGTGGTCCATCCAGAAAGAATCTGTACACATATGCCACACTAAAAAGTATATGAATGTTGTTGCAATAAATACAAAATATCAAACTACATTGGCATCTGCCAACATGATGATGATGATGATGCCAGTGCTTTCCACAGAACTAACTTTACTCTTTGGATCCTTTTTGCTATTAGTTTTAAACAATTGATGTTGAGGTGATTGTTAATGAATATATGAAATATATTCATTTAGGAATTTTTCAGCTTATCAAACCTGCTTTTGCCTTAAAAAAAATTCTGAATTTCTGAAAGGTATTTCATTTGAAAATTCCACTTTGTTTAATATTTTGTTGTCTCATGCAAGTGTCCAAATTATTTTTGGGGCTGCCGTATGTTCCTCTACAGATTTATTCTCACATCTGACAGGATGTATATTCCATCTAACCTCACACTTCTCCGCGGTGGGCGAGCGAGAACACTCGCTGTGATTGGCCCGTTCCTCTGCTGTGTTCTCCACGTCCTCTGGACCGGTGTCTGCCGATGCCACCCACTGCTGGTTGCCATAGTTACCCTCGGCAGGCTGGGCAACCAGGCCCTGCGATTGGCTCAGCTGGAGTCGGATCTGCCGGTTCTCTTCCTCCACCTCTCGAACCCGCGATGCCAGGACATCCCGTTCCAGCAGTCGTGCTTCTGTAGATTCCACCAAGCATGCGGAGAGGAGCAGGGAACGCCCGTCTGATACGGCACAACAGATTTCATTTATTTCGAGTGATCTTGACAGATTACACCCCAGAGATGGATGTATGAGAGGTAAGGAAATAGGAAGCTTGAGGTGAATTTGCAGAGAGACAATATACGTGAATGCCATTCAGATTTAAGACAGACTCCAAGAGTATCTCAATCTACACATTGCTCTCTGCTGGAATGATTAAAGTAGCAGAAAATTGGTTGTGATCAGAGAGAACAAAGTAACAGGCATTGAATTTATCAGAACGATTTGATGGATTTTCTTGCATTGTGCTCAAGCGAGTGCAGATCACTCATCCCTGTTAACCAGAGTTGGGTCTTACTGAGCGTAACCATGTCATTTCTCATCAATTATCCATTAGCATTCACATTCATCTCAGGCTGTTGGACACAGCAACCCTGATACGAAATCTGCATTTTGCTTATGGGCCCTCGGTTCTGCAACCAGGTTGCTTTGAGCCAATCACCTGAGCTGTAAATGCAATGTGATTAATGACTTTAGAGCCACAGGAAAATGATGTGCAATGACAAAACCACAATAACACACACAGTCGCTTCACTACCGTCTATCCTGAGCTGTGATGTCAAAAGGCAGCAGGCGGAGAAAAGTCCATTTCATGCTTTTATGAGCACTCCAAAAACTACAGTATATAATCTATCATTATGAGGTTATTCTACGAAACCCTCTTATTAAAATAATGTACTATTTCAAAAAATAGAAAATGGCAGGAAGTGAACTCTGCAAAGACAAGTAAATAAATCCTTTTTAAAATGTCAACCCTGTTACAAAGATTTTGTTTAGTTCGCAGTTGATAATTGAAAGGATTCTTTTTTTTTTTGAAATATCAGGTTAAATTTCAGCTTCCAAAAAGCACCACGTAGTGCAGCAGTTCTGAAGCTTGATTTATACTCGAGTTCGCTTGGGAGCTCGCAGCAAAAATGACGTCATGGCGGCTTCAGCAGAAGGGTGCGTTGAATGCGAGCTAACCTATTTTGCGTGGCGGTGTGTACAGCATTTTGTAACTTTGCGCGCAGCTCCGAAGATGCACGACTTCGAGCCGATTCTGGCCGAGCAGGTATGTCTGTACCCACATCTCACAGGCACCCAGTTTACGTTTGTCCAAATATTGCATACATTTACAAAATGAGCCTACAATTGCAGAAATAAGACTTTTTAATGAAAATAAGGGTTCATTTGTAGTGTGGGTTTGGTGTAGTGTATTTGCGTACCTTACTTCTCACTGGTGCTTGCTGATGGTTTAGAGAACAATTATTCTGTCGCCCCCTGTTGCGCTCCCGCGTTAAATGATTAGTTCACTTCAGAATTAAAATATCCTGATAATTTACTCACCCCCATGTCATCCAAGATGTTTATGTCTTTCTTTCTTCAGTCGAAAAGAAATTAAGGTTTTTGAGGAAAACATTTCAGGATTTTTCTCCATATAGTGGACTTCACTGGGGTTCCTGATCTGGGATCGTGTAGACCCCTTTTGAAGCTGCACTGAACTGCAATTTGGACCTTCAACTCGTTGAACCCCAGTGAAGTCCACTATATGGCGAAAAATCCTGGAATGTTTTCCTCAAAAACCTTAATTGATTTTCAACTGAGGAAATACAAACTCTTGGATGACATGGGGGTGAGTAAATTATAAGGACATTTTAATTCTGAAATCAACTAATCCTTTAAGTATAAACGCCTCGTCCGTTTGGGAAGGAGCACATGTAGTCAGCGGAGGCTCACGCTGTGGAGCCAGGCAAAAGTATAAATCAGGCTTCAGCCTTTTGACTCGAATGCCCCCATAGTCTAACACAATATTTGACATACTATTGATATAAATTAATGCACCACAGTTTATTTTGTGATTCCAGAAGTTTAAAAAAAAAAAAAAAAACGCCAATCAGAGGAGAATCTGCTGGCAAAAAGAGAAGGCGACATAGCTCGTAATAAAACATGAACCAACATGGGCTTGGCTTTCCAGAGACAGCGAGAACTGCTGTAGAAGCCACGTGGAGATGGCGTTTTTATTACTCAACAGGTGAGTAAGGTATTTTATTGAACAGATAAATTGCTATGTAACAGAGTACACTGTAAAGCATTATCTGTTGTGTCACGCAGAGCCGAGGCAAAACCAAAACAATGTTCTTCCACAAAATGCATGCAGTTTGGTTTTTAACCGCTAGAGGGCCAAGTTACATAGTGTACCTTTAAATAACTGAAATATTAACTTAAATCACAAGGAGTACTTCAAGTAAATATTTCAAAAGGTCAAAGGTCCCTGTTATAGCAGAAATATGCCACTTTTGAATAAAAATAAATGATAAAATGTGTTTTCTTAATATATTTTATGAGTAGTGCTTTACAAAAATATGCAACCACTTTTGTACAGGCCATGTTGTATTGGGAATACAATCAGAGCTGAAGGGGTTTCAGCCACTCATACCTTACTGCTTAAATACTCATTCAACTTGATTTAGCACAATTCAGTTTAATTTATTAACACTTCAAAGCATTCTTCGAAAGAATATGTAAAATTTAGCTTTCCAATGCACTCGTTTCACAGAATGGCCCACAAAATGGTGCAGAAATAAATCTCTGGCGTTTTTTTAACGAAGGAAAGACAAGTCTTTTCAAACTCTTTCAGTCTTATGAATACTGATGATCATGTTTTGTTAATCTCCCTTTCTGTGTGCTGCATAGGCCTATGTGTGCATACGTGGGACCATTCTCATGATTACAGATAGAGATAGATATGTTCACATGCCAGATCGAGAGAAAGAGAACGAGCTTTTATAATGATTAGCTTTCTAAGATCTGGCTGCAGATCAGTTCTGTTATCAGCACTCCGCAGCGTTATTGTGCGTCTCTGAGGATGACAGACCCATCAGATGAGGATTTTAGCACACAGACCGAGATAAGACTGACTGACAGTCTCAACACCCAAGTCAACCCAGCTTAAAGAGAAAACTCTTTGTCGGTCCAGCCTTTAGATCAGAAAGCAGAAAATGGGCCTGTGTCTGACTCCTAGAGATCTTAGATTTCTGGAAAGAAATGATCTGATGATAAGTACATTGATACTCACTTTCCGAGTTCCCTACAAGAAGGTAAAGCCAGGTGAACAGGATGACGAAACTCAGAGACACCACCAGCAACTTCAGCTTCCCTCGGCAGGGGCAGAGCATCCTGGGATTGTGGAGGACTGGGCGAGGGGATTGGATGGAGCTATCAGGTTGGGCTTACTCTCACACTGGTCTCCTGCAGCATCCTTTCTTCTGGAGGGGAGAGAGAGAGAGATAATTTGTTAGTAATGCACAGGCCCATGACACAGTCTGAAGCGCCACACAATTGGAACACCTGTCAATCATAGACCTCTAGACATCCACTGCCCCTTGCATGTTGGTTTCTTCGTTTTTTTTGGAATACCATGCATAAAATGTCCCCACTACCTGACAGATATCACTGACATAGGTGTAATGCATATGTGACAGCCCTAGACTCTGTAATCAGGGGCCAATCGGAAAACTAAGAAACGCTCTCTGCCTGTCAGCCATTTTGTGGTTAATATTATGCACCAGATGTATATAAGTCCTTACTGAAATTCCAATGTGGAGTCCAGGTTAGAGGCTTAGCTACTAGCTAGTTCACAACTAACTATTTTATTCAGTTGGACCATTTGTTCTTCAAGAGTTAGTTCACCCATAATACTATTGTACTGTATGTGTGCTGATCAAAGTTTATATGTGAATAAAGTCCTAAATTACATCTGTTCATTAAATAAAGTCTCAATTGTGTATCTTCAGAAGACTTGAATTAAACCACTTGATTCGTATTGATTTATTTTACAATCTTTTGAAGAGTTTTGGGTGGATAGACTTTCAGAGTGACAGAAATCTCATGACGTCATCTCATATTCCATTCAAAATATCTAAATTTGTTTTTCGAAGATAAACCCATATAACTTGTGTTCGGAACATGCACAGAAACCTTGCACACTGAGTCCGATGCATATTAATTATTCCATTGTTAAAAAAAAAAAAAAAAGTCTTCAAGCAGTGAGGATGATT
This sequence comes from Elopichthys bambusa, assembly GCA_037101425.1. Lineage (NCBI taxonomy): Eukaryota > Metazoa > Chordata > Actinopteri > Cypriniformes > Xenocyprididae > Elopichthys > Elopichthys bambusa. The sequence goes on from CM074441.1 coordinate 4,496,449, forward strand.
TTGTTGTCCTCTCTCTACTTAAAAATAAAGAGGAAATATTGGGTCCATCCAATCCTGAGATTGCGTAGAGAGGAAGGAAAGTTCCACCTTCTTATTAAGGAGCTGCGGGAATATCCCGAGCGATTCGAAGTTTACTTCGGATGTCAATGGCTCAGTCTGATGCTTTGCTAGCGATACTGGAGCCACATATTAAAAAGAAGACCACCAATATGTATTCCGTATTTTGTCATACAGTGCTTTCTGCTGCGAGACGTTGTCAGACGCCATTTTTGGATTCTGGCTTTCACTTGTATGGTGGCTCTGAACTGTCAAAACACCTCTCAAAATGCTTGCTTGGGATGCGAAAAACGCAGAAAACTGAACACGATTTTTTTAATAATGGACGAAAGTTTTGGAGGCAGTATGTAAATGTGATTGACACAACGTGAGGTCATACTTATTGTTTAACGTGTGAAAATTTCGGACTCAGTGTGCAAAGACCTTGATGACATTTCTGAAATTTCTGGGTGAACTATGACTAAAGGCATTGATGCACATCAAAAAACTGGCGACGACAAAGTTGTCGCATCACGTCGCATGCGTCCGAGCCAAAAAGTTGCCCTTGAACACACCGCAAAGACTATAGCCAATAGCTAACCAATGCGTACAATCATTACTTTCGTTGTTCTTCTTGTGCACTGGTTCATAAAGCTGAACAGCCAAAAAGAGTGATCTGTCTGCCCGATTCAACATGCTCAATCAGCTAAAAAGCCACAGACGAGGTCTGACGGTGCCAACGGTGAGGAATACACCGTAAAAACTGAGCTGACATATGCTCAACCAGTGCCTGATGTTGACCAACAGATGACCAATGAATTGTAGGTTGTAAGCTCTCCATAAAGAAATGCAAATTCTCATAATATAATAATCCAATAGCAGCCTTCAAATATGTGAGCAGAAGTTGTGTTGAAATTTCAGTTTATCCTTGATTCAGAATGTTTTGATTAGCACCACAGAGTTGCAGTATTTACACTTTTGCAAATGAATATGGCATGCTTATAGTTATCTCTCTATATTAAGGTGAAATAGAAGAAAGCGTTTCACCTTCAAAAAAAAAAAAATAACACGTTGCACCTTTAAATATTTGGGCTAATTATCCCTTGATCTACCAATAAAAGTCTAACACCCTCAACACATTTTATCATATTTAAAGTCATTCCACAGAATTTATTTCCAAAATCAGTGCAGGAAATCTGATAATATATTAAAAATTCACAGGTTTGACTTTCATCAAAGCTTCTAAACACAAATATACAGTATAATGCATTCAGCCGCCCTATAAAAGCACCAGTACGGAAAGACAGATATTGCAGATATTGGTATAATAATAAATATCGATCTGATGTTGTTTTCCCTCCTCGTGTAGTATTGTGTCTGCGTTAAAAGCATGACAGGCTTCCACTCCTGGCTTTTGGCTGGTCCAGAGCAACTCTCTGTAAGCCACTTTACGGCACGCATTCATGTCTGTGTTCACGCCACGTGGGCAACGCGACAGCCATTGTTTACACCACTCTTAATTAAAGATTGAGCCGTGGGAGGCTCTCCATCACCCCAGCAGACGCAGATTAACAACAGAAAAAAGAAAAAGAGAGAGAGAGGGAGTGGGAGAAAGGAGACAGTAAGAGAGACAAAATCGTCTTTGTTTTATTATGAGCTTAATTAATCACGCTTCTGTATAATTAGACATACGCCTGCAGGAAACAAGATTGGATGCTGACAGTAAAAAGCAAACCAATAAATAAATAAATAAATACATAAATAAATAAAAGATAGATAGACAGACAGACAGACATCTTGACAGAGAGTGTGCCTTTTTTTAAATTATTACCTTTCGCCTCCTGGGATTTAGTAGGTGGTATTTCAGGTGCTGACTGCGATTGCTTTCATATGTTCATTAATGATTGCTTCTCTCACACAGCTTGCAGTTCTAGGCATTTTTTTTTTCTTTCTGCTGTTCAAAGCTTATTTATATTTTGGGTTTATTATGGTTTTATTTTGCCATCCTGTGTAATGCCATGCTGTTATAACATTTTGAAGACGCAACGAAACCAAAATTGTAGATTTGTTGAATTTTAATCCATGTATAATTATATATTTATAAGGGCAATGCATGCATTGTTCACCCAAAAATGAAATTTCTGTCATTAATTACTCATGTTGTTCCAAACCCGTAAGACTTTCGTTTATCTTCGGAACACAAATTAAGATCTTTTAGATGAAATCCGAGAGCTTCTGTCTCCCCATAGACAGCTACGTGCAATTGACAGCTTCACAAAGTTCATAAAGAGATCGTAAAACCAAATTTTCTAAAGAGACTCGATCGCTTTTTATGATGAACAGATTTAATTTAGGCTTTTACTCACATATAAACATTGATCAGCGAACATAAACAGAAGTTCAACTGAACCTGCTTGAAAAACCTCTTAAATGTGGATGTGTGAGTTAATGAATGTTTACATGTGAATAATTCAATCTGTTCATCATATAGAGCAATTGTGTCTCTACAGAAAATTTGGACTAAACCACTCGATTCATATGGATTAGTTTTACGATCTCTTTATGAACTTTTTAAAGCGTCAAAGTGGTAGTTGCGTAGCTGTCAATAGAAGGACAGAAGTCTCTCAGATTTCTTCAAAAAGATCTTCACTTGTGTTCCCAAGATGAATGAAATTCTTTCGGGTTTGAAATGACATGAGGGTGAATAATTAATGACAGAATTTTCATTTTTGGGTGAACTAACCTTTTAAGGAATGGATTATAGTTCATCATTGTAATACATTAGTTATAATGTAATATTAGTTCTGTGGTAGTAATAAATATTTCATAGATACACTCTAAAAAATGCTGGGTTAAAAACAACCCAAGTTGGGTTGAAATTTCATCCAATCAAATGCACTCTACAATTAGAATGTCTTGCGCTCTAATAACATCACCCCTGTCAAACACCTGAAACTTAAAAACGGCAAGGTAGGCCACAAAAAGCGGTGAGGTGCCAGGACCTGAATTAAAAACCATCCAAAAATTCGAATTGATTTGTTAAGTTATCGAAAAACTGTGAAAAAATGTTTAAATGTATGTTTTAGGATTCATAAAATGCTACACTGTAAAAAATGAATCATCGGTCTTGTAATTTTCATTAAAAAAAATTAAGGTGGTAATTAAAAATAGTGTGTATATTTTATTAATAAAATTGTGGTTCAGTGTTTTATAGAAAATATTGAGAACATTTCACTAATAAAACCAAGAGATACATTCTCCTAATTTTCTAAAGAAAACTTAAGCAGTTTTGAGGCTTGAATTGAGGAACCGATTAAGCTAATAAAATTAAGGAAAGAAGGCTACCTATTTATTTTAAGAGAATTAGCTCAATTATGCAGTTTTATTTAGAGACCTCATTGTTAGTTCCCAGCATGCTTTGCATATGGCTGGAAATGGAGAATAAATATTAAAATTAAGTGTTATTTTATGTGTTTTTGTTTAATGTTCAGTGATGTTTGACATTTAAAAGAGTTATGTTGAAGATTTGATCGTTACCATTGTGGAGAAGAGTAGAGCTCATGGTTAGATTGTGAATAACTGCATGTACTTATACTTTGAAGAGCATGTTGCTTTGTTCAGTGAGTAATACCTTTGCTATTGCCAATGCAGTAACAGGTTTGTTCTGACTTGTGTTGTTAGCAAAATACAGTCTTTTAATTGTACAACATAACTCAAAGTCAAATATCAACAGGTAATTTCCATTCACTCTAAATCACACTTTTGAGAGTCAACTTAAAATAAAAAAGGACATTTCACTAAAAATATTAAATTGTTTCATAGACTAAATAATTAAGGAGATTTTACATGATTTATTCAGGTAGGTTCCATTAAAGAATCAAACCTTAAAAACTACTCAAAAATACCCTGTGTAATATTGTTACCATAATTTTTTTTTTAAGTAAATAGCTTTTTTTTTTAAATGCATGGGTTAAAAACAACCCAAGTTGGGTTGAAAATGGACAAACTCAGCAATTGGGTAGTTTTATTTAACCCAACTATTGTTTAAAAATTACTATATATGGCTGGCTTAAAATGAACCCCAAATAGGATGGAAAATAAAAATCAGACACATAATTACTAGGCAACAATAATAATCAAAAGGTGAACATTTATTAATAAACAAATTAATAAATGTTAATTTTCAACATACTTTGTGTTCATTTTAAGCCAGCAATACAGTAATTTTTTAAACAATAGTTTTATTTAATTAAATAAAACTACAAACATTTAACCCAACTGCTGGGTTTGTTCACTTTCAACCCAACTTGGGTTGTTTTTAACCCAGCATTTTTTTAGAGTGTATCTATGAAATATGTATTACTAATTAAACACATTACAAAGCCCAAATCTCCCTCTGTGTTCCTTAGATCAAAGAAAGACAGGCTTAAAATGATCTGACAGAATTAATAAACCCTTTAATCAGTGATCGCTAGCATCAACAGGCTTATTTAGTCCCCTGCTTTTCTGTACTGCGAACAACCCTTTTGACTGGTAGTACACAGTGACTGCAGTCAAAATGTTTGTTTATTTGTGTGTATTGTTTGAATCTGAGCTTGTATTGAACTGTCCTGTGGGGTCACCACTGTAATTGATAAATGATGTTCCTCATCACCTGACTCTGCTGACACCAGCCTTTGTTTGTTTGTTTGTCTGTTGTCTTCTATGTGTGGCACTCTCGCACACTCAAGGCCATCCTGAGCTCTTCACTGCTCGTTACCAGATTACAACCACCCACATGCACACACACACACACACACACACACACACACACTTGCCGCGGCTGCAAGAACACTCTCTAAAACTTTAGCAAAGGATACCAAGAGTGTGCGGCTGGAGGGAAAAAAAGAAAGAAGCAGAAAATGTGCCAAAAGAGTTTGGTGTGAACTACATTAAGTGCTAGCACAGTATGTGAGTCTACTCGTCTTGAGTCAAAGCTGTCTGAATGAAGAAAAAATAAGTTAGAATAAAGCATAAATGAACTTTGTGGGAGAATGCAGTGTAGACACATAGTTGACCTTCATTAATGGGTCAATTGCTTGAAATGTAACCTCAAGCAATTAACCCAGAGAAGCCATTTCTGGAGTGCATTCCGCAGCCTTTTCAAAACCAACAATACTGCTAAAAACTTCTCTTCATTACACAGACAGAACTCATACTGACAGGGATACAAAGAGGTTAACTAGAAAAAATGTACTGTCTACTTCAGTCGTGCATAACGCATAATTCAGTCACCCACGACTGACCAATGACGCAATGTGGCTCTTTCATTCATCCATCAAATATCTCCATGGGTCAATTTTGTGAAAACTGAACCAGATAAATTTAAGTCGATTCGTCAAACCATTTTTGAAAAAAGCACAAACAAATTTTATGTAGCACTTCTGAAAATAGACGTAAGGCTGTATCTCCTCAACGCTTTATCGTATTCAGATCAAACTTGGTCCATGTCATCACAAGCATGACCTGAGGTAGCATGCTGCATTTCGGCGCAGCGCCACCTACTGTCCCGGAGATAAGAAAAAAGGACTTCTGTAACTTCTGAATGGTTTCTCCAAAAATCATAAAAGTGGATTTGGGGCTTCATGCCGAGTCAAATGATATCCAATTTTCCCAAATCTGGCATTTTGAGCTTTAGCGATTTTAAATTTTGTACTAAAATGCTGTACAAACACATCAGCACATCATTACGAAACCCAATGCATGTCTTCGGCACTATGCCCTGACAGTACTCTAAAAGTTTCAGGGCAGCACCACCTTGTGGTCAAGTTATGAAATTTACAAAAATGCTAATAACTTTTGAAAAAATTAGCCTATTTAAATTAAACCGGTCTTAACAGATTCATTGGGTCATGCCAAGAACATAGATACCAATTTTGCCATATTTGGTCAAACTTCCTTTCCGCCATTTTAATTTACTTTCAAAACCTACTTTTTCGATCTCCTCGTAGATAGTTTGTCCGATTTTCACCAAAATCAAACTGTATCATCTTCAGACTGTGCGGGCAAAAAATTATGGATTTTGTGTTGATAGACAAAATCGTTTTCGTATATCGCAGCGACGAATTTGAGGGATGATGGCAAAACAACTTTTGAGGCTGTATCTCTGCAATGCTTCGGCATATTGACACCAAACTTTTCATGTGTCAGTCACCTCACTCTGACCATACAATCTGGTCACAGCGCCACCTATTGGTCAACAGTGATAAACCATTAAACCATTATTATTGACTGTATTTGTGATTTTACAGCTATTATGCCTAAAATAATGTTATTAGGTCTTTAATTGCTCATTGTTGCAGTTGGTCAGATGCTCCCAGCCATGTTGGCAAGACATATCATGCATTCTTTGTGCTTGGCCCCTTAATGGCTGCTTGCAGCTATATTTTAAAAATGTTATTCATACAGACAATAAATGAGAAATCTTGTATAATCAACATCAACTAAGTATACTGAATAAAAAGTCTGGTATGATTTTCAGAAGGCTGTAAAAAAAGAAAAGTAGTCTAATTAATAAATATATTATTTCTTATTTCTTTTGCTGTCATGTGATGAGAAAACCATAAAACAAAAATGACATTGCAGGGACCCATACAGGAATATATTGGAAAATAAAAATTAAAATGTATATAATAAGTTTAAAGTGTAAAGAAAAATGTGCTATTTACTTTTACTTGATGGTTAGACCACTTGACATTTTCAGTAGACTGTTAATAAATTAAACATTTTTGGGGAAAATGGTATCAACATATGTAACCAACATCAACACCAACTTCAGAACTTTGGCACATGCACAGTGCCCTGAGTGGCAACAGCAATCTAATAAAAAACACAATAAAAAATTAAATGTAATGATGATAAAAATAGTAGTTTAATTAGCCTGACAGCTGATGATTGCTGGCTGCCAAGCAATGTGGCAACTTGGCAGTTTAATACAGAATGTGCATTTACAGGTGTGCAGGTGTGCATAAAATATTTTACAGCACTTTTAATCCTGCTCATCCATTTAAAATTAAGTGTCAGATTTACTTGCCTTATAAACTCGATTTTTTGCCCTATAAACTTTTTATTTTTATTACATCAGACATTCATATTTGTCATTGATTCCTATTTACAAAGGAGCACCAGGCTAAGAGAAGGTGATTCTAGTCCCACATTGCCCTGACAAAAATGGTCTGAATTATTACAGGCACGCACACACCAGCTAAACTCAAATGGCCAATTTTCTGCTCTCATTTCATCTGCATAAAGATCATTAAGACGTGATTGGACACATCTACTTGGCCACACACCTTTCTCTCATTGGACTCTCTTCTTCTTCTCCTCTCCTGTCCGTTCAGACTTTACAGGCCTCCTGCTGGTGAACGTCCAGCACTAAAGGTCAGCTGTTTGTAAATCTAAACGGCCAGGTTCCCACTATGTACCCCCTTGCAGTTAGAGAATGTCTTTTAAATGCTGCCAGCACCCGGTGTCCTCAGAGCACCTCTCCAGTTAACTTCACCCTTGTTACACCCAGTTGATTCTGAACTGGAAATGCAATGTAAATTGATTGGAATTGGAAAACTTAGTACTGGAAGACATAGGTATATTGCAATTTTAGATTGAACCATTAGAAATACTGCATCTTACAAAGAGGTGCAAAACTTTTTCAAAATTAAGTAATTAGTGGGTGACACAATGACTAGTCAACTAATCAGTGGTTTCGGGTTCATCTGATCCCGACCAGACCCGATTCTGTATTCTTGAATTCAAAAGACAAAGCACAATGGAACAGAACATAGAGAACTAGTAGAGTATTAGTAGTCTGCTTAATATCTGCTAACACTTTATTTTGATGCTCCCCAACAGACATTCTACTGACTATAAGTAACTTTGCAAGTACGTCAAATTAATCTACTAACCCTTACCCCTTATTCTATACCCTAACAGTCTAATACTCCACTAATACTCCAATGAGAGTTAGTTAAGGTGTAAACTTATAGTCAACAGAATGCATGAAGCTGAGCATAACTTTAAAACGTTCAAAATCCCTGACTTTTCCATAAGTATTTTATGTTAAAATACACAGCTATTTCAAGGTTTTCCATGAGAATCTCACCTCAGAGTTCTTACTTTTTTTTAATCTAAAAAGACGCTTCTAACTTCTACTCTTCATGTGCAGTAGATGAAAATATCTTGAATTGTTTACCGAAGTGTAATGGATGTGGCACCTGTTTTGAGGACCCAGCAGGGAGAACGTCTCCTCTGTTTGCATTGGCACAGGTAAGCTGAAACCTGCCTTTTTCATGGCTCATCAGCAGCACATAAATCTCTCTGCTCATATCTCTCATCTGCTGCTTATTAATATTCTCTGAACAAAGCGAGTAAGGAGAAACCACAGATGACACAGCATCACCTCAGGGCTTGTCTCTACCGCTTGTGGGAGTAGAACGGCACAAATGCTTTAGAGTTGAGGTCACATTGGGTTTTAACTCTCATTTTTGTGTCTTATGTTACAAAACCAGCCTATTCTTGCTCAGGCTGAACACTAAAATGCCACCTCAGCCAAATCTGCACTGCCCAGTCAATCTTTCCAAACAGGAAATGCATTGCTGTTTATGGCTTCTATTTAAGATGCTTTTTAATAGGTCACTTTGCAGAGGATCTTTATGACACAGGGCTTTTAAGGAGGTGAAAGGCCTCCACCCAAATCCATTAAAAGAGAGAGAAAGAGTGATAGTGAAAGTAAAAAAGGAAGCAAAGCAAGCGAGAGAGAAAAGGAGAGAGCAGGGTCAAGGTGGGCTAGCTGGGCAGCTTTCATAAGGATCTTTAGCTGAACAAGCAATGAGCCTCACAAGCCTTCTCTACAGGGACAGGTGCCCTAGTAAAACAAGAATTACTGAGGTTGTGTAGTGGAGGGAGGTGAAATACTATACATAACACTCAGCCCCCACTGGCTTTTATAGCCTACATACTCATCTCATCTGCAGTATAAGGCAGTACACATTAAACCAGTGAGCCCCTTTTAGTGCACTCCAGTATTGATCTGGGTGAACAAACAGTCCACACACCATCTTATCTCAACATTGCACTTATCAACCTATATCAGTTCCATGAATGTGTAAAAGGACAGTCCTGTAACAGATTAATACCTCTATATGTCCATTTAGATGCTTATTTTGAAGAACATTCATTGTACACAAAATGTTGTTGTGTAGTGATTCCAGAGCAAGGTAGGATCGCACTGTTAACAAGGTAACACGTAAAGGATTATCTAACTTTAAAATGAAAATTATACCAAGATTTACTCACCCTCAAGCCATGACTTTCTTATTTCTGATGAACACAACTGGAGTAATATTAATAAATATCCAAGCTTTATAATGGCAGTGAACGGGAAACAACGAGTATGAAGCTCAAAAAAGTGCATCCATCTATCATAAACATATTCCACACGGATCCAGAGGGTTAATAAAGGCCTTCTGAAGCGAAGCAATGTGTTTGTGTAAAAAAAATATCCATATTTAACAAGTTAAAAAAGTTAAATATCTGGCTTCTGCCAGACCGCCTTCCGTATTCAACTTTTATTAACCCCCTGGAGCTGTGTGGAATATGTTTATGATAGATGGATGCACTTTCTTGAGCTTCATACTCGTTGTTTCCCATTCACTGCCATTATAAAGCTTGGATATTTATTAATATTACTCCAATTGTGTTCATCAGAAAGAAGAAACTCATATACACCTAGGATGGCTTGAGGGTGAGTAAATCTTAGGATAATTTTCATTTTAAAGTGAACTTATCTTTTAAAGCTAAAGAGTGTTTTTTTCTTGTTTTGTTTTTTTCAGTTTGAAGCTAAGATAGGTGTATAATGTCCAATTTATAATTTTTCAAATCTGATTTGCACAAGCAGCGTTCCAAGAGCACTGATATGTAGTTCAAAAGCTTGCCTGTGTTTGTTACAGAAAAATGGTCAGTCTGGGAGATGTGTATTAACGGTGCCAATTTACTATTTCAGCAGGTTACATTGTTACACCAGTAGGTGGCGACAGGCAACCGTCTTTATAAGTGAGTCATTTGAATCACTTACTCAACCAATTTGTTTGAAATGCTGATTCATTCAGGAAGTAATAAAGTGACTGGCTGCATCTGAAATGTCATATTTCCTTCAATATATAGTAGGTGAAAAGAGTAGTATGTCTGAATTAGTATTTATAAAACAGTACCCAGATGACTTACAACTTTCAATGTGATTCCAAAGTGTGCATCCAATGTTACTATCCTGTGAGGCCAAAGGAGAGGATTTGTGAATGGCAATGACAACATGATGAGTACATCTGGATTACATTTATTCTTCACACATTCATACTAAATAGAACATACAATTTTTAACGGTCGCAAAGTTATTACTTATTCAAAAGATACACCTACTCAGTGCAGTATGTGATTTTGGATGTAGCCACCTTCTTTATGAGAGAGTCGTTGAATCATTCATATGATTCATTCAAAAATACTGAATGAAACAACTGTCACTGAATCATTCACTCAACTGATTCATTTAAAAATTCATTCAGTAACAAAGCATCACTACTGTTTATCCTTTATCCATCCTTTATGTGCTTTGAAGTGTTAATATAAGCAATAACACACACAAAAACATGCTACGTTGTGAACTATCACCATTGTGCCCTTGAGCTAAGCGCTTACGGTAACCCCATATTACAGTGGGATTGTTCCTGTGAAAATGGTATAAAATGCTACATTATTTAAATCTATATTTAATCTATTCAACTCTGTCTTTGTCATGTTCATGTTCTGTTGGTGGACAGGACAGGTGGGACCAGCTCCACTGCTGCTGTCAGTCACATTATGATAATGCCCTTAACATGGAAGGGAATCTCTGTGGGGAAGACCTGGATTTACAACAGCATTGCCCTTTAAATGAGGGACTTTGTAATGTGAATATAATCAGTGAATATAATCAGGGATGAGATCTCTTTGATTAAAGCACAATCACTTTAGCACTGTCTGCACACACAGTGTTTTACGGGCAGTTCTGGATTTCCAGCAATTAACTAGCAAGCTCTTCTCACATTGTAATCAAAGGCACTACCTTCTAAGGCACCTTGTTCAAAGGGATGCCCAATATATCTGTACCATACCAGTTATTGGCTGACATTAGAGACTTTTTAATTCGTTGATAAGAGTATTGGATGGATATTGGTCGGTATTGGATATTTATTTGGTGATGCATTTAGATCATCGTTGCCATCATCTAATAGTCACTTAATCTTAAATTGTTTTTAAAAAAGTGTATACTTTAACACTGCTAAATATAATCTTTAGAAAATCTCAAAATGAATATCAGTTTTTTTATATATATATTGTACATGATAATGCTATTATATCCGCTTATAGCATTTAAAACAAATAACTTTAGTTTTAAATGTTTTATTTTTTATTTAATTAGACAAAATAGTATAGAATTTTAATATTTGCCATTTTTGGTTGGAAAATATTGGCTTATTGTAATATTGGCAAGAATTTTAAGGGGTTTTTATTGTAACCAAAATCGCTACCAAAATTTGATATGATAATCCCAAAATGCGTTGCAATGAGCTCAGTTAAAATTATCTGTTTTCCTGGTTTACATGCAAACCAATAACCCAGCAATGCAAGTAAACCATGTTTACAAGACTTTATAAATAAATCAGTTTAGATTTATGAATGCCAGTAAAGCAACACAACCGATGCTGGTAGGTCATGTGATAAGGGCAACATGGCGAACATAGTACGTCCAGATTACATTCATACTACACACATTCATACTACATAGAACATACTTTTTAGCAGTCGTGAAGTAATTACTTATTCAAAATAATTACCTACTCAAGAGAGTATGTAATTTCGAACACAGCCAATGACTCTGAGTATTCCATTTATGTTGTTGTGATGTTAAAAAAAGAATTAAAAACCGAAAAGTGTTCCAACATGTCAGTGTGAAACTGACGGACTCATATATTATCCTCTCATGCAGTTATGCAGCATTTTAAGATTTTTATATTTTCTTCAGCCAAGAAAGAGTCTGAGTTTGCAGCAGCATACTAGCAGCATGCTAAGTATAAGTGTTATGGCATGCAAAACTATTTTTTCCAACTGTTTGTGGATTTAGGGTGTGTTCACACTTGTCATGTTTGGTTTGATTAAAACGAAACCCGGTGCGATTGCTCTGTTAGTACAGTTCATTTGAACACGTGTGAACGCTGCCATCCGAACCCTGGTGCGGTTCAAATGATATATGAACGTAACATGAACCAAAGACATGTAAACGAACCAAAAACAGGAAGATGGACAGAATCCTCATGCATATCGGTTTTTCTCGTCATAGTCGCGAGTTTCTCCATCACAGCCATCAGAGGCGTATCTCCACGTAGCAGATCATTTGTGTGTGTGTCGGAGGGATTCCCTCCACTGTTTCGACTCCTCTACACATTTTCACGAATTTCCAGCTAGCCAAAATACCATCATATGCAGGCTACGCACACAAAACAATCGCATTTACCTCAGCACACAGAATTGTTTTGGATATTCGGTAAATTCCTTCTCAAAATAGGCAATACGTCATAAAATCCGACCAATCAGGTTGTGAACGTATCCCTATGCCTTTAGGTTCGGTATCTTTTGGTTCGGTGATAGAATTGCCAATCTGAATGCTAATCGGACTAGGACTAAATGTTTTTTTTTTGTTTTTTTTTTTGGTCTGGACCAAATGAACCAAATGAACTGAATTACAAGTGTGAACGCACCCTTAAACACATGTTAGACAAACTTCTTCTACAGTTACGACACAAAAATGTTTCTCATTGCCACCACTTTGTGAGCAAAGATTTGTTGGATGCCAGCTTAATACAACACCACAAAACAGAGACAAGTAAGCGTCTGATAATTAGTGCCCCGAACTAACAAAGGAAAATCTCTAGGCATGTGTGAACTTCAAAGGTCTGAAAAATGAACCGCACAGGCCCAGGTTTGAAATGTCTCTTTCCATCTTTAAGCCACCAGAGAAGAACTGACAGCCATTAAGGACTTCTCTCCAGTGGCTTTGCAGCAAGGGATCGTGGGATATCACTCATAAAGACTCAGTGTGTGAGTCCGTTCCCCAGTCTGATACTCGGTGTATTAGGGGGCTAATCTTCAAAAACACTGCTCTCTCCCTCCCTTACTCAATCCCTCTCTTTCCACTTAATATCTCCTCACATGCTGCAGTTGTCCCTTTGAGGCCTGAAATCCAGCTAATCTTTGTCTCTTCCAAGCCAGGAAACCAAATCAGCTTCTATCTCTTAGTGTCTTATAGTCAAAAAAACCACAAAGCCTCAATCATATGTCTGTGTGTGTGAGCGTGAGAGAGAGATACAGATACAGACAGAGTGATAGATGATAATGAGAAAGAGAGAGCTGCCATCCATGAGACAATCAGTACTTTAAAAAGACTTGCTTCAGTTGTGCATCAGTGTAAAGCAGAGCTTCTCAAACCCATCAATCCTGTGGAGCTGATTCTTAAATTACTGACAGAAACTTCTTGCGCAACCAAACTGCTTTGTGGCACCCCTTGGCAGTTACTAAAAACACTTGAGTGATATATATAAAACTTCATGTATAAATATATATCTATATATAATCTATGTAAACCCTCATGCTCAAAATAATTAATTGGTTTAACTTAAATTAAACTAATTAGTTCAATCAAATTAACTTTTATGAGTATTTAGAACTTTCCTTTTCTTTTGAGTTCACAGAACTGACACATTTTAAGTAATCTAAATTGTTTCAGTGTTTTGATTTATATGAACTTGTCTCTTAAAAATTAGTCTACTTCAATTGAACTAAAACTGGGCTGGGATTTCTATTTCCCAGCATGCTTTGCCATGACACTTGAAAGGGAGAGTAAATACTAAAATTAAGAGTAATGTTTTTTTGTGCAAGATAAATCGTATGTGGGAGATTTAATAGTTGTTTTGCTATGCTTTTTGTCATGTTGGGGGTTACCATGATGGTGACAAGTGGAGCATGAGCTTGGTTTGACAACAGATATTGTAACACTTTCCCTCTTAAAATTATGCTGGGGTGCCAGACAGATATAAATACTCTGTCAAAATTTGTTATATTATTTAAAGATTGTCAGTCCAGTCAGAAGGAGAGTGAACAAAGGACACATGTACTCAGTACCTTAATAATTGTCACATAACATGTATCCATAATCTTGTAAGAGTAAACCAAAGAAGAAAACTCAAACTTTTCAACTCAGAAATGCAATTTTTCAGTGTATTCACAGTGTGACAGTGCACTTTCATCTATTAATAAGCACAAATTAAATTTGATTTGAAGTGGATTTGTGTTCATATTCTGATGAATGGCACAGTTTAAAAAGACCAAATTATTGGCTAAAAAAACTGCCACATCTGTTATTGCCAGACCGGACCAACATCTTTGTTGTGCCATTCATCAGAATATGAACACAAATCCACTTCAAATCAAATTTAATTTGTGCTTATTAAAAGATGAAAGTGCACTGTCACAATATGTTAAATGTTCTATAGACTGTTTCATTGGATGCACACGGTTTTTTTGTTTTTTTGTTTTTTGCCACGGTTACGCACCTGGCCCGTGTTTGTTGAACAGGTCTGGTAGTAACTTGTCACATTTAAGTTTGGCCAAATAATGGTTCTTTTGTTCTACTGGTAACCAAAAATAATACTGGCTAGACATAGTTTTAACTTGTTAGCTAACGTAATTTACTTGTTATTTATTTTGCTTGTTAATAATCTACTCTAGAGGGACTCTGTTGTTATTGATTCTTTGTGAAAGTCTACCGAAAGTTAAGTTTGGGCCACAAAATGTTTGTTTGTGTTGTTGCCGTTGAAACCGTCTATATGTGGTACTATATACTCATTCAGCAATTGCTATGCTATGCTAATGCTATCAAAGCATTGTGTTACCAATTAGCATGTTAGCATTTATTGAATTAGCTAGTTAAAGCAAGCCAATTCTCCACTACTAAAAATATTTAGTTTAGATTACATGATAATTTTAAGTTAAATGTATGAATTATCTCACTTAAATATTTCGAGTTAAGAGCAATTAAAATGTATGAATGCAAAATAAAAATCTGCCTTACTTAAACTTTGAATTTCCTAAAAATGTTGATGTAACTGATTACCTAAAACCTTTTGTTTTTTAAGTTTTGCCAACTTATTCTGGTTTATAGTGTATATGAAATATATATACTTATATTGAACAATAATACATATTTTGTTTTTTAAGACTTCACGATAAGTGAAAATCATGTTATGAACAATGCATATCTATATAAAACACACACACACAAAAAAGAAAATAACCAATTCTAAAGAGATTTTAGCATTTAAATTGGGCGTTTTCACCCACCTTTTTTAATTGGCCAGTCTACAATTGAAGTGAGCAACTATAGATGATCACTCCTGTTATAATCAGAACTGTCTACAAACCCCATGACCTTGGCATTACTAGTGTCGTACTTCACATGCTGAACTACAGCATTAAAATAGGGGCATACCAGTTTGATGTCACAATGTTACCACATTAACATACGACCACTCTTATTTAAATATCAATGCGTATTCAGTAATGTCTGATGAATGGCAGTCACTGCCTCCGGTAGAGTGAAGTTAGCTAATAATAATAATTAAAAAATTTTATTTACAATGACTGATATGGTTACTAATAGAAATTATCTTGTGAAATCAGTGCTGTGAGAGCAGGTCAACTGTTAAATCTGTTGTGTATGTTATTTTCAAACCATTTAGTCAGATTGTTTATGAGAACAGTGTGTGTGTGTGTGTATATATATATATATATATATATATATATATATATATATATATGTACATACACACACACTGTTCTCATAAACAATCTGACTAAATGGTATATATACTGTAATTTTACTACTAAAATAATGATTATGAAATATCTTATTACGATAGAAATATATTTCTTTCTTAGAGATAATAATAATTGTTTTAATAATAATAATAAAAATAAGAATTTATATTAGTTAGTCTACTGTGTCAGGTTTTGTCTACTACTAGTAAGTTATCTAGAGGGTGTGTATTGCTGTTATTGTTTCTTTATACTATTCAAGGTTTGGTCGAGATTTGTTATGTTTGTGTTATGACATATGTTTCTCAGTGTCTTAAGAAAACAAGACAAAAAATAATGTATAACCTCTGTGGGCTTCAGTATGTTTGAAAACACTCATTAATTTGTGTGTTTTGAGCTGCTATAAACTTCAAATCTCTGTACTGTTGAAGCACGAGGCCCTTGTCTCACAAATTTATCAGCATTGCATATTCCTCCCAGCTTCAGTTCCACACTGAAAATCAATGACTCCAGTTAGAGATGTCCATTCATTTAGCCCATTCATTCATTTTTTTTTTTTTTTTTTTTTTTCTTTTTTGCCTGCATTGAAGCAACATCAGAAGAGCTGAAACGGAACACTGATGAACTCTGAAGGGTTCATCAGCAAACAGCTTTCTACGAAAAGCTCTTTTTTATTTTAATACCTATCTACACTACAAAACAACAGATGAGAGGGGTCATTTCAAATCAGCTTTAGACAAACCAAGCTGACTAAGTTCAGAAGAAGTAAAATCTTTAAGTGATAAAGATGAGCTTCCTGTGAAATGTAACTGTCTGCCATTATGGAAAATATGGAAAATACGTTAAAGCCCAAGTATCCCTGCACCATAAAATATACATTACAATCTCTGTTCCGCACAGTGAGGAAATCAAGGCTGGCCTCAAAGCTCTTTTTAAGTAAAACAAGCCAGTGTGAAGTCACATGACAAAAGTCCACACAGCTAAAGATAATTACAATGTAAATCATTAAGCCATTGTCTTAAACGTTACCATTCAAATGGTTACACAGGCAGACAGGGTAAGACTAACCTGCTTTCTTCACCAAGTCAACACACAGACACACACACACACACACACACACACACACACAGGTTTGTTTTTGTGAATTATTGGGACATTCCAAAGGCGTAATGGTTTTTATACTGTACACTATCCCTACCCCTAAACCTACCCATCACAGGAAACTGTGCACATTTCTCACAAAAACTCATTCTGTATGATTTATAAGCCTTTTGAAAATGGGGACATGGGGTAATGTCCTCATAAGTCACCCTCTCCTTGTAATACCTATGTCATACCCATGTCATTATACAAATTTGTGTCCTGATATGTCTCACACACTCACACACACTCACTCTCACACACACACACACACACATACACACACACATATGTTTACATAGGACGTACTATAGATTCTGTTTTATAAATTAAAATAAAATTACTAAAAATTTAATTACTACACAGGCTAATCTAAAGCAGAATGTTTTGCATATTTGTTATAAAAATTAACACTTTATTTTAGGGTCTTTTAACTAGTTGCTTATTAGCATGCATATTACTAGAATATTGGCTGTTTATTAGTAATTAATAAGCACATATTAATGCCTTATTCTGCATGACCTTATTCTACATTCCTAATCCTACCCAATACCTAAACTTAACAACTAACTTACTAACTATTAATGAGCAGTAAATTAGGAGTTTATTGAAGGAAAAGTCGTAGTTAATAGTAAATACATGTTCCCTATCCTAAAGTGTTACCAAAATTACACTATTTAAATTGACATTTTTATAATTATTTATAATACTATATCCATGATATTTGCTGTTGGTCAAAAATGTGTAATCATTAAGATTTTTAATGCCTTCTGAAGGATCATGTGACACTGAAGAGTGGAGTAATGATGCTATAAATTCAGCTTTGATCACAGGAATAAATATTAAAAAATATTAAAATAGAAAAGTTGTTTTAAATTTCAATAATATTTCACGGTAACACTTTAGTATAGGGAACATGTATTCACTAATAACTATGACTTTTCCCTCAATAAACCCCTAATTTACTGTTTATTAATAGTTAGTACGTTAGTTAAGTTTAGGTATTGGGTAGGATTAAGAATGTAGAATAAGGTCATGCAAAATAAAGCATCAATATCTGCTTAATAATTACTAATAAACAGCCAATATTCTAGTAATATGCATGCTAATAAGCAACTAGTTAAAAGACCCTAAAATAAAGTGTTACCTATTTCACAATATTACTATATTTACTGTATTTTTGATTAAATAAATACAGTCTTAGTGAGCGTAAGAGATTTCTTTCAAAAACATTTTAAAAAAATGTAATGATTCCAAACTTTATATATATATCATTTGTAAAATGTATTTAATAATGCTCTCCATAAAGTGTAACCCTACCCCCCTCAAACACACAAAGGACTTCAGCAAACACCACACACCCACACACCCATTAGACAGCAAACACACACATACATACACACACGTTTGTTTGTGTGAATTGTGGGGACATTCCATAGGCGTAATGGTTTTTATACTGTACAAACCGTATTTTCTGTCCTCCTACACCAACCCTACCCCTAAACCTACCCATCACAAGAAACTGTGCACATTTTTACTTTCTCAAAAAAAAGAAAAACCTTATTCTCTATGATTTGGGGACATGGGGTAATGTCCTCATAAGTCACCCTCTCCTTGTAATACCTATGTCATACCCATGTCATTATACAAATTTGTGTCCTGATATGTCACAAAAACACGCACACAGGTACATTCCATAGACAATGATTTTTACTGTATATTCTATCCCCTAACACTAAACCTACCTTCACACGTCTTTCCTGTAAAGTGCAGTAAATCCCAAGTATCTCTGCACCATAAAAACACTGCAACTTTTACACAGTGGAGAGAAAGAAGAAAAAGTGGGACAATACCTCATGTTACAATAGAAGACAGACTCATATCACCAGGGAGAAAAACAGACTAAGAAAAAGGAGCCACATGCACAAAGCCTGCATTCAAAGAGCTGAAAGGGGGAGAGAGAACACACTTATCTTCACCTCTGCTCAGCGCCAAGGCCAGCTCTTCCTCTCTCTCGCTTTCTCTTCTTCTGTCCGGCAGCTCGAGGGCGCTTTGACGACGGCCTGACAGCTGAATGAAGTTACAGTGCCTGACATGCATGAGATTTTGAATCACTAGTGGCAAACTTTGAACTGCTCTACCTGTGTCGGTTCATGTGTGTCAGAGAGGGAAGGAGAACAAAACTCCTCCCTCTTTCCCTCCACCTCTCTGCTAGCGTGCCATGGCAGGTTTGCGTCTCGCATTCGGATCAAAGGCACCTCTCAGCTTCTTTCTTTTGCTCTGTCTTTCTCCAAATCTCTCTTTACACTCTGAAGTGTAGTGTAATTGCTTTTAAAGTTAGTCCACCACCGCTGACAGAAAAACCTTCTTTGTGAGCCTCTGCTACACCTGATTTACTAAACGGCCTAACCTCGGCTGGCTTATTCACTCTCACTCCTCCTCCGTTCCTCCCTCTCTTCCTTTAATGAAAGATGACTGGCATGTACTTGGGAGAAAGAGGGGGGAAGGGTGTCACCTTCTAAATAACTGCTGCTGCATGACAAAAGATGGGTTGTGCAGGAATGCAGGAGTCTGGAAGCTTTGCCTCTCCTCTGACCAGCGACATGATCCTGCAGCACAGATAGTCACACGCAGACAGCAGCTCTAGACGACGCACACGAGTGTAATCAAGCATTCTTATCACACAATGAAACGGCTTGTTTTGTCATTCAGATTTCTACAGGCTCTCATTAGAAGCTCTTATCGCAGCAGATGGGCTGGAGAGTCTCTTAATGAAACACATCATCTGTACTCAGTATCACTAAGAGAATTACTATTTCAATGATTGACACACTTTTTGCAAACTTACATTGTAAGGTTGAAATATACAGTAGTGGCCAAAAGTGAAGTTTGATTTTAATGACCTCTACAAGTTCAATTAAACCATCAAAATATGAGGAAAATATTTTAAATACGAGGGAAGAACAAAGCACTAAACTTGGTTTAGGTGTTTATCTGATAAAATTATTTGAAAAAAAATAAAAGGTAAACAGCTATAGGTTTTATTTTACTATGCAAAAAAAAAAAGGCTGCGATTATTTAATGCTCAGCTTGTCAGAGCTGTACGGCTCTGTGATCAGTAGTAAATGCTTCTCCATCTGAAAGCCAGAGGGCAGTCTCGCGCAGAAACTGAAAATATGCCCTGCCACAGAAGAAGATAACACTCTTCATCAAAGCCACTGGCTAATGCTAACGCTCCGCCTCTGGCGGTACGCAGGGAAGGAGACCATGGGCCGTTTTTTGAATGTATGTCAATGGATGAGAGGCTTCTCTATGCTGATTAAACAGCTTTTGTGGGGAAATAGCTAATCGTTTAATTAATCGACAGCCTGTTCGCTAATCTATAGCATGTTTTACACTAAACAATACTTTCGTTGGGAACTATATGTAGATTTTAGCTTGACAAAAATGTATTTTTTGTAAGAGAAGGCAGACTAGGGAATGTTGTGACAGGTAGGACTCATTTACGGCATTACCAACAGCAAATGTGCCGTGTTACTGTAAAGCCACTGGACGGCAAACCTGCAACCTTTAGCCAAAAAAGCGTAACGGCTAATGCTAAGGCTCCGGCGGTACACAGGGAAGGAGTTTTGAACTGCAGGCACTGATGTCACTGCCATTACACGATAGGCTGAGAGGTGCCGCACGTGATTAAGTTAGCCGTTACGCTTTCTCCAATGGTAAGAGATACAGACCCTCTTATCTCACTATAATATACAATCTCTGCTCTTCATATTACTGTAGCAGCTGAATAAACAGAAGATTGAAACGTTTTTATTAAACATGACTAAAAAACACACGACTGCCTTATTCTGTGTAAGAAGCCACATCATCTCGCAGAAGGATGCTCAACTGTCATTAAGAAGTGAGTTTGGAGTAAAAACATGTTATTAAATGTCTTTTGTTGGACAAGATGTTAATAAATGCTTCTCATGTCTGGAAAGATGTTTGACACATTGCTTTTTCCAATGTATATTATATGCGACTCAAACTCGCAGTGCTTTCAGATGGATTATCATTTGGAGCCATACTTCATTGACAAGCTGCGCATACATTTTTTTTTGCAAGATTTGCGATTTCATAATCACACTAAGAATCGCGTTTAAGCGCAATTTCAGTGTTATTTTCATATCGTGCGATAAATCGTGCAGCCCTATTGACAACAACATAATCAGTTATTAATATTTTTTTTTGGTTCTCTTTTGTTTTTGCATGTGTTCATAATTTCTTTTTATGTCAGTATGGCCAAAAATCATCGCACAGTTTGACATGTTTCATTGCGTTATCACAAATAAAACAATTGACTCTAAGCACAACTATGCAATATGCTTACAAAATCTTTAAAACATTTTTAATAGTATTTGAATAAAGGATGAAGATGTCAATTTCCCTAGGCCAGATATCATTTTTGGCCACTACTGTATATTTGTTATATCAGAAAAGAATAAACTGGATAAAGATATAAAAATCAAAATGTTCCTGGTTTTATTTTGCAGTCCATCAGCATACGTTTTTTTGCTTGAACATATACCATTTCACAATGATAATGTCACAGTGAAAAGTATATCTATGGAGCCCCTACGGGGACATAGTGATGGAAAAAAACATGAGATTGGAGGAAAAATTATATTTCAGTGGTTTTGCGTTCACTCACAAAGGTTTTGTGTTTCTCCAAGAAACTTTAGAGTTCTCTTACAAAAGCATAGTTTTTTTTTCTCTCATTTCATTCAGTTTGTTCACTTGCAAAGGTTTCTCTGGGAACACAAAACTTTTGCGAGCGAACGAATAAAAGCATTGAAATATAATTTTTTTATTCCCATCACATATTTTTTCCCATCCCCATATACCCTTAGGGGTTTTGTACGTACCACCATAATACATTTTAATGTATTATATATTTATTTATTTATTTTATTAATAATATATACTTATTGATCTATAATAAATTGAATCAATTAAAACTCAGTTAATAATGTAACAACAACAAAATAAAAAAAAAAGGCATTAGAGATGGCTTAATAAAGTTGGTTACACTTTATTTTTAGGTGTTGTTTTTACAGTGTAATTACAAAAATAAGTAACATTAACTACATGAACTTACTATAGAGTTAAGGTTAGGGTTATGGTTTGGTTTAGGGTTAGTTACTTGTGATTATGCATAATTTGCTGCTATTACTATCTAGAGTAAGTAACGTGTAACTATGTCATCTTAAAATAAAGTGTTACCATAAAGTTTGGTAGTTTTATACATCTCTTGTTTTGTTCTCTAAAAGACACTGTTAGAGAATTAAACATGTGTAAAAAATCACTTATGTGTAAAGTTGAACCTGTCAATGCAAAGCAAACATTGCATACATCATGTGAATTATCTGGTAATCACTGGCCTCACTTTGAATGTTTAGTGTCAAACTCGCACCAAGTTACAATGTTGAAGCTGACACCTCATAATCTTTCATCAAAACATAACAGAGTCAAAATTATTAGCCACTACTATTAATCCAATCAACCAAACAATCCAATCTAATCGCAACTGAGAAATCAAGCCATGCATTACTATTTATTAATTCACCAATATTTGGTTATTGTGACATCATGGTCATTCTTCCTTGACAATAAACTTCCTGACTGCACAAGTTTTGTCCTTCCTCAGTTTTTGTACTCAGGATAAGATGACAGTTAAATGAATGTTTGATAAGTTAACGCCTCGTGTTTTCTCCTCATTAAGGAAGTAAAGGTCACTGGAGAAGCCTCGGGGGTGGAATTGTGAGGTGTGACGGTAAACCAAGACACCATGGAGTGAGATACTGCTAATCTATCACTCGAAGGGGAGTCCTTTACATGGGGAGGAGGGGGTGAGGGGGAACGGGGAGAATTGGGTTTGTCTAACAACTGTTGAAGACACACATACATACATACACACACACACACACACACACACACACACAACAACTGGCTGCAACTGATGAATCACTTCATTATACACAGTGGCTATGTAAATTTGTCCTTTTTATTTTACTTTACTATTTTATTTTATTCATTTTATTTCATTATTTAAAAAACATGGCCCTTTTGACAACTTTTTATTTGTAAATTTAGTGAGTAAAGCTAATGAAAACATGCCCAGTTTATATTTTACCTAAAAAACAAAAGAATCAATCTTCAATCAAGAAAATGAAACCCATTTGTGTGTGTGTGTGTGTGTGTGTGTTTGTGTGTGTGTGTGTGTGTGTGTGTGTGTTTTTTTCATTGACATTATTTTCATAATAACTTTGCACAAAAAAATCACAATATGAAGTTTTACTTTTTTGTACTTATTACTCTCAATGATTTACAATGTTATATTATTTTCAATGATAATTAGATAATTAGATTCTCATTAAGTATTACTGTAATACATTTTTTTTTATTTTAATCAGCATACATTTGATATATAAATGCTTTGCAATTTAAATTATTCCACAATTATTCTACAACCCGCCAAAATAAAAGTTTTACTTGAATAAATTATGACAGAAATATATTACTCTTGTACAGTAGAATGTACTTCTCAAAGTAATAATAACAGTAACAATAGTAATACAATTCATCACACATTTTTGTTTTGTTTTGTTACATTTTAAAAGATTAAATATTACCAGTTTTTCTTTTCTAAAAAAAAAAAAAAAACATTTCATAACTTAATAGGTTAATAAATTGTCAAAGTTTTATGATTAGACATGTTTTTTTAAAAAAAACAATAATAATAATAATATTTAATGTTTAATTAAACCATTAAAATGGAACCCAGAAACAAATGAAAAACACAAAATTTTGGGGGGAAAAATATCTCATGAAAATAATATATGCTAAAATATTACATTTCAGATTACATCTAAAATCCATTTTATATATTAGATCACATCTATACATCCAATTCTTGTTACATAATAAAAAAAAATAAAAAATAACAAATTCACCATAAAAACAGGCTTCATTTTCAGTAATGAAAATATTATTTCTTATTGATTTTGGAATCAACTAATAAGGACATGATGGAGAGAACACAGCATTCTAAATTAATCCGGAAATGATACAAAACCTGCACTGCACATGAGTGGCACCACCCGATGACTGGTACATATGAGTTTATGGCTGCGACAGCTGCATATTCTAATCCTTGTGAACAAAATATCACAATCTCTGTGACAAATTCACTGGAAAATAATGGCTGTAGAAACCCAGAGATTAGCATTTAAGGACTAAGCTCTGGTTTAGCCGTTGTGTGAGGGATAAAAACTGAATCATCTGGAGCTATACTATATCCTATATCCACTAAAACACTCTGCCTGACATCTGCCATATGAATTTATTCACTATTTCACTTACTCTCTCTTCATCAGTCTTCCTACAGACACCAGCACATTTTATGACTCATGGAGTTGTGTAGGAAATGATGTTAACAATGCCAACCTGCAGTAAAAACACTCCCTAATCCCCCTCTCTGAGTGTGAACAAACTCATGAGTGCCGTCAGGACAGACGCCTTTGACATGACCACTACAAAACAACAAGAAATATAATACCTAGTCCACCACAGAGGATTTACAAGGGTCAAGAGGTCAAAAAGTCTCCAAAACAAGTGGCATTGTGCTTTGCCTGCACTCTCCGTGGCTGATGGGAACAGAATATAGCGTGAGGACCATGAGGTTTCGTTAGGGGTGTGAGGGGAAAATGATCGATACTGGCACGCACACATAAAGCTGATGGAAAAGTGACAATTTATTTAGTCCTGACAAGTGCAGGATGAGACGCAGGAGAGGTTGGATTACGGGTTAGCAAACTTTACTAAGTGCTGTCTCTCTTCGGCCTGCGCTCACCCCAATCTCCGGCTCCAGACAGCTTTTCTAAATAGAGTTTCTCCCAATCGCAGCGTCAGCCGCTGGCATCCTGAACGGCGACTATATTTGAGACCTCAGACATGACTAAAATAACACAGACAGCATCTTACCTCCACTTGCACTCTGCTGAGTGAACTTAATCAGTTCTTCATACACCCACACGTCCACACCGAAGTCTTATTATACTCTTAAACGAGAGAAAACGTCTCATTAAGCAAACAGCTTCGAGATAAAGAAAAGAATGTGCTCTTTATCCCTATGTCTCTTACTGATTGGGCTAATTACACTAATTAAGCTTTTTGAAATGTTGACCATAGTTACCAAACATGTTGCCATGGTGGTGGGGGAGGTATTATGAGAGCTCAGCAGCTGATTGGCCAGTGCAGGGTTCTCACTTCCATGAATTATCCAGTCATGATTACTGAATATGGATATTTAAAAATTATTTTATAGAAACTTCACTTACAAAATGCAGTTACGAGTGGATGAAATATCTACAAGGGTCACCGTGAATTTGGCAATTAAGACATGTTCCTGGATCAACATATTTTGTCCGAAAATGTAGTCCTAAATCCCTAAACTTAACCCTACCCGTAAGTTATCCCTAAAATCAGAGGGAAATGATAGGTGAATAACACTGATGTAGAAACACCTAACCCTCGTTGTAAGCCTAAAACTTGACAGAAACTGTAATCTTGTCCCTCAAATCTGATTGGTTGATTGGAAAGCTTTTTTCAGGAACAACAAAGACAATCCAGGAACATTTTTGGTGAAATCATGTTCACAAGCTGAGTATAATTACAAAAACATTCAATACATAATTTATATTTACAGCTTTTCCATTCTTTTTAAAGATTTCATCCATTTTCGATAACGTCTCTAGGTGTGGAAATCGCGACTTTTAAATTCTTAAATGTTTCCAGGTTTTCCATGATGTGGAAACCCTACCAGGGATGGAGATGAAAACACTGAGCATGTTCTCGATATGACAGATGGAGATAGTTTGTGTCTGGTTTTATATATTGGCACCGTGATTCTTCTGACCTTCTCACGCCCCTTAAATAAAGGGTTAAAGGTCACATGTAGCTGAGGGGTGTGAGAAATTTCTGTGGTGAAGCCATCCATTAGCTTAGCATCCCTTTCATTAGATAAATGTGACCTTTAACCCTTACTGCTGGGGGATTAAAAGGTCAGAAGAATCATCGTACCAATAATTACAACCCAAACTCATTGAAAAACCATGCTAAGGGCGACATTTATGCAAAATGATATAACATTGCTTCTTGCTTGTTTCGCAACTCTTGTTGTACATATCATGGAAGTTCGGAAATGAAATGTCCAGTGAGTACCACTTAAAAATAACATACCACCTACACTAAGCCCTACTCTAAACCTAAACTGATAAAGTTAAACTTTAACTCTCTTTAAACTGATTGAGTTAAAGTCACCATGAAATCAAAACAGACAAATCTTATTTATTAATAGGATATTGCAGTGTTTGTTTTAAATGATTTATCCGTGCACATCTTTACTTTTTTTTATATATTTCATGTGCCCTCGTAATCTTTAATGTAAATATCTTCCCCTCCCTCTTGCAGCGACATCTTTTCTCTTCTCTGATGACGTGTTTATTGGCGCGAGGGCTCACTCATATGAGATCCACCAATAGCAAACCACAACCTTCTAACCATTTAATCATATATATAAATCGTCGTCCTTCTCTGTGTGATACGAGAAAATACCAAATATCACCAAATATCGATATTTTAATTAATAAAATAAGGCGCTATAAATAGATTTCCCTGATCCCAGTGTCACTACTTCAAGGCGGCGCTCAACACATGAATGAGGGAAGTTAACTAGCCTCCTAAAAAAAAAAAAAAAGGTTTTTAACGGGCTGGCGGAGAGCAGTGTGAGTAAAATAATAGATGCCTCAGCCATGTTTAAGTTCAGTCTGGACGCACCTAGACTTTTATACCATTGATGTGACAAACGTAGACATCTTTGATGTTCTTCACCGAGCGCTTACGCAGATATATTCGGGAGCGTTTGAAAGCAGGTGTCTATCTAATATATCCGCTGAGATACGCCTGCTTTCAAACGCTCCTGTGTGAATCTGTAAGCACTCGTGAAAAGCATCAAAGATGTCTATTTACAATATGTTTTTGAAGCGTTGATCATTGTAGCCAATCACAGACATATATGTTGATTGCGTGAACACACAATAGCCAATCAGAGGTGTTTAAGAATCCGCTCAACAGTGCTCAACATGCTAGGCTATGCTGGTATCATCACATTTTTAACATTTTCAAATAACGTTACCCAGGCCGGTACCTTTTACAACACTATTCCTAGGATTATTTAAGGAAGCTGGTAAACACTGGGATGTTCCCAGGTTTAAATAAAAGAAGTTGGTAATTTTTTAAACGTACCAGGTAAATATAAAACAATTTGATAAGCAGTTAACTTAAGCTAAATGTGTCAGTTTACATGCAAAGAAAAGTTTAAGCTTTTAAAAAGTATAAGCATAAAATGTTTAATTTACTTCAAATGTTAATTTACAGACTGAAAAACGTTTTGCGCTGTTTCTAACAGTTTGGACTTTAATAAAGTGAGAGAACCTACACTTAACCTTTTCACTGGCATTTTGTTTTCATAGTTAGATGTAGATCGTGATGTATCATTTTAGGATTGTCTAGCAATTTATCGATTATCACAGAATCGCCGTATCGGGATATTATCGTTATAGTAAGCCATGTATCGTGATCGTATTGTATTGTGACGTACGCTGCGATTCCCACCCCTAACTAAAAACGGAAAGGTTTTTTTCTTTGTACAGATACAAGATTAACAAGAATCTGCAAAAACGATTCAAAAACTGTATTATGCTGCCGGGCCAGTAGTTGGCGATGTCACTTTACATACGCATTCTTTTACAGAGCACTCACGCCAAATGCACATACCTATAGACTAAACATGTAATACACACGTGCATGCCATCACCGTTTTCACAGATTTGCGTTTTTGTAGTTTACACAGAGATGATAATGGTATTGTTTTCAAAAACTTGCACTTTGAAACATGTTTTTAAAAGTTTGCATGTTCATGCCCCCAAAACACAGTTGTCGTGTAAATGAACGGCCAAAACACATAAAAAGTTTTCTGTTTTTAGTTGAAAATGGTGTCATGTAAACGGCCCCTTAGTTGGTGTTTCGCTGCCACTTGTGTTCATTTCAGCTGAAAACTGCAGTGAATTGTATGTACAGATACGTTTTTGGAGTTTTCGAAAAATAGAGGCAGACTTTTTCCAATGAGCCTGGGTTGAATAATTATTGGCAAATGCAAACTCACCAACTCCATCTGTCACAATGATCTCATACACAAAAGGTTCTTCTTCTGACTTCATGTTCACTGCTCCCTGACCGGGCACCTACGGTTATGGAATACCAGGAGACATCAGGGAATTGCAATTTCCCAAACGAAAAATGAAATCTGAGGATGTCTGAGGCACCAGCACCAAACATATTATGGCTGTGTAGGCTTTGGAAAGGTGCTCACACATCACGTCCAGGGCTGTAGCACTGCTGGGCGTCTGCTGTGACCTTCTGAGAATTAATCATGACCACTTACGAGGAATTTCTTTTGTTCTGGTCCCAGATGGTGTGGTGCAAGATCCAATCAGACTACACGGGCTTCACAGCAGAAGTCGATACATACATTCACAAGCTGTTTAAAAAGTCTATTGTATAAGAATGAGTTGGCAGTCTTGAAGGTCATTGGACTTTCCATCTCACCCTGAGTAGATCTTAATCTATATTCTTATGTATTCATTTTCCACAAAGAAAAGCTGAAACCGCTCCGACATAACAACAGTGTTTTGAACCTGGGAGTTTGCGCAAGCAGCCTGGCCTTTCGACTTGGTAAATAGACAGCAGATTGTGAGCAGGGGAACGGGAAGCTGCCAATATTGTTTTCACCCAGATCTTGGGTTCACCATCTACTCAGACGCTACATCTCTGGCTGCTGAGACTAACTCGCCTCTTTAAATCTTCTCGATCTCTCTGGCCAAGCGAGGCATATATGTCTCCCAGTTTCATAGCCCACAAAATAGCAGGAGGCTTCATGCACTCACTTCCCCTCACAGTAAACACACCCACGTTCACAGAAACAGCACATGCATTTCAATAACAAACACTGAGCTTATTCTGCATCTGTGACATCATTTAACCTTCCTTTGCATTATTCATGAACCTGTTTGCACATAAAAATACGAACAGGATAAAAACCGAGAGGGAGCTGTCATGTCTCACACTGTCATCTCTCATTTACAAACAGCATCTCTAACTCTCTTTCACCACTACACATCAATAACACACACACACACACACTTCAGCTCAGACGTTGAAGGATTTTGCCGGATCTCAGAGGAGCCAGTTAGCACTAGCAGGAACTCCAGATATGAAAGCTTTTTTGGATGCCATCTTGTGTTTGAGGATACATTACTGAGCACTTTGGGTGTGATATGTTTTCTAATGAAAAAAAAAAAAAAAAAAAACATATCAGGGCAGTACTAAAATAGACACAACAGCCCTCTTTAAAACAAAATCAAATTCAGTGGACCAAAACATGAACCAAGTGGAAAAGAACCAATATCTCTTTGCAATTTTAGGGGCTTTGAACTCAGAACACATTGTAGTTGTGACTATGAGTCAACTCTCCATAACACTTTTTTTTTTTTTTTTTTTTTTTTGGAATCCAGATTATTTACAAAAAAAAAAAAAAATTGCATACATATATATATATATATATATATATATGTGTGTGTGTGTGTGTGTGTGTGTGTATAGTGGTATTTGAAAGTTTGGGAACCCCTTACAGAATCTGTGAAAATGTGAATAATTAACAAAATAAGAGAGATCATACAAAATGCATGTTATTCTTTATTTAGTACTGACCTGAGTAAGATATTTTACATAAAAGATGTTTACATAAAGTCCACAAGACAAAAAATAGTTGAATTTATTAAAAGTTTGGGAACCCTTGCTTCTTAATACTGTGTGTGGTTACCTGGATGATCTAGGACTGTTTGTTTGTTTGGTGATGGTTGTTCATGAGTCTCTTGTTTATTCTGAACAGTTAAACTGAGCTCTGTTGTTCAGAAAAATCCTCCAGGTCCTGCAGATTCTTCAGTTTCAAGCATCTTTTGCATATTTGAACCCTTTCCAGCAGTGACTGAACGATTCTGAGATCCATCTTTTCACAATGAGGACAACTGAGGGACTCAAACACAACTGTTAGAAAAGGTTCAAACATTCACTGATGCTCCAGAAGGAAACACAATGCATTAAGAGCCGGGGGGTGAAAACATTTGGAATTTGAAGATCAAGGTAAATTGTACATAATTTGTCTTCCGGGAAAAATGTAGGTATCTTCTGTCACTTCTGGAGGGCAGTACTAAATGAAACATATGATATTTCAACAAAAAGAGAAAAATGTGGACATCTTTATCCTGTTCAAAAGTTTTCACCCCCCGGCTCTTAATGCATCGTGTTTCCTTCTGGAGCATCAGTGAATGTTTAAACCTTTTCTAACAGTTGTGTTTAAGTCCCTCAATTGTCCTCAGTGTGAAAAGATGGATCTCAGAATCATTCAGTCACTGCTGGAAAGGGTTCAAATATGCAAAAGATGCTTGAAACTGAAGAATCTGCAGGACCTGGAGGATTTTTCTGAAGAACAGAGCTCAGTTTAACTGCTCAGAATAAACAAGAGACTCATGAACAACCATCACAAAAAAACAAAAAAAACAAAAAACCGTCGTAGATCATCCAGGTAACCACACACAGTATTAAGAACTTTTGAACAGGGTCATTTTAATAAATTCAGCTATTTTTTGTCTTGTGGACTTTATGTAAACATCTTTTAGATGTTTTTTAATATGCTGCTGCAAAGTATGCTTTTTAACCACATAATTAGTCATGGCATCTACCAGACTGTCAAAGCCAAGCCTTGACCCCTTGACTCAGACTATCACCGAAATGGTCGAGTTCAGTTCGCTTTAAAGGTATCTGAGTTCAAGTTCAAAAACTCCCTTAGAGATCATATGTCAGTCAAAAAGAACGCTTCGAGGAGTTTTTTTCTTCAGTTATGTGAGAGAAAGAGGAGGGAACACTCTTTCCACTAAGACACGGCTGAAAGCCCCATAAATTGACCTGGTACAGCTAGAAAGGCATCTGCTTCTATCTCTTTTTTCGAAGACATTTGAATAAGACACTCTGTTTGAACTTCTATAATTTGATCAGAGATGCATTGCAGGCTAACGGTGCTAAATTTCATCAAATTACAATAAAGGATGACAGCAGCAGCCAAATCCCAGCGGGCCACTCTCAGAAGGTAGGGTTAACAGGGTGTCTAAAGATCAGACCTGCATCTGAGGAAAGGCTGCATTTTCACCATTGGTTCCCCTATTCTTCTGCTTTGTAAGGGGGGACAAGAAGAGGGTTTTTTTTTCTGTGGATGAAAAACTGTGAGTGTGCTGTACTAAAGTGTGTACTCCAGGGCACTGAGAGCTTTCCATTAGGGGAGCATGAATCACAGTGCGTTCCCCTCCTCTTCACCGCCCTTCAAAACAAAGTGATCTGCAGTAGGCTCATCTGAACTATACTGCAATCTCTCATTCTGTCAAAGACAGCTCTGCTCCACACCAGCACGGCCCTGGGACAGTCTTTACAGCTTGCATCTGCCACGCTTATCCGAGTTTTGCCGCCGAAGGCCTAAGCAATCCAATTTGGTGTTAAAAGAGAGCACCACCAGGTATTAACACAGGGTGTACCGGCAGGAGACTGGGATAAAAGTTCCTTTAACAAGTAGAAATGGCTATAAAACACCCCAAAAGAACATATCCTGTTTTGAAACCTGAGGGTTCTGAGATTCAACATGATTTATTTGGTCCATTTTATGGCCTTTTCTCGCATTCGCTGTATATCTTGTGGGAGAGCAAGAAGGTCTGCTGACTTCTTGAAGTGAAGGTGAAGGGTCAGAGTAGGCCGAGAACAGGCTATAATTGGACATCAAGAAACTTGTGATAATGTTCTCAATAAGGTTCTTAATATCTTGATGGTGTCTCCTAGATAGAGTTTAAAATAATTGGAGTGCAAATGGAAGGAGTTTCTCCTTTAAAGTTCCTTTAAAGAAATGTTAACATTGTCCGCAATGAAAAGTCAGAGATTGAACTCAACGATATTTCTCATCAAAGTCTTTGCCAAATGATCTGAGGGAAGCTAATTTTATAGCTTTAAACTTTTACTGTAAGTAAGCAAAACTGCCTCAGTTGTGTCTATTTTATTTCTTCTAAGGACTTTTAGGAGGAACCTGAAATAAAGTTGATATTTAAATGAAAAATAACTCTAAGTCTCCTGAGCTATGTGCAATAACATTTTCCTCAAGAGTTGCATCATCTTTATACTCCTTCAAATTCGAGTTACACAAATGCAGATACCTTCCGACCTGCTCGCATATTAATTTTTTATTGTTTTCATAATCTTCCATCGATTTTATTGGCATTTTCCATCTTTTTCTTCTTAAAAATTTGTTGCCACCAGTGAATTCCAGGTGCATGTGCAGAGACACTCACATTTGAGAAGTCAACACCTCAAACTCCTGTTATACTCCTCAAACCATTCTTGAACCATTTTTGCTTTGTGTCAGGGCACATTATCCTGCTGAAAGAGGTCACGGCCAAGAGGGAATACTGTTTCCATGAAAGGGTGTACATGCTTAGGTAGGTGGCACGTGTCAAAGTAACATCCACATGGATGGCAGGACCCAAGCTTTTCCAGCAGAACATTGCCCAAAGCATCACACTGCCTCCGCCGGCTTGCCTTCTTCCCATAGTGCATCCTGGTGCCGTGTGTCACTCAGGTAAGTGACGCACACGCACCCGGCCATCCACGTGATGTAAAAGAAAACGTGATTCATCAGACCAGGCCACTTTCTTTTTTCAATTGCTCCGTGGTCCAGTTCTGATGCTCACTGTTGGCTCTTTCGGCGGTGGACAGGGGTCAGCATGGGCACCCTGACTGGTCTGCGGCTATGCAGCCCCATACGCAACAAACTGTGATGCACTGTGTATTCTGACACCTTTCTATCAGAACCAGCATTAACTTCGTGAGCAATTTAAGCTACAGTAGCTCGTCTGTTGGATCGGACCATACGGGCCAGCCTTCGCTCCCCACGTGCATCCATGACCCTGTCACCGGTTCACCACTGTTCTTTCCTTGGACCACTTTTGATAGATACTGACCACTGCAGACCGGGAACACCCCACAAGAGCTGCAGTTTAGGAGATGCTCTGACCCAGTTGTTTAACCATCACAATTTGGCCCTTGTTAAACTCCCTCAAATCTTTACACTTGTCCATTTTTCCTGCTTCTAACACATCAACTTTGAGGACAAAAATGGCCTTAAAAGTCAGATAACTCAAACATTTATTTCTCATCAAATTCTTCCAAGTTAGTCTTCACCATAAATGATCTTGGTTATGCTATCCACAAAATTTGATAGCTTACAGTTGTAAATATTGTCTCAGTTGTCTATTTATTTCTTAGCTATAAACCTGAGAAAATGCTGATACTTATAAAAAAATAACTCCAAGACTCCTCAGCTGGAACAGCAATCTCTGAGCAAATAACACTTACCTCTGGGAAGCAGCAGGATGTCCAGAAAGAAACTAGTTTCATCAGAAAGTCTAGCTTCACTAGCTAAGTTTTACAATACATGTAAATATGGTAGCATGGTCTTCCTGGTAAAAATAGGTCTTTTCTGGAGGTCTTTCTGGTTCCCAGAGAAAATTTGCATTGCTTAGAGGTTGATCTTACATTACCAGCACTAATCCACACAGACCAACCTGGACCAGCATAGAAATCCATGCTGCATGTATCAGCAGGGTTCTCTGCCCCCTCACAGTAGCCCTTTATTGTTTCTCAGCCTCCTCGAAGCCAATGGTAGGCCGTGGGCTGTTGTCTGCACAACCTCCACACACACTAATTCTTTAGCAACCTGCCTACACACTCTAGAAACATCAGAGTGTTGTGTTCAAGGACAAAAAGAATCACTGTGTTCTTTTTGATTAAAAAGAAAAAGGTAAATTTGAGGTAAATGGTCAACTGCCTCTATCAGTGCTAAGCATTTCGCTTTCCACTTTTGCCTGACAGTGGATGTAACATGAACTCCAATCTAGAAGATTTTACAGCTCGACCGGATACCAAACAGATCCTCTACAGAGCCGGATGGCAAAGCACCCAAAAGCCATTATCACAGATAAAACTAAATAATGCGTAACAATCAATATTTCATGAGCTCAGCTAATGCACCCTCTTAAATGTTCCAGTTAAAAAGGCAAAGGGATTGTTTGTTTGTGGATATAAAAGTATATACGTGTGCATCTCTGCCCTTTAGATGCTGAAAACATAACATTTAAGTGAGTTGTTTAGGGCTTTAGCACTGCGGTGATTTGTTTCCCTGACAACCACTTAAGGAAGGACGATGCCGAGCTTGATTCTGAGCAAATAAACTGTGATTTCATTTAATATTTGCTGTACTGACATAGTATTGCTTTTTTAATCTTTATTTGAAGGTGGCTTTTGCATGACTCATGTCAGAGCTTCAACACAAACATCATGTGCTGTTTTGACCTCCACATGAAAAGCTTTGCAGATAGTATCACAGCAGGGCTGCTAAGAAAGAAGTATGCACACTAGACAGTGAGCATACACTACAAAAAGAGTTAAACTATTTGAGTTTAGAATGCAAAAAGTCCTGGATGTCACTGAAAAATTGCAGAAAGAGAAAAAGGATGGGATGATATGCTTTTTCACTCGCCAAATAAATCACTGACCAACAACTTTAAAAGGAACATGGTTTAAGTCAAACTGTAAGAATGATTATCTGATCCGCACTGGTGTAGCTAAAGTGCACAATTCAAATCAAACCATCAACTAAACAAAACATCTGCCGTCACTTGCGTGTCTTAAAAAAAAAAAAAAAAAAAAACTCGAACAATCAGAAGAATTTCTACCATCTAAAATGGCTAAATAATGTTTTTTTCTCCATGTGACAATGTGAAAAATTCAACCATGTATGTGAAATAATCAAGCCAGATTCATTGGAAAAACATGCGTATCAAAAACACATTTCACTGCATGAACACATGTGAAACCAACAAATTTGACTTTTTATGCAAATTATGATTACAGGGGCAGATTATCAATTAATGAAGTCTCATCGCACAGTTCCTTACACAAAACTATGTTATCACCTCAAAACACTTTGTGCATGATTTGTAAAATAATACATATTTGCATCACATATCCAACTCCAAATGTATGTTTTTTCCGACGTAGTAAACTTGCTCGATATCTCGCCTGGTCCAGTGTTCAGTTACGAGCATGGTTGCTTCAGCAAATGTATTTGTATCTTGTGTTTGATTTTCTTAACATTTTCGGTTAGGTTTAAGATAGAGTTAAAGGGATCGTTCACCCAAAAATGAAAATTACCCCATAATTTACTCACCCTCAAGCCATCCTAGGTGTATATGACTTTCTTCTTTCAGCCAAACACAATTAGAGTTATATTAAAAAATATCCTGGCTTGTCCAAGCTTTATAATGGGAGTGATTGGAGGATGAGATTTTGAAGTGCAAAAAATACATACATTTTACTTTATAAAGTTTTAAATAAGGATATTTGTCTTACACAAATGCATCGATTCGCTTCAGAAGGCCTTTATTAACCCCCCAGAGCCATGTGGAGTACATTTTATGATCAATGAATGCACTTTTTTGGACTTTTTCCTCCAGTCATTTCCATTATAAAGCTTAGACAAGCTAGGATATTTTTAATATAACTCTGATTGTGTTTTGCTGAAGGAAGAAAGTCATATAGGGTGAGTATATTATGGGGTAATTTTCATTTTTTGGGTGAACTATCCCTTCAAGTGTAGGTGGTACGTTCTTTTAAATGTGATAGTACATATCAACTTTTAGCGCCACTCACCAGACATTTAACTGCATCGATACGTGCATGAACAAACATAGTAAAAGATTGGCAAAGTCATGTTTATCTGTTTTGGAGAAAATTAAAAACTTTTTTTAGCACCTCTAACTGGACATTTCACTCTGAAACTGCTGTGAAATGTGCAAGTAGCAACATAATATTATTTTTGCAAAAAAATTGCCACAGGCACATTTTTCGTGAGCCTGGGTTGGAAATATTCCTTGCAGTAAGCCACCATAACATGAAAAATGTTGGAAATAATCACATGTCCATCCATTTTAATCATAGGTGCCGTTTCCCAGATAGAGAGAGAGAGACTGGTTCATCTTGCATTTCTGTGATTGCCACAATAACAGTGCTGCAAAGACAAGGGAATTTTGCAAGGAAAAAAAGCTAAATTATCTTGTTGTCATGAGGACAATAACATATCTGATAATAAAAAATAATGCAAAATACTACATCAATTTCACTGCACCCACCATTTTTGCATCTTATTGTATCTAGATGCACTCCTTTCCATCTTGCTCATTTTTTACCTCAACACTGCCCATGTAATTATGAAAATTGTCCAGTAGTCTTTGGCGGTGCTTCAGAACTATCTGAAAAGGCCTTTATAATAATATTTCAAATGATACAATATAAAACTCCACTGATGACTCACCAGAATGCGTCCTGGAAGATCTATGATGCCAAGAAGACGTAACTGCTGACCCAGACTGAGTAATCACTGAGAAACCTTTACTTTCAACCCCTCTGAAACCTGTAACATAAGGCAATAAACACTGTTAGAAAGATTTTCAACCTTATTTACCACATTAAATATGCAGCTTCTATCGTACTTAAAATATTACATAAACCGAGGCTACAGTGCAACTCGGGTGCAAGAGTGAACTCAATGTATACACGCCTACGGTACTTTTGATTTGCTGCTAAAATGTTTCAAAAGAAACATTTCCAGCACTTAAACTTGTTCTATTAAAGCACTTTAGATTTGGATGCAACTTAACAAGTAAGATCACTGATATTGACTGAGGTTGACTAGAGGAAAGGTCAAACCCAGGACTTTGTGAACAAATCATGAGTTGATACAGCATCTGTGCTCTGCGGGATGTCGTCCTTTTCAGCACGTAGCTCTGACTCACACGTTTGTTTGGCTGTAAATTAAACGTGGTTTATCTCTCACCGTTTCTCTCTATGCAGAGACATATTGTGTCCTCCTACCTACAATAAAAGCCTGTTGAACTGAGGATAGCACATTTTAGAGCTCCAGCTGAGAAAGCGTGATCAGCGTGCAGGCCAGAGACAGTATGAGGAGGAGGAGACAGACCACTTGTAGAAAAATAAAAAGGGGGGATTCGCAATGCACAGTATGGCAACTGTATACAAATGCTGATTAGTGCTGGTTTGGTGCTAATTTGTGCTGGTTTGGTGTTGCCATTTACCAGCAAAACTTGGTCAACTGAGGTGGCCGACCAGTGTAGTCTTTTTGATGTTTTTACAGTGAAAGCCAGTGGGGTTCAATGTTGTTTGGTGCTTCAAAATATCTATAAAAAGTCATACAGGTTTGGAAAAAAAATCAAAGTAACTATTCCTTTAAGCTAGTTAGCAAGTCTGCTAGGGACACCACCATCTTAAGCTAGGAAACAGCATCAAAAATACAACATACACTGGAGATGCACACAGGTTCAGTCTCTTACTAACTAGGTGTACAGCAGATTTACAAAATTGGTTTCCAAACAGGTTTCCTAAACACTCCTATATTCTGCCCCACCCCTTCTTAAACAGTAGCCCCACCCAAAACCCATGCCATTGGTCAAGCTAGCTGGCATGTTAGACAGCTCAAACACATAATGTTTTGTTTTTTAATAGCACCTCAGACACAAACTCAACCTATGAATTATATAGTTGTCTCTCTGTATTAAACTAGAATAGAAGGTATTATACGCTGTAAAAATGACACACTTTAACTTCAAAGTCAGCATGAAATGAAAACTGACCCTATTTTCTATACATGTTATAGATTGCAAACCATTTATCTGTTTCATTTTTTCTTAAATTGACCTTATCATTTTTAATCAAAATGTCATAACTTGATCTTCCAAAGACTTCTCTCTGGTGATGTATGCAGAACTCAAATCATTTAGCCTGCTAACACTCTAATCTCAAAACCCAAAAATAACAACAAATCAGAATCTGGACAAATGGCCTCTGAATTATAGGACTGACAATCTACTTTTCAGGACTGTTTTTAACATGCTTTAAGACAAACCATGCAAATTCATAAGTCAACACCATTGCTGAGTATTTTCTCTTTAAAATGCAGTAAACCAAAGACAGTCTCAGACTCGCGGTTTGAAATCGCTGGTGTCTGTGACATCACAAACTACCTTGTAACCAATCACGTCAACGTGATTTAGCAGGCTTTAGCATATTATTAACTCGCCACGCAAGGGAGTCTCGAGAGAAGGTTATCCCGTTATATTTTTCTGTTAATATGAAAAATCGTGTAGATTTAGCAATATAGCGGGTGTATGATGTATATTACGATGTTATGATGAACTAACTGCCTTTCTCCACTGACATTCTGAGTTGTTCAAAGCGTTTGTAAGGATACTGACTGTTGAATGCAGCTGTCTGACTCGTGAATGTGAACATAGTTTGTGTAACATTAGCAACACATTATTAGCTGTTTGATAACATAGTCAAACAAAACACTCATCATATTAATTACCCTTATGTGTCTGACGTTGTAAAACGATACCATTGTGCAGCATTTACCTCAGTAAGTTGACAGAGTGTTTTTTTTTGTTTTGTTTTTTTTTTTTCACAGGAAAAAACGTTTAAATATATAATTTTGGTTATCAAAGATGAGTTTTAAGGAATAAAATTACTACAGAGGGACTTTAAAAGTTTGCTAAAGTGTACTTCTTTTTCACAAGGGTTATAGCACTGAACAATGTGGCATGTTTAGACACCAGATGCTACAGTAAGAACACATAAAACATTGGGCTGAACACAATGTCCATATAACAGTCCACTGGAACGAGTGTGTGAAGTTGAGGTGAACTGTGGGGTTATTCTAAGTCTTCTGTGACTCTTAATTGCGTTGCTGTCACTCCAGTTTGTGTCCAAACAGCATAATAAGGGGTCATTACGAGACCAGAGTGGAAAATAATGGAAGAGTCATTAAAGCCTGGGGGAAACAATATCTCTCTGCAGTGTGGGGGGACAGGTAGTCTATTGCCCTGAGGAGATTACCGAAATGAGGTAGAGCGTCTCTGCCAAAAGCTACATTCACCCAGACAGTGTTTGGACTGACAACCATTTTCACTAGCAGGTGTGACTCTCAAGTTGTTATATTCATACAACAGTTTGCAGTAGCAGCTCAAATTCTGTATAAATAACAGTCAAGTTGATTTTTCTATTAAAAAAAACAAACAACACGGGACATCTAGCCATGAAGTATGGTTCCATTTACACAGTGCAGTGTGTTCAAGTTTGAGATATGATGACATTTTATACTTTTGTAAATAAATATGGGTAACACTTTAGTATGGGGAGCAATTCTCACTTTTAACTAGTTGCTTATTAGCTTGCATATTGGCTGCTTATTAGTACTTATAAAGTACATATTAATGCCTTATTCTGCATGATCATATTCTACATCCCCTAAATCCTACCCAATACCTAAACTTAAACGCTACAACAACTACCCTACTAACTATTAATAAACATTAAACTAAGAGTTTATTGAGGCAAAAGTCATCATTAATTGTGAATATGTGCTCCTGATACCAAAGTGTTATGATATAAATGACCATACTTTCATTTATATAAATGTGTATATAACATACATTGGTACATAAAATATAATAGTGATGCATTTTGCGTAATAGTCACAATTGCGAGTTATAAAGTCAGAATTGTGCGATATAAACTGTGTAAACTGTGATATAAATTGTGAGATCTTTTTTTCCCTCAGAACTGGACTTTATAACTCGCAATTGTGAGTTTATATCTCATAATTCTGAGAAAAAAAGGCAGAATTGCAACTTTATATCTCAAAATTTTGACTTTATAACAAGCAACTGTGACTTTATATCACACAATTCTGACTTTATAACTCACAATTGAGAGTATATATCACACAATTCTGACTTTATAACTCGCAATTGAGAGTATATCACACAATTCTGACTTTATAACTCACAATTGAGAGTATATATCACACAATTCTGACTTTATAACACAATTGAGAGTATATATCACACAATTCTGACTTTATAACTCGCAATTGAGAGTATATCACACAATTCTGACTTTATAACTCGCAATTGAGAGTATATCACACAATTCTGACTTTATAACTCGCAATTGAGAGTATATCACACAATTCTGACTTTATAACTCACAATTGAGAGTATATATCACACAATTCTGACTTTACAACTCACAATTGAGAGTACATATCACACAATTCTGACTTTATAACTCGCAATTGCTACTTTATATCATGCAATTCTGAGAAAAAAAAGTCAGAATTGCGAGATATCCTTTTTTCTTTTTATTCCGTGGTCGAAACAAGCTTCCATAGAAGACAGTATGTGAATAAAGCCAATAAAAAAAAATGAGCAGGGAATTTCAAGAATTGTTCTGGAGAACCTTTCCAGGTATGCATACCAGAATCTAATCTCCAGTCAAACATTTCATAAGTCATCGGCATTAAAAAAAACAGTCAATCATCCAATCAAAAGGCCCGATTCTGTTAGTGACCTGCCAGGACTGCTCCTATCCATCAAATCAATCTTCAGTCAATCAAAGAGTTGCCATGGCAAATGAAACTCAAGCAGCTGGGGAGAGGGTCTTAATCTCATAATCAAACAACACATCTGTGTGTGTGTGCGGGCACACAGCTTGGCTCCGTATCATGCAGCTATGCCAACACACGCTCTCGATCTAAAACACCTCACTGTGGAATACATTAGAGAGGTAGAGGTCAGGCAAACAGACTCTAATCAGATCAGCTGCCCTGCCACTAAGCTAACTAAATAGCCAGGACCTACAACTCCTCAGTCCCTCAGGGCTCTTCCTCACTGGTGAACATGAGCTTGTTTCAAACCTTTGTAAGCTGCCTGCTCTAGCATTTTAAGACATCCTAGGCATGCATCTGTTGCTAGAGCAGTTTTAGGTGGGCTCCATAAGATTAATGACTTTTAGGATACCTTCATAAAGAAGCCAATCCCAGAATGCATGTCACAATGATCCAAGATGGTGGACAAAAAAAGTCACTATAAATTATATTTCATTCAGCACCGAAAGGTACACTTGTGAAAAAGTATGTGCCTAATTCTATTGAAAGTGGACTACTTAAAATCTTAAAAACATATTTAAAAAAAAAAAAAAAAAAAAAAGCTTAAAGGGTTAGTTCACCGAAAAATGTAAATTCTGTCATTATTTACTCACCCTCATGTCATTCTACACCCATAAGACCTTTGTTCATCTTCGGAACACAAATTAAGATATTTTTGATAAAATCCGATGGCTCAGTGAGGCCACTATTGCCAGAAAGATACTTAACACTTTCAATTCCCAGAAAGCTTTTAAAGACATATAGACATATTTAAAACAGTTCATGTGACAACAGTGGTTCATAACAGTGTTATGAAGCGACGAGAATACGTTTTGTGCGCCAAAAAACAAAACAACGATTTTATTCAACAATATCTAGTGATGGGCGATTTCAAAACACTGCTTCATGAAGCTTTGAAGCTTAACTAATCATTTGTTTTGAATCAGTGGTTCATAGTGTGTGTCAAACTGCCAAAGTCACATGATTTCAGTAAACGAGGCTTCATTACATCATAAGTGTTTCGAAATTTCAATGGTTCACCATTGGGGGCTGTGACTTTGGCAGTTTGATGCACACTCCGAACCATGATTCGAATCAAAAGATTCGTTAAGCTTCGAAGCTTTGTGAAGCTTCACACAAAAGTATTCTCATTGCTTCATAACATTAAGGTTGAACCACTTTAGTCACATGACCTGTTTTAAATATGTCTTTAGTAGCTTTATGGGCATTGAAAGTGTTAAATGTTTTGCTGGCAATAGAGGCCTCACTGAGCCATCGGATTTTATCAAAAATATCTTAATTTGTGTTCCGAAGATGAACGAAGGTCTTACGCGTGTGGAATGACATGAGGGTGAGTAATTAATGACAGAACTTTCATTTTTGGGTGAACTAACCCTTTAA
The DNA here is from genome assembly GCA_037101425.1 of Elopichthys bambusa. Lineage (NCBI taxonomy): Eukaryota > Metazoa > Chordata > Actinopteri > Cypriniformes > Xenocyprididae > Elopichthys > Elopichthys bambusa. The sequence continues at coordinate 4,538,774 of CM074441.1, forward strand.
GTGTATTTAAAGAGAGTACACTTTCATGGCTATGTAACATACTTTAAGAAGTTCAGAAACTTAGTCAGTGTACTGTCTTTAAGTACACTTAAGTGGTTGTTTATTTCATTAATATTATATTATCTGAAAGTACAATGACCTAAAAATATACAGTGCCATTACATATTAATTGTAGGTGTCTTTAACTGCTATGTACTAACATTTATATTAACCATTTGGTACTATGCACTTATTATGTACATACATGTTTTTACATTGTATTTCTATTAAAAAATAAATAGCCTACCTACATGTAATTACAGTGTTAATTAATTTCTGTAATTACATCTATAATTACACTGTTGACTCATCACTTACACCTTAACCAACCCTTAAAACTACCCATAACTCCAAACCTGTCCATAACTGTACCTGTATCTCACCTCAATAGCAGCACAAGTGTTTTGCAACAAAACGTTTTACTTATTTTTTGATCTAAGTACAGTGCATCGGGAAAGTATTCACAGCGCTACACTTTTTCCACATTTTGTTATGTTACAGCCTTATTCCAAAAGGGATTATATTCATTATTTTCCTCAAAATTCTACAAACAATACCCCATAAAGACAATGAGAAAGAAGTTTGCATGAAATCTTTGCAAATTTATAAAATAAAAAAAAATAAATAAATAAATAAAAAAAAAATCACATGTAAATAAGTATTCACAGCCTTTGCTCAATACTTGTTGAAGCACCTCTGGCACCAAGTACAGCCTCAAGTCATTTTGAGTATGATGCTACATGTTTGGCACATCTATTTTTGGGCAGTTTCTCCCATTCTTCTTTGCAGGACCTCTCAAGCTCCATTCAGGTTGGATGGGGAGCATCGGACACAGCCATTTTCAGATCTCTCCAGAGATGTTCAATCGAGTTCAAGTCTGGGCTCTGGCTGGGCCACTCAAGGACATTCACAGAGTTGTCCCGTAGCCACTCCTTTGTTATCTTGGCTGTGTGCTTAGGGTCGTTGTCCTGTTAGAAGATGAACCTTCGCCCCAGTCTGAGGTCCAGATCACCCTGGAGCAGGTTTTCATCAAGTATGTCTCTGTACATTGCTGCATTCATCTTTCCCTCGATCCTGACTAGTCTCCCAGTTCCTGCCGCTGAAAAACATCCCCACAGCATGATGCTGCCACCACCATGCTTCACTGTAGGGATGGTATTGGCTAGGTGATGAGCGGTGCCTGGTTTCCCCCAGACATGACGCTTGCTATTCAGGCCAAAGAGTTCAATCTTTGTTTCATCAGACCAGATAATTTTGTTTCTCATGGTCTGAGAGTCCTCCAGGTGTGCTATCATGTGCCTTTTACTGAGGAGTGGCTTCCGTCTGGCCACTCTTCCATACAGGCCTGAAAGGTGGAGTGCTGCAGAGATGGTTGTTCTTCTGGAAGCTTCTCCTCTCTCCACAGAGAAACGCTAGAGCTCTGTCAGAGTGACCATCGGGTTCTTGGTCACTTCCCTGACTAAGGCCCTTCCCCCCGATCGTTCAGTTTGGGAAGAATCTTGGTGGTTCCAAACTTCTTCCATTTACGGATGATGGAGGCCACTGTGCTCATTGGGACCTTCAATGCTGCACACATTTTTCTGTACCCTTCCCCAGATCTATGCCTTGATACAATCCTGTCTCGGAGGTCTACAGACAATTCCTTGGACTTCATGGCTTGGTTTTTGCTCTGACATGCACTGTTAACTGTGGGACCTTATAGACAGGTGTGTGCCTTTCCAAATCATGTCCAATCAACTGAAATTACCACAGGTGGACTCCAGTCAATTTGAAGAAACATCTCAAAGATGATCAGTGGAAACAGGATACGCCTGAGCTCAATTTTGAGTGTCATGGCAAAGGCTGTGAATACTTATGTACATGTGATTTATTTTTAATAAATTTGCAAAGATTTCAAACAAACTTCATTCACATTGTCATTATGGGGTATTGTTTGTAGAATTGAGGAAAATTATGAATTGAATCCCTGAATTTGGAATTAAGCTGTAACATAAAATGTGGAAAAAGTGAAGATTTGAAGAACACTACAAAAGCACATTCAATACAATAAAGCAGTTCTTTTTCACAAGGGTAAATATACCCACCAATGCCTTCTATTCAATATCATTGCATTCTATCTAGCTGTCTGAACAGACTCTTTTTGTAACAGAGCTATATAATATTCAGAGTATAAACACGTGTAATAATGTGTGTGAGGAAATTACGATATCATGGCTTGAACACACCTCACGTTTATCTGAATTAGCCCCAGCTATTTGCAGCTGTGATGGGAAGAAATTGCCTGTAAAGAAAAAGAAAGGACAAAAAAAAAATACACAGAGAAAAGAAAAAAAAAAAGATGTACGCTCCGTTGAATAATGCTAAACAACAAACGACAGCCCCAGCCTTCAAGTAGAACAATACCATCATTAGATAACGGGCTGTTCTCTTTTCAGCACCGACCCTCGGGTTAATGAACGTATCTGCATCGCTTTATGCACCATTACATGGCTTTATCTTCCTACGCCGCTAATGCAATTCACGACAAAACTCAATGAAGAGATGTTCGGAAATAGCAGTCTACACCAGCACTGAAATGCCTGTCATGACTATATCCCACAGGGCATGAAAAATACTGAAGATCTCACTAGAGTAAGAGGTACAACTGAGCTTGGGGGTAAGCAGCAATTTTCTGCCATTATTCAAGACCTTCGGGCACTTATTGTGGAAAATTGTCACCAACACTGAAAGTATCTGAACATGTTTGAAGTTGAATGAACATGAGCCGCCCCCAATATTTCCCTTTTAAAATAACATCACAGGCAGGTGAAGGTGACATTTCCCAGTGTGAAACACAATTTTCAAGAATAGTATAGAGAATATAATTAAAAATGATTTTTTAATGCTGATTTCTCCTGAAAATTGGCCTACAAAACCTCGCTGTACTTTGATCATGAAAAAAAAGAGATATATCTGAGCTGTAAAATCTGATTGCATGAAAAACATTTAAAGAAGTTATAAAACAGCTGATATACACACATTTGCGACCGTACATCAATTGAATTTTATATAACTGTGCTGAGTTTCTTGGCAACCATAGACAGCCTACACGTGACCTGATGATCCTTATCATTAACTTTTCCTTGCCATTGACGTAATTTTCCATCATTATGCCACAACACTTCCACGTCATTGACAAGTTTTTATGGCAATATATGTTTTCACTAGGGGGCGTTGTTACAGATCATCTGAATTAATAATGCACCTCTGGATCTAAAACAAAAGCCAAGAAGAAACAGAAACATGCGATAGAAGCATTGCTTATGCACATGTAATCTAATGAGATGATCAAACATTAAACAGCATATAAATCAAAACTGCCTACAAATGAAATGTCGAACCCACAAAGAGGTACAGGACTGTGAAGCTTAGGGGGTGTTGATGGACTCAGTCTACTTCATCTAAGTTTTGATCATCATTCTGAATCTGGTCCGGACAAAGTAAAAAGAGTTGCAATGACAATAGCTACGTTTTTACCAAATAATCTGTTTATAATCAGACTGATGAGCTCAATAGATTTATAGGGTGGTGTAGGAAAAAATTTGGCATGTAAATGCTTTTCTGTCATGATAACTCTCAGAGTGTTTGGCATAGTAATAGATATGATAATATTGATAGGAATAGGTCAGCTACTCTGCTGCTGTTTTATTGCTGCTGCTGTACAATATTGCGTGAATTGCCCATAGCAGATATATACAGGTGGAGCTGGGGAAGGTGGAGGTTTCTGAAAGCACATTGCACTGCTAAGGCAAATGCTGACCAGGTATTTGAAGGTTGAGCACACAAGCTCATTGGCTACTGATATCAGCTGTGCCCTATAGAGAATGATTAAGGACCTATTAGCCTGCGACATCTGCAACATCAGTTTCATGACAGAACTTTCTAAAGTGAAAAGTATGATAACTCCTTAGTAATGACTGAAGTCATTGTAAGGTCATTTCAGTTTTTTGTAAAGTATTGGATAGTAATGAATCAAGTGTTACCAAATCCATCAGACGCAATTACTATACAAAACCTTAGAAAAACCTCAAAAGCTTACAATGACTTTGGTCATCATTACTAGGGAGTTATCATGTTTTTCACTTCAGAATACTGAGCCAAATGATTAGTAATTCCTTCTGAAGGATTTGGTAATACTTGAGTCATTACTAGTAGGTTACCATAACCTTCACTTTAGAATTAATTATACATTATGCATTATTCACATAAATTATTATCCTGTATATAGTAGTTCTTAGTAGTCCTCTGGGAGGGATGAAAAAATAGTTATTGATTAGTGAACTACCACATTTAACTGAGCACTATTACTTACTAATTTGTTTCTTGTTAGTTAATAGTAGTTACTAAAGTGTTAACATTGCGTTATTTATTTGTTCCTGTGTAGTTATTTATTAATGACGGAACAGTGTTCTAAAGTGTTACCCTGGTGTCTTGTTCTCAGGAGAAACATCTAAGAAGCAGGAGAAAGGTCTAGTTTATCTCATGCTGTAGGAGATATTAAAGAGATCTTGTTGATTTCTGCTGTCAAATAACATAATTGGTAGCCATGTTTTGGAAAACCAACTAATGATCATCTCTGACCAGATAATAACCAGACTTAAGAAGTTTCAAAACACATCTATCGGCTTAAACAAAACTGTCTTTCCCTCAGGCACAAAGAAAAGTGAATTTTGTGCATAGAGGTAAAATGATGAACCAAAATAATGAATTAATAAAATAAAACCTAACTGGCACCTCTCAGCTTCCACACTCTGTCTATTATGCCTGTCTCTTGACGTTACTGTGAGTTACACTGATGAATGTTTGTTTTTCTGACTATCTGAAGCCAAATGCAAGTTACTAGAGTCTGCTCAATTCATTGTCAACATTTTAGTACCAATCCTGCAGGAATCATAATTGGCTCCTCTCACCCACTTTCTCTGCCTTTTTACTCTACTCACCACTTTCATATTCTCCTATACCTCCCAAGCGCAATTCCATCAGGTCCCAATGGCAAAATCAGATCAGCGCCCAATAGCCATTAGCTCCTCTATTTAAAGAGATCTATGCAGTTGTGAAGGCTGCTTAGAGTTAATTATGCTGCCTGTCTGTGTTTAGCCTGTGGCCATACTGCACTCCGATGGGAAGATTATTGAGTTTTATCGCTCTTCTAATGGAGAACCCCCCCTCGCCTCATGTCCATTCAGACCATAGGCAGGGCTGTAAACCCCCTCCAAAGCCTTAAAACCGACTTCTGCCCCGAAACGATAAGGAGCTGTAACAAAAGACATTGATTTGGCCCATAAGGATTAAAAAGCAAAAGGCACCATCGTCCATCCAGAGTCGATGCAGTTTTATGACACAGTGCTAAAACTCAAATGGCTGCATAGTGCTGGGAGGTTGAGTAAAGTTCATTGTGCCATTAAGGCATAAAATGGTCAGTGACAGCTGGGGTGTGTCTGTGGACGTAAAGGGCACTATGTGCTGTGTTATTTTGAATTATAATAGTCATACAACAGATAACTCAGGTAACTGTCACTCAGGTTGCCTTATTGACTGTTCCTCAGCTTTAAATGAAAAGAAAATCTGTAGGACAAGGGACTTTTGAATGAATCCGATTTAGACGATGAAAATCCCACATGGCTAAAGCTCACGAAAGTAGCAGGAGCATCTAAATCCCTGGAGGTAGATAAAAAACCCTCCAGATTTCAACAACCAGACAGACGGCTTCAAAGGAAAACACACAAACATACAGAACAGAACCAAAATACTAATTTCCCTTCTGTCCAAAACATACCTTCAACACAGTTCCCACAGGGCTAGGTAACATACAAACTGAATAATTTAGACCAAGAAATGAATAGTGTTACAAACAGCAGCACATATAACATTAAACTCTTTACCTGTTATCAGTCTTAAGGGGTTGACTGGAGTGTATTTGGGTCTTTATGATGTAGTTGAAAAGACCTCAGGCCTCTCAAGTATTGCAACACAGTATGGCATAACCCTTTTTTCACAGTATTCAGTATTAAAAGAGGTGGTGTTAACGCATACTCAGAATTTGTCCTCTGCATTTAACCCATCCAGGAAGTGCACACACATTAGAGGCAGTGAGTAGTGAACACATACACTGCAAACCGTGGACACACACACCCGGAGCAGTGAGTAGCCATTCGCTGTGGTGCCCGGGCAGCACTTGGGGGTTAGGTGCCTTGCTCAAGGGCATACATTACATACATTTTCCTGTTGGTATTGAGAATCGAACCCGCAACCTTTGAGTTGAAAGTCTGACTCTCTAACCATTAGGCCACATATACCAATCAGGCATAACATTATGACCACCCCATTATAGGTCCCCCTTTTGCTGCCAAAACACCCCTGACCCGTCGAGGCATGGACTCCACTAGACCCCTGAAGGTGTGCTGTGGTATCTAGCACCAAGATGTTAACAGCAGATCCTTTAAGTCTTGTAAGTTGCGAGGTGGGGTCTCCATGGATCAGATTTGTTTGTTCAGCACATCCCACAGATGTGGGGAATTTGGAGGCCAAGTCAACACCTCAAACTCATTGTTTTGCTCCTAAAACCATTCCTGAACCATTTTTGCTTTGTGGCAGGATGCATTATCCTGCTAAAAGAGGCCACAGCCACCAGGGAATACCGTTTTGATGAAAGGGTGTACATGGTCTGCAACAATGCTTAGGTAGGTGGTACGTGTCAAAGTAACATCCACATGGATGGCAGGACCCAAGGTTTCCAGCAGAACATTGCCCAAAGCATCACACTGCCAGCTTACCTTCTTCCCATAGTGCATCCTGGTGCCATGTGTTCCCCAGGTAAGCGATGCACACGCACCCGGCCCAGGGGAGGTTTGGGACGGGGGGGCTTGAGCCCCTGCCCCTTTGATCGCGAAAGTGAAAGTGCCCTTTGCATCCCCCCAGAACGCGATTTTTACCGCGCCACTGCTGTGCACAGAATGCACTACACGTGGGCCATGTTTTGAATCTGAATTTATTTTCACAATTTTCAAAAAAAAAAAAAAGAAAAGAAAAAGGCAGGCAGCATCAATTATGTACTTCGTAGACAAGGCAGTTTAAAAAAAAAAACTTATAGAGTAGAACATGCTAACACTAAATTAAAGCACTTCACTTTAGTTGCACTATTTGGATGATTATATGTCTGTTTAGAGCATTCCAGATTTGGTCACTTATGAGCTTTTTATTTAATTTAAGATCCAGTCTTGAAAGACAGCTGCCTATGTTGGCAGTAGACAGTATGGCAGCTCTCTAGGTTTTGGAACAGAGCTATTTAAGACCTGGAAAGCCTATACTAAATATCCCACAATGCAAAGGACTCAACTTGACATTCCATTTCCATTGTAAGATGTATCAACCGTGATCATCTTCTTTACTCGTTACTTGACCAGACTTGCAGAAGATCAAAATAAATCAATGAAAATGCACATAACCATATTTATCTCAGGGGCAATAACACCATTCACTGAATTAAACATGCAATGTAAAGATGTCATGTGATGTCAAGCATAAAACTGTTGTAAACTAATGTGAAATGCATACCGTTTGAAACCAGGGTGTCTGCAGAATTTTTAAGTTAAATTTATGACTTTTAAGACCTTTTTTAAGACATAAATAAAATGAACACTGTGTGACCATACAGAACAAACCCATACAGTCTCTGCATGTATCTCAGATTATTATACTTAATTAAACAAGCTGGAGTACACATTCAATAGGATATGAATTAGAGGTTGATCAATATTGGATTTTGCTGATACAAGAATAATGTGTTTGAATAAAGGCAATAAAAAGACTACTGTGCCAATAAAATCTATATATTGAATATGTTAAATTATGTTCTTAGTCTAAGTCATAGTCAAGAATGTGGGACATTTACAAGCCCAAATACACAAGTACTTGTATTTTGAAATGTCAGTGGTTTAGATAAAATATGCACTCTTACAACCATCTACAACATATTACAATATAAACACCATAAAGTAAACATTGTCATAATTCATCAACAGTAGATTATGATCTATCGCTTGGCATAAAGGTGTGGTATTTCATGATTGCAACTGCACTGAAACCCCAAGCCTGTAGAATGTGCAACAGAGTAGCAGTTTGACTTTTAAAATGCAGTGCTCACATTTATTTATACATGATAATACTTGATTTTCCATCCCCAAAATTTTTAAGGACTGGCAGGGACCCTGGTTTCACAGACATTTAAAAAACAGTAGGCAGTATATAGTATACACGCTAGTATATACTACTATTCTGCCTTCACACCTTCACACGCATCGTATTTGTTCTACCGGTGATGTTCTACTCGGAGCTGTTCACACTTGAAATCAAGTGTTTCTATGGCAAAACTATTAATGGCAAAATTAATCTGGAGTGGTCAGGTGGTACAGCAGTCACATGGTACAAGTCAGAGCTCTCAGAAATTTTTGATTTTACAAGTTGTAGTTAGCAAAAAAGCATTCACGTCCTTATACAAGTTGGAATTTCGTAATTACGTATTCCATTTCTAAATATAGCCACACTCTTTTCCACTGCACTGTAGACAAACATGGAGGGTCTGTTTTATAAAGTAGATCCAATATCCTGTGAATGGAGTTCACATATACAGCAGTGTCCTGTGCCATGACTTTTACTAACAGCACGTCTCTGAACGCACATCACACCTCTCAGGGGAAAAGACAACAGGATGAATTATCAGGTAATGTTCCATTAACAGGCAAGCACTGCTAATGCATCCATAAACACAATTACAATGAAAAACAAGCACAGCGTGAGCAGGGCAACTGATATTTTTATATTTATTTGCTGATATTATGCTTGCATTATAACTGGCAGAGTGAACACGTGATGCTGGTCCACAGCAAGTCTCAGATCCTCACATGTTTGTGTCACCCTGGATTTCTCTCACTTATGCAGCAAAGCAACTGACCTTACTGAATATTTAACAATATCTTCCCTTTTTCCACCTCGTTTTCGTTCCTCCACCCCCTCAGCTCGTCAAACGAGTCCTTAGTCAGCAGTAAATCCCACACTTCCAAGGATTTGGCCCAGCGTGATCTGTCACGCAGTCTCCAGGCAGGAGAAGTAGCGGAGGAAGAGAGTCTGAGTTCATCTGGCAAGCAAAAGACCATGGGGGATTGTGGGTAACAGACCAGCCGTTCCAAACAGCCCATCAGACAGAGACATGACCACATAATGATTATATAACTACTAAAAGTATATATACATGCAGTAAACTCATGTTAAGCAGTATGTACTATATAGAAATCTCAAGTGCTTGATTGTTATATCAACACTCCAGAAGGGGGCGCGCTGTAATGCAACACAGTTTGCTAACCACCACAACAGGAAAAAGTGCAGAAGAAGAAGAACAGACGATCTATTCAACGTGTAATCTCTCAACTAGTGTTTCAACTGCGGAACGATATCAATAAAACAGCTTGAGAATAATATCTCACGTAGCATTACATTTACTTCAGGCAAGTCATTTAGTGTCCACGTCATGTTAGTTCACTAGAGAAATGAACTCTAAAGGGAGGATTTCACTAAATATATGCACTATATTACCTTATATATTCATTATATTTGAAGGATCTGAAGATTTTCATTAGCAACCTTTGTGTTACTTTAAGAGTTTTATTCACTTTTATTTTTATGATTTCATTTAATTTATCATTTAACTATTCTATTCATTTATATAATTTATTCATACTATTATTATTAATTTACATCATTTATCATTTAACCATTTTATTCATCTATATCATGCATTCATTGTTATTATTCATTTGCATTTTTCATATTATTATTATTCATTTATGTCATTTATGTTTTTTAATATATATTTTAAATTACTCATTATTTCTTTTCCATTGTTTAAATCTTATGATTATGTGGTCTAAAGAGATGTTCATCTTCACCGGACGTCGAGGTTTTTAACGTCACAGGACGATGGTGTGAAGTCATGATTTTCCATTGTTTTTCTCTTGGTATAACAACACTTGTTGGAATTGTACTGGCCAGACGAAGTCAGAGCATTGAAACATACGCAACAAAGACTATTCAATAAACTCTGCTCTTTTATTATCATCGTCTCCTGCTTCTGCTCTTCTCTGGCTTTACAGTCAACTCTCAGGCTGATAGAAGGCTGTTAACAGAGTTTTTGAGGTACCAGACAAGACTTTATGTTGACAGGTTTGCTGGGTTGCACACACCTGACAAACTGATATCTTTTGACAAAATCCGGCGTGCGGGGCTTTATTTGATATTTCTGATGGAGATTTCATCCAATCTAACATATTTATTTTAATTGAATATATTATTTTTCATGAAACAAGTTGACAGTAGCGGTTCGTGAATAACTACACATTTATTTGCGTATTTCCACAATGACGATAAAAAGGAAAGCAATACAAATATCAAATCACACTGCGGACCTGTCTTTAACAATAGGCACACTGCTTGCTTTTTCCCAAGACTTTTGGAGCTCTCTCTGTGCGGAGAGATTTGGGCATTAAGGTTTTTAGATAACCTTCAGCAGTGTCCTCTGAGAGCTCATTGCAGGGGCCGAGCCCTGCTCCTCATCCCCCAGGACAGCCATATTCTCTAGTCTCATTCATCTGTCTTCACATGTGGAGAAAACCATTGAATGTGGCTTAATATAGCTGCAATTTGGTGCATTGTGGGGGATGAGACATTTTGATTGCGGACCTGTGATTGTACCCAAATGGAAAAAGAGCCCGGGGGGCTTCATCACACACTTGTCTCGCTAAACATTTAATGAAGTAGATGTGCTTCAGAAACTAGCTAATATGAAGTAGACTGCAGATTGTTGTGCTAAAGCGCTCTCTTATGAAAAATAAGTGTGCTTAATTGTATTAAATGTGCACTTGTAGTGAACTTCAAAGTTTAAAAATATATATTTTTTAAAAACTGTAATTGCAGATAATATAATATTATTAAAATAAAAGGCCACCTTAGTGTACTTAAAGAAAATGCACTTTCATTATGTTTTTAAACTTACGAACACTTTTAAAAAGTGCACTCTGTGGTAATGTAAAATTAAAAGTTTTACTTTATATATTTTACTATAGTATAGTATAGTGTACTATAGTATATTTTAAATTATTATGTTTTAATACTCTTTTGTCATGCTCTAAAGAAGTACACTTATTTTGATGTGTTGACTAACATACTAAAGCACACTAAAGTACTTGATTATAATTTTAACAGTTAGTCTGTATTACATTTGCATACTTTATTAATATTACATACACTTTAAATCACATTTGTAGAAACAATGAAATTACATATAATGATGTACTGAAGTCCTGCTTAAGTGGGTCAGAAAAGCACTCTTAAAGGAATAGTTCACCCGAAAATGAAAATTCTGTAATTTTATACAGAATTTTATACTCACCCTCAAGTTGTTGCAAACAATGGGAGGCGAGATCTGTTTGGTTACAAACATTCTTCCAAATATCTTCCTTTGTGTTCAGCAGAACAAAGAAATTCATACAGGTTTGGAACAACTTGTGGGGGAGTAAATGATGACAGAATTTTCATTTTTGGGTGAACTATTTCTTTAAGTTCAACTAACTGTATTTAATATCCATTTAAACTACAATACATTTTCATTTAATTGTCTGAAAACATTACATTCAGTTCACACTTAAGTATTTTCTTTTAAAATATATTATTTCTGTATTATATGACAGACTGTATTAAGTCTGTCTTAATACTTGATTCTGATTGGCTGGAAGGTGTGCAATAAAATCGTTTAATGTGCAGGTAGTTCCAAGTCAGTTTAATCACTGTTCTATATCAATGCGCTGCTTTCATTGAAGTGCACACACACATACATCACTACTGAATTCACTGCTGTTTTTGAAGTAATTAAACTCACCGCTTCATTGCTAGTAAAGAGATTCTGCACAGACACAAGTAATTCACCCCCGATAGGCTAATTCAATCAAATAAATGTAACCTTCCCTTACTACTTTATCTTTGTGTCTGATTTAAAGTGTACAGAATGCTAGATGTAATGAGTCGTAACTGATGAAAATAACCGTCATTTTAAACCTTCCATTCAAATTTAGTGCTGCAAACATCAATAACAGCTTGTCAATGCTGACAAATGACCATGGTATAAGTAGGATAATCCACGGCTAGGTGTGCATTAAACAATTTGGGGTACGTTTTCACATGACAATGATGTAATAAGAAAAGTTTTTCCTTCGCTTTTTTCACATACAGATGAATTGTTGAAAAAATTATCCCCATTCACACGGTTCCGTAAAAAAAAAAAATGACTAGGCCAGTAGTTGGTGATGTCACTTTGTAAAGAAACACTATGCGCTTATAGATTTAGCAGCACGTTATACGCATGCGCATGACGTCACCGCTTTCACAAATCCACATTTTTGTAGTTTACACAGACGATAACTGTATCATTTTCGAAAACTTGCACTTTGAAACCCATTTTCAAAAGCTTGCATTTTCAGGCCCCCAAAATGCCGTCGTCGTGTAAATGAACAGCCAAAATGAATAAAATGTTTTCTGTTTTTAGTTGAAAACGGTGTCATGTAAATGGCCCCTTGAATGCACTCCCCTGAGGCAACCACCCTCCACTTCACATCAGGCGGTTCTTTGCCTCCACTTCGTGCTTTAATTGTTTAATGCACAGCTAGCTGTGGATAACCCTTACATAAGTATTCTTTTTAAAAGTATGCTAAAGTGTACTTTTTCACAAGTGTTAAGTAAGAAAATTACACACAAAACTCAAGCCATAAACCATTCACACCTATGGCAGCTGATCAGGCACATTCCCCAGCACCTCCTACTTGAAATCAAACAACACAAGATTGTGATTGGCCTCACTTACACAGACACAAAGGGCCTTTATATGTGTAAACGAACCAGAGGGGGGTTACGAATGTGAATGCAGAACCTAAGCAGCAGTCTGTCATGCATTTAGCTGAAGAGTCATCACCACTGGTTGTAACCACACACGTATATGCTGGTGGTTCCTCAAAAAATACTTTAGGGCCTTGAAGACCACCAGATTTTAATTTAAAAAGAAACAATGACCTTTGCCATTGGCCCTATCATTCTCACTGTACCTTCTCTGACCCTAAATCATGGACAAAAGGGAGGAATGCATGATGCGACGATAAGCAGGGCTGAGCAATGTACTCAGCTGAGCAAATGTACCTATAAATGTCTTGGATCAATGCTAGGTGAAAGCAAGTCAGACATGTTGTTCTAACAGGGTTTCTGTTGAGGTCTGATGATGCGTTCTTGTACGGCAAGGAAACAAAGGTAGTTTGTGATTAAATATTTAATATTTAGGCGATATCCTGAACATCATTTCCTATGTTTTTCCCAGATTGATCATGGTCTCAGCGCATGCAATGGTCTGACTTACAAAAACTCAAAAATCTAATGAATTATGGCACTGTCAATGCAACGTATCTTTAAACAGTATGAACACCGTTGAGAAAAAGAAGCGTACTAAGTTGTATGTGCACTTGTACTGTACTTCTTAAAAGAATATTTTTTAAAAATTACTGTACTTACAGATAATGTCAGTGAAATAAAAGGCCACTTAAGTGTACTTTTTCATGACTGTTTCTTAACACTGGTACACTATTAAAAAATGCATTTTGTAACGATGTCAAATTAAAGTTTTAAAGTAATTTTAAATCATTATGTTTTAATAATCTTTTATCATGCTGTAAAGAAGTACATTTACTTTGATGTGTTGTCTAACATTTTAAAGCACATCTAAAGCATGTTTTAACTGCATTGTGTTATTTGATATTACATCTGAATTTGTATATTTTAAATGCTCTAAATTGCAATTTCATCATTATAAATGTGTAATTACAAATATATTTGTTTTAAAAGAAATTACTTTAAAGTATATTTTAGTTTACTGTAAATGCTTGTCAGTACATTCAGCAGAACACTTTAACCAAATTTGAAAGATAATAGAATTATAAAATTACATATAAAAATATACATAAGTACTACTTAAGTCAGTCAAAAAGCACTCTTAAGTGTAACTAATTAAAATTTAAACTATAATACATTTTAATTTAATTGTAAATAACAGGAAGTTAAGTGTTCGAAAACATTACATTCAGTTTACACTTAAGTATATTATTTTAAAGTGTTAGTTCCATAATAAATACTCTTTTTAAAAGTATGCTAAAGTGTACTTCTTCCAAGTACACACACAGTCCTTCTTTTAGCACTAAATGCTTAGGCATTAGTCTGCATAAATTTTGGTCACACGACATCTTTGGTGAGCACATAACACACAGTAAGCGCAAGTATGCTGGTTAAAATCTGTATATTTCATTATGCCTAACCCTATTCCTCCCCTATAATTTCCTGTCAGCCTTTACTATCCCAAGGAATGAAGGCCAAAAGTGAGGACCGTAAAGTTGAGCATTTGTTTCAAGACCATTCATTTTCTTGCTACTTCTATGTGAAAGCAGAAAATCAATTAAAAACTGTTTTTCTGGAGTGCGCCAATACCGGCCGTGTGTCGTGGCTGCTGACCTGCTAGTCATTAATGCTCTCAGTGCATTTCTGTGGGTGCATTGAAGCAGGATGTGGGCGGTAAAGCCAATCCTCATTTCAGGGTCGCTTGAGTTCTTCTCTCAGCGCTGTCTTGTATAACACTATTCACGATATTCACCTTCATTCTTTATTTTTATGTTTCAACTGACGTGAATGTGGGATTATACGTTACTGCACCTAAAACTCGGCCCTTTTAAACACCATCAAAAGCTCCTTTGCTGTAACTGACCTCGATGCTAAAAACAGCATTGTGGAGTCTTGCATTGCATAACTCATCTCACAACAAAGAGAGGCCTCTAGTGTTAGTGATGAGACCTGTGGCAAGGTTTTCCATTAAGACAGAGAGGTCACAGATATCTGTGTGTACCTGTGAGGCTGAGCTTATGATGTGTTAATGTGACCAGGCTGTAAAATCAGCATGTACACACCCCCAGTTCTGTCAAATGAACTTTACACAAGTCATGCATGACTTCTAGAGCATAAAATGTGCAAGATGTGGTGTGTGGGGTGTACGGTGAATGTTGCAAAGAAATGTTTCATTTATATTTCACGCCAAAATCAAGAGGAAATGAAGCCTGTTTTAGAACCATTATGATGGAACCATTTTAGAACCATGTGACTTATTTTCTTGACAGTTCACCAACAAATTCTAATAGATAGACAGACAGACAGACAGACAAACAGGCAGAATGATAGAATGATGATAGATAGATATAGATAGATAGATAGATAGATAGATAGATAGATAGATAGATCATCCATGATACAGCAGTATATATAAATATTGAGCAATCAGTAACATCAAAATATAAAGTTTAAGTAAGCAGAACTAGCATTTATTTTGTACTTTTTTTAATTTTTCTTAAATTGAAATATTTGAGTAAACTAATTCATACATTTAACTTAAAATTATCACGTAATCTCAAAGTAAACATTTTTATTAGTGGAAACTTAGCTAGCTATAACAAGTATTTCAGAAAATGCTAACTTGCTAATTTGCTAACATGTTAGCAATAGCATGGTATAACACTTGCTGAATGAGTACAGCAATATAAAACATTTAACATACCTGCTCTGAAACCAAGCCACATGCACCACCTTGTCTCCAAAAACTCAGTTCAGCTTATTTAAAGTATGTCAGTTCTATGAACTCAAAAGAAAAAAGTGCTAAATACTCATAAAAGTTCCCTTTCGAAAGGGAACTTCTACTCTGCGTTTGCAACGCTATGGGGAAACGTCACGTGACTCGGTGTTCGAAAGCCAACTATCCAATAACTCCAAATCCTATTGGCCGGCGGCAGCCTATGACGTCATACAGGCGCGACCCGGAAGTATAAAAGGGGCGCCTGGGGAAGCAGTCATTATCTCATCGTCTTTCGGGACTGTTTGTGTCGAAACTGCCATTATCGAATATACTCTTCATAGAGTATGTCTCTGTTATGTCTGAGGGCAAAGAGAAACATTTCAGGAAGTGTGTGGATCCATGCCCGAGGTTTTTAACGGAGGGTTCGCACACCCTATGCGTCTATTGTTTGGGAGAAGAACACGCACGGGTGGTGCTTGAGGGCGCTGTCTGTGTGAATTGTGAGCGTCTTCCTATGAGAACGCTCCGTTCTCGTCTGGCCCTCTCCTCGAGGGATGAGGCGTCAACATCTGCGCCTGGTCGGTCCGGCCCTGCTCGTGCTGAGGCAGAGCGGCGGCTGCACTCATGGGGCTCGCAGATGGAGCTCGCTGCCGAGTTTGAGAGAAGTATTATGGTCTCTCAGCTTCCGGTGGCGGCTGGCGGGGATGAGCTCCTGGATGATGATGACGTCTTATCTTTGACATCATCGGATCCGGGAGCGAGTGTTCTTCTGGCTGATAGTCCCAGCATATGCCGAGTTACTGGAGGTTGTGGAACGCGCTGCTGGCAGACTGCAGCTGCCGTGTGGGCGCGTGTGAGAAGAAAAAAAAAAAAAAAAAACCTGTTTGCGGCAGACTTGACGAACGTTTTTCTTTCCGACCACAAGCCCGTGACTCCAGTGAGCCTTCCATTTTTTCCGGATCTCCACGTTGAGATCGGGAAGGCATGGAAGAACCCATGCTCGGCCAGAGTTCATCCACATCGGCGAGGGAATCAGGTGACACCTTTGAACAGTCAGGCTGACGGCCGGGCTTATGATGTTTTTTTTCTGGAGGCCCGCCTTCTGGCTTGATAGTGAAAGGGTTCTTTGGGCTTCTAGAACCATGGATGTTTTCCTTCCCATGTTTGTAAAGGAGCAGTCTTTGGTCTTCGAGCCACGGGAAGGTAAGACAGAGTCGGATTTCATTTCTTAAATGATTGACTTTGTGTCGTTCCTGTATATTTTCTGAACATGTCACAGTGAATGTACATTGAGAAAATATAGAATTTGAAGGGGTTTTTGGGCAAAACTGGAATGTTGAGACTGACTAAGCAGGTCACAGAATGGCTGCTGCTTAGTTTTCTCTCTATGTTGAGTAGCCTCTCGGCTATTTTCAGTATAGTTTGAGTTGGCACTCATTGCTTCAGTTTGTATGTCTACGGCGGCCCTAACCGGCCGCCTGACTTTTCAGCTTTGAGCTTCATTTTATTTTTCTCATCATGAGATTTAGAAGTGGAGATCAGGCTGTTTGTTATGGTGCCTGTTGTATATAATAAAGAAAATAGGCCTATAACTTGGCAGCCAGGCTAGAGCTAGATGATGTGATATATGAAGTAACCCCATATGTATTCACTATCCTTTCAGGATTTGTTTCCTAGTTCTGGTTTTCCTCCCGAGGGAGTTGTTAGGCTGTACGCCCAATTATCCCCTTGCTGGTGTAGGTGCAATTTGAGTTTTACAGCTAGGTTGTAGACTGTTTTCTGACTCCCTTATGCTGTTCCTCAGGTGGTAGGCCCTTATCTTTGCGTAGATAAGTTATGCAGGTGTGTGCTTGGCCCCACTTTCTAGAACTTTCATGCTAAAAGGAATAATTTTCTTCTGAGCCACTTGATAATTTGTTTTATCAAGTTTGAGTTGACGTTGCTAGTTTTTTAGCTCCTGTCCTCTGGGGCTTAGATCAGATTTGAGGATCTGTGTGGGAAGTGTTTTTCTTTTCAAAACAGCATGTAGATCAAAGTTTGTGTTACTTTGGGTTCTAGACTTTTGCCCTACACTGTATGTGAGCCTATGCTGCCAAAGGTTGGCACCTGCTCTCATAACAGTAGGCCCTTTGCTGTGAAAGTAGGCCTCTGTTTTGAGTATTTGGTGACTTGTACTCTCCAGTCTGAGGTCTTTGTCACTGGGTGCATCACCTGTTGGATTGCATATTCAGGGTAGTTAGTGCCACTTTGTTGAAGAAAACTGGTATCTATTAGCTCCCTTTTTTAGTGGTCTGGTTAACGGTTATACTGCTTATAACTCGGATTGTAGGCCTTATGATATTCGGCCTCCTTCTAGTTAGCGGTTGTTCTACTATACTGTTTAACTGATCATAATGTGCTCACATATTTTCACAGGTTTACGCTGCCACAGGCCATGCCGCGTGTCTGTCTGAGGTAGTAGGCTTATATTAGCCTTCCTTAGACCATGTTGGCTTTGTTTGGTTCCCTTTAGTCAAAATGTGTATTTAGGGTACATTGCCTGTTGGAATGTGTAGCCTAGCGCAGGTTGCAGTTAGCTTCCCATAGCTTTTTGGGTTACAGCTGGTTCCCTGTAGCTTGGTTCACTTTAATTCACGAGCTGTAGCCACGTGTTATTGAATTGGCAGGCCCCTTCAGGCCTCCTTTTTAGTTTACGTTTGGCACAATTTGTGTTTTAACCTGTGAGTAGGCTGATCGCCACCTGTTACTGGAATGGAGGCCCCTTTAGGCCTCCTTTTTCTAGTCGACTTGTTGGCAGGATGCCTGGGAAACCATGCCACCGTCGGCCACAGTGTTGTTCATGTGTTAATCATGACACTGTTAATACATGGCCTCTGGGTGGTATGGTTATGGTAGCCACTTGCTGATGCCACGTGTTTACTAAGGCAGGCCTACTTCGGCCTCCGGTGTAATATGTGGAGTTCAGTTATATACTCCTCTCGCTGTGAGGGTGACAAGGTGCTTTTTACCGAGTATTTCGAGTGGCTAGTCCCTCAGGTTGGTTTGGCAGCACTTTAATTCACGAGCTGTAGCCACGTGTTATTGAATTGGCAGGCCCCTTCAGGCCTCCTTTTTAGTTTACGTTTGGCACAATTTGTGTTTTAACCTGTGAGTAGGCTGATCGCCACCTGTTACTGGAATGGAGGCCCCTTTAGGCCTCCTTTTTCTAGTCGACTGGTTGGCAGGATGCCTGGGAAACCATGCCACCGTCGGCCACACCCCATCACTGACGGATAGGCCCTAACAGGCCTGTTCTCTGTGTTTGGCAGTGTTTTTCATGTGTTAATCATGACACTGTTAATACATGGCCTCTGGGTGGTATGGTTATGGTTATGGTAGCCACTTGCTGATGCCACGTGTTTACTAAGGCAGGCCTACTGCGGCCTACGGTGTAATATGTGGAGTTCAGTTATATACTCCTCTCGCTGTGAGGGTGACAAGGTGCTTTTTACCGAGTATTTCGAGTGGCTAGCCCCTCAGGTTGGTTTGGCAGCAAAACCTTACTGAAGGTTGTTTTTTACCTAGATCTGCCTCCCTGAGTCCTATTCTAGTTGAGCTAAGGGCCACCTAGCGCCTAGGGTGGATCTTTTGTGCTCCTAGAAACGGCCACAAGACTACGCCGTGTGTATTAGAGGTTGCTAGGCCTACGGGCCGCCTAGTTTTAACACACTGGAGTATGTTTGCGTGTATTTCTCTTTGAGATTTATCTTTATACACTTCTGTTGGCCAGAGGCCTAAGTGATAAACCAACCTCCTTTTGTCTGGTTGTTTATCGTCCTTTGGGCCTAAACACTGCCACGAGCTGATGCCACGTGTCTGTTGAGGTTATAGGCCCCTCCAGGCCTTCCTTAATACGTGCTGGCGTACGCTGTACTCCTCTTGCTTTAGAGAGTAAAAGGTGTTTTTACTGAGTACACTGCTCGGTGGATCGTGTTGGGTGGATTGTCATGTGGGCACTCTGCAGCCTCTTAGGCTGCCATTGAAGTCATCTTTCTACCCCGGAAAGAAAGCCGGGCCACTTTCTGTTTGACTTCTGTTATTCACTTAACTCTATCATGCTGTAGGCCTCTTTCGGCCTCCATGAGTATGTGCCCATCGCATGGTCTACCTGTTAGGTGAGTTTCGTACTTCCCTTTTAGGGTTATGTTTGTAATAGTGCTTAGCTCCCTAAGCTGGTCATGGTGGTAGGCCTAGATCAGGCCTCCTCTTAAGGATCCAGCATCAGGCTGGTTTGTGCTTCCCTGGATCAGGGTTCTGTAGCGCACGGCCTCCTCAGTGCGTTAATTAAGCACTGGGTAGATCCTAGGATGAGTGGATTATACTCCCCTCAATACGAGGGTTCATAGCACTTAGCTGAGTTCTGCTCTCCAGGATGCCCGTCTCTACGCGTGGGTTTGAGTTTGTTCCTGCCCCTTTACAGTCACTCTTACTTACTATCTTCTGTGAAGAATGCGTGTTAGGAGGCTCTGTATTCAGACAGGGTTGGCCCAGACTGAGTTTGTCTCAGGTCAGACAAGGTCGGCCTCCCTGGGGGCATTGAGGGTGACTTCGTTCCCCTCTAGTGGCTGGCCGGGGTTCCCTTCGGTTCCCTGGCCACATTCCCTTGAAGGGACCACTGTTTCTTATGGAAAAGTGGGTTCCAGACGCTTTAGCACCTTCTGTAGGGCCTTTGAGGAGGTCCTTCATGGAATTTAGCTTGGGCTGTTGGCCGAAGGGAATGCTGTCACTGACAGCCTGGTGTGACCCGAGGGAGAGTTGCCAAGCAGTTTCTACTGCTCTGGAGCCTTTGTCTCAGCCATTTTTCTTGGCAGGCATTCTCCTCAAGCATGGCGGCGTGGGTATATCGTTCCCCATAGCGTTGCAAACGCAGAGTAGAAGTTCCCTTTCGAAAGGGAACGTCTCAGGTTACGAATGTAACCAGGGTTCCCTGAGAACAGGGAACGAGACTCTGCGTTTCCTTGCCATACATCGGGCTGCCTGCTGAACAGTCCCTCAAGACGATGGATAATGACTGCTTCCCCAGGCGCCCCTTTTATACTTCCGGGTCGCGCCTGTATGACGTCATAGGCTGCCGCCGGCCAATAGGATTTGGAGTTATTGGATAGTTGGCTTTCGAACACCGAGTCACGTGACGTTTCCCCATAGCGTTGCAAACGCAGAGTCTCGTTCCCTGTTCTCAGGGAACCCTGGTTACATTCGTAACCTGAGACGTTAACTGCATAGTTAACTAATTAGTTTAATTAAAGTTTGTCCTACTCAAACCAATTTTTTTTTTTTTGAGCGTTTGTGCTCAAAATGACTTTTGTTTCCTCCAGACCAAGAAAAATCAAGACAAAACAGCTAGTGACAAGTCAAGAGCCAAAGAAAACAACTATTTCAAGATAATGAGGAACACTGTAAACCCTAATGCCCAAAATACTTTGAGTAGGTTTGAGTAGGACAAACTTAAATTGAACAAATTAGTTCAGTTAAATGAAATGTTACGAGTATTTAGAACTTTCTTTTCCTTTTGAGTTCACAGCACTGACATATTTCAAGTAAACTGAACTGTTTCATTGTTTTGAGTTGAATTAACTCATTTCTTTTAATTTAGACTAACTTAAATTTAACTGAAACTGGGCTGGGATTTCTATTTCTCAGCATGCTTTGCCCATGGCACTCGAAATGTTAAAATTAAGTGTTAAATAATATATTTTTTTTTTTTTTTTTTTTTGTGCAAGATTAATGGTAAGGGAGATTTAGTAGTGATTAATGTTTAGTTATGCTAATTTAGAAGAGTTTTTAATGTGGGTTTTTGGAAAGTTGCCATCATGGTGACAAGTGGTGCATGCGGCTTGGTTTGAGATCAGGTAAGTTACATGTTTTAAGTTGCTGCACTCATTCAGTAAGTGCTATACCATGCTATTGTTAACATGTTAGCAAGTTGCCATTTTCTGAATTTTCTTATTAGGGTTTACAGTGAAGTAAATAACTCATTTGATTTGCAAGAACTCAAAATACAAAAAGTTAATTAACTGAATTTTTTATGTTAATTGCTATAAAAATGTATGAGTTGGCTAACTCAGTACTTCAAGTTAAGAGCAATTAACATGCATGAATATTACAAACTCAAAACATGGTAGTTCTGCTTACTTAAAAATTGGGAACATCATAACTCAAAAAAATTGATGTAACTGATTACCTCAATTTTTTTGAGTTAGCCCAGCTTATTTAGGTTTACACTGAATATTATGTTGTGATTATGACAAAAACAATTTACAAAATACAATTTCTTATATTTTTCCTTTTAATTTTGTGATAAAACATTACTTTTCTCCACCTCTGATCACTTCTCCCCCTTAATCTTGAATATTTGGTTACATCCTTGCATCCACCTATCAGTTTGCCCACATTAATGTGAAGCACACTAAATTTATGACATTTACTGAGAGTGAAAAGAGAGAAAGATGAAGGAAGAACCAATGAGTAACCAGAGAAGGATGAAAAGGAGCTGTTTGAATGTGAAAATGTGATTTGAATCAGAAACACGCTGTTTCTGCATCACTCTGGGGGTCACTATCCTTGTGATTCCGTCAGCAAACTGCCCTTTTGGTGCAATCAGGGAGCCTGTTTCATTTCTTCAAACGACGCTGTTGATACTACACAGGACAAGGTGATAAAGGATCACTGTCTTTCTCTCAAGGAAGGCCATCTGTCAGACCTTGTGCGTGCTTGTGTGTGTGCGTGGTTCAGAAGGATATAGTGTGGGCATCTAATCATCCTAAGCCAAGCTTTAGCCATGTGTGTGTACACAGTTGCTGACCACCATCACAATCACAAACAGGGCCTGATCACAACTTGAGGTGACGACAACTACAGAGACATAGGAATGAGTGACGAGACTGCGCTCAGTACTGTCAGTATACTGCGTTCCAGCAGGCTATAAAATGAGTGTAAATGTCCTGCAAAACCAACAGAAATGTGTCAGCACTATTACAGGAAGAGTAAAGCTTTGGCTCGGCTCAGAGGAAGCCTTTAAAACGACTTTACGTTCTCCTGCTCGTATATCGTGAAGCGTTGCTCAGAAGTTACCTCAAAAAATGAGTTAAGTAGGAATAGCACTAAAGGCTCTGACATGAAGCATTACCTTTATGAGATGTGAAACGAGAACATGGCAATTCGATATTATGATTTCATTATCATATAACAATATTACTATTTTGCATTGCAGTGTACTTTAAATGTGAAGGACCCCTAAATATGAGGATCTTTTTGCGAGGGACACCCTTACTAAAATATAATGGCAGCTGTATATTTTCATGTAGCCTATAAAGACCCAATTACATATAAAAAAAATAGCATATTATAAATAATTTTGTTTATAACTTTAATTTTTGTCACTGACATAAAGCCAAAGCCAATTACCTGTATTTAGTTTAACTTGACTTTTCAAGAAACAATATTATGTGTAAATATGTATTTTAAGTGAATAAGTTAACTTTGAATGCCCTAAAAATATATTTTGTGAAATCTTTCTTTGCTCATCTTGAAATAAAAAATAAAAAAATAAAATAGTTTTACATGTATTTTTCTTTTTTTGTACTGTATATTATATGTATATTTCACTATGTACCACATTTTTAAATCAACATTAATTGATTTTCCTGAAAGACAAATGGAGACCAAATTTGAATTTACTAAAACAAAGACTAAATATGCATTTCGTAACATTATCCAATTCAAACGGCCCAAATGATTTCATCTGAAAAGCTAAATCATTTGTTTTTGAGGCAAAATGACAAAGACAAAGCATGCTTTCTTTGTAATAATGCGCATAGATGAATTGTTGGTAGTTTTATGTGTATTAAGAAAGTAAATAGGGTCTATTTTGATTTTACATTCACTGTAATTGCAGCGATTTTATGGAGCACTAAAAATACTAATCTCATTGTACCTGCACAATCACAATAGAGCTTGAAGTTCAAAAATAAAGACATGCATAAGCTGGGAAAGGTTGAACCGAATGACTTTATGTCCCACAAGCTTATTGTCACTAACAAAATGAAGAGAAACACAAACCCGTTTCACACACGAACACACGCAATTTCTCACAATCTCTCCCTTGAGTGCATACACACATACATGAACCGCTCCTTGAGTGTATAAACACACACACACTGATTGAAGATCGCTCAGCTTGTGTGAAGTGAAACAGGGACAGCGCTCTGTGGAGAGCTGAGAGTGTGAGATTGCTAAACGCTGATATACAGATGTGTGAGTGGAGAGAGAGATACTGAAGTGTGTTAAGAGAATAACAGCTGCTGGGAGGATCACAGGGAGTCCTACATTTTGTGCTTCAGTGGAGAGAAATGTGGTTTAATTAGCAGTAACCTTTTCGGTATCCAGAGACTAGCCCATCACATGGCCGTACACACACTCTCACACACACAAACACACACATCACCTCACGCACACAGTCAGTAGTTAAAAAGCGGCCACAAGGGCAGAAAGTTTTAATGTGACAACCAGCAGCTGTTGGCGTCAAGGTGAGTCAATGTTTATTTGCAAATAAAGCTTGTCATTTTTATAAATCTGTACACTGTAAAAAAGAATTGGTTTAACTTAAAAAGTAAGTTACCTGGTTGCCTTAATACAATGAAGGCGATTAGTTTAGTCAACAGCAACTTAAAATATTATGTTATCTGAACCACATTAGTTAATTAAGTTGATTTGACAAAAGAAAAAATGTGATAACAAATCATGAAAATACATTTTTACAGTGTAACAGTGCGTTCACTACTGAAGGGATTCAGGAGTTAAAAAACCAGCGCCTGTGAGAAATAATAATCTGTAATATATATATTACAAATTATATTATCTAAATATCAATTTTATTTAAAACCTGATGATCATGTCCTCGGGCATAATTTGAGATTATCTAAAGAGCATCTTGAGCGTCACTGAAACCAAGACCATCTGACTGCCTGTACAAAGGAGTTCAGTTTTTTTTAAATGTTTCAAAATCCTGATATATACATAAATATATCATTTTATTTAACCTTCAACACTGAATATATTGAGGGTTAAATTATATATATTTCTAAGTATATGACATTATAATATATTTAATATGAACAAAACCATGCACAAATGTAAAACAGATGAAAAAAAGTTCTCACCCTTTTTCACCGTTTCTTGTGCGGCAGGTTCAGCGTGAAATGAAGTATGCAGCAATCCCAATATCCATCACAATATCCATCGCAAAATTCCAGCTGCAGAGTTCTGGTTAGATCCAAACAAGTGAGTGAATTTGAGAGACAGGTGTGCCCTCAGTGCACGAACTGATGATTTCAGTGCAGAGAGACAGAGAGAAAGAGAGAAAGGACCTCTCGAATGAAACCTCTCAAGTCTGATTGAATCAGTGCGTGACACAAATATCCCTCACTCTTTTAGAAACAGGGTGAAAAAAGACGCTCCAAAATCTTAGAGGAAGAGTCCCAGGAAGGTTGAAATAATATGTAGTCCATGCCTCACAGGATCAGAGAGACTCCTAAAAGAGACAGACAAGGGACAGTGAGTCCTTACCCTGAGGCACTCCTAGAAGAAGAAACCAGTGCTGAGCATCCCTAAATCAGCTTTCTGTCCCTTGCACGGACACATTCATGGTCCTCTTCCATCTTCCTCACGTCTCAGGGCTTGTGAACAGTGTTAATCTCTCGCCGTTGTGCTCTGATCTGCAGCTGAAAGGTACAGAGCAAGCGAGGCACCTCCCCCACCTCCGCTAATCCAGCCCTCTATGTGACAGCCCCTTTTGTCTGCAGCCAATCAGAGCGAAGGCTCCGCCTCCAGGCCTGCCTCCATTCTCTGCCCCCTCTCTCATGCACTAACACTGATACATTATACACTGGATACTCTATTACACTCGACAGACTGATGCACATAAAAAGCCAAAGTCTGGATCTGAAAATGTACAAATGGGGGTTTAGCAAATACTCCACTAAATGTTCAGTTATAATTTGTGTTGATGTGAGTCATTTGTTTTCAGTAAGAGTGTATTTGAGTCGATGTGAGTGACACTGACTGTTGGCTATATGCAGTAAAACTTAGCAAAATTGGAAGGAAAAAAAGTTGTTTCTCCAAGACAGCAATCATGTAGTAGATATTTGTTTTTCATCTCAAAATGCTCTTCTGTGAAAAATACCTCGAGCATCAGAGACCAATATCAAAAAACTGCTCAGATTTGCCAAAATACCACAGGCTTCAATCAAAAGTCACACTCAAAGATTTCGTATCAAATTAATTCAAATCAAATAATCTGAACTGCTATCCGTGCTCAGTTTATAGCTCTATACTCTTACATATATGTAAACAATTGACTCATTTTATTTTTTCCAGTGAAAGAAAAAAAAAAAGTCAATGGCTTCAATAAAAATAACTAAGAACTTCATTAGGTCTTATAAGCTATGAATGAGCAACCTCTGAGCCTCAAAATTAGTCTCTGGGTAGTTTAACTTCATGAAAATGTGCTGAATTACAGTGACAAAGTGGAGCTCACATTATCTTGCTTATTATAGTTGGATACCACTAAGTATCCCTAAGTGTACAGTTAGGAACTCTCCTTTTCCCTTTCTAATTCAAGGTAAGGTGGTAACCATCAGAGGGTCACAATGATTTATTGGTGAAGAGAAATTAACCACTTGATACAGTACAGTTTTTTATGGTAATTTCAAATTCAGATGTAATTTTCTCTAATTCTGCAAAAAAGCATGAAAATATTATTTCATTTTGTGTATTTAGGATACATAAAATGCAATGATTTTGTACTTTTATTACAAAAATATTTGTAAAATGTAACTTGCATCAATTTCATTTTAACCACAAAATGCCGTTAAACAGTACATTATTTCAGATGTGGTGAAAAAGACACCTTAGGAAAAAAAAAATGCTGAACATTATTAGTAGATCAATTATATAAACTAGTGAGAGTGTGAAAAGTGTGTTTAAAGAAAGTTTCAAATTTTTACAAAAATTCCTTATACGAGTGACAAAATGTTTTCATAAAGGGCATTTACACTGACACTGAGTTGCAGACAAAGCAACCAAAACTCAGTTGTGTGAACCAAAATTCAGTTTCAGTGAGAGTCTGAGACGCCAGTTGTCGATGCAACAAAAAGTTGAGCAAAGTTCAGTTTTATGTAAATACAGTGACACAATACGGCAAGTACAAATGGAAATGCAGACAGTGGAATAGCTGTATTGACCTCATTGACACTCGAGGAAGAACTGCTACTAGCAACTAACAGTAAGCTAATAATAATCATAATAATAATTTGTTACATTTATATAGCGCTTTTCACTGCACTCAAAGATCTTTACATATGGAAGGGAGGAATCTCCTCAACCACAACAAATGTGACGCCAGCAATATAGCCAGAATGGCCACTAAATACAAGCTTATTGGTGGAGAGGAGACAGAGTGATGAAGCCAATCAGTGTATATATATATATATATATATATATATATATATATATATTTATAAAACGGTTAGTTCCTGTTCTTGATTCTGTCAATAGCTCACGATAAAATGATGACCAATTCACCCAACAGTTCTGTGTATCACTACACAACACCCTTAGCAACCACTCTTGGCAACGTAAACTGTATGTTCTCAACTGATATTGTTCATTGAAGCTTACTGTATTATGTAGAAGAGTGTTGTAAGAAAAAGATTGAGTGAGCGAGTTTATTACCTGCATTCAGATTTAGCATTGTCCTTCAGGTCAGTCCTATGTTCATAATAAAAAGTCTGTTTAAATGTCCGATGTATTATCTTGTCCTTTAACAGTTAAGGGGTTTTCCCGTGACTGACAGCACTAGTCAAAGCATTTGTCAGTTGCATCTTGTTTCATTTTCAAAACAATTTAGTCTTTTCAATGTAAAAGTCTTCGCTACTGACTGACACACTCATAAAAGACAGTCTTTACCGACATCTAATGGCATGAAAATGTAACTTCTGTTGCTGTTCACGGTCAGGGACTATTTTTCCCAGTGGAAGGAAGGCTTTTAGAAAAAGTTTACTACTTCATGAAAATTGCATTGATACATATTTCTGGCTTTAATATTTGTATTGTGTGGTAATCGTTTTATATAAGAGCAATAAGGTACTCAAGGCTAATGCTGTATCGTGAATAAGTTACGGCTGAAGGGTGTTGTTAGGCGCGGCACAGCGTCTCGTACCTTATTGCTTACATTATATATATATATATATATATATATATATATATATGGGGATGACTGGGAGGCCACAATGATGGATAGGGATCAATGGGCACATTTGGCCAGGATGCTGGGTTTACACCCCTGCTATTTTTCAAAAAGAGCATCCTGGGGTTTTTAATGACCACAGAGAGTCAGGACCTCAGTTTAACATCTCAACCAAAGGACAGAAGCTACTTGGTGACCTCCAGTTGTCAGTGTGAATGCACCTTTAAGTTCACACTTTTTAGATGCGTCTCACTCAGTACAGATGTTAGTAGACATCAGAGTGACAGTGATACAAATTGTTTTCACAAGATTTGCCATGACAAAGAAGCCAAAAGTCATTCAAGTTCAATGAGAGTTGGAAATTTAAGATGACATGACTGACAGCAACAGTTGGCGATGCAACAAAGTTGAACAAAGTTCAACTGTATGCAAATCCCCAGCAATTTGATGTGGCGACTACCAGTGTAGAAAGTGCAAAACTGGCGACTACCAGTGTAGAAAGGAGAAAAACAAGCGACTCGTGATACAAATGGATTCAGCAGTCGAACAAGAATGCCTACTAGTGACCAACAGTCAGCGACCTCCAGCAATTCAGTCGCTGTCATTGTGAACATATGGTCACACTTTTAGTTGCATATGTCTCAGTACAGTTTGGAAGTTTCCTTATCCGCAGCACTAATCCAAGGTGAGCTTTAGACATGGGAGGGTGATGTGATTTCTTGCCCATATGGGCCTGTCAGGTCTGCATCTGGAGGATAGGAACTTGGCAGTGCTTTTGAGTATGCGTGTGTTTGCATGCATGCTCGGAGCATCAGGAAATTAAGAGTTCCTCAAAGAGGTCAGAGGTCATCCCCTCTCTGCAGTCTGTTGCCCGAGTCCTCTTTGCAGTTTTCCGTGCAGACAGAAGGCATTATTTTCAGCCGGGCGGCCACAGACGTGCACCATCACACCAAAGCACTTCATGCTCCAGAAATTGCAGAGCTGCACATGAGCACCAGGAGCTCTAGTCAAATGCAGACAGCACAACCCCCCATGAAGCACCTGCCTCACACATGCAGGGAGCTCTGGCAGAGCTGTGAAAGTGGTCAGTTTGTTGACAGCTGTTTGCCGAGACGGGAGGTATTGATTATATCTTGGGGGTGGTGTGAGGTTGTCTCGGTCTCTCTCAGGACTATCCAACCCCATCCCTCTTTATTCCATCTTTCTCTCTTTGTGCCTTACTGGACAAAGAGAACGCCTCTGGGGAGGATGCTTGCCAATGTCCAGACAAGTGCTGAATATTTGATGCGTCCCCAGTGGCATCGGGAGTCTGTTAATGGCTATCTTTAACATACGACCCCCTAGATCAAAGGCTTG
The DNA here is from genome assembly GCA_037101425.1 of Elopichthys bambusa. Classification (NCBI taxonomy): domain Eukaryota; kingdom Metazoa; phylum Chordata; class Actinopteri; order Cypriniformes; family Xenocyprididae; genus Elopichthys; species Elopichthys bambusa. Next base: position 4,568,185 of record CM074441.1, read on the forward strand.
ACACTCTCTGTGAACATACCCTATCAATAATGTACCACCGCAGACCAAAATTAACACACACAGACACAAATTAGAATTGAAAATGGAATGACAGACTAGATCTTTGTGGTTAGATATTCAGGGTCATATCATTATCAGCTTTTTTCATTTACTTTTGACTTTTGTCAAAAAGACTTGTTCATTTTGCATCTTATTTTACCAGTTATCACTATTACATGTCCATCCATCCATATTTTTCCAAACTGCTTGTCCTATGTATGGTCACGGAATAATGAAACCTAAGCCAACATCAGTCACTCACACCTGCGAGCAATTTAGTGTCTCTAATTGCTGCATATCTTTAGATTGTAGGGGAAACTGGAGCAACCGGAGGAATCCTGACTCCAACACAGGATCCTGCCTCAGCCGTGACTCGAATATGCCACTCAAATATAACCACTGTGCCACCCAATATTTAATGTCCGTGGTAAGTACCTAAGTAATAAGCAGTTTAATTAACAGTCAGATGGTCATTCTCACAAAATAAACCCCTTCATGGTGATAAAGACCGGCTGACTGTACGTAATCCCTTAAGGCCCTGATATACTCACAGCAAAGTTATTTTTTTGTTCTTCACTTAGTCAAGACACGTCACATGCTTGTTTATATAGAACTTTATACAGATTGCTTTAAAGCAAGCAGTTTATAGTTTAAAACATGAAAACAACTGTCAGTGTAGCATTCAGTTAGAATTACAACATCATTTTCTATTATAAAGCAGCTCTCCAGTGTGTTCATGTTACTCACATCTGACCTCAACGGACTGAACAGAAGAATGAACCAGAGAAGATGTCCACGTCAAAGAAGGGAAAGCCACATTATGTAATTGCCACGGGTAGTACTTCATTTCGATGGTCCACTTTAGACATTCTACTAAATACAAAGTTCTGTCATGAAACTCTAGATGGCACAGGATGATAGGTCCTTAACTCAACCTGCTTGTAATTACATCATTCTTTGTAGGGCACAGCTGATTGGATCCTGCTGTATCAGTAGCCAATGATCTTGTGTGCTCAACCTACAAATACTTGGTTAGCATTTGCCTTAGCAGTGCAGCGCACATTCAGAAACCCTCCACCTTCCCCAGCTCCACCTGTATAGATCTGATACGGGTAATTCATGTATGCAATATTGTACAGCAGTAGCGTGTCTTTCTTGCTCACAGCAGCGTGTCTTGTATGTATTGACAGTAACAAGTCCCGTACTTGATCTGCAGCAGCAGCAATAACCAACAGCAGCAGCAGCTTAGCAGATCTTTTTCGCCAAGATCAAATATATCAACATTGTCATACACATTACCATGCCAAACTCTCTGAGAGATGTCATGACAGAACTAAAAATAGAAGTCAAGGGTAACAAAAATGCTTTGGTTACAACATTCTTCATAATATTTTCTTTTGTGTTTCACAGAAGAGAAAGTCATGCAGGTTTGGAACGACATGAGGGAAAGTAAATGTTTGTTAACTGCATTCATGTTTTGCTAACCCCAGCAAAACATTCACAAGGGAATTCATGGGCCGGATGGGCTGGATTTGTCCAGGGCCAAATTTTAGCCCCAGTCCAGCCCTGAATAATATTCTAATGAGAGAAAGTTTACATGTAGTTGCAAAGTTACTTATAAATAGTAGAGAGTGGACCATCGAAATAATGTGTAACCTTGCCACGGACCAATTGTAGTCTGAAGTTGTTCACCAGCCGGAGCGAACTTTTCTGGAAAGTTTGCTTTGGCAAGCTGTTTCAAACTCACGGAACAAACAACAAACAACCGGGGCCTTTAAATTACATGTAAGTGGCTAATAATGTTCAGGCTTGCATATATGACAATATCTACAGTAGTGGTAACCTCAATCCATTTTATATGGATTTATCTAATGGCATTAGAGTTGTCAAAAGTACCAACTTCAGTACTGTAATTTAAAAAATGTGACGCTTTGAGCGCTGTCTAGCGGATTCGTAAAAACACCTCTGATTGGCCACTGTGTTGACGCGCTCATCGGATATGTCAGTGATTGGTTACAATGATCAACGCACAACAGCATTTGAAAGCACATGGAAGTGTTTGAATTTAAAAACGTTTTGAAAGCGGGAGCGTTTGACAGCAGGAGTCTCTCAGTAGACTGGTCCGCGATAGACGCCTGCTTTCAAAAGCTCCTGTGTGTATCTGTGTAAGCACTTGGTGAAGAGCGTCATTGATGACTATTTACAACATTTTTACAGCGTTGATCATTGAAGCCAATCACAGACATATCCGATGAGCCGTGAAATCAATGGCCGAATCCATTCAACAGCGCTCAAAGCATCACATTTTTAAAATTTCAGTACCAACTAGATACTGAAGTCGGAACTTTTGACAACTCTAAATGGCATAATTCTAATTTAAGGTACAGCTCTTCCTGGATTAAATGAAAACAAATTGCTCTCAGCGAGATATGACTTACTGGTGCGAGCAGCCATGAAGGGCTGTGCAGCATGTTGTGCAGCATGTTGCAGGAATGAAAGTTTGAACAACTGAAGTAGAAGAGATGCTAATGCTGCTTACGTTGAGTAGTTCCTGTTATGTCGAGCGAGAGAGCGAGAGAAGTTTCAAAGGGAGAGAGAGAGAGAGAGAGCAGGGAATCTAAAGCACGCGAGACACACACAGTCGCATGGCGCATGGCTACACATTGACATAAATGCGACTTGAATCATCTAAACACATGAGCAGCCAGCAGAACCCAGAAAACAGAAATGACTCATTCCCACATGTCCGATTTCAGGCGAAATGTTCCATCTCCATTTCTCTCTCCAGCAAGTCCATGTATGTGTGTGCGTGTGTTTGCAGTTTCATGCTCCCATTACCACCAACTGTGTTTTACTTTCACAGACCTGCAATACTTTTCATAAGAGTCAAAATATGGGAAACATCGAATGGTACATCACACCGCCAGCTCAGCGGGATTCAGCCGCATGACATGGTTGTCTAACCCTGAACTCCGTCAAACTCTGTTTAATGAGGCCAGCAGGACTGGGGCATGAGCCGGGCCAGAAGGGGTCTTAAAAAGCCCCGCAATGCAGTGGAGGAAAGACTGAATACACAAGGACATCTCACTACCCAAGTGTTCAATTAGCATAGTGTAAGCGGTCCACACCCGAAGCACAGTGTGGGGTCCAACAAGGACACTTAAAGTGTACAACTTACTTTGCAAACAGCTCTGAAGTTTGCTAACCCATTGCGACACTGTCAGGGGAGTGTGTGCTTCTCTAAGCTGCCATCTTGGAGCACGTTTTTAAATAGTCACAATTTTGACACTTCATTTAGGTGATAAAATTTTTAAACCTCTTAAAAACCTCAATGCATCATCCAGCGTCTACTGTCCTGTGGAACATTGGCACAGGTCCGTCCGCCGCTTTAATTAAGCATTTCATTTCAGCATAATGCCATCTCAGTAGTTATAACATTGACAGCCACGAGGATTTGGCAGAGGAATAGAAGTTTGGTGAAGTGGGTTGGAGACATTGGGGAAGCTTCTTGGCACGTGTAGATGGCGAGAGGTGCGTGTAGTTTTCTCGGCGTAGGCAGACGGGGAGAGGAGTATCTGAGTTGTGGAATGTCATGGCAGATGGAGGCAGATGGCCATTCATATTCCTGTATCTCATTACAGCTTCTCTGAGTTTCATATGATCAGTAAAAAACTCCCTAACAGATGCATTAGACCTTCAGTGTGTGGCCCGTTAAGTCGGGGGACAGCTTTTACTGGCCAAGAGGGCCGCTTTACACACACTCGGATGTAATAGATGTATCTGCCTTGCAAATATGAGACGGTAAACTGCAGGGTGGCACAAATTTGACTGCTAATATGTCTTTGCTTCTGACTAAAATGCAGAGCTTAGGGTTCCCATGGTCATGGAAAACCAAGAATAAAAAATTTGAATTTTAAACATGTGTTTTCTAGTTTTTGTCTGAATATATGGAATCAGCTAGATTGCTTTTTTGTTGCTCAAGCAATTTTAATGTCTGAATTGTGAGCAAATCAGTTTTTTTCAATGAAATGGTCAAACAGATTCACTTATTTATTTATTTATTTATTTTATTTTTTTGATTGATCTAAAATTGAATTAATTATTAATAGTGGTCAAAAAACAAACAAAAACAAAAGTCATGGAAATTAATAACATCATAAAGGCAGTTATACTGTGTAATAAAATACTTAATTTGCTAGATATCGTTTTATTGTGCACAGTTTGTAAGCAAATGGTCCTGAAAATTCATTGGTCATTCATAAAATGTACGGTATGGATGGATTGATTTCAGCAGCTCAAACAGACGTCAGATGCAATTTGACGAAATCAGAGAGTCATGATGAACATGTACCATCATTTCAGAGTCCAGCTGTGGTTTTATAAGTGTTCGACCACAGAATACTTGGAATCACCTTTTCAGCTCAAAGGTCACCTCCTCTGTCATTACTGCAAATACCACAACAAAACTACACACTAACTTTACTTTCAACAAAATGAGAGTTACTATGAATGGATGACACATCCACACTGACCGCGGACGTTTAGCCGATAGTTACGCTGGCAAAAAAATGCTTCAGCAAATAGAATAAGAGTTTATATTGGCAAACTGTCATCACAACATGAAAGACGTTCCCAAGAAAAAGTCATTTTTTGGCCTGTCACAACCCTTCCACTCCATCATGCTGAACTCTCACAATAAAGCCTTTTGTCCTGTGCTATGCGCAAAACAATCTGTTGTCCTGGCATCTTTGACAAATAGAGGCTTACAGAGACCTGCAGGAAAAATATTGAGAAACAAAGACACCAATCACTTTGATGTTTTATGAGAACTGTAGTTAGAAATTCAGTGCATTATTGCTCATTGTAGATAGCAACTGTTAGGGGATGAATACTGAATAATTCCCAGCTGCCTGGTCTTAACTGGTTTAAGCTGGTCTTCCAGTCTCCTAGCCTGGCCAAGCTGGTGTTTAGCTGGTATACCTAGGTGGCCAGGTGAACTCCAGCTAAAAAGTGGCTAAAAACCCATCTAAAACCAGCTTAGTGTCACAGTCACCCTCATGTTCTGTTTGTTTTGGTCTTCTCTTGTCACATGTGCCCTCTTGTTCTAAGTTCCCGCCACCCATCAGTCACCATGGACACTAACCACCATCACAGCTGCACGTCATTAGTCAATCTTCTTTTGTGTATAATAGTTCCTGTTTGTTTTCAGTTCCTTGTCCTATCACCGTCATTATATGTTGTGTTGTATCTGCCATTCTGCCTGTTTGGATTAAACTTGGATTTTTAAATTGAACTCTTCTCCTTCGTCTTCCTTCGCGAACACACCCATGACAGATGATTGGACCGCCCGAAATGGACGAGAGGGCAATAATACTCGTCCGGTCTCAGGAGAACCCAGACCATTTTTCGCTTGTCAAGGACTTTATTTGTTTGGCCGTCACCAGCTCCCTGGAAGACGAGAGCCTCAAGACCTTGTTCCAGATCGGGGCTACTTTCCACCAACGCCTCGACCTCCAAGACACCACCGGACTGAACTGGAGAGAAGCTGTCATTCGGTGTCTGGAGAGTGTCGCGCCCTGATCTGGAGCACAGCCAGACTCAGAGCCCGTAGCAACACCCTCGACCGCGGAGAACTCACATGTGCCCCCCGCAAACGGTGAGCCAGCACCCGCCAGAGCCCGAGGAAGAGAAGAGAAGACAGAGCTGACCCTCACCCCGGATGTGCAGCCCTACCGCAAGTCTGACCAGGGGTGTGAGCCAGCGACATCAGCGGACGAGGGAGTCACGATAACGGAGGATGAGGACTGGCTGATTGACTTCAGTGAGGAAGTTCCATCTCCAACCTTTTCCCACCTAGTATCTTCATCTTCATCACTGTTTCTGAACGGTATAAATGACTGTAAAGACTGTATATTACTCACCGTTATGCCGTCAATATCCTCACCACCTCCATCACCCCCAGAGCTCAGCCAGTCTTCCAACCATCTAGACTCCTCCCTCCCTCATCTTCACCGAGGGCTGTCGGCACTGGGGAGCTCTGGGTCTGTGCCCTCGGCTGTCTATCATACTACACCGCCAGGGGATCGTCGTCCTCCCTTCATCACTCCCTCATCACCTTCACTTTGCCGCTTCCAGAACCCCCTCCGGCCCTCCCCGTGCATGTCCCGTTACGGAGGGGGATGTAATGTCACAGTCACCCTCATAATCTTCCTTTGTGTATAATTTCCGATCACCGTCATTATACCGTTGTATCTGCCATGTTTGGATTAAACTTGGATTTTTATATTGAACTCTTCTCCTTCGTCTTCCTTCGTGAACACAGCCGTGACACTTAGATTGGTTAAAGACGATATATATTCAGCAGGGTTGTCACAATTTTAATGGCAAACTCTGAATATCTGAAGCGTCAAATTATCTCTTTTGACTTTTATGTCAGATTTAAGGCCCATTCACACCAAGAAAATAAAGATAACGATAAATATATAGTTCTAAAAATCGTTCTAAACATAAAAGAATAGCACTGTGCTATAACGATAATGATCTAGAGAAACGATATCGTTGGGATCACTTTCAGAGCAATGATATATATATATATTTTTTTTCTTGCTGTTGAACGATAAAACACTGACAGCCAATCAGAATCCATTCGAATTTAAGGGCTCACGCATTTAAAATGGCAGACGACATTGCGGAGAAGTTAATCGCAGAGGTCCAGAAAAAGCCACCACTGTTTAACAAGTCAAACCCCCTTTTCAAAGGTACTTGATGGATATATGGAAATCAATTGGTCAGATCCTTGGAATAAATGGTGAAAAGTACTAACGATGAGATCATTATGCAAGACTATCAAACAGTGTGACATAAATTTACCTCAGGTATCCAGCACTACTTTCAACGCTTCCTTTGAAGTTGCAGCGAAAAAGAATAGGCGTTGTTTTTATTCAACTATATTGATTTTGTCAGGTAAATTCACTGTTAGATTAGATCGATTACACTAGCTATTTACAAAAGTCGTGTAAATGCAACAAGAACAGCAAAAACATGTTGTAAACACTTTAAAACCGCAGCGCGTGAGCTTAGAATAAACAGAGCGTTATCATTCGTTAGTGTGGACGCAAATATAGTTATCGTTATAGTTATCTTTATAGTTATCGTTCTTGGTGTGAACGGGCCTTTAATCTACATTGTAGTTTTAACCAGCTTAAACTGGTATTAGCATGGTATGGCTGGTTTCTAACAAGGCTAAGAAGGTTTGCTGGTCTAATCTGGTTTAAGATGGTTTAGCTGGTCTCTTGGCCAAGCCAAGCTGTTTGTTCAGCTGGTTTTGCTAGTTGGCCAGCTGATCTTCTATGCCGACCAATGCCCAAAATCCCTCTAAAGTCAGTAAACTAGACAAAAGGGGAAACCATCTAGACTATCTAAGACCAGTTTAGACTGGTTTTGGTTAGTTTAAGCTTTTTGTATAAGAGCAATGAGGATTTTTTTTCCAATTAAAACTGATCAACAATGGCTGTAACAGTGAGTGTTTCACTGATAATACTTAGAGTGAACTTGGCAAGGTCTGTTTCTAAATTCTGTTGTTGGAGGCAGAAAGTAATTGGACTCTAAGCTGGCCTCTCAAATAAGACTTTATGGCCAATTTTAAGCCCAGAATTCAGCTACCTTCCGTTCACACACACTTAAAGGAATCTGCAGCATGATACACACACAATAGGATTCTGGAAAAGCGCAGCAGGTGTTGTTTGTTCTCACGGAGTGTCTGTTTTACATGGTAGGAGCTGTTTACAGACTTAAAGCAGAAGATTGAAAACGAGTCCTGCTGTGCAGATTGACAAAAACGCACACATTTACACAAATGCACATTCAGGGGTACAAACACAATGAGATAAGGTGAATAAAGCCCTCTCTATCTGTTTATCATCTGCAAAATCAGTTCAAGCATTCTGTTCACTACCTGACATGACCCTTGTTGCAAGTTAATCTGATGCCGAGACACATTTTTGGATATTTTATGAGCATATAAGTATGAAAGATAACAGCTATTTAAGAAGTGTAGTTCACCAGGGTTACATTATGATCCCTTTATTATCCCTTTATTATCCCTACCTTATATTATTAGCACACTTAATTTCTGGCCTCAGGCCTGTCCCAAATGGCACCCCAAACACTCGCAGTCTTCCTACGAGTCCAAACTAATATAATATTAATGAAATAAAAGGCCACTAAAGTGTATTTAAAGAGAGTAGACTTTCATGACTGTTTCTAAACACTTTTAAAAAGTGCACTTTTTGTTATAATAATGTCAAATTAAAAGTTTTATTTTAAAGTACATTTTAAATTATTGTTTTAATGGTCTTTGTTTATAAAGAAGTACACTTATTTTTATGTGTTGACTTACATACTAAAGCACATGTAAAGTACTTGATTATAATTTTAACTAGGGATGGATGTACCTGAAGCCTACTCCAAATTCGGGAAAAGCACAGAAAATGAATAAAGCATTCTACGGAGCCCCTAAAGGGACACGGTTAGGCATTCTGTAGCGGTCAGTAAATCAGATTTCACTTCTCTCCTTACTATCTTCACGTGATATGACTGACAGGATGATGTCAGAGGATTTGGTGCGCAACAGATCCTGAGTATCACTAAGAAATATCTTAGTAGGCCATGCGTGATTGCGAATCGAAAAGTGAAAGTAAAAAGCAAGCGTGCGTTCAAATTCGATAGTATGGAGAAAAAACTATGGAAGTCAATGGGGCCCATCAACTGTTTGGTAACCCACATTCTTCAAAATATCTTATAAGAAAGAAATTCATACAGGTTTGGAACAACTTGAAGGTGAGTAAATGATGACAGAATTTTAATTTTGGGGTAAAATATCCCTTTAACTTTAAAAGTATATGATAAAACTGTATTTTTCTCAAGGGACATTCAGCCCACCATGAGGTTTTTAGTGGCCTATACCACCACAATCTGGCCACAGTTTTTTCAAAAATTTACTTTTGTGTCTTCAGTACAAGTTAATGATGCAACAAATCAGCAGGTTACATTATAATGATTAAAACTGTCTTTACTGCAAAAGAGACCATGTTGATTTCAGCACGTTTGCACTAAGAGCTCAAAGCAACAAAACTACATTTCTCCCACTGTAATGACACAAAGTTACCTACACTTTGCTTATAATAAGATGCTTTTTTCAACGTCAAGTCATGAGATCGCACTGCATAAAGGGCATTAAACGTAATATTTTTACTCTATTAATATACAATCTTAATAGAGTAAATATTAAAATATATAATTAAAATATTAAAAAAATATTAAACTTAAATATAGTAATATTAAATATAATTAATTAAAATTTTCTGGGAAATCAACCTACTAATAGCTAATTTATAACATACTCTTCAAATCAAGCTAAGATTGGAGAAAATATTTTAACAGAAAAAAGAAAAAGAATTTTTTTTTTTCAAACATTGCCTCATAAAACATAATTGCCAAATGGTTAAAAATAGAACTGCACATCTTCTGGGAATTTTGCAGGTAAAGTCAGAGATTAACATTTGCGTTCACCGTATGTTCCTGTTTGCAACTCTGCATAAGTCTTTCTCATTCCCGTGTCACTTAAAATGTCTCTCACTCTTCATTTCCTATGCTTTCCTATCGGTTCCTGTTTATCTTCTTGCTTTAATAGCTGCCTCTGCTCTCTTCATTTGTCTCTCTCTAATGGCTTTCTTGTTCCTGCTCATGCATCGTCAACATAGTTCCTCCGGAACAGCACCGCTGAGTTCGGACCAAAGGCTCAGTCCTTTCCTGAAACTCAATAGGGATTATGAGCCCAGTTAATCAGAAACCTTTCCACTCTTAAAGCACAGTGTGTGTGCTTGACAAAGCATGCGCTAATCTGCCGCTTTCCTTTGTGTTTTCTTCCTCTGATCAAGAACCCAATTACAGCTTTAAGAAAACGCAAACAAACAATCAGAGCTTCACAGAACACACCGTGTTGTCAGTTCTCACCCCCTTAACTAAATCAATCACCGGCTTCATGAGATTCCTGATTAGCAATTTGCATGAGCTGGAGGGGAGCTGTCGATACCCAAGTGAAGTGAAACGGTATTGATAGCATTAGAGACTGCGATCTCTTAGAATACAACAAAAGCACTATTGCTCTTTTATTTTTTACAAAGATGTGTACCTCCGGTGTTAAACAAGAGTTTATGTATATTGACTTTTTCTAGTGTAGGCTTTAAATGTTTTGATGTTTTGTGTACTTTTTGATTTTGAATAAATCATATTTATAGTCAACATTTCTCTCACTTTGTCCACCATATCAGATGGATTGCTTCACTGAGCTTGCCACAGTGCATTCTGGGATTACCTTACAATTAAGTTCAATTAGTTACGTTTTAGTCAGTTTTACAGCATTTGTTGTTAATGTCAGTTTTAAAACTGAAAAGTGAAATAATTGTATTGAATGTGCATTTGTCGTGCGTTTCAAATCTTAAAAATATATTTTTAAAAATCTGTATACTTAAAAAGTGCATTTCGTAATAATGTCAAATTAAATTTTTTACTTTACGGAACATTTAAAATCGTTATGTTTTAATCTTTTGTCATGCTTTAAAGTGTTGACTAACATACTAAAACAGATGTGAAGTACTTTTAACTGTAGTGCATTTTTGACCTTTTATGCCCCCTTTCACAAGATGTAATATAAGCCTCTAGAGTCCCCAGAATGTGTCTGGGAAGTTTCGGGTCAAAATACCCCACAGATCATTTATTATCTTGCCAAATTTTCCTCTATTTGGGTGTGAGCAAAAACACGCCATTTTTGTGTGTGTCCCTTTAAATGCAAATGAGCTGCTGCTCCCGGCCCACTTTCCAGAAGAGGGCGGAGCTTTAACAGCTCACGCTTCAGATACTCAACAACAACAAAACTGGAGAATCTCACGCAGCTAAAATGAGGATCATCAATAACAGTGTTTAGCCTTATATTGTTCAAACCGGAGTTGGACACTGACGGAGAGACTCAGGAAGAAGTTACAACTTTTAGAATAAAACTGGACGTTTCTGAATGGTTAGTGGATAAATGTATGTAGTTGCTGTGGAGTTCATTCAACTCATCAACTAGCATGTGCTGTCAGGTTAATCTTTTGTACAAATCCAGCGTTGAACTAACCCTTTTTGAAGCAGACCGGCGTAAAATGTATATCTCCAGCTACGGTTAGAAAACAGAAATGGCAGACTGTGTACAGCTCACTCAGGGCGGTATCTATGCTAATAGGGCAGATCGTCGCTAGTCATTGGCGGGGCTTCCCTACTCTTACGTAAGAAAGAAATCTGGAACTGTGTGTTTGGAGAGACTGTTTATGATTTATAGGGATTACAAAAAAGGAGTGGGTGGATTTTTACCATCATAGGCTAGTTGTTTACTGCGGACACACATCTGTGTTCAAACAGCCTATAAAAGTGAATTTTACATAATGTTATGAAGGCAACATAAATAAGTTTCCTACCTTTTGGGAAAGCTTTCAATTCCCATAACTGCTTAAAAGGCTCCCTACCTAGGAGGCTCACTAAGTATAATGCAAAGTGAGCAAAAAGCACCAACATGCCATATTTAATCTGATCAACCTTTCATGTTGTTAATAGCACTATGAAAATGCAAATAGTGGAACCAGATTCCCTCCTGGAGTGATGCCCAATCCATGCGGTGCCTGATATGTAATTATATGATTACCATGTTTCATAATGAAGCTGATGAAAAAATCATGCATGGCAATCACACAGGGAGCTTTCAACATCTGATTGCTCCTGCGTTCAGCTGTTTTACTGGCTGCAGAGCTGAGTGCTGGGTCCAAGGAAAAAATATGCAAGTTTACTTAAGCTAGTAAAGAGCGCCATTGTTTTTTGACTTCTGGTTCCAGCATGATTCTGGAAATGTCTTTGCCCAAAAGAAAATTGTTAGTTAAAGAGTGCCCTTACAAATTCCCTATAGAATAATAACTTAATTGGTGAATTATTGACTTGTTACACAAATGACCATAGTGGAAAAACAGAGAGAACATTGACATGGGATTGATCAATACATTTGTCAATGCAATTAAACATACACAAGCAATTTCACACCTCAACAGATCTGTGCCTAAAATTCTATACCTGCACAGTGGAATATGTGTTTGATAAAACCATCAAAGCATAACAATTTACCTGTCTATGCCAGGCTATCTCCATGCCCCTTTACCATCTCCTCTAGTCTGCCTTATAAAGCATAATCTTAGTGTCAGATCAATGTATTGATGGCTAAATTGTTCCCATGGGAAAGAGAATGCAGCCAGTTTTTTTTTTTTTTTTTTTTGAAACAACAAAGGTGCTTCAGACAAACAATAGAATCCTCTAGAAATCCAAGACATGTGCATTCTAAAAAATGCTGGGTTAAAAATAACCCAAGTTGGGTTAAAAATGGACAAACCCGGCAGTTGGGTTAAATGTTTGACCCAACCTGCTGGGTAGTTTTATTTAACTCAACTATTGTTTAAAAATTACTATATTGCTAGCTTAAAATCAACCCAAAATAGGTTGGAAATTAACATTTATTAATATTTTTAATGAATGAACATGTATTAACAAGTTTAACAAATAATAATAAATTAAATAATAAACATTTATTAAATTGCTTACTAAAAAAAGTTCACCTCTTGATTATTACTGTTACCTCTAGTAATTATGTGTCTGATTTTTAATTTCCATCCTATTCTAGGTTCATTTTCAGCCAGCCATATAGTATTTTTTAAACAATAAATGAGTTAAATAAAACGGCCCAGCAGGTTGGTCAAACATTTAACCCAACCGCTTTGTCAAAACAACCCAAACGCTGGGTTTATCCATTTTTAATCCAACTTGGGTTGTTTTTAACCCAGCATTTTTTAAAGTGTATTATTTGAATAAGATATTTTCAGTTCAACAGATGGTCATAGCTCAGGCAATTTGCTTTAATGTAACCTCAGCCTCGCCTTTCTGATCATTCTCTCATCGAGTAACATCTCTGTTAAACAGCTTCATGCCGTACCAGCAAATGCTCCATCAGTTGCTCACGCAAATGCGGTGCCATCCGTCCAGCACCGTCTACACGTCTCCAGCCCCACAAATACTCAATTACCTTAATCCTCTTACTCACAAAATAATCTCCATCCTCCTTAACTTTGATGTCCCATTCTGCACCTATGACCGCAGAGACTATTTGATATATCTGCAGGCTTTTTGTAATGCTATGGTTTGGATTTGTGGAAAATTAGAAAAATTATTGGAAATAATCTGTGAATTCAGTGTAAACCTCCAGTTAAAGGAATTGTTCAAATGAAAATTAAACTTCTGTCATCATTTACTCAACCTCATGTTAATCCAAACCTGTATGCAGAACTGTATAAAAAAGTACACTTTTAAGTTAAACCAACAATTCTTTTTTACAAAGTAAGTTTTCTGGTTGCCTTAAAAATCAGAGTTAAAAATTTAAGTTAATTTAATGAAGGTGATTGGTTTAATCAACAGAAACTCAAAATATTATGTTATCTGAACCATATTAATTATGTAAGTTGATTTGACAAAAGAAAAAAATGTTGTGATAAATCATGACTTTTTTTTTTTTTTACAGTATAGGCATATTCAACCATTTTTGGCCCTATATTAAAGGTGAAAGATTCCCTGCAAGGCTGGCATTGACTCAAACATATACAAAAGTTTAAGATTCAGGAAAAAACTTACTCTGAAAAAAACCCCGAAAGAACAGTGACAGTATGGGACAAAAGAAAGCCAGAATGAATCTTATCACTGGAGTGCAAAGGGCATCTGCATTCTCGCTCTCTCTCTCTCTCAACCTCTCTTACTTTGTCCTCTCTGTCCTTCCTCCTGCTCCTGTTCCAATTCAAGGCACTCCTAAATCCTCTTCCTCTTCGGAAGCATCTTATCAACCCAAATCGACTCTCTCCAGTATGACATTAATTAACCCTGCTTAATTAACGCCTTTGTTACGAAGCCAAAAACTTGACCCAGTCTTTCACAAAGCTCCAGTCCAAAGCAGAGAATATCAGCCAACATTTGACCATTTCTCAGACGAGCCCTGTTCATCTGCCAGTAGATTTGATGCTTTACAACACCTTTCAAAGCTACTGTTAGTATTAAAGCCATTGACATTTATGTTCTTTACCCAAGGGATGAAGACCTTCTTGTATCGCTTTGGCAGGTTTCATCCAAATGGCTGTCTCCTCCACTGGGGACACTCACAGGAAAATGAATAACGATTTTTAATTGTCTGTCTTGCTAACTGATAATGCGGCAAGTGATTTTTAAATGGCCTACTTGCTTGCCAATTTCAGAGGGAACGATTTCTTGCTGCCTGACTGCTCAGAAGTAAATATCAGAGGAATTAAAGTGAACAATACTTCAGAAACCTGCCTCGGCTGGGTTTCAGGGGTCACTCGCTTGAGAACAAAAACTATCGCAGAAAGGCACGCAAGGTCATAGACCAGAACATGTATCCACTGAAAGCTCCTCACAGAAAAATAGCTCCACCTTTACATCCAGACTTTATAAATTCTATGAAGTTTTTTCTCCTCCGAGATTGAATTTCGCCATAGTGATTGTTTTAATTTCGACTGCACAATTTGTCAAAGTGACTGAGAAGAGATTTTCACTGGCACAAAACTACCAATAATTAAGCATCAATCAGAAGTATGGCTTATGAAAAATGTTTATTTTAAAAGATGATTGTACTTTTCATTGCAGTTAAATGTCACAGCTTAAAAACCCCATGATTGAAGTTTTTTTTATGGAAAAACTTGAAATCCATCAATAACTTTTAACATCCATTGAATTTTTTCATTTTAGAAAAGGCTCTTTATAGTAAAAAAAAAGGGTTCTTTAGATTTTTAAGTTCTTCACACAAAGACAAAAGTGACTCTTTTAACAACTTTTCACTGAAAGGATTTTTAAGGAACCAAAAATGATTCTTTGATGGCATCACTGAGGAAAGAAAACCCTTTTGGAACCTTTATTTTTAAGAGTGTAGAGTAAGAACCACTCACCCTAAATTATTACCTGTCTCAGACTATAACAATTAGAAAATCATCTCAATGGAAGTTGATCGACTGGCAAATACATGAAATCTGCCATCTTGTTTTAACGCCAATCAGCTGAGTTGGAAATGTCATGTGACTATTACTCTAGAGCAGGAAAATGACACCCAGATGTTCGTTTATTTATAGGCATTCATTTCTGGTGTAATACAAGATTCAGTCCCCCTGCAAAATCGCAAAATTGGGACTCCAAAGCGATTTCACTGTGATTTCAACTGTTTGAGGTATACTACTGGGTTTATATAGTCTTATATACAGTATTATAGTTCATTAAATGTCTTTTAAATTTTGTAAGATCATATAAGCTGGCAAGTGACTAAATGCTACTGGCCCTTCGATATGCATTACCTCAACTTTAATAGGATATCCTTTTAAAAAAAAGAAAAGAAGAGTGCTTAAAGGATTAGTTCACTTTCATATGAAAATTACCCCAAGCTTTACTCACCCTCAAGCCATCCTAGGTGTATATGACTTTCTTCTTTTTGATGAATACAATCAGAGATATATTAATAAATATCCTGACGCATCTGAGCTTTACAATGACAGTAATCGTCTTCTGTATTCAAGTTACGAAGAAAGTGTAAACTGGCGTCACATCAGTTACACTTTTTCCGTAAGTTGAATAGCAAAGGCGTAGGATGTAGCGTAAACTTTTTGAACTGCTAGAGTTTTACACATTTTAGTAAGTAGAATATGGAAGGCGGTCTGCTAGATATTTAACTTCATAACTTGTTAATTTTTTTTTTTTTTTTTTTACATAAACGCATTGTTTCGCTTCAGAAGGCCTTTATTAACCCCCCAGAGCCGTGTGAATATGAATATGTTTATGATGGATGGATGTGGATGGAGACACTTTCTTCAGCTCATACTCATTTGGTAATGCTTACTGCCATTATAAAGCTCGGATGCGTCAGGATACTTATTAATATTTCTCCGTTTGTGTTCATCAGAAAGAAGGAAGTCATATACACCTATGGCTTGAGGGTGAGTAAAGCTTGGGGTAATTTTCATTTTAAAGTGAACTAATCCTTCAATTGTATTGAATGTGCACTTGTAGTGTGTTCCAAATCTAAAAAGTACATTAAAAGAAAAAAAAAAACTGTACTTCCATTAATGTAGTATTAATGAAATAAAATGCCACTTTAGTGTACTTAAAGGGAGTTCACACTTTCCTAAGTAAACTTTTAAAATGTGCTTTTTTGCAATTTACGTGTATTTAATATAAATGTAAACATTTTAATTTATTGTAAATAACATGCAATTATGTGTCCGATAACAATACATTCAGGTCATACTTTTAAAGTATATTACTTCCATAATACTGTTCTTAAAACTTTGCTAAAGTGTACTTCTTTTTCACAAGTTTATACATTACCACCATTTCATAGGGTCTTTAACATTGTGAACCTGGAAAGGTATTTATATATAACAAACCTTTCTTTGTCAGATTGGTAGACACAAATAACTACTGGAAAATCTGGAAAACAAGTGTATAATTTGATGAAGAGAAACTGAATATATAGAGGAATTTTTGTCTGTATAATCATCCTCCCTCTGCAGAAGAAGCCACAAGCTGAAAATATAGTTGTGACACTTTTCAAAAGAAATATAACCAATCGAAAATATATCTGCGCCTATGACAGCATCATCGCTGTTATGGTATGTTTCCTCAAAGCTATCTTTTATGTCTTACTGAGACTCTTGCACTCCTTACTCTCTGATTTGATTGAAGCAAGAGAAGCTTTTGCAAGTCATGATCTCAAAACCAGACAGGCAGGGCTTCAAATAACACCTCCGATACTTTTGCTTTTAAATGCATGTTTTGATGTGATCCAGATGGCCTATTGGAGGTTTAATAAAGTAGATATTCAGTTTGAGAGTGACTTTGTACAGATCAAGTGCCATCTTCTACAATAGGATGGATGCATCGTACTTCAGCTAAACTGATTTTGGGTTTTACCCTGAAGCATTTCTTTCTTTTATAAAAGTAATTTGCCTGCTTTGCACATAGCCTATATATATATATATATATATATATATATATATATATATATATATATATATATATATATATTTATACTAATTACAAATAAGTACTAAAGTATATATGATGAAAATTACAGATAAATATAATGGAAAACACTGACCAAGAAAAAGGTTTTTGCAGTGTTGATATCTCTATTTATTTGCATGCAATTGTCTTCATTGTTTTAACAACCAATTCACTGAAGGAATTATTCAAACTGCAGCACATTGCAAACTTCCTGCAAAATCTGTGCGTAACGGTATTTGCACGGCATAATGCCGAAGTGTACGTTTTGGAGGATTCAGCAGACTATTGTGATCTAGGATACTTTCCTGTCTGGGACCATACAACAACATCACTCCACCACTGCACTTGTGGATGCAGTAAAAAAAAAAGATTTTGTGCAAAAGTACCACAGCTGCGTGATCGGAGGGAGGAGATGGACAGTGAGTGTGGCTAAACATGGATGAATGCATGAATGCTGTGGTAACAAGAGAAAGTGCTGACAGAGGAAAATACAATAAAGCCTGAGTGCTCTATTACACTGCTTGTTAAGTCCAGTAATGTTTCTCCCCTGGAGGAAAAGAGGTAAATGAGGAGAGCTTGTCCTTCTATTTTCCTCCTCCTATTCTCTAGTCAGCATCCTGAGCCCGGAAAAGAACAGGTAATCAATCAGGCCAGAAAGCAGGAAGTGAGAAGCTAAGGCAAAAAAAAAAGTCATAATCCATAGTGGGCAAAAAAAAAAAAAAACTGCTTTAAAATATAAAACTATGAACAAGTAATAAAAAAATAAAGTTTCCCAGTCATTAGTTAGGCCAGAGTTTCAATTTGACAAAATAAGTTTGCTTTACAGTAATAAAAAAAAATGGTATTTTAGTTTAGGTCCCATTCTCTCCCATTTATTTTTTCATTTATTTTTTTTTAAGGATTTTTGGAAGGAGATTGGAGCTTTAACTTTAATTTCTACATTTCCATTTATTTCACACCAACATAATGAGTTGTTCTGCAGTAAACTGTACAGTAACACTTTAGTTTAGGGTCTAATTCTCAATATTAACTAGTTGCTTATTAGTAAGCATATTAGTAGGATATTGGCTGTTTATTAGTACTTATAAAGCACATATTAATGCCTTATTCTGCATGACTATATTCTACATCCCTAATCCTACCCAATACCTAAACTGAACAACTACCTTACTAACTAGTAATAAGCAGTAATTAGGAATTTATGGAGGCAAAAGTCATAGTTAATATTTAATTAATAGTGAGAATTGGACCCTAATCTAAAGTGTGACCATAAAAAAAATATTTTCTTAACCATTATGTTTGTCAGAAATAATATCTAAAATCCTTAAAACCTGAAAAGCAAAACTGCATAGGATATTAAGTGTTTTGATTTAGTTTATTTTCTTATCTATTTGGCATTTCTTTGTCTTTTTAAATCATAAATCTAATTTGGTGAGGTGTATGCTTTTCAAAAACCTTTTTGCCAATAGGTAAGACAAATCATTTAAGATCAAGATAAATGATCATAAAACAAGTCTTAATATCCAGTGCAGTTTTATTTATCTTGCTTTAAAGATATTTTACTAGAAAAGAAAAAGAAAATATATATTGATAAAATGTTTTATTGCAGTGTGAAAATCAAAGACAAATATTCTCATGAAAATCTATATATATTACTGTATATATTACTTAACTATTAAAAAAAATACACTGACTGAACAAAAACATTTGAATGACAATAACACTTTGGTTAAGAACTGAGACAATTAAAAGGCAGCCTGAGCCTTTGAGTTTTACATTTTAATAAAACACCATAAACCAGCTTTTTGCGGTAGAAAATTTCAACATCATTGTGAAAGGAAGCAACAAATGAGAAACAGTAATTTGTAAGGCTTAAATCCTAACTCTCGAAACACAAGCAATTATTAGGAGAGCGGAGAGCCTGTTCTTTTAATCTGTTAGTCTGCCTAGGAAAGGATAGAGAGATAGAACAGAATGACTTACGGTTGAACAGATGTAATCAAGTTAGTGTAATTGACTGAGAGATTGCTCTACAGGCACTGGGGATGAAAACATGAGGCAAGAATGTTGGGATATGTGCAAAAAAAAAAAAAAAAAAAACGAAAACTGAAGCGGATTTGGTCATTGTAAAAAGTCTGTCGCAGCTGCTGCTCTAATCCGTGGACGGTGAGCAGAAATCATACAATAGAGATCAAACTTCATATTCTGATGGGTTTAAAGGAGGAACTGTTTGATAGAGTCTTCCTCTATGTACCATATATGTTTCCATTAGGGCACAGTCATTTAAAGTGGCCCTTCTAATCATCTGAGGCTGGTGTGCAGGGCATCTCAACCTGATTTCTCAATTGAACCCATGTGGTTTAAATTATTTACTACTACCTCTTGAGAGTTTAAGTACTTGGTAACACTTTAGAATAGGGAACATGTATTCACTATTAACTACGACTTTTCCCTTAATAAACTCCTAATTTACTGCTCATTAATAGTTAGTAAGTTAGTTGTTAAGTTTAGGTATTGGGTAGGATTAGGAATGTAGAATAAAGTCATGCAGATTAAGGCATTAATATGTGCTTATTAATTACTAATAAACAGCCAATATTCCAGTAATATGCATGCTAATAAACAACTAGTTAAAAGACCCTAAAATGAAGTGTTATCAAGTACTTAAAGGGATAGTTCACTCAAAAATCATTAATTGACCCTCATGTCATTCCAAACCTGGGGTGCGTTTCCTGAAAGCAGCGTTAGCCAACTAAGGTTGCACGTTCTGTCGTTTGCACAGTTCAACGATTTGCAGTTTCTTGAAACCATAGTTCCAACAAACATTCGCCAGCGTCGCAAACTTTCGTGGTTGGAGCTACAACTCTCGAGCTGTGGTTAGAAGAATAGTTTCTTGTTAAATGACATCTGGCCTTAAATAGATTGTGCTCTTGGGCACAATAAGCAAGAAAACGTTCAGTATATCTTTCATTCCATTTAAATATATACATTTGAATCAATAAGTGCCATTTTTGACGATTGTGCATGTGAATAAAATGTCGAAGGGCGTGTCTGAAGCTTGTACTGACGCAACCGTCATAGTGACCACAGCCAATTACAGTACTTTCTGGTGTTGCATGCAGGCAATTGGCTAGCATCTGTGATCTGATTGGCTGACGCCTGTGTTGGCGCTTGAAAAGTTGAGAAATCTTCAACTTCTGCCACGAGCAACCCAAGTGAAGCGACGCAACGGAACCCACAATTCAGTTTGGCAATGCATGACGTCACCCATTCAAAGTAAATGAGAAGCGTTAACGCAGACGCCCCGTGTGAATGCACCGTTATACTGTTACACGCTTTCTTCCTCAACTGTTTACGTTCACTTAAAACATAACTTAAGACCAGCATTTTGACATTATTTTGTGTGTATTTGACTGTTTAAGCGTGATAAGCAGCGAAAAAGAACTTAATTTAGCACTGAGAGGTGGCTTTATGTGTGCGCACTTTGGGTGTGAGCACAAAATCTGCGGAAATGAGTACAATTATGTGCAATACACGCAATCCCATGCAAAATTCAAGCCCTGTAGCACCAACAAAATTCATCCGGAGCAAATGAAATCAGAAGTGAGGGGAGGCGGCACATCTTGTCCTCTCAAAACACCTCTCAGAATGCGCTACCATCTAAACACCTCTCAGAATGAACTACCATCTTAATAACGGATGTAAAAAAGCACATCTTGTCAGCTCAAAACACCTCTCAGAATGAACTACGATCTTAATAATGGGTGTAAAAAAGCATGTCCTGTCCTCTCAAAACACCTCTCAGAATGAACTATCATTTAAACACCTCTCAGAATGAACTATCATTTAAACACCTCTCAGAATGAACTACCATCTAAACACCTCTCAGAATGAACAACCATCTTAATAATGAATGTAAAAATCCCATCTTTTCAGCTCTAAACACCTATGAGAATGAACTACCATCTTATTAATGGGTGTAAAAATGCAAGTCAATAGCTATGTTTCCATCCACTGATTTTTATCTTGGGATATTGAATTATTGAAAATATTGAAATAAATATACTGGATGGAAACAGCAAGATGCGCAAATTTTTTATTTTTTAAACTATGATGGAAACACCTTTACCGAAAAAATTCCTCAATGAGCATTAAAAAAAGATGTGACATAAACAAAGTCACCGTCAAGCCATCCTACGTGTACATGACTTTCTTCTTTCTGACGAAAACAAATTGAGTTGTATTAAAAATATCCTGGCTCTTCCAAGCTTTATAATGGTATTGAATAGTAACTGACATTTTGAAGCCCAAAAAAGTGCTTCCATCCATCATGAAAGTAATCCATACGACTCCTTCTGAAGCAAAGCGATGTGTTTTTGTAAATAAAATTAAAAAAAATCCATAATTATAACTTTATAAGCTGTAATCAGAAGGCCTTTATTAGCCCCCTGGAGTAGTATGGATTACTTTTATGATGGATGGATGCACTTTTTTGGGCTTCAAAATCTCAGTTACTATTCACTACCATTATAAAGCTTGGAAGAGCCAGGATATTTTTAATATAACCCAAATTGTGTTTGGCTAAAAGAAGAAAGTCATATACACCTAGGATGGTTTGAGGGTGATTAAATTATGGGATAATTTTTTGGTTGAACTAAGCCTTTAAGTTGCGTATTATTTGATGAACTATACATTTTAACCTGTTGGGCCCCTGCAGGAACCATGAGACCACATACGATATACTGAAGGCTTCTCTTTATTTTGCCTCCACTCATCTTATTTTTGTCATTTAAAATGTTTAAAACTGTTGATCTAGATACAATCTTAATGTCTTGTCTGAACTGCACGAGAATAAGCATTCAACCATAACATACTGTGCCACTGCGAATGTGAGTCAAGTGTAAACACCACTAAAAAAAAGTAAAACATTTTTTCCTGGCATTTATACTGCTGAGGTGAAGATGGTTCTGGATAGGGAACTAACATTTGACTACTTACAACTTACTTACATTTACACATGACTTGACTGAAGTGAATAGACAACTTCTCACAGGAAAAAAACCCAAAAGCATTCTTGGACACAGTATATACTCCATCTACACTGCCAACCTCTACATTGGAAATGTGTAAAAACATATCAGCTGGGCAATAGACTGATTCCTTTATAGCGAGGAAAGGAAGTTAATAGAAATGCGAGAGAAGGTCAACTTCACCACCTCTTATAGATCAGATAGAGTCCACAGTACAGCAACAGAGGAATAAAAGGAATGAATCAGCTTGTAACTCTACCACTGCCGGTCCTGCTGAGAGTTTTCTATTTGAGAGAGTGTCTTTACCTGCAAACACTTTAGCAAGTTGTCACTTAGCAACCTAAAACTTGCCAACTGAAAATATCTTTCTTATTTCACAAGGCAGGGGAATGTGCTTGGTTACCAGGGACAGATTTAATATCTGTTGTGCTCTTTAGTCCTCTCATCTTATCAGATTGGTCAATAAATGTGTAAGTGTATGTGCACACATGAGCTATCTGCTGACATTTGACCTACTTATACCACTCCAATGTGCCTGAGTTGTCTTGAGACTCTAATATTATTTCCCCTGTGTTTTCTAAACTCACAGCACTACTTGGCCTTGAAGTACCGGCATCCTCAACTGCCTTGAGTCCTCTTGCATTTGCAGTTGTTGTGTAATAAATCATTTCTACTGTCTTGGAGAAGTAGCAGTAGGAGGTGCACAGTGCATGGCTGCACACTGCCATCAAGCATAAGTTTGCTGTCAGACAAACTCTTTTAAAGGGACAGTTCAACCAGATTTACTCACTCTCATATATATAAACCTTATGCTGGGTGGTTGATTATGATTTCACTTTTTTAACTTTAGTTAGTGTTGTTGTTAGAGAAAACACAGCATCTGCAAAGTTATGACGCTTAAAGATCAATGCAAACATTAAAAAATTATTTTAAAGAATTCTCTGTTTAAGGACTACAACAAACGGCTGGTAGGGACTACAACAAGCTTCTTCCCGAGGTTAGTGACATCACTAACCCTAACATTTACATAAGCCCCGCCCCTGAGAACACACAACAAAGGGGGTGAGGCCATGTTGGTCTGCTTTAGAGAAGAAGAAGAGTTGTTGTAGTAGAGTGTTGTTGCCATGCCGTCATTTTATGCCAGACTGCTTCACAAACGAGGGTCAATTCAATGCTGGATTTGGACAAAAGATTAACATGACGGCACACTAACCATTCAGAAACGTCCAGTTTCATTCTAAAAGTTGTAACTTCTTCCTGAGTCTCTTCATCAGTGTCCGACTCCAGTTTGTAAGGCTGAACACTGTTACTGACAATCGTTATTTTTGCTGCGTGAGATTCTCCAGCTTTGTTGTTGTTGAGCAAAACATGAGCTGTTAAAGCGCCGCCCTCTTCTGGAAAGCAGGCCAGGAGTGACAGCTCATTTGCATTTAAAGGGACACACACAAAAACGCCATGTTTTTGCTCACAACCAAATAGAGGCAAATTTGACAAGCTATAATAAATGATCTGTGGGGTATTTTGAGCTGAAACTTCAGACACATTCTGGGGATTTATATTACATCTTGCAAAAGGGACATTATAGATCCCCTTTAAAAATCTTTACACGCAGCTTTTTGTCCATACAATGACATCTCAAATTCAAAAGAGTGAAAACAGATGTGATGCGAAAACGAAAATTTACGTTTTCGCATCACATGACATTTTAAAAGTTCACAAAAAAGATCAAATCACCTGATCATCTATTTTAAGAGACCAATTCTGAGGGTCTGCAGGGATCCTTGCTATTATTTCCTGATTTTATTTCCTGCATGTTAGTTGGACCACATGATTGTTTCCCCCATCAAAAAATAGTTTTGCTATTCTAAAAGAGAAGAGGTCATCAATGAGGTGGTCAAGTCATATTCCTGTCTCCACAATAGCTTTGATGTGTCATACATGTTTATGTGTCAAAAATGGTGCACATATTTGTTACACCAAGCTTGATGTCCTTGATGTCATTCTTCATTGATTCTCCTTTTGAATTCCTCAGACAAAATAACAACTTATAGGAGAACTATTCCTTTAAACAGGTCCTCCTCTCAGAGTTAAGCTTTGTGGATCCGTTTCTGAGCAGTGACGTACTTTCAGATACTTTCTTCACTACTGTGGCCAAATTCAAAGGGTCTCCTTGGGCGTTGTACTTCACTTTAATCGAAAGTGCTTTGTCTGCAGTTCTGCAGGGAGTGAGGAGTCCGTGCCCAGCGGTCACTGAAGTGTACTAGCTGTAAGGAACTGCAGAAGGGAGGGTACAGGGTCAGATCGGTCAGAAGAAACAGTCCATTTGCTTGAGTGAATCCTAACTCAGAAAGTGAAGTGCTCATTCAGGTAGAAAACGACAGAGGAGAGTGGGCGTTTTTTTTAACGACTTATTGCTACCCATGCTTCTGTGCTCACTGATTGAATAATTCAGTGGGGAAACCCCTAGGGGTACGAGGTAACGAAAAAGTGAAGCACTGTTGCTTTAAGAAATATATGTGGCAAAAGCATTAAATGGGACCTATTATGCCCCTTTTCACAAGATGTAATATGTTTCTGGAGTCCAGAGAATGTGTCTGTGAAGTTTCAGCTCAAAATACCCCACAGATCATTTATTTTAGCTGAGCAAAAACACACCGTTTTTGTGTGTGTCCCTTTAAATGCAAATGAGCTGCTGCTCCTGGCCCCCATTCCAAAAGAGGGCGGAGCTTTAACAGCTCATGCTTCTGTTGCTCAACAACAACAAAGCTGGAGAATCTCACGCAGCCAAAATGAGGATTGTCAGTAACGGTGCTGTGGAGTTGATTCAACTCATCGACTAGCATGTGCCATCAGGTTAATCTTTTGTGCAAATCTCGTATGGAAGCCCACTATACATAGCGTACCTGTTTGCCAAACAGAGCCATACACACCAGGCTAACGTTTATGATTGCTATTAAATGCCGTGAATGGTGTAATATTTTTTCCAGGATATCGCTCGAACAGAAAAGCTCCTTTTTTAGCAATCGAGCTTGCAAGGGTCAACTTGCAGGCTATCCAAGCTAATGAGACTGTAAATCGTGTTCTGTGCTCGTCTGTGCAGCCGACAACAGAACAGTTAGCATGGTTTGCTCGAATTTTTGCCATGGCCTTAGAACTGGTACACCGTTTGCGAAAACAAAATGGCAGCGCCGTGGGTGGAAACGTGCAGATTAGGGGTGATAATATTATAATAAGATCCCCATCCTACATCACTAGGGGAGTGAAATCTGTGCGGCTCGTTTTTTTTTTCACATGCTTGCAGAGAAAGGCTTACCAAAACAAAGTTACTGGGTTGTCCTTTTTGATGTTTTCTGGGTTGGTAGATGCACCAGGGACGCGATTATAACACTTAAAGGATTAGATTACTTTGAAATGAAAATTAGCCCAAGCTTTACTCACCCTCAAGCCATCCTAGGTGTATGACTTTCTTCTTTCTGATGAACATAATCGCAGAAATTTTAATAAATATCCTGACGCATCCGAGCTTTATAATGGCAGTGAATAGGATCAATGAGTATGAGCTGAAGAAAGTTCTTCCATCCACATCCATCCATCATAAATATGTGCTCCACACGGCTCCAGGGGGTTAATAAAGGCCTTCTGAAGCGAAGCGATGCGTTTGTGAAAAAAAAATCTGCTTCAGTGGCAAAATAGGGTTATGCAATCTCACCCAAATATGTGCAGCCGTGTGTGTGAAATGTGGATGTGTGTGAGGACAGACACTTGATATTCTGGTTGTGCACAAATAATTTAGCATGAAATTTATGAAGAAAATTAATAACGTTTGTTTTAGGGTCAGTGACGATCCTTTCATGAACCCAGTTACCTCCCTTCCCTTAAAATATCTGTCTGTATTTTTTTAAAGGAAGCAAGTAAAATGGATGACTCAGACAACATTTGCTGAAGAAGCGCTTGAGAATACTTATACACATAATTTCTTAGGGCTGCTGAGTTAATGTTAAAAGACGCTATTTAACCTGTCTCTCTGCAGCGGAAGCCAGCCAATTTTGCCTTCCGCTAAATGAATTACATTAAACTTTTTTCTCTTCCCATAGTTGATAACATGCCTCTCAAAGTTAAATTAGTGAACTGCTCTGAAAAACAAGATCAAATGCAGTCTGAAACAGTAAAAATGAATAATTGAGGAGCTGTGATGAAAATTTGGCAAATTCCTCATTGTGAGAAACTGCAATACGGTTTCATTTGGATGCTAATGTGATTATATACTTAAAAGATTCCTGTGCATAAATCAACAACGTCAATCAAACCAGTGGCAAAAAATAAATATAACCGTAATTAAATTTAAATGCATGTCTTGGCTTTCTAAACTGAGTTGTAATGTGGTTTATATTACTTTTCTCACATTTCAATCCATAAAGGTGTGTTAGGCTTGAATTCAAAAGTAAAACATCATCGCAGCATGCATTCAGACACGCATCTATCACAGAATCCTGACAGTCTACAGTATCTTGTTATATATCTGATCTCAATCATGGCTCTCGCTCCTCCTCAAAGACGCTTACAGCGGCACTAATAGAGCATGAAATGTGACATGACAGTATGTCATTCTCTGAGACAGTCTGAGTATCAGTCACACATATAAAGTAAGAGATGGGGACGTTCAAATACACATGGTACATTCCTTGTGTGTCCATCAGAAAAGATTAGATGTCTTTAGTATAGCAACGGTTAGCAGCATTGAGATTAAAATTATTTTTGCTGATGTCTCCTGCTTTCCAGATTTTTCTGCAGAGTTATCTCTATCTGTCTCTATGAATTTTACAAGAGATCTCAGCAATCTGCTCAGATTTGTTGATACCAAATTCAAAAGTAAGCTAATTTTTTTTTTTTTTTTTTTTTTACAAAATGTAGAAATAAATCATCTGAAAATGAATCAATATGGAAAAAAAAAAATTGAAATTGATAAAAAAGATAAAACTGTAAAATACAGATTTATACTTTAGTTATAGAATTTAAAAAATTAAATAAATAAAAAACAGATAAAAACCAACATTAATCTGGTAAGTCTGTGTACACTGAGTGAGTTCTTGACATTAACACCCGCCATATGTGGGTGGATTTCAGCAGTCATTCCTACTAGCCACTTTGGCGGGTTGAATTTTATATAGGCTATAATATATACCTTTTTCAATTGTAGTCTTTTAAAAAGGCATCTGAAATAATAAACTAAGTGCAATGTAGTGTTGTCAAAAATATAGATTTTTCGATACATATCAATACTGAAATATCCGAAACGCTTCCAATACTCATTTTCCGCAGAATAGATACACAATACCAGCTGCACTTCCTCTCTCTCTCATCTTTCTGACAGCGAGTTGACACACAAACCCGCCTCCCCTCACTCACTCGTTTCATTTGCTCCAATATTGTTGGTGTTACTGGGCTTGAATTTTGGCTTGCTTGTATTGCGCATAATTTTACTGATTTCCTCACACCCAAGGTGCGCGCACATAAAGACACCTCTCAGTACTAAATAGAGTTCTTTTTCGTTGCTTATTGCGCTTAAACAGTCAAATACACACAAAATAATGTCAAACTGCTGGTCTTGGTGAGTATTCATGTAAACACAGTCAGTTATGTTTTAAGTAAATGTAAATAGTTGAGAAAAAAACGCATGTGTAACAGTATAATGGATCAGTGCATCAGGTCTTAAAGTGACAGCAGCCTAATATATCTGCTGCCAAATTATGAGATAATATTAAAAATATCTATATGGCAGTTTTTCTCATAATATCAATGTCATAATTTTGCGCCAGTGAAAAAGCTGAGTGGCTAGTAACTTTAGAGTAGTAACAGTGGCTGGTGAGCAAAAAAGTTAATGTCACACAGGCCCTGCTGGGAATCATATTTTCTGTAAATGTATTATATATTTGAAGACTATGCATATTTAAATTCATATTTAGTAGTATTTTTTCTATTATTAATTAAAAATAAAGTACTTTTTCATATTTTGTTTATTGTTTAACAATTCTGTCAAATAAATTATTAGTTAGAACTGTTAAAAACATTAGACATTAAACTAATTAAACTAATGAAAAGAACAGGAGCTTCTGTGCATTTGAGTTCAGGCACTAAGGTACACAGTGCTGTCAAAATAAAAGTCTGTCTTAAAACATTTATCAGCCAAACAAAAAATTGAAAAAATGCCTAATATTGGCAATATATATGCCACAGGGGTTGGACAATTAAACTTAAACACCTGGTTTTAGACTACAAAAATGTATTAGTATGGTGTAGGGCCTCCTTTTGTGGCTAATACAGCATCAGTTCATCTTGGGAATGACAGATACAATTCCTTCACAGTGGCCAGAAGGATTTTGAGCCATTTCTCTTCCAGAACAACAGCCAGGTCACTGTGATGCTGGTGGAGGAAAACGTTTTTTGACTTGCTCCTCCAAAATACCCCAAATAGGCTCAAAAATATTTAGATCTGGTAACTGTGCAGGCCATGGGAGATGTTCAACTTCACGTTCATGTTCATCAAACCATTCTGTCACAAGTCTTGCTGTATGTATTGGTGCATTATCATGCTGATACATGGCACCCCCTTCAGGGTAAAATGTTTGAACCATTAGGTGCACATGGACCTCCAAAATGGTTGGCTAGTCCTTGGCAGTGATGGCCCATCAAGAGTAGGGAATGCTATCATATTGCTTCACCCCATGCTTCACTCCGTGTGTTAAGACACTTTGTAGTCTCAGCCTCAGACATCACACCCACAGACCGTTGGCTGAACATCTGATGCATATGGCACACTTATCTGGAAGCACTTCAGGAGTTTTGAAGTCATCACCTGGTTGGTGGAATTCTACAGGATGTCCGGGAGATGTGTGTGTCGCATTCTTTAACGGTCCGCCTGGAAACAAATGCTGTGATGCCAAACCAGCTTTTGGAAGAAGAAAACCGTCAGGTTTACAACTGTGACAATGAGCGCTTACCAGGATCAACTAAACGGTGGATTTTCAAAAGTATGTGAAGTTCGCGGCTCCATTGTTGCAGTAAACTTGCACAACATTCTTGAATGAATAATTTATTAGATGCCGGTCTGTTATTGTAGGGACATCGACTTTACATTTTCATGCTCCTAAACATGATGCGGAACAAAACGAACTGTGATTGGTTGCATTACATGTCAGTCAAACGGCTAATGAAAGCTGCGATAGAGTCCAAACCTTCTGCCTTCAGTCTGAAGGTCTGGCTACACAAGACTAGCCGCTTTTGGGCTTCTCCACAATGTAACTCATACAGATGTGGGAAAGACAGTGAAGGTGGACTCATCAGAGAACAATACATTTCACATTGTCCACAGCCCAACATTTGCACTGTTAGCACCACTGAAACCAACATTTGGCTTTGGCACGAGACCAGAGGTTTGGCTATAGCAGCCCAACCATGAATATTGACCCTGTGGAGCTCCTGATGATTGGTGGAGTTGAGGTGCGCATTCAATTCTGAAGTGAGTTGGGCAGCTTTGGTTTTATGTTTTTTGGATACAATCCAGGTTAGTATCTGGACATCCCTTTTTTCTTGTGTCGACAGTTACTCCTGTTGGATGTGGTTTGTTCTATGTGGTGGTATGCTGACATTACCCTGGATACCATAGCTCTCGATACACCACAAAGACTTGCTGTCCTGGTCACAGATGAGCCAGAGAGATACAGTGGTATGCGAAAGTTTGGGAACCCCTTACAGAATCCGTGAAAATGTGAATAATTTTAACAAAATAAGAGAGATCATACAAAATGCATGTTATTCTTTATTTAGTACTGTCCTGAGTAAGATATTTTACATAAAAGATGTTTACAAGACAAGTCCACAAGACAAAAAATAGCTCAATTTATTAAAATGACTCTGTTCAAAAGTTCTTAATACTGTGTGTGGTTACCTGGATGATCTACGACTGTTTTTTTTTTTTTGTGATGGTTGTTCATGAGTATTCTGAGCAGTTAAACTGAGCTCTGTTCTTCAGAAAAATCCTCCAGGTCCTGCAGATTCTTCAGTTTCAAGCATCTTTTGCATATTTGAACCCTTTCCAGCAGTGACTGAATGATTCTGAGATCCATCTTTCACACTGAGGACAACTGAGGGACTCAAACACAACTGTTAGAAAAGGTTTAAACATTCACTGATGCTCCAGAAGGAAACACGATGCATTAAGAGCCGGGGGGTGAAAACTTTTGAACAGGATAAAGATGTCCACATTTTTCTCTTTTTGTTGAAATATCATTTTTTTCATTTAGTACTGCCCTCCGGAAGCGACAGAAGATACCTACATTTTTCCCGGAAGACAAATTTTGTACAATTTACCTTTATCTTTAAATTCAAAAAGTTTTCACCCCCCGGCTCTTAATGCATATTACTAAATAAAGAATAACATGCATTTTGTATGATCTCTCTTATTTTGTTAAAATTATTCACATTTTCACAGATTCTGTAAGGGGTTCCCAAACTTTCGCATACCACTGTACACACCAACAATTTATCCTCTTTTGAACTCTGTTATGTCTCCCGTTATGTTGTGTGGATTGCAATATCTTATGTACAGCTGTGTTATTACTCTGCTAATTCAACCTTCACACTTGGGAATGTATCACTCAAAGCTCACTTTGTGAATCTCCTGTTCCATGTTTGCTAGTTCCCATATCACAAAGCAAACCACATTGTTTATGCAGCGTCTGACTCATAAGTGACATTTTAGTTTGTTTTTCTCATAATAAGTGCAGCAAGTGCATGTAAAAAATTCAGCGATCATGGGCCAAATGAAGTCCAAACAGTCACCTTTCACTTCAGCAGTCACTCGAGGGCTGGTTGCTCCCTGATTGTGCGCTACATTGACACACTTAATGACAGCTCAAGAGTTGACTTTGATTGCAAATTGGGGACATTGTGACCCTCATCAGCACCGTATGCCACTTAGGATCAACAAGTCATCCGAAAGATTACAAACATCACCGTAAAAACACAGAACTGGTCGGCTGCAGCCAAAACTAGCCACTCCAGTTGGTCATTCATACCTCAGGAGACTTCACAGAGGGCCGAAAAGAGCTATCAAGTGAAGTATCAAAATTGCCTCAGATGTTCCTCTTAAAATTCCTTAGGAGAAATGAAACTTGCTGAGACAATTGTTGGCATACAAATAACATAAAAGAGCTATAAAATGAATGTATATAGCATAGCTCAAATAATTTGGTCTTGGAAAAAGTTGAGAAATATTTGAGCTCCTTAAAATATTGAAACTTTTTAATGCAGAATTTGGTATCTTGCCAAATCTGAGCACGTTTGTTGAGATCACTTTTGAAATTTTGTACATCACATTTAGAGGAAAAAATGCATGTATTTGTACACTGGGATAGATGCTAAAATATTAACAGCATTTAAAACAGGCATTATTATGTATTTACATCTGCAGAAACAATTTGCATATTTGCACTTTTTAGTTTTCATGTTAAGAAATATTTTCAATAGTTTTAGGGTACATTTACATGACAGTTTTTCATGTACAGACGACAGCGTTGTCAAAACAATTCTCGTTCACACGGATCCACGAAAAGGATTAAAACGCTGTATTATGCTGTATTATGCCAGTAGTTGGCGACGTCACTTTGTAAAGAAACGCTTCTTCACAAATTTGTGTTTTTGTAATTTACACAGAGATAATAATGTGCAAGTTTTTGAAAATGACACCTTTTGAAACCCGTTTTCAAAAGTTTGTGTTTTCAGGCTCCCAAAACGCCATTGTGGTTTAAATGAACAGCCAAAACACATAAACGTTTTCTGTTTTTAGTGGAAAATGATGTTGTGTAAGCACAAAAACGCACGTATTTGTACATTGGGATAGATGCTAAAACATATAACATACTGTATATTAACATTATTAACATAGAGCTTATTATGTATTTACAGCTGCAGAAACAATTTGTAGCAGTGTCATTTTAGGTTTTATTTCAGTTTTATTAATAATTTGAATTAGATATTATTTCTTATATTTTTTAAATTTCATGTTAATTTTAGTTCATTCTTAGTTTAATTCTTAGTCATTTCATTATGCGCTTTTGTCATTTTATTTTAAACGACAGTGATGTACTAAAAAAGTTTTTTCCTCACCAATGTTGTCAAAACAATCCCCGCTCACACGGATCTGCGAAAACGACTAATAATTATGCATGCCAGACCAGTAGTTGGTGATGTCACTTTGTAAAGAAACACTGCACGCCTATAGACTGAAAACGTAATACGCATGCGCATGACGTCACCGTTTTCACAGAGATGATAACAGAATCTTTTTCAAAAACTTGCACTTTGAAACCCGTTTTTTAGGCCCCCAAAATGACATTGTCGTGTAAATGAGCGACCAAAATGCATAAAAAGGTTTCCATTTTTAGTTGTAAACGACACTTAGTTAACGATAATAACCCTGATTTGTACATATTTGTATAGGTAAATTTTTTACTATTTTATAGATATATTTTATGAATACTCACAGGATCACATTTGATAATCTCAGCAATTTTCTCTCTGATGTCTGAGAGAAGCAAATGATATTTAATTTGTCATCTCTCTTTACTAAGAGTCTGCACTGCAACCTTGAAAAATGTATTACTTTTTTTTTTTATTTTATAGAACTGTGCTTGTAAATTTAGTGTCGTTGCTTAAAATAAATGGGCATATGCTTTGTACAGTTGAATTGCCGATACATTATTTTTATGTCAAAAATGGCCACAAAATATACAGGGTGTCTTCTCTCTTCAGTTTGAAGTCTATAGCCTGAGCAAAACTTTAATGAAATGCTGAATTTTTTTTTTTTTTTTTTTGAGGGTTAGATTAATATTTCTGTAGCGCTGTGTCACTTTGATTGACATCTCCGACACTGTTATTTGTGGTGGGCTCTGAAAATGACAACAAAGAACAGAGAAACACATAGCTGTCATCTTTAATGAGCATCACTCTGTCTGTATGCCTGATGGATTTCAGGTAAGACACATGCAGTCTCACAATAGAAGATGTTCAGCTTTCAGAAGATTCAGTCAGAGCACAGTCTCATCCGAGGACAGCCCGAAAACCGCCGCCATCACAATCGATTCCAAAATGAACAGCGTGAAAACATTATTAGCTCGCCGTATGATTACTCTGCACATTTTCTTCATGTTTTATAATTGGCTTTCTTGTTGTGAAGTGAAGGTAATCAATTTTTTTGTTTTATTCAGAGCATAATCCATTTATGTAAGAGACAGACCTGACAACACAGAGTGTACTCTTGTCCTTCGTCTTCATAATACAAAGCCTCAGGGCCGAATGTGGTGTTCCCATGACAACAGTCTATGACATGGGGCCATTTTGTGTAAACAACATTATGTAGAGTGGACCGACTTCAAAGAAAGTCACAGAGAAAGAGTATCAGTACAGACTAGACAATAACTGTGATTAAGGGAAGTTGCCTACACATTTGCACATGCACACTAGCATTTTTTAGGAAAATCTGTGTACAAACGGCTTGCTTTAGTTGTCTCTGCATGTAAAGTTAGAATTTAATATTTAATATTTTGTTTAATACTTAATTATTTACATTTAAATAATATAATATGACATAACAGCTGCCGATTTAAAGCATTAATTTAATTTATACTAAGTACAAATAGCATCCCTTGTTAGCAAACACTATATACACTAGCTCCGCCCACCAATGTCTGGTTGAGCCACACAAGTTTTAAAAAAGACACTTTCAACATCAACATCTTCAGTGGCGCAGCAGTAGTGGGTAAGGCTTGCAAACCTGGCTTTTAACGCGATCGACGCAGGTTCGAATCCAACTTTTGCCGAGCTCGCATTATATAATGTTCTAAAAGTGGAAATAAACTGCGAGCGAGTGTTTAATAATATTAAAATTGTTTATTGGGTAGGGTTAGGGGAAGGTGTAGGTAGGGTTTTTATTCTCCCAATACGGGAGCATCCATTTAATAATTTTAATAAATATAATCATTTACACTCTATGATATTATTGTTAAATGTACAAAAATGCAAATAGTATCTGCCAATATAAACTTTTATATGGTGTAAATAGAATATATTGCTATTTTCCTTTAGTGTAAATAGCATCTAACTGGGTGAATCAATGATTCAATGGCCCATTCAAAAAGCGAGCCATTTACTTAATTCCTGAATTAATGAATGACTCAATGACTTACTTATTTAGACAGTTAAGGAGTATTTAGGAGTATGGATAGTTTGCCCAGAAATTAAAATTTATTTACATTTAGTCACCCTTGTGTCATTTCAAATCTGTATGAATTTCTTTCTTATACGGAACATAAAAGAAAATATTTTTGAAGAATGTTGGTCAAAACAAAATGTTTTGGTCTATAAATGTATCCGATTTATGGCCGTTGTAGCCTAAAAGTTTATGTGTAATAAATTCTGTTGAATCAAATCAAATATTTATTTCTAAAGCTACTTTTTGTAATGTCTATATGATGCTGCTCTCATTTAACACAATAATGACTTTAAATTACCTTTGGGGATAATTTCTCAGCCAAATCCGATGTGCGATTAGGCTGACCACCTAGCTATTGATCTGTTGCAGGACAAAAATGCGATTTTGCGGGACATGTGTGAGACAGATACATTTATTACTAATATGCTATGTGAAAATTGATTTACACTTGTTGGCAAACTTGGCCAATTAATTTTTTTCTGCCAGTGGGTGCCCAGTGCCCAAATGAAACCGCCTTAAATGAACTATTAAAGTGAGAAGAAACTCATGTCTAAAAGTTGCAATCAATTTTTTTATTGGTTAAAATGAATGGAGAATATCTTGTGTGCTCGACCACTTCAGTGCGTGACGCTTGACCATCCACGGGATCGGCACATGTTCGGTGGAAATATTTGCCATCAGGATGGATGATTACATGCTTTAATTTGGGCAGCTTTGAGCAGCTCTTGAGGTTCTTATCCAGTATGTGAGATGAACTTCTTGCTGGTGTAGCTGTGTTTACCGACTTTGCTGAGGCCCACACTTAGCTATTCCTTTGCGCTGTCCACTCAGTTGTCATCAGCGGGAAAACATTGTAGTTCAAATATTATTTAAATTGTTTTAAAAAAAAAAAAAAAAAAAAGTGTGACTTAAAATAAATTCAGATGACATAAAATATCTCAACTGTCCATCCAAACTTTCACAAATTCTAAGATTTGCACCATGGGCATCATATCATTCCCCTTATAAGTCTATTGTGGTTTCATTCTATTTCTGCATGGCTCTGTGTTTTCCCAACACTCTGATATCAAGATGATAAATATAGCTCAATTCCAAGACATATAACACCAAAACAGTTTAGTGTGCAACTTTAAGTGACATAAAGTTCACCCATATAGAAAGAGATAAAATTACATATTGCTTTCTCTGAAATTAGATGGGTCAAATTGAGGATCATAATCAGTCACAGCAGATTTTTATGATGCAGTTGACATTCCAGGAAAATTCCTTTGAAGTATTGCATTTCTATTCCATATAATAGCCTATATATGGCTTTTTCCACACAATATTCCTTATTCTTCACACCACATATTACATTATAACATTTCACAGTTCTTAAATTGGGCTGTGAATTATGAGTGAACAATGTATTGTTTACTCTGACCTGCTGTATGACCAATACCAAGAGTATAAACACAATTAAACTAAATAGCCTTTAAGAAAAGAGCAACACATTTGCGAGTCTCATTAAAGATAATGACATTCCAAGCTGAAACATGCCTCTGGCTATCGCATTCTGTACAGATGTCAGACCAAAGCCACCTATGAACTGTTTCCATGGCACAGTTTTGTGCCCTTTGACTCGTTTCCATAGTTACAGTCCAAGAGGTCAAAGTTTAGCAGGTTAGCATGGTCCAGGTAGATGCTGAAACTACACCATTAATGAGGACAAAGGGCATCTTTTTTCATTGAGGGTCATTTAAAAGTCATGTTCAGATGTTCTCATTTCTGCTACCTTTGATATCATAACACACTGAATATTTTGCATATTGTATTACAGTAAAATGAACAGTAAAAAAAATCCATCCAAAAATGTATTTGAGTATGTTTTACAAGAAAATAGACAATTACAATCTTTCTACTTCAAAATTCCATGATTCAGTCAACATGTTACTTGCCGTTTCTTTGTAATTATTTGTGAAATTTACTAGCAATTTCTGAGTGAAAATTGTTTCATTGTATTCATCCCCTTAGAAATATGAAAGCTTGTTTCCACCACAGAATAAAAAATAAAAAGGGTAATTGTGACTTTTTTGTATCACACAATTCTAACTTTTTTCTCACAATTGTTTGTGAGTTTATATCTTGCAATTCGGACTTTAAAACCTACATTTGCAAATTTATATCTGAGAAAATTCTCACAGAATTGTGAGATATAGCCTAAACTCGCAATTCTATGAAAGGCCGTCAGCTTTATAAGTTTATATCTCACAAAAAAAAGCTCAATTCTCACTTTTTTCTTGCAATTAAGAGTTTGGATCCTGCGATTCTGACTTTATAGCCTGCAATTGTGAGTTTAAGGAAAAAAGAGTTTCTAAGAAAAAAGTCAGAATTGCGAGAAACTCACAATTCTTACTTTTTTCTCAGAAGTGCGAGTTTATTGTGACTTAACTCACAAATGCTAGTCTATATCTCACAATTGCAAGAAAAATGTCAGAACTGTGAGATAAAAAGTCGTAATACCTTTTTTATTTTTCTACATGGCAGAAACAAGCTTCAATACACTGTAAAAAAATGTGATCAATCAAGTTATGACAACATTTTTTACATTACTTTAACTCATCAAAATAAATAAAGCAATTTTTAACTTTTTTTATTAAAAAATGCCTATTTTTTTACTTATTTTTAAGCCAATTTAATGTAATTTAAGTTAAAATGCCTGCCAAGTTGACTGTACTTTAATAAATGTAAGGCAGCAACTTTGTTTTTACAGTGTAGAAATGTGTAATATAGTAATCAGGATTTGTTTTCGCCCACACTAAGCCACGCCCCCAGTCTATGACATCTGTTACGAGTTGTCATGGCTTGTCTTTGACAGCAGCAACCCAGTTTTGATGTGACAGTAGTGGCCAGCATCTGAGTTAATAAAATTGGCTAGTAGTGGTAAAAGCTATAAAAAATTTGCTATTTGTGAAGGGATCCAATCTCTCCCAGCTGAAATGATCTTGCAATCACACGCTCTACATCACATTCACAGACAGACCGGAGAGTTTCCTGTCACAGACCTTTCCTGTCACATATCTGACAGTGCACACAACTACTTTATAAGATCTTGGCAGTTTGATGCATAAAGCAGTACTATTCAAATCATTATATAACAGCTATAACAGATTTACTTTCACCACACAACCTGACCTTTTGAATAACCATAGCAACTCTCAGACTCTATTTACAACCCTATGTAGGTGGTCTTCAATTACTGCTATCGTAGTTCCCTGTGGCCGGTCTGTTTTTAACCTTGTGACTGAGACGGACTCAGAGGAACTGACATGGCATGTGTCAGGGGGTTTCTCTTCACACTTGTGCAGTCAGGTCTGCACGCCTCTGACCCTTAACTCAGCCTTGTACGCTGGGTGACACAAGGTCTGCCGGTGAAAGTGTGAAACCCATAAATCCATCTGTCAAGACTTGCTCAGACACTTAAGGCTCCTGGGACTGAAACTCTGGATGGTCATTTATATAGACTGGTACTATTTCTTGGCAAAAATAGATACTTGCTGCCATATTTTTGACTGCACTGATGTAATGGAGTTGCCACTGACATATTCTGTCATGACACGCTGCAAGTGTTCATGTTCATTGTTCATGACAATAGCAGTTGGCTTAACATACACATCAAAAGCCTGTGGCCGGTATAATTTTCTAATGTTTTTTTTATGCAGTATTTAAAATACTGTAAAAACAGTAATATTGCAAAATATTATTACAATTTCAAATAACTATTTTCTATTTGAATATATTTAGAAATGTAATTTATTCCTGTGCTCAAAGCTGAATTTTCAGCATCA
This sequence comes from Elopichthys bambusa, assembly GCA_037101425.1. NCBI lineage: Eukaryota > Metazoa > Chordata > Actinopteri > Cypriniformes > Xenocyprididae > Elopichthys > Elopichthys bambusa. The sequence goes on from CM074441.1 coordinate 4,606,530, forward strand.
TTACTTCAGTCTTCAGTGTCACATGATCCTTTAGAAATCATTCTAATATGCTGATTTGCTCAAGAAACATTTCTGATTATTATCAATGTCAAAAAAAAAAAAAAAGTTGTGCTGCTTCATATTTTTGTGGAAACCGTGTTTTTTTTTTTTTTTTTTCTGGATTCTCTGATGAATAGAAAGTTCAAAAGTACAGCTTTCAACTGAATTAGAAATATGTTGCTGCATAAACATTGTTACTATCACTTTTAGGACTGCAACTAACAATTATTTTGATAAACGATTAGTTGGCCGATTATTTCTTTCATTTCTTTTTATTTTATTGACAAAACACACTATTCCACATCCTGCCCAATGCTGTTCTTCAAACAAATGTGCCAACTGAATGCTATGAAAACATATATAGTGAATATATTTAAATCTATGCTATATTCAAAAGAGCTACAGTGCCCTCCACAATTATTGGTGCCGTTAGTAAATATGAGCAAAGGAATGAACAGGAAGTCATGGCTGGACAATTTCATGCTCCTAGTCACCCTGGTGTGCTAAAGAAAATTTATATATGAATGAGAATATACTTTAGAGATATTTTACTCATAAGAATTTCTAGGGGTGCCGATAATTGTGGCCAACATGTATTGGAGAAAAACTTTTATTTCATAATGTGAGTTTTCCCCTACTTTCAATTGTTTTACTTCGATGAAAGGTTAGAATTTTGTGAATTTCTTGAATGAAAGAGCAAAAGGATAAACAATGTAGATTTATTTTCACAGCCGCCTTTGCTCGTATTTACTAAGGGTGCCATTAATTGTGGAGGGCACTGTATGTGCAAAAGAGCTATAAAGCAAAAGAACAGGTTAAATTCCTACAGATAATAATAATAAAGATAAACAAAAACAAAAACACAAACTCTGTGTTAACAGATAAGAGGAGTGTTCTGCAGGAACACACATTCACTAGTCTGGTCGTGGACAGAGTAACCTGTTACTTGCTGTTATCCCTTTACAGTTACCACTCTCATAACATACTTAGCAGTACTTCAAACAGTACCCGTCTGTTTGACGCGCATGCGTGCACCGAAGTTTAGCGCAGACTGTCAGGATGATCCTTCATGCAAAACAGAAATACTCCTCGCATGAATTTGTTACACATACAGATTTGAGCTGAGGAAACATATCACACATTAAACAGCACATGCATTTGTCAAAGCGCCTGACAGGGCAAGCCATGTTAAAACATTAAACTAATGCATTAGCTTGAAGCTTAAAATAAAGAATTCTCATGTTTTGGGCAGCTTGGATCACGTATCTTTCCCGCAGCAGCTCATTCTGTTGCCTCCGCTATTTTTAGATGTATTTTATATGTTGAAATCATTATTCAGTGCTGTAATTACTAATTTGACGCGACTAGCAGTTTTCCGTGCAGGGTGGGCAGACGCGACTAATCAATAATGACGTTCATTGTGATGATTTTCATTATCGATTAGTTGATGCAGCCCTAATCAATTTTGATCAATATAATGCATCCTTGCTAAATAAAGGTGTTAATTTCTTTTAAAAAAAATCTTCCTGACCTCAAACTTTTGAACAATAATATATATATATATGCATATAAATATATTACATGCTTTATTATAGGCTATAATAAAAAAATTAATAAAAATTAATATAATTAATTAATTATTCATTTTTAATATATGATCAATAGCCAGGAAAGTTCTCAGATATAGACATGCAGTTAGACAGTGTGTCGTAACACAAGTGTCCATAATCTTAATTCTTGCATGTTATAATTTGTATATATTTTTTCAAAAGGAAAAAAAAAAGTCTGAGTTTGGTCAAGTATTTTTACTAAGCAATTTAAGATTAGCTGAAAATTGAAAAAAAAAAAAAAAAAAAAAAGATATACTGTATGTATATGCAATTTTGCCATTAATGTGACATCTGGGCTCTCCCCACTTGATAAGCACCAGCCATCACATGACTACAGTAAACCATTTAAGAATGTGCCAGGCCATGAATAAATAAATGAGTAAATAATATGAGAAAAATGTCACAAAATCATTTCGTTCCACTGAAACGCTCAGAAACGCTGCACTCCAACAACTTCAGGTTTCACTAAGTGTGGTGTATATTGTGTTTTCATCCAAATAATTCATGATATTTTAGCTGCTGAAACAGCATGTTCATGTATCAGTTTATCAAAACATAGACTTTGATTCATTGATATACAGTGGGATGCGAAAGTTTGGGAACCCCTTACAGAATCTGTGAAAATGTGAATAATTTTAACAAAATAAGAGAGATCATACAAAATGCATGTTATTCTTTATTTAGTACTGTCCTGAGTAAGATATTTTACATAAAAGATGTTTACATAAAGTCCACAAGACAAAAAATAGCTGAATTTATTAAAATTACCCTGTTCAAAAGTTCTTAATACTGTGTGTGGTTACCTGGATGATCTACAACTGTTTTTTTTTTTTTTGTGATGGTTGTTCATGAGTCTCTTGTTTATTCTGAGCAGTTAAACTGAGCTCTGTTCTTCAGAAAAATCCTCCAGGTCCTGCAGATTCTTCAGTTTCAAGCATCTTTTGCATATTTGAACCCTTTCCAGCAGTGACTGAATGATTCTGAGATCCATCTTTTCACACTGAGGACAACTGAGGGACTCAAACACAACTGTTAGAAAAGGTTCAAACATTCACTGATGCTCCAGAAGGAAACACGATGCATTAAGAGCCGGGGGGTGAAAACTTTTGAACAGGATAAAGATGTCCACATTTTTCTCTTTTCGTTGAAATATCATTTTTTTCATTTAGTATTTCCCTCTGGAAGCAACATTTACCTACATTTTTCCCGGAAGACAAATTATGTACAATTTACCTTGATCTTCAAATTCAAAATGTTTTCACCCCCCGGCTCTTAATGCATCGTGTTTCCTTCTGGAGCATCAGTGAATGTTTGAACCTTTTCTAACAGTTGTGTTTGAGTCCCTCAGTTGTCCTCAGTGTGAAAAGATGGATCTCAGAATCATTCAGTCACTGCTGTAAAGGGTTCAAATATGCAAAAGATGCTTGAAACTGAAGAATCTGCAGGACCTGGAGGATTTTTCTGAAGAACAGAGCTCAGTTTAACTGCTCAGAATAAACAAGAGACTCATGAACAACCATCACAAAAAAAAAAAAAACAGTTGTAGATCATCCAGGTAACCACACACAGTATTAAGAACTTTTGAACAGGGTAATTTTAATAAATTCAGCTATTTTTTGTCTTGTGGACTTTATGTAAACATCTTTTATGTAAAATATCTTACTCAGGACAGTACTAAATAAAGAATAACATGCATTTTGTATGATCTCTCTTATTTTGTTAAAATTATTCACATTTTCACAGATTCTGTAAGGGGTTCCCAAACTTTCGCATACCACTGTAGTCAGCATTGAATTTTAAATACCGTGGTACTGGTTTACTGGGGTACAACAGTCCCATCAGACTGAACTATCTAATCTATTTTTATTTTAACTGTAAATAGAAATCCACAAAATAAGGTCTACCGTGTGCCAAACGTGGCAAAGTAGATGTCTTTGGACTGTTTGTGCAACTTAAAGTAGTGTTTAAGTGTTCAGTTCAGTCAGCAGTGTTTATGTTCTGTTTTTATGTGTTATTTTCCCTCATTGTGCAGCAGTTATTATATGTGTATACAGTTTTTGTAAAGGGCTAGACAACATTTAGCTTTGTTCAGTGGTGTCACACACAAACACAAACAGAGACCTCTGTTCTAAAAGCTCATTATTTTACTCTGAATCTCTGTTGCACACTGTTTTTGTTTTTGATTTTATTATGGCAAATTACACTATTTGAATAATTCATGTTGTTTACAACTTGCTGTGTTTCTTCTTTTTATTCAAGCCACATCCTGACTGTTAAAAATATATGCAACCAACACTTCTAAATTGCCCTATAAACTGGTGAAATAAATCTAAGATTCAGAGGAAAATGTATTTGATTATGATTTCTCTGAAGCCGATTCCTTTATGTCACACAGTAGACAACAAATGTATCAATATATGTCACTGAATATATGTCTAAACACCCATTCGAAAGAAAATCCAATCTTCCAATCCCAAACAAAGTTGTTGAGGATCTTTAAAAGCTTGAAGGCTTCCCAATTTCTTGACTCTTTGAGCTGACAAAGAAAAAACAGCTTTGAAAATAACTTTTAAGGTTTGAAGTACACTACAAGTGCATATTTAGTACAATTAGATGCACTTACTTTTTCACAGGATTTATTTATTTTGGGGCATAAATGTACTTATTTTCTCTGTCTGCTGCTTTAGATGTCACAGTTCACACACTAGCAGGATAGTCATTCATGAAAGGCTTTTTTCTTTACTTATTCACATAAAAAATGAGCATTTGCATAGAGGTCTTAACAGTACAGCCATTATCATTTCAAGAGCCAGAGAGAAAAGGCGGAAAATATTCATGTAAAACCTTGTTACCTAACTTTACAGTATAAGTGGACCTCAGGGAAAAAGACACAAATAAAATAATTGAAAAAAATGATGATATGAGACCCCTCAAAATATCAAAAACATGAGAGCTCACAATGCAAACAAGCCATTTCTCATTCAGCATTGCAGACATGAAGCATCATAGTGCGATTCTGTGAAAAGGTCTTTCAGGACCAGAGGGGAGAACAGACCCCAATACGCAAACAAACCCGCCCAGAGACAGACTAGCTCCAATCACCCATACTGCGAGAAGACACAGTCAGCAAGAGGAAGAGAGAATGAGGCAAAACAGAGAAAGAGAACGAACTGAGAGAAGGATGAGCTGGAAGTCTCATGAGGACAAGAACACTGAGAGAATAGAAAAGAGGTGAACAGAAATCCTGTGCGAGACAGAGAGTTAATTTAGGACAAATCTGAACATTGTGCATGTATGGCTCCTACAGTCCAGCCTTGGCAATGATGGTGCAAAATCATTCAGGAAATATATTTGTCACAGTACTATGCAAAATTATCCTCCCAAACACAATCAGACAACGCAGTCAGCCCCTCAAAATACTCTCTCTTTAACACATGCACTGTGACGTTATGTGTTAGTGCCCTGCTGTGAGTCACTGATGTTCCGTTCTATCTTAGTGACCGCAAATGAATCACTGCCAACTGACCCCAATGCCACTGAGTGTGCAAAGTCACAAATGCACCATCACAGAACACACACCAACATGCCTGTTAAGTCAATAATACTGTATATCACATTCTGTCTTTCACCCCTCCTATCAAATCCTGGTTAAAATTAATTCCCACCAAACAGTGTTATGTTTTTCTTGGAAACATTTCCAAATAAAGTACCGTATTTTCTGGAAAACAAGTCGCACTTGAGGTAACACTTTATTTTAGGGTCTTTTAACGAGTTGCTTATTAGCATGCATATTACTAGAATACTGGCTGTTTATTAGTAATTATTAAGCACATATTAATGCCTTATTCTACATGACCTTATTCTACATTCCTAATCCTACTCAATACCTAAACTTAACAACTAACTTACTAACTATTAATGAGCAGTAAATTAGGAGTTTATTGAGGGAAAAGTCGTAGTGAATACATGTTCCCTATACTAAAGTGTTACCGCACTTGATTATTATTATCACACCAGCTCAAAATTACACTAATGAGAGACAAAACATTCAGAAATACTGCAAAATACTGTTAAAAATTAAACTTTGACACACTATAAACGTGTTTTAGTTCCTCTCACTTAAATAAATATCCTTTAAAGGCACAATATGTAAGATTTTTGGATTCAAATATCCAAAAACCACTTGAACAATATTATATATTTTGTTGACTTGTGTACTTACATTATCCTAAATGTTTCCAAGAATGTTTAAATCCATAGAAATAAGCAATTTTAACCGTGTTCGTGTGTCGCCTATCAATGACATCATACGCGCCGGTTTTATTTTGTAGAAACCATGGAAACACCAAAGACTTTAATATATATTGTTTTATTAGAGTAGTAAAGTAGTAAATAAATATTATTTATTTACTACTTGGATGGATACATTTATCGACAGAAAACTAATCATTGTTATATAGCTCAACACAGTAAGTCTTAGGGGCCGTTCACATATCGTGTCTTTTGCACGCTCAAATTCGTTATTTTAAATGTAGGTGCGCAGCAGGCGCGCTCATAATGGAAGCGACGCGGTCGCAACGCGCATGTGACGAGCCAACCAATCAGCTTTGGCCTTTCCGTAACAAAACATTGAAAGCTCAGCCAAACAGCTGATCATACAAGGGTGGTTTTTATATCTCATCTCCATAAATATATCTAGTAGTAAAGCTAATGCAAGGGCTACAAATCAATTTATCCTTTGCTGAAACTTCCTCGTCGTCGTGGAGAGCACAGTTCATGGTTGCATAGCAGCGACAGACGCCACAGGAGTGCAAGTGCTTGGAAAGAAGGAGAAAGCGGCATGGCCGCGCTTTCCACGCGTTTTTAGATGCAATATGTGAACGGCCCCTGTTTAAATCTCGTTTAATCATGTCTAATACTGATCTAGCTTACTGCAGTGTGCAACAAGTGTCTCATAGCAGCCGCTGAGCAAACGCACAGAGTAGCATCATAACTTTTAACACACAAATATATCTAATATGATGAAACAGCGCTGCGTTACCCCACATTCACTTGACCGGACGAAGCGGGAGCTCTCGTCTGCGGCATAATCAAAGCTCCACTGCTCTCAAGCTGTGTGTCGCGCTCGTCTCTCATTAGCAAACGCTCCAACGGCTTTCAGCCACACCCTGCTTCATACTAATGTTAATACATCTTTAATACATTAGCTCATCCATGAACATGATTTCTGCATGACTGCCGTCGGATTCTTTTCCACCGGCTGTAGACGTGAAGACAACACCTCCCATGATTCCACAAAATCAAGGCGTCATCAAGCTATGCATTTGTTTTGAATAAGCAACCTCTAGCGGTAAAATGACATATTGTGCCTTTAAATTTAACAATATTTAGAACAAAACAATGAAAAATATACATATAAATCAAACATAAATTATAATGTCATTCATTATAAACAACATAAACACCAAGCCTAAACAAATTTATTTAAAGCAAAACAAAAATTAAATGCGCTATACAAATAAACTTGCGCTCACATATCTCTCTCATTCGGCACAAATCCAACTGTGTGCACTTTACATGTTCAGCATTAATTGCTTCATGAAAAGTTTCTTTGGAATATAAGTCGCACATGTTTCAGATGATAACAAACGTGAATAACGTTCAGGAAAATACGGTAGTAAAACATGCCGTGTACGCCGTCATTAAAGGGACAGTTCACCCAAAAATAAAACTTCTTTTATCAACTACTCACTATCGTGCTCTTCCGAACCAATAAGGCTTTCATTCATCTTTGAGATGCAAACAAAGATATTTTTAATGAAATTCTGTCCCTCCATTGATAGACCATTCCATCAAAACTTTTAATCTTCAAAAAGACACCATAAAAGTAATCCATATGAATTAAACAGTTTAATCCATAGTCATGTTTAAATAAATAAAGCAGTTTAATAAATCAAGTCTTCTGAAGAGACCCGATCACTTTATATAATAAGCAGATTTAATGTAGGCTTTTATTCACATATAGACATTGATCAACGCACATACATAGAGCACTCAAATATGGTAATAAACTAAACTAACTTATATAATAAATATCCAATAGCAGCTGATGCAATTTCAACTATACATAAAAATCAAAGATGTCAGCAGTTAACTGATATGGTGCAGATTATTTACGATTATTTACAGATCATCTTTAAAACCACTTTAATTCTTCTAGACTTAACCATGAGGTACCAAAGAGGGCTGATCACAAAACAAGCTGTACCTCCTAACAAATATTACCTTTTCGCATTAAATAACCAGAAAGCCACCCCAGAATTAACACATATTTGACTTACTTACTTGCTGAACAATTTTAAGATGAGAATTCTTCTTGTAAGACGTTATATAGATATATACACTACCGGGCAAACGTTTTTTGACTGTAAGATTTTTTAATGTTTTTAAAAGAAGTCTCTTCTGCTCACCAAGGCTTCATTTATTTGATCCAAAACACAGCAAAAATATTGTGAAATATTTTTACAATTTAAAATAAGCATTTTCTATTTGAATTTCATATATATATATATATATATATATATATATATTCCACTTCTGCAGATCTACAATTAAACTTCAGTAAAGAACTTACAGTGCCGAAGCAGCTCTCAACATCTGTGTCCACCTCTCTGAGTTGAAACATGTTACAAACACAGAGCACCTGTTTCCAGATCTCACTTATTCAACTGCTTCCCTCTGAAGGCCCGTGGCACAGTTAACTGTGCTCTCGGGAGACAAGAACCTCATATTCTGCTCTATTCTGAGTGCTTTTCAAGAGCAGCTAGTTTCAAGACAGCAATGGCCCCTTGATGGGAATCACTGCTGCTATATTCAGGCTGGAGAAGCTTTGGCTCCTCACTAGAGACGGCTGAAAATAGAGTCTGGACTGCTGTGCTACAATTAGCCTACCGTGTAAGCTCTGCATCCGCAAGAATATCACAGGGTGAGGGGGGTTCGAATGTTGTGATGTACCCTGTGGTTCATGCCTCACTAGTGAATCTATACAATTCTTTTAATCAGTCATAAATAAGTGACATTTTGATGATCCATTTCCTCATGAGGCATCGTACTATGCTGTGTTTTGAGCTCTGAGTCGTTTTGAGTCGTTTGAGTCGCTTTGAGTCGTTATCCAGAAGCATTTTTGTATGATTCAGTTGTTATTTTCTGTGAATGTGTAAAAAGGGCCCCCCAGTGGTGAACCATTGAAACTTCAAAACACTTATGACGTAACGAAGCCTCGTTTACTGAAATCACGTGACTTTGGCAGTTTGATACACGCTCCGAACCACTGATTTGAAACAAAAGATTCGTAAAGCTTCGAAGCTTCATGAAGCAGTGTTTTGAAATCGCCCATCACTTGATATTGTTGAATAAAGGCGTTATTTTGGGGCACAAAAAGTATTCTTGTCGCTTCATAACATTAAGGTTGAACCACTGTAGTCACATGAACTGTTTTAAATATGTCTTTAGTAGCTTCCTGGGCATTGAAAGTGTTAATTATCTTGCCATCGGATTTAATCAAAAATATCTTAATTTGTGTTCTGAAGATGAACGAAGGTCTTACATGACATGAGGGTGAGTAATGACAGAATTAACTAACCCTTTAATGAAATACAAGGCTTAAGTGTGTGTAAAGGGTTAGTTCACCCAAAAATGATCCCATAATTTACTCACCCTCAAGCCATCCTAGATGTATGACTTTCTTCTTTCAGCCAAACACAATCAGAGTTATATTACAAAAATATTCTGACTCTTCCAAACTTTATAATGGGAGTGAATGGTACCATTTTTTTTCTTTTTCTTTTTGAAGCCCAAAAAAAGTGCATCCATCCATCATAAAAATAATCCATACTGCTATATGGGGTTAATAAAGCATTCTGAAGTGTTTTTGTTAGAAAAATATCCATATTTATGACTATAAATTATGTTCACTGGCTTCCGGTAACTACCACGTGAGTCTAGTTCCGGCTGAAGAGTGACCTCTGACCCAACACATGATGTATTGACGAATGCGGAAGCACAGAGGATCAAAACACCGGTCATGAATTAGAAGTCTAAAATTAGAAATTTTTAAAGAGAAATGTCAGAGGAGCTTGAGTTTGTTACCCAGCCATATTTGTTACCGTGAGAGGTGTCTACTCTCACCTACGCTTGTGCTATGCCTACGTCGTACATCATACGCTGGAAAACAACTCTTTCGTGAACACGCGGACAGACATTACCGGAAAGCTAGTGATTACAGTTTATACTTACAAGTTTTTATTTACAAGTTATAATTATAGATATTTTTCTTACACAAACGCATCAATTTGCTTCAGAAGGCCTTTATTAACCCCCTGGAGCCGTGTGAAGTACGTTTTATGATCGATGAATGCACTTTTTTGAGCTTCAAAATCTCATCCTCCAACCACTCCCATTATAAAGCTTGGAAGAGCCAGGATATTTTTTAATATAACTCCGATTGTGTTTGGCTGAAAGAAGAAAGTCATATACACCTAAGATGGCTTGAGGGTGAGTAAATTATGGGATAATTTTCATTTTATGGTGAACTAACCCTTAAAAGAGAATGGGGGGGGGGGGGGGGGTGCATTCAGGTCAAACACGGCACATTTATGACAAGCAGTATCAGCTTTGATGTCAACGTTATTGTTTCTAGCGTGACCATTCGTCCTTGATGACAAACCTGATGCAACACATATTGAAACATCATGTCTGATTGGACGCAGTGTTAATTTTCACAAATGTACCTTCAAATGTAGTCAATACTCCATCAAAACAACATTTCAGTTAATGAAAGGCTAAATTTAAGCAAATATTCAAACATTTAAAAATGTATCATAAACACAACAGTTATTCAGAATGATTGGATTAACATGATTAACATTAACATGATTATTAATCATGTTCTTTCTATATTTGTTTTTCGAAAAATAATGATGATTGAGTGTTGATGATTTTTTTTTTTTTCTCGGTAAATACTCATCATCAAATCACTAAATTATCATCATGATGTTGCTTTTCACTTTTATTCAGTGGAAAAGAGCAGCTTAGACATTTTGCTAAATATCTTTATTTGTGTTCCACTAAAGAAATAAGTCATAAGAGTAAAAGAAGACAGAATTTTTATTTTTTGTTGAACTACTCCTTTAACATAAGCCACTGCTTTGCTGCTCTTCACAGCGCTGCAGTGATAAGGAGTCACAGAGTGTCATGGGTAATCTGTTTTTTTACTTGTTATGTTTGCTCTACAAAGTAAACCACCACTGCTACTGGAGCAAAAGTCACACTGAAGAAGAACAGAGAACTCTTTATGACAGAGTGCGAATAAGTGAATTAGACACTGGGAGTTTCATAGAACTGTATAGTAATTTGATCAGTCTGTCTGAGGTGTGTGTTCCAGACAGCTCAAATATGATAAGACATTGCAACCATGTGGGAGAATGTCAAACTACTTCAGACTACTCATGCTGGGTTACAGAGAAACTACACAGGCTTTATTTGACAGAGAAAGAGAATAAACATCCTACAAAGTTCTCTCTCTTCTTGACAAACACCCACATGCTCCAAAAAAAGCAATGTAGGCATAAGGGAAGCTGTTGATGGTGCCTTTTGGTCCACCTCTCCCCTACCTCTGTATTCTAACTAAATCTTTAAAGAAGTCTTTAAAACCCAGAGAAAGCTATCCAAAAGCATTTCCATTCATCTCAATGGCAATTATTCAGGTGATCCAAGACCTCCTGAAATTATGTGATTTGAAATCTGCCATCTTCGCTCATGGCTGCTTGGTTCTGCAGCCAGGCGTTTTGAGCCAATCACCTAAGCCGTTAATGCCATGTGATTAATCATTTTGAAGCCACATAAAATTATAATACTGATCAAAAGAACACACATTAACAAACCCATTCACTAGTGACTATCCTGAGCTATGACATTCATGACTTTGCCAAGAACAAAAACTGCAATTGGTAAAAACATCTACCATAATATAATGAAACATTTGTGACATTTACTGGTCGCTTTTTCTCTATTTTTGTTGCATTGCACTGGGTAGCCAGAGATGAAATCTCATTCCACATGGATGTATATTAAATATCAAATATCAAAATAATAATTTTCACTTTCAGCGGTGAAAGAAAAAATGTATTTATAGTAGTGCTGACAACGTTAACGCATTAACGCATGCAATTAATTTTTTTTCCAGTTTAACGCATTAAAAATATTAACGCAATTAACGCAGCATCCGTTTTTTCTGTCATCCTTTGGTTAGCATTACAATATATGATCGCGCTCTTATTCATTTAAACCTTTTAAGCGCGCCAAAAGAGAAAAAGAGAACGCGCTGTCTGTGAATGTCCTGTCACACACACAAAGCACAGAAAGATGCGCGCCAGTATCGTGCGCGTGGACGGCGCGTCAGAATAATGCGCGAACAATAACGCACAATAATGCCAAAAATATCCGTTTTGTCGAGCATCCTCATAAGAACAGCCTTAAATAAGTTAAATAAAGTGTTAAAACGAAAGAAAAGAGTCGTGAGGAAGTGGGACGCGTGTGAGATCCACATCTTGTGCAGCAGCGGCAGCTCTTAAAGTGACAGCAACCATTGCTGTCTGTCATTAGAGATAATGAAAGAGCAAAGGTAACAGAGAAAATTACTCACTGCTCTTGACTAAAGAACTTTTGTAGCTTTAATAATGATTAATCTATATTTAATTTAGGCTATAAATTATGCAGTGCAGACTGTTTGGTAACTATTCTGTAACTACCTGTTAGACAGGTAGGAAGGGCACAGGTAAATATGAAATTTATTGTGGGTTTATGTGAGGATTGTTCTAAGTTCACTTAAATTAAAAGTTGTTATATTTTTGAAGCCTAATAAATGTAAAAAATTATATAATAATAATGTTGAATGGCTATAATTCATGTTTAAAATTGGGGAAAAAATCAATTTCATCGAGACATCAGTAGCATTATTAGTATCAGTGATACTGGCCTTCATTCATAAAAAGATGCCACTAAACAAGTATTTAAAATATACTGTCTCAATGTTGTGAAAATATTACATTGTAAAATATATTAAAAACGTATAAAAACTTAAGTGTAGTTAATTGCGATTAATCAGGTTAATTTTTTTAATCGATTGACAGCACTGATTTATAGTAAATACTTTATTTAGATGATAAATTCATATTATTATTGATTTATTATTGAGGACGAGTCACTTCCTGTTTGTTGCTGCTGCGTGGATTAAGTTAAGAGCCCCGTCAAGTTCATTCGTAATCCTGTTTTTATCTTAAAATCAATTGTATAACCTATATTACTGTGTTTCTACAGCGGGTGAAAATATTCTGGTAGTATTTTACATCACAAGCAATCACAATGCTAGTTTTATCCAAATTATCCAACATCCTTTACTAGCTGATAGCGGTTAGCATACTTAGCCTGTTCCCGGCTACTGCTTATCTTGTTTACACTCTTCTCACTCAGAAGATTACTGTTTATTTGTTCTAATGGTGAATATATCGGATGTGTGTCTGCTCATTGTTTTAGATTTATGTATACCTCATCGACAGCAATACTTTCAGGAGAATGAGCGCTGGAGTTACTCTGAACAGTGCAGTTGATAACTGTGTTGATGACTAAATGTAATTCAGAGGAGTATGACATATTTATATAGTCAAATTACACAAAACTGTTGTAGAGGTTAAAAAGTGATCAATTCTATCACATATTAATCGCTAGAAACTATAAATGTACCCGGTTTTCTTGGGCTGCTTTTAGGTTTGGGTGTTCTGTCCTTCTTATCATCCTCTACTCGATGTCCTCTCAGCAGGTGCAACTCAAACCTAATTTGTTTTTTGAGCTGTAATTGCATCCTGGTGGCACAACCCACATACAATATCTGTTTACATCCTTTTTAGGGTCATGCAGTCCCAGCTGAACCAAAATTCTGTCATCTGCGTGAAAAAAAACCTTAATTCCTCCTCTTAGCTATGGAAACAGCACAAAACCCCTGCAACAAACTGTTTACTTGCAGCAATCTTGCAGAAATTAAGATTTGATATTGGGTGAACATGATTTCACCAAGTACAACATGTTCCTTAATCAACATCTTTGTTGATCTTGGAACAACATTCCAATCAACCAGTCAGATTTGAGGGACAAGTTTACAGTTTATGTCAAGTTTAGGCTTACAACCAGGGTTAGGTGTTTCTACATCAGTGTTATTCACCTATCATTTTAGGGATTAAGTTGTGGGTAGAGTTAAGGTTAGGGGTAGGGATAGGGTTAAGACTAAATCTTGTTCCAGGATAAACAATATTGATCCAGGAACATGTCTTACTTGGCAAAATCACGGTGACCTAACACATATTGACCATACAATACCACTATTTTCTGCTGTTTAATGGATACACTAGAATAGTTCCCCAAGAACTAATTTCTCCCCCGAGCCATGTTCCTGGTTGCATTCGTACCGGGAAAAGGAACTCTAAAGTGGCCACCAGCAGCGTCTTCAAGCACGGTATTTACAAACGCTAAAAACCGGTGGATGGAGGATGCCGTGATCGGAGCTGTGTTTGTTGTGTGTCGTGGGTTTCGTTATAACGGAGATGGAATGTAAACTCATAATTTACAAGACTGAAAGAGCAAAAAGTGGAGCTAAGAGACAAAATCTCCTATGCCAACTTTCAGTAATACATATCATCGAGGTAGAGAAAAGAACACAACCCTGCAGACAACAGGTAGATGCTGTTATCACTGTTTTCCATGTTCGTAAAGTAAATATGTTTATGCGGCTTTTAAAAATGCCGGGTGCCGGTGTTTGACATGTGTTTGACCAATCAGCTTACACTTACATCACTGATTGTTCCTATAGTGCTGGTTTAGACCCTACTCTGAAGTAAGAACTAATTTAGTTCCCCCAAAAGGAGTTCCTAGAATTAAAATTGTTCCTAGTTCCTGCGGTGGAAACACAGCAAAATCCGGGTACTTCAGTCAATAGTTCTAGGAACTATGAAAAGGTTCCTCCGGTGCGAAAGCCCCTAGATGTCGATTGTGTTTCCATTCATACAGCATATACTATACCAACTGAACTCATTCTCAAAATTTAGCTGTGACTCTGAATATGTAACATATGGAGTCACTACAATTATAGAACAATCTCTTTCATAACCAAACTGTGTACTTCAAACAGGCATGCAAACTATTCTGTTGAAAATAGTTATTGTAAGGAAAGCCAAGGATACAAGGCATCACCAGCAAGGTAGGATCTGTCCCCATGAACACACACATACAGAACAACAACAAACCACTTCAACAGAGAGACTTCTGCAGAAGGAAAAACCATTAGTGCATACTCATACTCATACATACTCATTCTTAAACAGTAATCAAAAAGCAAAAACAGAGCCAAAGCAGCAGATCTTTAATTTGGGTAGAAGGGTTGAGATGATAGCATTGGCAGAGAGCTCTGAGCCTGAAAGGAAGCTCCACACAAGCAGTTTGCACGGCTGAATTCATTTGGAGCAATAGAAAAGATGAATGGCAACCTGAGATGGGTCAGAACCAGAAATCTGTCTTCTCAAAGAGTAATCGGTTTTGAGGAATCAGTCACCTGGCTACATCACGCATAAATAAACCTATAGAATTCAAAAGAGATGGGAGAGTAGGGGAAACTGAAACACTTTTTGGTGTTTGCTTATTTCTTTAGAAAAATTCAGTATTCAATATAAAATAAATAAATAATTAAATGTTAAATAGATAAATGTAAAATACATGAATAAGTGAATAAATAATATATGTGTGTGTGTATGTGACCAAATGTCCCCACAAAAATAGTAATACCAATAATTATTTTAGTCCCGTGAGGAAAACAGCTAATAAAAATCACACAAAATTATGTTTTTTTTGAGAATGTAAAAATGCAGAAAGTCATTATGTCTTCCTTATGTAAAGTCATTATGGAATTAAGACTATGGCACATCCCCATAAAACATGGAAGCCCAGTGTGTGTGTGTGTGTGTGGTTCAGGTAATCCTTATGTTGTGGGGACAGTATTTTTGGTCCCCAATAAGGAAAACAGCTTAAAAATCGTATTGAATTATGTTTTTTTGAAAATGTAAAAATGCAGAAAGTTGATGGGTAGTTAGAATATACAGTTGCCATAAAATAATTATGTCTATGGAAAGTTCCCATAATAGCACATTATGATTTCTGAAGGATCTCTTTCTCTCTCTCTCTCTCTCTCTCTCTCTCTCTCACACACACACACACACACACACTTTTTGAGTTTTACTTAAGATAAATTTAGATAACTTTTTTTTTATTTCGGCAATTCAAATACATTCAAAATTAATTGTTAAAAACATTAAACATTTTTACAGTGTAGTTTTAAAAATATCTTTGTCTACCATTAATAAAACTGTCTATTTTTAGGGAAAGGTAGATGACTGAATTATTCTTGATCATACCATACAGTGTGCATTAAGTTACTACCAATATTACAGTGATTTTCCCTGTATTCCTCTACAGCAAATGTGAATACTCCAGAATTCCTGAATTCTGATACTCTGAAACCGTGACAAAAATCCATGCAGTATAATGCCAAGAAGTCTTTCTGAGCCTCTTTGGATTAGACTGTCAGGCACCTCTCAGCCCTCCATTGCACTGGGGTGAACCCAGCAGTTCCTCTAACCGTATGAACACTTTGTAAGCCGATCAGAGGAGGAACCCTTTATAGCTCCATTAGGATTAATTGTAAATGCTAAACTAGATTTTTACATTTTCTAAATAATAAGAGACTGAATATTGCCCATGTAAAACCCATGTCAGTTATATTTTCTGAATACAAAAGGGAGTCCCAGATAGCATGGTGACATTGATACAATGTTGAGTTTTGATCCATCATTTTGGTTGAGATTGACATTTCAATGTTTAATGTATGTTGGATCAACATTGAAATTTTGATGAAAGTCGACAGCACACATGGGTGTATCTAGTGGGCGTTTCTCAGTCAGTGGGGCATTTCAAACCCCTTTTGAAATTGTCTACTGATTGGTAAACACCCATTTTGGTTTTGCATGTGCACCTCTTAGTAGTCTAATCAATTCCTCCTCGTTCGAGAGAAAACACAGGTGCATCTTATACAGTAGTGTTTGTTGAACCACCTGACTTCTCTGAGTTTCAAACAAAGATGCATCTTTCTTATTATTTCTCTGTTCTTTTGTTTGTTTGTTTGTTTGTTTGTTTTTTGTACTTGTTATTTGCATTTCATTTATTGTTACTGAATCTAATAAGATATATTTATTTAAAAAAGTTAAAGTGTTTGAATAAACCATCCATTTTCTAAATTCTTAAAAAGTGCATGCATCTTGCTTTAGTAATATATTTAGGATATATTTATTTATTAGTGCAAGTGACATGAACGTGAGCAGGAATATCACACTTTACGCATAGCCCATGTATTGGATCTATTACTCAGTGCTTGCAGAGCACCTTGACTTCTTTCCTTTAATAGGAATGAAGGCAGATGAGGATGGACAAGAAAAAAAAAACCCCCTCTTGATAACTGTAACATTGATAATATATTGAGTTGTAGTCGATAGGATTATCACCTGACCTGGGACTTGATGCTGTCCTGTACCTTATCTCCTGCTCCCTGATTACTGCTTAATCAAGTAATCATTCATTTTCCTGAATCTGTATTAAATTTAATTTAAATTTAAATGTAACTAATCTCCATTCTGTTTGGCTTGTTTCCACTAAATAAAAAAAAAAAAAAAAAAAAAATACACCTTGTGTTTGAGTGACTGATATGGCTATTTTATGATATTTAAACAGATTAAGGTCTACATAAGGTGAATCTGCAGCTTTAAAGAAATTTTCATTTTAAAAAAACTAAGCTCTTTTATTATACAAGATAAACTTGTTACTTGAATGCTATGTAGTTTCACAGAAAATGAACTGAGATTTATGTAATGGCCATAGCTCAGAGGTGTTTATTCCTCTTCATGAGGAGTTTAGCTCCAACACAGCTGCCTGGAAGTTTTTATTGATCCTAATGACCCTGATTAACTGCGTCAGGTGTGTTTAATTAGGGCTGGAGATAAACTTGGGCAGAAAGATTGGACACATTCCCATAGTGTTATTGTGTTGATAAACAGATTAAATATAAATCATTCAACAGTATTATAAATATAGTTAGAATATTCTGCGTTTAGCAATGTATAAAAAGTGAATCATATTGTGTTTAGCATATTAACATTGTTGAATGTGACTGTATGTATGACAACTGAATTGACTTGCTCTTAAGCCCGGGATACACTGCACGATTTTTGGCTGTCGCAGACAAAAGATTGCCATCGTGAAACAATCGTGGCGATTTCTGTGATCGTGGCTCTTAATCAGTGGTCCTATGTCGTACAGTGAGAAAGGTTCAAAGACGGACGTTTCCCGGGCTTGCGACCAAAGATATCCTACGATCATTTTCTGACAGTGTCAGAAATTCAGTATGATCAACGCACAGTGTGTTTGCTGCTACGACCTACGTCTACTGACCAGCCAATAAAAATGAGACATGAAATCAACACGACAGGGCGCTAAAACTTAAAACTGCTCTTCTATAGAAACTTGCATCGTAGCCTACAAGTCAACAGGTGTCATCATCGTACAGTCTACATGCATGTCTTACCCACATTTAATAGATCCATGTCGCACAGTGTGATTTCTAATGATCTTATAGGATTGCTAAAATCGTGCAGTGTATCCCGGGCTTTTTCAGATTTCAGAGAACCCAAAGGAAAAGAGGCAGTAGTCTGATGCAAGCCAGATTTTGAAAACGTGTACCACTTGTATTTAAGACTTCTGAAAGTACTGTTATTTTTAAAGGTTAAAATGTTTTTGTCCTTTTTGTCCCACTCTTAAAGAATTTAATTTTCTGTCTCTGTTCTGTTAATTTCAATATCGATTTAACATCGGTGATGTAGAATCAATCATAGTGTAACGTTGATTCAATAACATTATCATTGTTTTTTTTTTTGTTCACCATCGTTTCAACATTAAATGCGGGTGTAAACGTAATATTGAACCAACATCGCTTGATAATGTTGATTCAATGATATTATCATTGATTTTTTTGTTGAAATCTCAATATTGTTTAAACATTAACTGAGGGTGCAAAAGTGACGTTGAAAAAATATCACTTTGTAATGTTGAATCAATAACATTACCGTTGATTTGAGGTTGAAATCTCACATTACTTCAACATTAACTGAGGGTTCAAGAGTGATACTAAAGCAACATCACTTTGTAACATTCATTCAATGCAAATAGCGTTGATGCATCAATACTGACTCAACATTGTTTCAATGATTACATGCTATCTGGGGTAGCATTTGCTTGTGCAAAGCTCACTTCCATAATGTTAGGGTGACTTGCCATGCGGTTACTAAGGTGCTCTGAGTGGATTTTAGTGCATTGTGATGCAGTTGCTGAGTTTTGGGTGGTTTCTACATTGCCACTAGGAGATTATTTGCTGACCCAGTTCAAAAAAGCCCACCCTCAAGACTATATAGTTGTGTCCCAAATGATGCACTATAGACTTTGTACGCTACCGTCTATGGCAGGGGTGTCCAAACTCGGTCCTGAAGGGCCACTATCCTGCAGAGCTTAGCTCCAACTTTTCTCAACATACCTGTCTGGAAGTTACAGGTATACCTAATTAGACATTGATTAGCTGGTTCAGGTGTGTTTAATTGGGGTTGGAGCTAAACTCTGCAGGACAGTGAGTTTGAAGCCCCCTGATTTATGGTATGAATTTTATAAGGAAAGCGCAACAGTTTCGAACTTGAAATGTCCAATATTCCACACTTGATTTTTTTGGGTTAATTAAGGGTGTGTTCACACTTGTAGATTGGATTCTTTAGATCCGGACCAAAAGAAAAAAAAATGATACAGTACTTAGTCCTGGTTCACTTAGCATTCACACTATCATTTTTAAGACTGAACTTAAAGATACAAAACAAAAAATGGCTTTTATGACATATATTTTGCAACAGAACTTACCAAACAACCATAACAACGTTTTGTTGTAGTCTCTCATTTAGTGTTATAATTTCACCTTCACATGTCTACTCAATATGTTGCATGATGTGAGGGTATTATTCATGTCCATAGCAAATGTTGCGGATTGAATTACATACCAAACCATAAGGCAGAAGAAAGGTTAACACACAAATTAAGATATTTTTGATAAAATCCGATGGCTTTATGAGGCCTCCGTTGACAGCAAGATCATTTCCTTTTTCAATGCCCAGAAAGCTACTAAAGACATACAGTGCTCAGCGTAAATGAGTGCACCCCCTTTGAAAAGTAACATTTTAAACAATATCTCAATGAACACAAAAACAATTTCCAAAATGTTGACAAGACTAAGTTTAATATAACATCTGTTTAACTTATAACATCAAAGTAAGGTTAATAATATAACTTAGATTACACATTTTCAGTTTTACTCAAATTAGGGGGATGCAAAAATGAGTACACCCCACAACAAAAACTACTACATCTAGTACTTTGTATGGCCTCCATGATTTTTAATGACAGCACCAAGTTTTCTTGGCATGGAATGAACAAGTTGGCGACATTTTGCAACATCTATCTTTTTCAATTCTCTTCAGAATTCCCCATAGGTGTTCGACTGGGTTCAGATCAGGAGCCACTGAATCACTTTCACTCTGTTCTTCTTCAGATATCCAGCAGTGGCCTTAGATATGTGTTTAGGATCATTGTCATGTTGGAAAAGTGCACGACGACCAAGGGCACGGAGTGATGGTAGCATCTTCTCTTTCAGTATAGAGCAGTACATCTGTGAATTCATGATGCCATCAATGAAATGCAGCTCCCCGACACCAGCAGCACTCATGCAGCCCCACATAAGGACACTGCCACCGCCATGTTTCACTGTAGGCACCATGCATTTTTCTTTGTATTCCTCACCTTTGCGACGCCATACAGTTTTGAAGCCATCAGTTCCAAAAACATTTATCTTGGTCTCATCACTCCAGAGTATAGAGTCCCAGTAGCCTTAACTTTTGTCAGCATGGGCCCTGGCAAACTCTAGGCGGGCTTTTTTGTGCCTGGGCTTTAGGAGAGGCTTCTTTCGTGGACGACACCCATGCATGCCATTCCTCTGCAGTGTACGCCGTATTGTGTCATGGGAAATAGTCACCCCAGTTTGGCTTTCTACTTCTTTAGATAACTGCAGTGAACTTGCACGCCGATTTTCTTCAACCCTTCTCGTCAGAAGACGCTCCTGTCGAGGTGTTAACTTCCGTGGACGACCTGGACGTCTCTCTGAGATGGTTGCAGTTCCATCTTTTTAAATTTTTATATCACTTTTGCTACTGTATTCTGACTGATAAGTAAAGCTTTGCTGATCTTCTTGTAGCCTTCACCTTTCTGGTGTAAAGAAATGATCTTCTTTTTCAGGTCTTGTGACATTTCTCTTCCATGTGGTGCCATTGCTGACAGCATGAAATGGGAAGGGGTTTTAACACCCTTTTATAGTCAACTCTCTGCTGGACACCTGTGTAATGAACAATTAGACTCACCTTTGGTTGAATTCGTGTTAAATTAGACATTTGTAGTCTAAAATTTAGCTTTGTTCCAGAGACTTTCAGTTGGGGTGTACTCATTTTTGCATCACCCTAATTTCAACTGAAAATTTTGTTCACTAAGTTATATTATTAACCTTACTTCCATGTTATAAGTTAAACAGATGTTATATAAAACTTAGTCTTGTCAACATTTTGGAAATTGTTTTTGTGTTCACTGAGATATTGTTTAAAATGTTACTTTTTAAAGGGGGTGTACTCATTTACACTGAGCACTGTATTTAAAACAGTTCATGTGACTACAGTGATTCAACCTTAATATTATAAAGCAACAAGAATACTTTTTGTGCGCCAAAAGAAAAAAAATTAAATAGCGACTTCATTCAACAATATCTAGTGATGGGCGATTTCAAAACACTGCTTCATGAAGCTTCGAAGCTTTACAAATCTTTTGTTTCAAATCAGTGGTTCGGAGCATGTATCAAAGTGCCAAAGTCACATGAACCACTGAAATTTCGAAACACATATGACATAACAAAGCCTCGTTTACTGAAATCACGCAGTTTGAAACATGCTCCGAACCACTGATTCGAAACAAAAAATTCGTAAAGCTTCGAAGCTTCATGAAGCAGTGTTTTGAAAACGCCCATCACTTGATATAGTTGAATAAAGTCGTTTTTGAGGGGGGTTTGGCGCACAAAAAAAGTGTTCTCGTAGCTTTATAATATTAAGGTTAAACCACTGTACTAACATGAACTGTTTTAAATAATGTTTTTAGTACTTTTCTGTCCCCTGTCCACACCATAGCTATAACAATAATGATATAGAGAAATTATATCATTGGGATCACTTTCAGAGCGATTCTTTTTTTCCCAGCGTTTGAACGATCAAACACTGACAGCCAATCAGAATCCATTCTAATTTAAGTTCTCACGCATTTAAAATGGCAGACAATTACTTCAGGTATCCAGCACTAGTTTCGACAACATTATCTAGCTTCCTTTAAAGTTGCAGTAAAAAAAACTAGGCATTGGGCATTGTTTTTATTCCACAATGTTGACTTTGTTAGCTAAATTCACTGTTAGATTAGATCGATTACACTAGCTATTCACTCAAAAAATAGCATGCTGAGGACATCTGCTGGTTAAAGCTGTGTAAATGCAACAAGAACAGCAAAAACATGTTGTACACACTTTGAAACCGCAGCACATGAGCTTAGAATAAACAGACCGTTATCATTCGTTGGTGTGGACGCGAATATAGTTATCGTTATAGTAATCTTTATAGTTATCGTCCTTTAGTTGCATGTAATTATGCATAATTGTAACATGTGACAAGGACATTATAGAATAAAGTCTTACCAAAAAATTGCCTTAGCAGTTAAGCACCACTGGTACGTATTAGCAAAATTATGGACACTTCCACCAGCCAGTCATATAACAGACAGCATACAATAAGTCCATTCTCTTCATAATGGACCTAAGTCTTATTCAGAGTTACAGGAAAAGGAGGGCATAGATTGGTTAATGTACTGCCCTTCAGATCAGTTTCAGTAAAGCATCCTCTGCTGAGCTCATACGCAGTCATTGGAGTGCTATTCTTGTGTGAAAAAAAGAGGTTAAGGAGTGTACTTGAAGACTATTAAGTCTTGGCATATAAAAGGTAGAGCTGTCGGTAATGCACTAAGGCGAGGAAAGCAGTATGTAGATTAGATTACACAGCAGCTGCAGTGATGCTCTGGTTTATGTTCTCATCAGGGAGAGGTGACTTATCCAAACACCCTACTGTGCCGTCTCAAATGGAGGGTCAGGGGAATTCTGAGTTAATGTGCATCTTTAGTGAATGAATGTTGACAGCACACTCCCGTTATCACAATGAGCATATATAGCTTGTTAAGTGCTTTGGCAGGCATACAAAAGCTGCTTTGGTCTGGACAAGGTCATTTCAGGTCAGTAAGCTAAGCACACACAGTCACTTCCACACAGACGTAACGCATACACACCGAGTGTTTGATCGATGTGCTTAAACAAATGTTTTAAAAGAAAACACAGAGAATAAGAACGGAGACATATAGTGCCTAGTTAAACTGGATTGCATGTAGTAAATATAATGCTGTTTTTTGTTCTACGACTCCTGTGTCTGCATCAAACGCATGCGTCATGCTGCTCATGTGAACTGCGTCGGCCAATACTGAGCTGGCATTCTGACATAGAACCTGGAAGCGTTGAACGTAAACAGCATAAGAGAAGAGAGGATATTGTCGTTATTTTTGTTTTGTTTTTTGCGCACAAAAAGTATTCTCATCGCTTCACAAAATTAAGGTTGAACTATTGTAGACACATGGACTATTTTAACAATGTCTTTACTACCTTTCTGGACCTTGAAAGTGGTGTTGTCTTTAGAGGGGTCAGAAAGCTCTCAGATTTCATCAAAAATATTTTAATTATGCTCCGAAGATGAAGGTCTTATGAGTGTGGAATGACATGAGGGTGAGTAATTAATGACAGACTTTTCATTTTTGGGTGAACTAACCCTTTAAGCTGCGCTGTTTAAATCATATATACTTTTTTTTTTTTGCCAAATGGAACCTGACTTTGACAGGACAGATGCTTGTCAAGCACGATAAGACTTTTGTGCTAGCTCTTTTAAGTGAACTCTCTAAAAGTCTCTATTCCCTGTCTCTCTCTATGTCTATCTTCATTCTCTTAGTGTCTCTCTAGAGTTTTCCGCCGTGTCTTCTTTCATCCTATACACAAAAAGCAATTTGTTCCACAAAACCTGAGTGCCACCCTCTCTCCTGTCCCCCCTCTGACCTCTAGTAGACAGAGCAATCAGGCATCCAGCCCTCGTATCCTGACCTCACTGGTACCCATTATGAGCATGCACACTCCCACAAATGAGCACTGTCTCACTGACATTCACAGAAGAAATACTGTAATATTCTGGTAAATGTATGTCATAGTCATCTTAAGGGGCTTTTGCACTGGAGGAACCTTCTTATAGTTCCTAGAACTATTGGCTGAAGTACCCGGATTTTGCCATGTTCGCACCGCAGGAACTAGGAATGGTTTTTTTTCTAGGAACTCCTTTTGGGGGAAATAAATTAGCTTCAGCTTCAGAGTAGGGTCTAAACTAGCACTATAAGAGCTATCAGTGAGGTGAGTGTACGTTGGTATGTTTCCATTCCATCTACGTTATCACGAAACCCACGACAAACAACAAACACAGCTCTGATCACGTCATCCTCTATCTACCGGTTTTTGACATTTGTAAATGGCATGCTTAAAAACGCAGCTGTAAACGTCCTATTGCCAGTGTGAATACAACCAGGAAAATGGCCCGGGGAAGAAATGACTTCTCGCGGAACTATCTTGGTGGCTAGTTTATAGAATTAAGTTCCTAGAACTACCCGGTGCGAAAGCCCCTTTAGTGTCTTCTACAAACCCTTCTAGTGCCACAAATTTCACAAACATTTTAGCTTATAACTTTTGAACTGAATGGCCTAAAATTCTTCCCTTGGTCATGCTGAGGTAAGTGACGTCCGTTTAAACTCCCCTACTATATTTCCAGCCATTTTGAATTTTGTTGAAAAGTACTGTGTTTTTGTAATTCAAGTTCATTAAGATGAAGCTTGATAATTATCATGGCCTCAGGGCATCTAAGCAGTTTGGGAGAATAGCTACCGGTTAGATCACAAAAACTGCTTTGTAAGCAATTTACTCCTTACTCAGCTCTCTTTAGACTCTTTGGGTCGTATGGAATGTAACGACAACTTTTCATGACCAATTATATATTTCAAACTCATTCTACAT